>OY757311.1:42607069-43807069 GCA_963583905.1 Stenurella melanura
GCGTAGCCGTAGGTTAAATGATATGTATTTATTTTTATTTCATCATTCATGGAGTTTTTCATTAGCATTATTTATTATAAATAAGTAACACAGCCACACAAAAAAAACAAACGTTCGCTTCTACCAACGAAACCTACTACATCCTGGGTTTTTAGGCTCAGTGAATCCAAATCCGAGGTCGATTTGTCGGTATCAGGTCGCGTCAAGGTCATTTCGAGGACAAATGATTAGATTTCGACAGAAGAATTTGAAAAAACATTGTATATAGGTTCTTGAGGTCGCCGAATCCAAAGCCGAGGTCGGTTTGTCGATATCAAATCGCGTTAAGGTTATTTCAAGGTCAAATCATTAGATTTCGACAGAAAAATTTGAAAAAAATTTGTATATAGGTTTTTGAGATCGCTGAATTCAAATCCAACGTCGGTTTGTCTGTTATTTCGCCATTTTTCCAGCTCTCTTACTAGATTGTTAAGTTACTCTCACGTTGTGAACTTGGTCTATTTTGCAAATCAAACTCATTTAATTTTACGAGCTATGCGCATTGTCGAGCGTGTCCATATCTTGTAATCGAGGGTGTTGTAGTCCTAATGTCCACTTTATTCTCATATGCTACAAAAAAATGTATTCTTTTGCCTGCCTGATCCATTTTGCTTTTCTAGACATTTGGTCGAAAATAACTTATTTGTACAAAGTGTCCGATTTCAATATACAGCTATTCTCGTAGCTTCAGCAATTCCTTTTATGAGACCACTTTCAAGGTAAAAATATATTTACGGTAGATCTATTCCTATTTATGACGTCGTTCCTTTGTAAACTTTTAAAAGTACATTTTGATTTCATTAAGCATTTTTTAAAATGTTTAAGTCATTCCTTATGCATCTTTAAATTTTATAAATTGATGATGTAATAAATAAGAATAAATCTACTGTAAAGCATTTTTTCGGCAAATTGGTCTTTACCTACTGCCTCGTCAAGTGCGATGTCGGTGACAACTGTCCCGAAACGGAATGTGTAGAATGATCCGCTCATCAGCTTGTTGATGTACAAATCAATATTTATGTATCACAAATCTAGCTTTTTACGTGATCGCATCTATGTTATACATCTTATACATCCTCTACTTATGCGTGAAATAACAGGTGAATATTTTTGTCAGTTTTTCCACCATTCGACCTTAAAGTAACCTTAATGCAACCTGATACCGACAAACCGACCTCGGATTTAGATTCAGCGACCTAAAAAACCTATATTCAATTTTTTTTCAAATTTTTCTGTGGAAATCTAATGATTTGACCTTGAAATGACCTTAACGCGACCTGATACCCGACATACCCCCTCGGATTTGGATTCAGCGACCTCAAAAACTATATACAAATTTTTTCAAATTTATTGTCGAAACCTAACGATTTAACCTTGAAATGACCTTAACGTGACCTGATACAGACAAACCGACCTCGGATTCGGATTCAGCGACCCCAAGAACCTAAAGTGTACTAGGTTTCGATGGTGGAAGCAAACATTTTTCTTTTGTGTTATTACAAATAAATAATTTACATTATGCCCATCGGTTAAAATAAAGCAATAAGTAAAACAATATTTACAATAATTAATGAGTGATTCTAAAAATCGTCGGTCGACGTTCATGACTTTGCTCGTTATATCAATTAGTCCTTTGTCGGTCTTTTTTTATGATTTTCAAACTGAACCTTGGATAACCTATACCATATTGTTGTCTCCAAGCGCTTGCTGTGATGTATGTATTTAGATGCAAATTTTGTAACTCAAACTCAAAATATCGATGTGTTTCATTACGTTAAGACGCTGGAATATTGAGTAGGGTTTTATTCACTGTTTTGTTCGAATAAGCAGAATTTTAATTGGCGAAGGAGTAGGAAGGCTTTTTATGTGCAACATAGTTAATTATTCTGTAGCCAGCCTCTTCTCGTCTACTCTAAATTAGGGAGCGTAGCCGGCGATCAGCCAACTAGAGCAAGTGGCTCGCCTGAAATCTTCAAAGAGGTCGAACCGGCACCGCTTTTGCATTACTTCCGCCTGATCCCTACCGTCCTTAAGATGCTATCCCCTTTCCTCTTCACCATTTACCTGCTTACCCCATCCTCAACTGTGCTTAAGAGTTCAGGAGTGAGGCCTCAATACCTGTTGCATAGATCTTTTCATGTTTACTGCTCCTCTCAATCCTCATTAATTTTTTGCAGCAGCAGAATGAGCTTCGCTGTCATCTCCATGATGCGATCGAGTATCATTTGGACACCTACTCTCATTTCCAGCGAATACCTTTCCTGCACCCATCTACCGTATTGGAAGAATGTGGGGGGTGTCCATTGTTCTTGTATCCCGTCTCACGGTAGACACACCTTGTATTCTCCGTTTTTCCCATCTTGTAAAGATAGGATACCCGGCCAAGAACTGTATAAAGAGTTCACATCACCATGTGCGAGATTTACCCAAGCACTTAGCGGTCTTATCAATATGTCCATTGTCCACTTTTCTCTAAATTCAGCATCGCTGCCACTCATCATCATCTTTCTTCTCTCTTCGCCTTGGAAATAGAATTCCGTCCTCTTAGAGAAGATTTTCTTTAGTTCTTGTGCGAGTAAACCAACTGGAGATCTTCCTGCATCAATACGGCGGGTTCAGATACAGTGGGGTAGTTTATCGCTAATCTTAGCACCCCTCATTGCTTTACCGCTTTACCTTCTCGGTATATTTCGATCCGCAATGCATCCGCCCAGATCTCCGCCCATAAAGTAAGATGAATTGGGAAATAGACATTGGTAGTCAAAACTCGCTCCGAGGCCAGGTACATTTGCCATTGCCACCCATGCAATGAATTTGTTTCATGTACGTCAGCTTCATATCAAGTGTGATTCCCAGATATTCCCAGTTATTTTACAGATTGGTTTCATACTAACCGTCATGTCTAATATTGTGAGGATTTTCTCTTCACAGGTGCCATTATCTCCGTTTTGTTCACTGCTAGCTACAGTTCGCGATCCTCTAAAGAACAGCTCACGTATAGCATGATCTGGTCTAGTTTTCCCCGAACCTACTCGCCTTCTCGTGTCACAACTATATGCGTCCCTTCTGGTAGTTCTATTTCCGGTGTTCCGGCATACGTAACATTCCAGAGGTCAGGTCCTAGAACCGATCCCTGTGTCGTTTCGAATGTTACTGTGCAGTACCACGCATTCGTTCAGATAATCTCTAAATATGCATAGCAAGTATTTGGATACTGAAAATGTGCTCATCAGTGTCTCCAACATGTTTCTCCATCGTACCGAGTTGATAGCATTATTTACATTAAGTTTTACTAGTGTGCAAAATGGTCTCATTCGGCGATACTCTTTTTCTGCGGCGTACGGCGTACACCTTTTTCACTGCCTCCTGTATAGCGTTTGCTGTGGATAATCTTTTTCTGAAGTAATATTTCCTGAGACTCAGATCACTAGCTGCTTGTACAGCTGATTTTATCAGTTTCTTTAACAGTTTTCCTTCTGCATCTAACACGCACAAGGGTCTATGAAGATATGACCTATTTCATGTTCCTTTTCCCTTACTGATCAAAAGAGATTCTGTGAATTGACACAATACGGATGCATGTGGTCTATCCAATATAAGATTTAAATACTACTGGGACTAGTTTAAGCAGGGATTCACGTCTCAGTTTAAATATGAATCGGTTACTGTTCAACTTCGCCAGTTCTGCAAAATCGTTCTATTTATTTTCCCAGCTGACCGACTCGTGTGAATTTGAATCTTGTCGAATCGAAAATCAACGCTTCATTCTTAAAATGATTGGACTATAGGTATACAAATATCAGGAAACTACTGTCGATACATACAGCGAAAAACAGTTACTCCAGTTTTTTATTGCATTAATTGGTAACTAGAACTTATGACCCATTTTAATATATTTTTTAAGCATACGTTTTAATAGAATAATGTTGTTCCGAGTTAGTTTAACTTTTTCCTGCCGCTTCTACTATTTTGCTTTTCCAATAATTGTTTTAACCTTCAATATTATTGATGGTTATTTTGTATTTAATGGTACCCCTGTGCATCATTTTGCTTTCTCCATAAGATAAAAATAGAAGTAATATTAGCAGCGACGTAAAGTTTAATTTGCATTTATAGAAAGTAGCAACCAATTACTGAAGAGCTGATGTCTAATATTCACTTTTAGAACAGGATATTGAGGATAATGTGATTACAAATGAAGATAATGAAAAGGGGCCGTTCGCAGAAATTGGCTATTTTTGATCTCCCCACACTTTGTAACGTATGTGAGACCCCTCTAACACGAACGCTATTTTGCAAACTCCCGCTCCCTTCTATATTTAAATATACTATATGTCGGCGCCACCGAAAATAATTTCTGTACGCCTGTGATTCCTAGGAACCTAGCACTAGTACGTGACTGTTTATTATTTTTGTTAATATAAACATTGTGGTTGACTTACCTACCCCAACCAATAACAGTTTAAGATTCGATGCATTTCCTTATATGGGCATGGGAATACGCTTAGGGGATCTTAAGCGAACGAAACGGATCGGCTAGCCCTGGGAACAAAAAGGCATTCTATGATTACCTGTGCAAGAGTTAAGATTTGATTATCGCGGGCTAGCGGGTAGCGGATCGCTAGTTCCTTTGTTTTACTAGATTTATCCGATGGTGTTGAGACTGTTTTGATTTCTTGTATTATTCGTGTGGACAATTAGATTTTGTTATTAAATTTTGTGTTAAGTGAAATATGAGTGTCGTACTTGCTAACATGTCCAAGCGGTCTAACCCTAAAAAACATTCCGTTGATTTTTTCAGAAAGTTCTCCTTTTGTGGACCACCCTTCGTTCACTTTGTTACATTTCCAGTGAACCCCTTCCTCCTAAAGACGAACGTATTTGTCGAATGGCCTCAAACGAGATAACAGAGTATAGCTCCTCAAAATAGCTCAAACAATATGTATCATCAAAATGGCTTAAACTGATTAGCTTTGAGCACAGTGACCCTACAAAATGAGAGTTTGTTTCCTAAAAGGGCGAATTGTAGGTATTAAACAGCGTCAACCTCATTAACGAACAAGTTATTTGAGATTCTGTTCAGCGTTGTCAGTTTGTTAGTAACTGTAGATAGACGTATCGTATTTCATTAAATCTGGATGCCATATATTCAAATGTGTGTGTAGATACAGAATATTAAAATTATTATATTGCACGAATTCTACGAAATATTGCGACAATATCCACATAAAGTTGACAAGACTTTGGTAAATGCTATATGTACGAGTATTTATAGTGTATAGTGCATAGATTAGTTCAAATAGTGCATAAATTACATTTATTTAGTTTCTCAGTAACTGTATCAGACCCTTCGCAAATATAAAACGAAGAGTAGGTACAGTGCGATCGAGAAAGAGTGAACGTCACGTGACACAGAGAAGTCACTAAAATTATCAAAATTTATTTCTATTCTACGTATATTATTAAAACTAATTTCGTATGTTACTAGTTTAAGGAATACTGAAGAAATGCAAATAGCCGCCACTGTTTGATCAGCTTGTTTAAGATATTGTGATGTTTTAAAACTTAATTTTGGATTATTTAACATCCGTAATTATCCTTAATCAATTTATGTGGCGAATTTTGTTTGTTAAGATAGAGACTAGTTTATATTTTACGAAATTGTCTTATGAGTTATGATGTACAGGATAGGTGCATGGAAGAAAGTTGGTGCTATCAGTTTAAATCCCTATATATTAAATAAAGACGACTTTGGTATATATGATGATGTATTTCCGAGTATTAGACAATAGACATACATGTATTGTAAATACATGATTTTTGAAAGGAGTGCATAGTTAACAGAATGAGTACAAGGCATTCAAAAGTGGAAGATTATTACCGTTTGTTAGTGGTTGGGTGAAAGAAGTTCTCTTCAAGAAATTTACAGGATAACAGCCTTTTATCACAAAGGTTAGTATAATTTATAAATTATAAATCATTTTGGCAATCTATTTGCATAATTAAACGCTGTTTTATGAATAATTACTAACACACAGATCCATTTTTCAAGTTGTGGACTTTCAGTACTGTCAATAAAAGCCCCATGCCTTGGATCATTGCGGATCGAGATGTTTTCTTAATTCTCATTGTGATTGTGCTGCAGGTACAGGCAGAATACGTTCGCCAGCCTGATTTGAAATTTATGAAGTACAGAATGAGGTGATGAGACGTCATTTATTTTAGTACTTTGGCAGTAAAAATGGCTGGGCAGTTAACCGTTGTGCAATACAATGTATATATTTTGTGAAACAATTACTCATGAAAAGAAACAAATTAAACAAGGGACTTAAAGTTATAGTAAGGTAGACACAAATTATCTAGCGGTTGACCCTTTGTCTATAGCATGTTTATGCCCGAGTTGTGTAAACCAATGTAATTTCTTTAAGAACTTTTTTTATCATGTCGTATTGATGTTACTATTGCCTAACTTATGCGTTTTAAATATTCTCCTTTTCTTTTATTGTTTTATTTATCACTTATGACTATCGTTAGCAGTAGGTTAAATGTCGACTACGCTGAACTTGTACATGCATGTTTGTAAATGAGAATACAACAAAACATATCTACTAGATATACAATTATTTAATATCACCAAGTTTATCATTTGCAATATAACTTAAATGCCATCCATACTTAATTACAGTTCATCGAGCAATCTGGTGAGTGAATGTATTGTTTTAACATATAAAACGCATGGTGTTTAAAAACTACTCAGTTCTCTTGTATAACATTATAAAAGTGTAAAAATGTGTTAAAGTCAGTGATCAGACTCAGTTTTCAAAATACTAAACAATCCAATACAGCAGTTTTTAAACAACCACAATATACACTTCAAAACAATACATTTAGTCCGCAGATCATCGAAAACAACTATACTTTGAACTTTCATTCTTAATTTATAAACTTCATCAGATTTTACATAATCTGTAGCTTTTCTTTGAAGTTCCTCTCGAATTATACCATATTTAAAACGGTTGCCTCTGTAACTTTTTCTCTTTCAGCACAGGCCTCTTCTTCGCTCAACTCAAGTTTAGATACGAAAAATATTAGTGAAGCAAATATAAACTATAAATTTCTATACCAAAATTTTTATAGATTGCTCTAGCAGCACCTATTTTATCATAACCACTTTCAGTTTCATGCCTAGAATTTAAGTTGCATCTCATGTTAAGAGAGGAAACCTAACTTGGTTCTTGTTTTGTAACACAGTAGTGTGGCCTACAATATAGACTCACGTTAATAATAAAATTCTTATATTAACATACCATAATCTGAAGAAACTTCCAAAATATCCGTCCGTCCGTCCGTCCGTCCGTCCGTCCGTCCGTCCGTCCGTCCGTCCGTCCGTCTGTCTGTCTGTCTGTCTGTCTATGTGACCGTTTGTCTGTCTGACAGCCTGTCTGTCAGTCACGTTTTTGTGAATATGATAACTTAAGAACGAGAAGCCCGACTGAACTGAAATTTGAACAGTCAGTTAGCGTTGGCGAGAGGAAGAACTCTATTAATTTTGAACAACATCGATCAATAAATAAAAATCTATTAATTATTTTTAAAAAAAGTATTTTTTTGTTTTGCAAAGAGTGCAATGTGCAACAATTACCTATATAAAAAGTGCAGTAAATCGGAGAAGAGTATAATGGTTAGCTTATTTTAATATCACATTGTAAACATAAATAGATAACACGAACATGTTTGTAACCGACCTTAATATCGATATTGGGTAGTAAAGTTTAATTAAGCAAACGACGATGGTGAAATTTTACTTCATTATTTTTGGTGACCGTTTTTTTACAGGTGGTCCATTTTTTTCAATTATATTAACCACCTCACTAAATAAAGAATACGAAGATTACTGCAATTGGTAGAAAAAAATGAGATGTAATTTTTGATTTTTACGTTTTGAGGCCCCAGGAACACGAAAACGTGGTTTTAAAAGATGTCTGTATGTATGTGTGTATGTATGCAGACACACTAGCGCCAAAAGTAGCGAAAGGATTTTGATGGATTTTAAAACAAGACTGATGTTAGTATGGTACATGAGCTCAAAAGGTTCTGATGCAGATGAGAGTGCTCTTTTGGCACATGAACTTATTTTCCACTACGGTATGAATGTTTATGCTACTTTTCGAAAGTAGATGTCTTATTTCAACGATCTATCACATTTTACTCTTTCCTTTTTATTTTCTGTCAAAAATGGATTGTTCAAGTCCTGTGAAAGACCCCCAAAATCTGGTATTAATGTCAAAATCAAAGTGCAGCGAATGCACTCGCTTTTATAATGTTAATGTAGAAAACACTTAAACGCATTATGAATATTCGGGATGGATAACATCTCCGTCTTGATTCCACACTTCAGTAGAGTTCAACTACCTGTGGAGATCCATACGCACGTTGCATTAAGCCGATTTATTAAGTGAACTTTGATCGCTGTGTTTTGTTGTTAATTTTTCTTAATTTTACAATTTGTTTATGGAACAGTCTACTTTAGATACAATTTATAAAAAATTTTATATGGTCTACAGGATGCTACCAAGAAAGAAACTCTTGCCAAAGGATGCTTTAGATTTGTTAGTACCATCTCCTGTCTCCGAATGTCAAGGCGATGATGATTATGACGATGTCGATGATGATAATAATTATGAAGACGACCAATCATTTTGATGACAGTTTTGGATTAATTAAACACGTGTAGTATTTAATTTTGTCATTACTGAATGTATTTGTTATTTTCTTTGCCTAATTAAGAATTCTACTCAGTTGTTTCGATTCCAACCACCCCAATTTGTCAGTAATATTTTTTTCAATATTTCACCCCATTGTGCGGCGGATCGTTTTGAATATTTCAATATGTAGATAGAAATTTTGGTGAAATTAAATGAATATGTTATATTAGCATATATTGTAGTAAGTAAAATAAATGTAACAAATAAGTTACAGCGTAAATTGATATTGAGAATTGGATCTAACACACTCTGAATGTTCAAGTATATTTCCACAGCACGACCAGTGTCTCCTTCCAGGATGTCCTTCGTGACCATGTCCACAACCCTTATATCCACCAGGCATTTTTCCTTCGCAACCACACGTCGCTTCTTTACTGCCTCCGCTAGAACAAAAGCTGCAACAATGGAAAGTACCGTGGTGGGGTTTCATCGATCGAACAGTTATAGGGAATGGACTACCCTGAAAAAAAAAATACAATTTACTATTAAAATATTTCAAACTAAACAATGTAATAGCTGTTTTAAATATTATTTCTAATGTACAATTTAATTTTTTTTTTAAGAAATTAAACCAACTTTTGAATAACGGACACTAACAATTATAAAAAACACCGTACCTCGATTAATTGAATCTAATTGCCTAATATCGACTTTGAGTTCGGTAAAAATTTGTCCGATTTTGATGTTTGTTCATTTTTACATGCATTTCTATTTTTTTGCGAGCAGATGCTGGTAACAAAGTTCGTGTAGAATCTTATCCACTATCATATTCATAAGATTAATTATTTCAAAAAAGTAAGAAAAGTAGATGATGTCGCTGAGATCGTTCGTTGGGGACAACATTTACAAAATGTGTAATAAACATTTAGGTTTACATATAGTATCCTTGTCAGATTTTATTCACCTTGAAACTCAGCGTGTACATTGTCTTTTATCAATTATCAATGAGAGAACACTTCTTACACCTAGCAAATGGGACAAAGTTGCTATTACGAGCAATAATCAACGTCAGTTTAGAGAAGTGAGGTGTTAAATAATATTTAGCTAAAATGTATACGTATAGTAAGTTTGAAAGTAATAAAAAAATTGATTCTTACGGCTTGTACTGTCGTGAGCAAAGAAGATAGGACAACTATTTTTTTAAATGTAAATCTGTCTCTATTTGAATATGTGTTTTATTATATTTTTTATTGTAATGCTGTAGTTATTGCCAAAGCAGAAGATGGATTTATCAATAAGACATATTGCACTGCGTTATAACATTAACAAAAATTCTGCGTTTCATTTTAAAAAAGTGGAGAATAAACGGTTCGATTAGCAAAATTTCTGGATCATGGCAACAAAGGATATCCAACTTAACAAGAAACTAACTATTAATATTTTGTTGTTGCACCATTTCTATTTATAACTTCTATAAGTCTGTTTGGCATAGAATTAAATAAACTTATACAATAATCATTAGTAATAATATTTTCCCATGCATTATTTACTACTTCCAGTAATTCTTGGGCATTCCGTGGTCTCACATGTCGTTTTTGGATACTTCTTACGAGTAGTCTCCATACGTCTTACACAGGTTAAGATGTGGACTATGACTGCGCCAATTAAGAACATTAACTTTGTTATCTAGAAACGGTATGACTAGTATGAACTGAACAATTATCTTGTTGAAATATGAATTCATTATTAGGAAATAATTGTGACACAGAAGGGAGCATAATATTATCTAAAATCCTAATATACGTTTCATTATTAAATCGTTCCTCTATATACCACAAAACACCAGGACTTGGTGCGATGCAGCTCTTACACTGGTGTAAGTGTAAATCAAGGGCGCCGCACGATGCTCTTTTGCTGCAGCGCGAGCCCGCGGGCTAGTTATTGCTCGTAAAAACAACTTTGTTCCATTTGCCAGGTGTAGCGATAATTGATAAAAAAGTACAAGCTGAGTTTCAAGGTGAATAAAATTTGACAAGCCTTTTATTTTAAACATTCACCCCCCAGTAAGGGTTGTCCCAACCTCAAGGTGTAAAAAATTACTATTGCGCATCATAATGTAATCTATCGGAAACCAGTGTGAATAAGAATTAACATAGAATCGTGTCACGGGCTCCCGGTATATAGGTGATGCTTTTGTTTTATATTATGTTAGCTTTTACCGATCTCTTAATTGTATTTTAAGCATACCTTTAATTCTAATGTAACTTTTAATGTATTGACATGTGCTACACCCTAGCTGGGTATATTTTATTTTTATATATTAAACTAAAAAGTTACATACAGTATGGAATTCAGTATCTCAATTATTGTGTATATTTATAAAAAAATCCAGAGACTCGTCCATTTTGGATTCTGAAATGCATTCTGCAACGTACAAATTTCATCCTTAAATTCAACCCCCTTCGAGTGGCAATTGCAACCCCTAAATTTTTAAATGGGAAGTAGGGGCTTGTGATACCTCATTTGAAAGGTCTTTTCATTCCCTATTAAAAAATGCTATGGTTTTAATGTTTACCGCAAAAATTAACGCTCTGCTTGACGAAATTCGCTAGAACAAACGAGGCACAAGAACTTACAGCATTTTGTTCTTGCAGGCTAACAAAAATAATTTCAATGTTCTTTTTCTACATTATCAACTAAAAAGAAGACATAAAAACATCAAAATTCTTCATAGCTGGCCTTGCCAGTTTTATTAAAAACACCGTAGCGACTAACAGCAATAGATAGTCTATATCTATCTATATCCCAAAGTACAATTAGCAAAATTGAAGAGCAGTTTCGCAAATGGACGAATACGACTGATAAAAGAAGAAGCTTCCAATGCAATTAGTAACGATATCAAATTAGATATACTGTTTGAGTTTGAAGAGTTAGATAACAATGAGTCCACTTTTACTCTTCATGGCCATGTTAATCGTCAAAACTGTAATTACAGAGCTAATGAAAATCCTCACTGGATGAGAGATTTACATACGCAACATCTTGAAAAGGTTAATGTTTGGGCGGGGATAATTGGAAACCATGTCATTGGTCCTTTTTCATTAATGGCAATTTCAATAGAGATAATTATTTAGCTCTCCAGCAGGATGGACCACCACCACATTACCGAATCGACGTCCGGCAGTACCTCGACTTAATATTTCCAAATCGGTGGTTAGAGAGGCGAAGCTAGAATGGCCAGCAAATTCTCCTGACCTTACACCCTTAGATTTTTCTCTATAGGGATATATGAAAAGTATGGTATACAAAACTAAGCCACGCGATGTACCTGACTTAAGAAGGAGAATAACGGATATGGTTAGGTCGGTCACGTCTCAGACGTTAGAGAACATTTTTATTTATGATTTAGATGATGCTAAAACGTTCAAGGACCTCATTTTGAACATTTCCTACATTGGAATTAAGCATTTCTTAGTTTGCTGTAGCGAATTGCGTCAATCACACGAATTAATTTTTTCTATCATTAATTTTTGGAATAAATATTAAAATTGTGAATGGGACTACAGTTGTTTTTTCTTCAAGTGTAGGTAAATTATTTTCAACAATAGGTTGAATAGGCCATTTATCCACTTCTAATTTAAGCCAATGTGGACCGGAGAGCCAAGTGGAGTGTTGAATTAGGAGCGCCGGCGTTAATCCACGTGAAAGACAGTCAGCTATATTGTTTTCACTTTCTACATGAAACCATTTTGCGGAAGGAATAGACTCCTGAATTTTAGCGACCCTATTAGAAACGAAAGTTTTCCACCTATGTGGGGAACTATTAATCCAGTGTAAAACTATTGTGGAGTCGGAAAATGCGAAAATCTTATCTATTTTAATGCGAGATGAACATGTATCTATAATTGATTTGATTAATTTTGACAAAAGAACCGCAGCACAAAGTTCAAGTTTCGCTATAGTACAAACTTTCACAGGTGCAACTTTTGCTTTTGCGTACATTAAATTGATTCTTATATCATTATTAGGTGCAATTAATTTTATATAAACCATAGCCCCATATCCTTTTAATGAACTATCTGCGAATCCTACCAGTGTTGCACAAGAATTATTGTCCAGTGCCCCGATATAACGCGGTACTCGAAATTGGGATAAGAGAGGAAGCCCCTCATAAAATTCTAACCATTGTTTTTTAACATTTATTGGCGGTTCCTCATCCCAATCAACTTTAGAAAACCACAACTCTTTTATGAGAAATTTTGCGACGACAGTAATAGCCGATAAAAACCCTAATGGATCCCAAATGCGTGCTAAAGTTGACAAAATGCTCCTTTTTGTACAAATTTTGCTCGGAATATTTACCGAAAATGAAAAATAATCAGTTGAAGGATCCCATTGCAACCCCAAAACCTTTAGTGCACAATTTATTTCAGGAGTTTCATTAAATTCTATTGTGGATGCTAAACGAATGTTTTCAGGAATTTTTTGTAATAAGTTCCGCGAGTTCGTACTCCATTTAACTAATTCGAAACCTCCGGTAGAGAACAACCCTATTATTTGATGATAAAGCTCTATTGCTTGTGGTGCCGTCGGCACACTAACTACTAGGTCGTCTATATACAGGTCGCTTTCGACAACTTTGGACGCGAGCGGAAATGTCTCTGCCTCATCGTTGGCGAGTTGTTTAATCGTTCTTAAAGCCGCAAAAGGGGACGATTTTAAACCAAATACAACTGTAGTTAATTCATAAATCATTAAAGGTTCCTCAGGAGAGAATCTCCACAAAATTCTCTGAAATTTGGGATGCTCTGGACAAACCCGAATATTTCGATACATTTGGCGTATGTCCGAAATCATAGCAACCTCAAAAAGTCTAAAGTTAAGTAAAATTTTAAAAATATCGGTTTGTAATTTTGGACCGGAATATAAAACATCATTTAGTGAACGCGAATTAGATGTTTTTGCGGATGCATCAAACACGATACGAACGGGCGTGCTAACACTTTCTTTCAACACAGCAAAATGCGGAATATAATAAGCGCTATTATCAACTTGATCATTCGAAACTGGGGATACTAGAGTCATGTGACCCTGAGTTATATAATCCTTAATAACCTCACTATAATGATCTTTAAGAGACGGGTCATTTTTAAACTTATTTTCGAGATAATGAAATCTTTTACAAGCTATAGTAAACGAATTTCCTAACACAGGCGGATACTCCTTAAATGGGAGTGCTACGGTAAATCGACCGGTCTCTTCGCGAGTGGTAGTGGTTCTAAAAATATTCTCACATTCAGCGTCCTCCTGATTAAGCACAGGAGGTGCAGGTATCTCCTCTACTTCCCAAAATTTATGTAAATTTTTTTCTAACGAAGGTTCTATGACCGAACAAAATGTTTGCGAATTTTCGACTCCATCCGTTGTAGTAGTGGGTACGTTCCCCATTACTATATAACCCAAATTAGTTTGTACTGCCATGGAAAAATTAGGTGGCCCAACTACTTTACTACCGCCTAAAATATGTAAAAATAAACTGGCTCCTATAATACCATCAATTTTTGAGGGTTCGTAAAAATGATCATCTGCTAGTTGAACATGATTTAAATAACTAAGTGATTTAACTGGTATATTAGTTGTTGGAAGTCGATCCGTTATTTTCTCTACCACTAAAGCGTAGATCTGATACTGAATATTTGAATCAAAACGTGAACTTAATGCAAAATTTAAGTGTCCTAAAACTGTTTGAGAACCACCGATTCCATTAACAGAGGAGTGATATTTTTGAAACGGTAATTTGAGCCGTTGACAACATTTTCTAGTGATAAAATGTGCTTGGCTCCCGTTATCTATCAAAAAACGCGCGGGCTTATATTCACCTGAGACCGATAATATGTTGACAAGTGCTGTAGAGAGTAAAGTTGTATAATTATCCTGTGAAACTTCACTACTGGAAGTTGAGCAATAGTTGTGGGTGGATAAGCTATTTTTCTCATTTTCATTTGACGCGGTTTGACTACTAGATGCTATATTTTCGTGGTCATTATTGTTATTATTTTTAGAGGAATTTAATTTATCAAAATGTAATAACGAATGATGGCGAGAACGACAAATATTGCAAACGTTTATCGACTTACAATCGGCAATTTTATGAACTGAACTTAAACAATTTAGGCATAATTTTTTCTCTTTAGCTAAACTATATCTAGAATGCGGTGTAAGTCTCAAGAATTCAGAGCATTGAAAAACAGGATGCAATTGTTTGCAAATTGGGCAGTTGCCTGCTAAACTTTTATAAAGTTTTTTATTTTCCCCACCACTACTATTTGTAACAAATGATTGCGAGACTTGTTTAGACCTAGGAACACTACTACTAATATTGAATTTTGCGGAACTAGTTTGACTATTTTTTGAAAGACTATTAAGAGCTTTTCTTTGATTTTTAACAAAATCTACGATTTCCTTGTAAGTCGGGATCTCCGAGTGTTTAGACATTTCAAATAATTTACGTGTCTGGGTGTCTAACTTCGAAAGCGCTAAAGAAGCTACGAAAAAATCTGTCAGATCTGGGATATTTAATTGTTTGATAGCATTGAGAGAAGTGTCAAATTTTTCTAGAAAATTATTAAGACAAGCTGCGGACTCCTGCTGAGCTGTTTTAAATTCCAGCATTTGACTGAAATAGGTATCAGCTAGTAAACGTCTATCCTGATATTTATCTACTAAAGTATCCCAAAAAATACTATAATTTGCGGGCGTCGGTAAAACACTAGCACAAACATCTAAAGTTTTACCCTTTAAAGCACCTAACAAGTAATGTAGTTTACTCGTATTATCTAAATTTGCCTTGTCATGAACAAGACTTTTGAATGTTTCAAAAAATATTGGCCATTTTTTAGGATCACCAAAAGATTCTGGTATTTCAATTTTTTGTAATTTAGCAACAGCTGGCTGATCACCTGTTTGCCTATTTTGTGCGAGATGCTGATTTTCTAAAATTGTGGCTGCCTCTTTTATATGACAATATAGTGAATCTACAATTTCTAATGGTTGGTAATTTAATACATAATCGGAATTTATTTCTAAATTTACGTCATTAATCGTATCTATCATTTGTTTAAATAACTCGAAAGTTTCGTCTAAAGTGTGCAGTTGAATTTTAAATTTTGCTACATTTTCAGGATTTTTTAAATCTCTAGATAAATCGTACAGCTTTTGTATTTTGTTGAAATAAGTTTCTTTTTTGGCAGTAAGTTTATTTAGTTTTAACTCTAAGTTCTGATCAGTTTTTGGTGGCATTGTGAACTACTTGAACAGTATAATGTTACCAAAACTATACACTAAATATTCAAATTATGTAAAAATTAAAACGATAAAGGTAAGTAATAACTATTTCTAAATAACTAATAATCAATTTATATGCAAGAACAAATAAATCGTACTGGAAAATTATGAAAATAATTCAAGGCAAATATCAATTAAAATTTACTATAATGTGCGAAAATAAACTATTCAAATATGCGTGTTTCAGTAAAGAAGCGAATTATAATAAGGTGATAAGACTGACAGAAAAACTACTATAAAAATTCTGCCGGCTATAATCCGGACGAAGTGGCCATATGAATGGGCCTACCCCTTTCAGCGGGTGCGACTAATAAAAAAGTGAACTGTATTTAGGATGAAAAGAAAAAATGTGTCGGAAACTTACCCAGTAGGTTCGATGGGTTCTCCTTCTTCGATGTCGGTCCAGGCAATAGGAGGGACAGAGGAGGGCCAAAAGGAAAATACGCAAATCCCCGACACACACAATTAATGTATGGCAAATTATTAAATTAATTAAAGAAAAGAAATTATTATAAATATTATAATTCACTTGTTACTGAAACAAAACTATAACTATTCAGCGGCGTGAGTGACTATATATCTATCTAAGCTTACTCTCTTACTGTACGAGTCGCGCTCGACCCACACGCTGCTAAAAAAATCGTACTAAAAACTTCTTAGTATTATACTATAAAAAAAACCAAAACATGTATTTATTTCCAGGAAGGGCGCGTAACCAAATTGTATCATTTTTAAATAGAGAATGAAAATACCTTCGGAACGAGGTATCACAAGCCTCTACTTCCTAATTAAAAATTTAGGGGTTGCAACTGCCACTAGAAGGGGGTTGAATTTAGGAATGAAATATGTACGTTGCAGGATGTTATTTCAGAATCCAAAAACATTCGAACATTTTCTTTAACTTTTCGTTACTCTTAAGTTTTCTGGTGTGCTGTGTTCTACAAAAACTATTTTAATTTTTGCTGTTTTTGTTGTGTGATTAAATCCAAAAAGTCATTTCTATCCCCGCCAGCTTCGCTGTCAGTCCCAAGTCTGATAAAGGGGAAGGGGAAGTGATATGGTTGCACCGCGTTACGTCAGATTGGTTAAAGTCACAGGCGGCGCATTTCGACAAAAAAATAAGGTTTTTTTTTTTTGTCATATTTTTAAATTTCTCATTTTTCTAACTCCTTTCGGTGGGGACAACTTATTTATAAATTTTCCGCATGATGTGGTAAATCACCCTGTATACCTACATATCTCGTTGGCACTATAGGCATTAATAACTTCTCTTAGCAAACTTACATTTATCGGTTGTCCTTTAACTTTAACGCTTAAAACTAATTTTCCAGCAACATCCGGTACAAATGACACGCTATAAGTGCCATCTCGTCTATCGTGCACATTAACTATTAATGATCTTGACACTCCTGCATCTCTGTGGCGAATTTCGGCTGTGACAAGTTCTCCACCTCGTTCAATTGGTGTATCGCTAATATCTCTGGTCTCCAATAATGCCTCTACCTTCTTGCCTATCCGCAAGTTTTGTAGACCTGAAAAATATTAAATATCACTATGATTACATTAAAAGCAGCATCCTGTTTTTAACTGACACTAAAGATTTTTTTAAATGGGAAGCTGCTCAATTTTATGTATGTTTCATTTCCATGTTTGTTCAAACATTTTTCTGAAACGAAGTACGCGATTCTTATGGAAAAATAAAAAGTTCAAGATTTTGGCGGAGTCGCCAGGAATAAACGTAAAATAAAATTTAAATTAGTAATTAGATATTTTCAGAGAAGCTGATAATGAATCTGATGTCAAAAGTTAAAGATACAAAACGACGAAGCCAATAGGGCTTCCCTAATTTCGTAACTTTTGCAGATTTATATGAAATTGGGCCACTAAGGAGGGTTAGAATTTTTTTGAAAAAATTGAACTGCCTTTTAAAAAACGGCTCATAATATTATGAAATAAACTTTCACCATCTTTCAGTAAGTTGAACCTTATTACCTTATATCGATTTTAAGGTCGGTCTAAAGTGAGGAAATAACAAAATGGAATTAATTTTAACCCAACCTCAAAATCGATATTAGTCTGTTAGTTGGACCTTATTTCAATTAGCCGAATGGCTGAAAAATGTCTGAATTTTTAAGCTCTTCCGTATTACATACATTACATACATACAATAGTTTTTCTGGGATTTAGAAATTCAAGTCATACTTTTCTTTACTTAATTAGTCCCAAAAATTATATGTGCCTAAAATAACTTGTGGCTTCAAACGTGTTTGAGTTCTTTGCTATGCCATATACGTAGTATAGGGGAAGACGTGATCGTGCAAATGTTTCCTCCGATTATGTTAAATTATACAATTGAATCAAATGTGCACAATACTCCAGTCAAATTGGATTCTTTTGTGCCAACCGAGCGATCCGCTAGATAAAATAAGGAAATAGGAAAAATTGCGTAGAATTTCTATTTTTTGGCATATTTGCAATTATTTAACAATACGTGCACTAAATGCACATGTTAGTACAACTCAATAGAATTTTAAACCTAAAAACGTTTCGATAAGTGTTCTGGAACCTGAGTAGATGAAGTTCTACAAAATCGTCATTTTTTCGAAAAAATCGATTTTTGCAAAAACTGATCAATTTATTGCAATTTATAAACACGCTCTGATTGTACTCGCCAAGGACTATACTTTCAGCGAATTTTATGAAATATTTTTTTTTGATATAAGCAATTGAAAGAAATATGATCTCTAGCATTTTTTTTGCAATAAATAATTTATTTCTAAATTTATTGATATCGAATTAGACTTATTGTATTGCTATTAAAAAGCTCTACAAATTTTGTATAAACATTTTTTTTGTACAGTCTTAATTTTTTTTAACGCGGAAAACTGTTTGGCCTCTTTTGACAACATTTTAAATAACTTCTACAAATGTCTAAAAATAGTTCAGAAAATTCTACACAATTTTTCCAATTTTTTCCATATTTGATCTTGCAAATGGCTCGGTTGGCAAAAATACAAGGTATTTTCGAAAATTCGACTGGCCTACAAGGAGCTGATGGCACCTATGAACACTTTTTTTCATTTCGTGGACTTCTGTACTACCTGTATCAGCATATTTATTGCCCTGAGACCAAACAAAGCATTAATATTATCATTTGGGAGATAACCAGGAATTGACTGTAAATGCTTCGGAATATATTTACGACATTAAAAACAATGTTGGCGGCAAATGCTATCAACATTCTTAGAAAAGCGGATAATCTACCAGAAAATAATGGCCAAAATATAGAGGCTGTATAAATAGAATATTTGAGCAAGCTAAAAAATATATTCTGTAATGGCGTTATTACTAACATTCGGGATATTGAGGTTTAGTGCAACAAATTCGTGATTATAACTTTTGCTCTATAACAATAGAATAAAAATAAAAAATATGGAAAACCAACTTCTAATAAAATGCTATAATGCAATCATTTCTAACACATTGTTTATTAGTGATAGTGGAATTCGTAAAGAGAAACTTGGTATTAATATTTTATCGAAAAATTTTTCTAAACGCCAAAAAGGAAAAATTTCCGACATGTCACGCCATTTCTGGTTGCGAGGGCAAAGGATAGGTTTTCCAAAAAGATCTCATATTTGTAGATAAACTAATATTTTGGAAAATCTTTAAACAAGTGAAAGTTACTCTTAATTCATTCAGTTCTCAAGGAGATAATGAAACTACCTCAATTTTATTTTTATTATAGATTATTTAGAGAAATTTATTTTTAGTACACGCTCTTAGTTCAAATATTAATTAATTAGCTAATTTAAGCTGGTAGTGTATCACTAAGGTGCAACAAGAGAGCGATCAATTACCACCCGGCAAAGAAAGTTTGTAAATATTAATTTTGACAATTCTGCGAAGGAGAGGAAAATGTACCTAACTGAAACGTACTATTTTTGTTCCTTTTCTCCAAAATTCATATCATGGATCTATCTATATATTAGAGAATTCAGGAATGTTGATGTCTCTTTACAAAATGATCTTAACGTAATAAGAGACGTCACTGCCTTTGATAGGGTTTTCAGTTCCCATTGGGTTTTATATATCACATCCGTCCTAAAATAATCTCATAATGAGTCGTCCCATCCATATTTACTATTTAGATATGGTCTTATTACTACTTTCTGTTGTAATTCGATAAACTTATTTTTAGAATAATACCTATGGAGAGTAAAAGCCATTGACTGATAACCATGAACACATACATGACACGGCAAACGGAAATGAGACTCTCAGATAAAAATGACGTATACGTGTACCCAGACTAATTTAAACTTATTACGTATTTTTGATATGTAGGGGTTATTTATGTAGGGTTATTTAGACTAACCAGTGGTGTAGCTATCGTAGATATTGTACCAGGATCCCTCGTCAGAGAATCCTCCCCTCAAACATTGTGATTTGAACCAGGGCCCATAGTTATATTAACACGGTTTTATTAGCTTGGCCAGTAACTTTACAACTTTGTATTTAAGAAAATCTTGCAACTCAATTTTCACTCACTTTCGAATGTCATATTGGCTTGAAATTTTTCATCTGTATCTGGTTCACATGACAATACAATTATTTTACATTATTATAGAAAAATCCAAGATGACGTTTCCAATATGGCGGATAGTTTATTGTCATTTAATATCTGATTCTACTAAAAATTGGTTTCTGGGGTTTCTTGAGGTCACAGATTATAAACGTGCGATCGAAACTAAAAATGTTAAATGGTGCCATCAACACGGCTGATAAGTTTTGTCATGTATTGTCGAATGACGATCTGAATTGTATTGATAAATAACTGAATAAACATGACGTCACGTATTTGAGAATAACTGCAAAATTTTAGAATAAAAAATTCTGAAAAAATTTCCCCTTACAAAAAATGCCGCTTTACCGATGTCTAAAAACTGGTATGGTCAAAATTTCTTTAAAAAGTAGGACATTTTTCAATATAACTTAGCAGAACTTCAAAAGTGTCCAATGCACATTATTTAAATTTCAGGGATTGATTTAGAATAGACTTATAATAAATACATAATTTTTTCAATTTTTTCTGCTCCTCCGTTTCTGAGATATTCGCGGTTAAAATGAGGGGCCAATACATTTGAATCGTATATTAGGCAATTTTCTCTTTATCTACGCAATTGAGAGGTTAGAAAATTACCTACCTCATAATTTTCTAGATTGACCGACCGATTAATGACTATATCTTCTATGGAGGTTTTGAATGTCTATAAGAGCTTGTAGTAAGTTTGATTCTTAATCTTATTAAGTACTGCTTGAGCTAGTTGAGCATTTGCTCCCTTCACTGATAACGTAACATGGCAGTGGTTAAATATGGCCTCATCTATTTTGTTGAAAATTACTAAGATCAGATTAAACACATGTGGCATGATTATTCATTAATGTCTAGTTACTAAGTGTGTTCGTATCATATAGAAGTAACAGATATATCAGAAATCATAGATGACTTTGTTCTTATTGGTGCAATGAATATATATAATACCCAATTCACGAACATTCTATTAAATACTCATTAATTAACTTGAACACATTATTGTTTGTCTACATCTTAATCACTAAATGGTATTGCATAATATCGCTACGACTAAAGACGCTGGAAAAACGCTCTACAGTATCAAACTTAGCGTATCTAACCCAGTATACCGGATGAGTCACGAATTGCGCTCGCCCCGATATTTCCTAAAATACTTGGAAAAGAAAATTGAAATTTGGAGGCCTTGTTACACGACTAAAATGCCACCTTTTCAATAAAAGATCAAGTTTGGTGCACATCCGGTTTGACCGGAAATGCCCACAACTTTCGATTTTTAAATGGAACACCCTTAATATTTTTATATTTTTGGAATCTAGAGGAAATTTTGAATACAATACATTCATTTTGGTCACTTTTTGATAAACATTAAAAATTTTATAAAGAAATCTATTTCTGAATCCAGAGTGCTGTGGTGACCAAAATATATTTTAGTTTGTGTGCTACGTTACTATAAAAATAAAAAGAGCAATATGATTGCATTACTTAATTCTCTAGAGGCGTTTGAAATTTTTAAATGTGATTTTTACCCACTAACTCGGTTTTTTTAAATGGGAATTTAATCGTTCACCAACATTTTTAAATACCTCATTTTCATACGAATCTAATGATACCAAAATTTTGAAAAGCCGCTCAGAAATATTTGATATTTCAGCCAAAATACAATGCAACCAAGCTTTTAGAAACATGCGGCTAATAGATTATAGATTAGTGGGCTTTGGAAACTAAAATGGCACATTTCTGTGTAAATCTGGTAACCTAATAACATTGGAAAAATCATAGTAGCCATTGAATGTAATAAAACAATATCAGCTGTCAGACAGGCTCGTGTAGTTATAGGCAATCTTGAGCTATCAAACATTTAATAATTGTGGGCGCAAAGAACGTTACAATTAAGTTTAGCATAGGTATGTGGAGGTAAACACAATTACATCCACAAGGACATTTGCAATAGAATGCGACATCAGTTCGGTTTTCAGAGTTTTATTTAAATGAACATAAATATCGGGCCTATAAATAAATAAAAATCAATTCCGTTTGAACAATTAAACTTAAGCTAGGTAACAGTAGGTATCTTTAAAATAATTAATATAATTAAACCATAAATTGACATTTATAGATATTGTTCAAAATGTCCACCATTTTTTTCTATACACAATTCGGCTCTACGTACAGTTGCTTAAATGGCTCTACGCAATTCAGCCGGCGTTATTTCATTAAGAGCCTGTACAACTTTATTTTGCAGCTCTTCACGGGTATTTGAAGAAGTTTTATAAACTTTATTTTTGAGAGTGCCGCATACATAATAGTCGAGGGGTGTTAAGTCAGGTGACCTAGGAGGCCACCTGATATGACCTTGATTTGCCATAAGGCGTTCACCATGCAAGTTGTTTAAATATTCCATCACTCTTCTGGAATTATGTGGGGGAGCACCATCTTGTTGGAAAAACAGATTGTGTAAATAGGCAAGAGGAAGTAAGTCAAGAAATTCTGCTGTCTGGTTTTGTAAAAAGAATAAATATCGTTCGCCAGTAAGTGTTCCATCAAAAAATATAGGTGCAATTATTCGATCTCCAAGTACTCCAAGCCAACAGTTAAACCCAAATCTTTCCTGAATATTCCCCCGCCCTACCAACCTCGGATTTTTTTGAGCCCAGTACCTAGTATTATTTCTGTTAAACATACCTTGGTTCGTAAATCTACTTTCATCTGAATATAAAATATGAAAAGGAAAACCTTGGTTTTGTTGTACTGCATTTAAGAACCAGTTGCAATATACTAGCCTCCTGTCGTTATCATCTCCATAAAGATGTTGGTGTATTTGGTATTTATAAGACCGAAACTTATGTTTCTTTAAAATTCTGCAAACCGAAGACTGACTAATGTCGCATTCCATTGACAATTTCCCTTGTTGATGTTGTTGGGTCTACCATCACAAATCCTAATACATCAATTTCTTTGTCCTCACTTACAATAAATGTTTGATGGTCATCTTGTTGATTGGGTTAGTTTCTTAATTCTTGTTCCACTCTGACAAACAAGTGTCTGCTTGGATGACGTCTGTTGGGATATCGTTGCTGATACAGTTCTGCAGCTGCAGTTGAATTTTTGAGACGCTCTCCATATATCAGTAACATATCGACCTTTTCATTTCTACTAAAATTATTCATTTTCTTTAATTTTTACTCAAAAAGATTTCCGCAACGCTTTATTTTGTATCTGTCTGACAGCTGATATTGTTTTATTACATTCAATGGCTACTATGATTTTTCCAATGTTATTAGGTTATCAAATTTACACAGAAATGTGCCATTTTAGTTTCCAAAGCCCACTAATCTATTATCTATTAGCCGCATGTTTCTAAAAGCTTGGTTGCATTGTATTTTGGCTGAAATCTCAAATATTTCTCAGCGGATTTTCAAAATTTTGGTATCATTAGATTCGTATAAAAATGAGGTATTTAAAAATGTTGGTGAACGATTAAATTCCCATTTAAAAAAACCGAGTTAGTGGGTAAAAATCACAATTAAAAATTTTAAACGCCTCTAGAGAATTAAGTAATGCAATCATATTGCTCCTTTTATTTTTATAGTAACGTAGCACACAAACTAAAATATATTTTGGGCACCACAGCACTCTGGATTCAGAAATAGATTTTTTAATAAAATTTCTAATGTTTATCAAAATGTGACCAAAATGGATGTATTGTATTTAAAATTTCCTCTAGATTCCAAAAATGTAAAAATATATAGGGTGTTCCATTTAAAAATCGAAAGTTGTGGGCATTTCCGGTCAAACCGGATGTGCACCAAACTTGATTTTTTATTGAATAGATGGCATTTTAGTCGTGTAATAAGGCCTCCGAATTTCAATTTTCTATTCCAAATATTTTAGGAAATATCGGGGCGAGCGCAATTCGTGACTCACCCGGTATTTCTAATACACTAGACAAACAAGGGCAGGTGGACGTAGTGTACACAGACTTCTCAAATGCTTTTGACCGCATCGACCATAGACTTTTAGTTAATAAACTTGACGACTTTAGTTTTAATGATACACTTGTTAAATTTCGTGAATCCTGCTTACAAAGCCGGTTACAGTATATTCAGTTCAATGGTTTTATATCAAATACATATGTCGCAACCTCTGACGTATCTCAGGGTTCAAACTTGGGTCCACTCTTATTTTCGGTATTTATTAATGACTTATGCTATGGATTGAATCGCAATAAACTTCTTCTTGCAGTTGAACTAAAATTATTGAGTGAAATTACAAGAACAAGTAAATGACATTGAGAATTTGTGCCTAGTGAATAAATTATTATCAACGAATGTATCAAAATGTAAAATTACGACTTATTCACGAAAGATGACTCCGGCTGAATATTTATACAGTTTTAATGATATCTTTAACTCATTGTGAGATTGTTAAATATGTAGGTATACTGTTCGACTCCAGATTGGAATTCACAGGGCACATTAACTCAATTACTAAATCTGCGTTAACAACACACAGTTTTGTTATGAGAACTTCACAAGATTTTACTAATTCAGAAGCATTAAAAACATTGTATTTGTGTTTTGTGCGTTCGAAATTGGAGTATGGTTCAGCAATATGGAATCCTGTTTATGAGACAAATTCACAATCATTAGAATCTGTTCAATGGAAATGTCTTTAACATTTAGCTTTTAAAAGAGCTCACTAATACTCCGAACAGGGACATCCAAATTATTTAATGTTGACAGGGTTTAACTTGGATTCATTAGAAAAGAGAACAATTATCTCAAATTTAATGTTTATTTACATCAATAATACAATAGACTATCTAGAACTCCTATCTCAAATTAATTTTAGAATTTCTAGTTTAAGCTCGCGTCAAACTTTTACTTTTGCACTACCATCTAAAAGAGCAAACATCCTTGCCAAATCACCCAGTTAGTCCATGACGGATATACAGGGTGTTTCAGTTAAAAGTCCCCAGGCCATTATCTCTAAAATTAATAAAGATATTTTATTTTTGTAAATGGCAGATGATGATACCAAAGAAAGGTTTAAATAACGGTGATTAGAATTTTTCCTCAACAGCACACAGAGATAACGCTGCGATGCAAAACTATTTTTTGATGGCTGGAACGTTGAAATATAAGTCATGTGATTAAACAATAATTTGTGAATAATTTTGACGGTATAGAGAATTTACAAAAAACAAGCCGTTTTGGAGTTACATGAGTTTCTTTCATTAATGCCAGTACACGTGAATTTTGATAAATCCCTATAATTTATTTATTATTTATTATAGAATATTGGTTACCAAACACTTTTTTTCAAGATAAGGAAAGTGATATGATACACTATCATAAAATTATGTTTACCACTTCCGGCCAAACCGGAACTAACATGATGAACCAATATCCATATGTTCCTACATATTACATTGTTTTTTCTAATAACGCTTCTAATGAAACGGCTCCCAAAACTTAAAGTAACTAAGACAACAAAGAAAATACACACTAATTTAGAATGGTAATGAAAAATCTACTTAAGAGATATTAGTAGGCTTTGATTTAATTTTAAGTTTGACAGTTATTAAACAAAGTTTGTAGTTGGTGCATTTCAATCATAGTTTCAAACAGAAATAGTGTACTTAGAAACAATTCAAAGCAAATTAATCCAAATAAGGCAATAAAAAAAATGGTTAGATACACCAATGAAGATAAGTTAAATATGATTTTAATATACGGTGAATGCAAAAGAAATTCCCGACAAGCAAAACGATTGTTTTGTTTACGATTTCCAAATAGACCTACACCCGATAAAAAAACATTTATCATGCTGTTTAAAAATTTAAGAAACTGGGGTAGTTTTAAGAAAACTATTCGTAACAGAAATAGGCCAGTTAGATACGATGAAAATACAGCCTTGGTGTTAAATAGTGTTGTCAACAATCCTCAATGTTCTCTCCGGAAATTGGCATCGGAAACTAATCTGTCGATATCTTCGTGCCATAGAATATTAAAATCAAATAAATACCATCCATACAAATTAAAATTGATCCATCATTTAAGGCCTGGTGATTATGAACGAAGATTACATTTTCTAGCTGAATTTTCAGTTCTTTCTGAAGAATGCCCAAATTTTTTAAAAAATGTGCTCTGGAGCGATGAAAGCCGTTTTCACAACAACGGAGTTGTGAGTAAGCATAACTGCCGATACTGGTCACAAAATAATCCTAGATGGATGAGAATGACCCGAAATCAGGTAACTTTTGGAGTTAACGTGTGGTGTGGAATATTAAATTCATGTATTATTGGACCATATCTATTCCATGGGACTTTAAATGGAAGAAAATATGAGATATTTTTGAGAAATGTATTGCCAGGATTATTAGAGACTATCCCTCATAACCAGGAGAATATTTGGTTTCACCAAGATGGTGCACCACAAACTTAGTACTAGTCAAAGATTGTCTTAATGAAATGTACCCTCAGAGATGGATTGGTACTAATGGAGTAGTCAGATGGCCAGCACGATCACCTGACTTGACTCCATTAGATTTTTACCTTTGGGGGTATTTAAAAAGTGTAGTGTAAATTGAACCCATTGAGGATATGGCCGATTTGTATAATAAAATATATTCAAGTGTTGCTGCTATAAATAGACATACGTTACAAAAAGTTTGCAATGAAGAGTTACTGAAACGGTACAATATGTGTATTCATGAAGAAGGGAGAAATTTTGAACATTTAATATAATAAGTACCTACTAATAAGGAAGAAATTAGTTTAATTTCATTTTTAATAATATTTCGATAGTTTTTAAATGCTTGTTTATAAAACTTTTGTTTACGTTCTTTACTGAATTGTTAATATAAATTTAGCCCATTCTAAATTAGTGTGTATTTTCTTTGCTGTCTTACTTACTTTAAGTTTTGGGAGCCGTTTTATTAGAAGCGTTATTAGAAAAAAAAAATGTAATATGTAGGAACATATGGATATTGGTTCATCATGTTAGTTCCGGTTTGGCCGGAAGTGGTAAACATAATTTTATGATAGTGTATTATATCACTTTCCTTATCTTGAAAAAAAGTGTTTGGTAACCAATATTCTATAATAAATAATAAATAAATTATAGGGATTTATCAAAATTCACGTGTACTGGCATTAATGAAAGAAACTCATGTAACTCCAAAACGGCTTGTTTTTTGTAAATTCTCTATACCATCAAAATTATTCACAAATTATTGTTTAATCACATGACTTATGTTTCAAGGTTCCAGCCATCAAAAAATAGTTTTGCATCAAACAGCGCCATCTCTGTGTGCTGTTGAGGAAAAATTCTAATCACCGTTATTTAAACCTTTCTTTGGTATCAATCATCTGCCATTTACAAAAATAAAATATCTTTATTAGTTTTAGAGATAATGGCCTGGGGACTTTTAAGTGAAACACCCTGTATATATACCTCTATTGGTGACCATTGTGGCTGTTTAGTCTTTCTGTATACAATTACTTCAATATTAAGCTACTCTAAACTATATAATTATTTTATACTTTTATATTTTATAGTTTCTGTAGGTTATATTTTATATTATATAATTTGAATTTATGTAATTTATTTCTATTTTGTAAAGTTGTCCTGTAACTGGAGGGTTCTGTTGGGCAATAAATTCTTTATTATTATTATTATTATTATACGTAAAATCGAATTATGTCCAAACAATTTCTTATCAGCATGATATGAAGTAGCAAATTACAACGTTTCAGACAATTTGACAGGAAATCATTTTACCTAAGACATGTGTGGGGTACTTTAGAGAAATAAATAATATTGTGACGTAGCCGACAAGCTTAAGCCGGCACTGTAAAGTAATTCGAATTTGTATAAATTACCGTCCATCAACCCGCATAAAAACGTATGTCTACGCGCGTGTTTATTTTCAGAAAATCCACAAGGGCGTGTTTTGATATGGACGATTTAAGTCATGCGGCTGAAATTTATGCGTGTCAGTGCCAGAACGTTGTCGCTTTCTGTCTCTAAGATTTAGAGGTTCAAAATTCCTCCCATGATTGTCTTCGTACCCGACAAAAAAATGCCTAATAGATAAATGGTCTTTTCGTGAAAATAAGTTTTTTAATGAGTGAAAAGAACATTCTCCTTGTTTTGTCTTTGTCGAGACCATAAACAGAATCCCTACGAAATTTGTGTACGCAACCGTTAAAATCAAATCTAATTCAATTTACTTCCGGTATTTGTGTATATTTTCACAACATATAACAATTAACCGTGCCTACATCAGAATTCAAATAAAACTGATTATGCAGTCAAGCGAAATTACTGTTCATATCGTAAGTGCATATTAGACATAGATAGATTTATTCATGTTAAAAAGTATAAAATCGTCAAACAGAGTTACACTTACGATGGGCTATTGACATGTCGAGAAAAACAGGGGTAAAAAGAATAATTTGTTAAAGGTTATTGCTTCATATATTCAATAGTACCCGAAAGATGATAAATCGGAATAAATTTATCCACTTTTAAGTTTTTTAACTATAACTCAAAAATTATGCGTTTTTAGTATATACACATAATACGATTTTTTGTAGAGAGTCAAATTTCCGATTGATATGGCACTTTATAAAGCCAAGAAACTTTTTTTTTAAATAAATCAGAGAAACTATTCATAAAAAATGAAAAATTTCAATTTTTTGTTTTTTTTTATTTTTGCGTATAATTTTTTTCTGAGTGGATTTAGGTACAGGCAATGATACACAAAAAAGAAAGCTAAAGTAATTCCCGTCAAGATGGTAAAAGATAAAAGTATTTTTAGTAAAAATTGGCTGAGATACCGTCGTTTAAAGTTACCTACTTTTTACAATTTAACCACTTTTAATTCGTAATCTCTCTGTATGGCATTAAGACCAACAGTTTAAGTAAGTGTTGCTTACAATTTTTCAAAGATTATCGAAGAGCACAAAATGTTCTCTAGTTTATTTGCCACCAACTTCTGATGCTGATGGCTTTTAGTGGGGTTGGAAAAAATCGAAAAATGGATTAATGCCAATTAGTACAACCAAACCTCTTTCACCATAGACTTTACTGGAGCAAATAGCTTGCGGATGCATAAAAGGTTGTCACGGAAATTACGGCTGCAGAAAATTAGGAATTAGCTGCTCCATGATCTGCAAAGTATGTATGGGCTTAAATTGTGAAAACGCTGATATTCCAGAAGTTACGAAAAAAGACGTCGAAAGCGATGTTAATGAAGATATTGATATTCAATTCGAAAATATTATGAAATAAATATACTTAATAGATACGTAATTTTCAAAAAAAGTATCTTTAAAACAGCTATAAATTAATACAACATTAAAGTTTTTTTTGTCTAAGATCATATGAATATCAAAATTTTAAACAAATACCTTTATTATTATCACTGATAAGCCGAAAATTATTTTTGTATTGAATAAAAATAATTTTTCATGTAGAAATTAAAAATAACATGACATAAAGGTAAAAAAATGCTTTTATCGATCACCATTTTGACAGGAATTACGTTAGATTTCTTTTTTGTGAGCTAATGCCTATACCTAAATCCACTCAGAAAAAAGTTATACACAAACATTTAAAAAAAAACAAGAAATTTAAATTTTTCGTTTCTTTAAATAGTTTTTTTTTATTTATTTTGTAGAAAAAAGTTTTTTGACTTTATGAAGTGAAATTTCAATAGGAAATTTGATTCCCTACAAAAGATTGTTTTAAATGTATACATGTTTCAGTTAAAAGTCCCCAGGCCATTATCTCTAAAATTAATAAAGATATTTTATTTTTGTAAATGGCAGATGATTGATACCAAGAAAGGTTTAAATAACGGTGATTAGAATTTTTCCTCAACAGCACACAGAGATGGCGCTGCGGTGCAAAACTATTTTTTGATGGCTGGAACCTTGAAACATAAGTCATGTGATTAAACAATAATTTGTGAATAATTTTGATGGTATAGAGAATTTACAAAAAACAAGCCGTTTTGGAGTTACATGAGTTTCTTTCATTAATGCCAGTACACGTGAATTTTGATAAATCCCTATAATTTATTTATTATTTATTATAGAATATTGGTTACCAAACACTTTTTTTTAAGATAAGGAAAGTGATATAATACACTATCATAAAATTATGTTTACCACTTCCGGCCAAACCGGAACTAACATGATGAACCAATATCCATATGTTCCTACATATTACTTTTTTTTTTTTTTTCTAATAACGCTTCTAATAAAACGGCTCCCAAAACTTAAAGTAAGTAAGACAACAAAGAAAATACACACTAATTTAGAATGGTAATGAAAAATCTACTTAAGAGATATTAGTAGGCTTTGATTTAACTTTAAGTTTGACAGTTATTAAACAAAGTTTGTAGTTGGTGCATTTCAATCATAGTTTCAAACAGAAATAGTATACTTAGAAACAATTCAAAGCAGATTAATCCAAATAAGGTAATAAAAAAAAATAAATTTAAAAAATGGTTAGATACACCAATGAAGATAAGTTAAATATGATTTTAATATACGGTGAATGCAAAAGAAATTCCCGACAAGCAAAACGATTGTTTTGTTTACGATTTCCAAATAGACCTACACCCGATAAAAAAACATTTATCATGCTGTTTAAAAATTTAAGAAACTGAGGTAGTTTTAAGAAAACTATTCGTAACAGAAATAGGCCAGTTAGAAACAATGAAAATACAGCCTTGGTGTTAAATAGTGTTGTCAACAATCCTCAATGTTCTCTCCGGAAATTGGCATCGGAAACTAATCTGTCCATATCTTCGTGCCATAGAATATTAAAATCAAATAAATACCATCCATACAAATTAAAATTGATCCATCATTTAAGGCCTGGTAATTATGAACGAAGATTACAGTTTCTAGCTGAATTTTCAGTTCTTTCTGAAGAATGCCCAAATTTTTTAAAAAATATGCTCTGGAGCGATGAAAGCCGTTTTCACAACAACGGAGTTGTGAGTAAGCATAACTGCCGATACTGGTCACAAAATAATCCTAGATGGATGAGAATGACCCGAAATCAGGTAACTTTTGGAGTTAACGTGTGGTGTGGAATATTAAATTCATATATTATTGGACCATATCTATTCCATGGGACTTTAAATGGAAGAAAATATGAGATATTTTTGAGAAATGTATTGCCAGGATTATTAGAGACTATCCCTCATAACCAGGAGAATATTTGGTTTCACCAAGTTGGTGCACCACCCCATAACTCAGTACTAGTCAAAGATTGTCTTAATGAAATGTACCCTCAGAGATGGATTGGTACTGATGGAGTAGTCAGATGGCCAGCACGATCACCTGACTTGACTCCATTAGATTTTTACCTTTGGGGGTATTTAAAAAGTGTAGTGTACATTGAACTCATTGAGGATATGGCCGATTTGTATAATAAAATATATGCAAGTGTTGCTGCTATAAATAGACATACGTTACAAAAAGTTTGCAATGAAGAGTTACTGAAACGGTACAATATGTGTATTCATGAAGAAGGGAGAAATTTTGAACATTTAATATAATAAGTACCTACTAATAAGAAAGAAATTAGTTTAATTTCATTTTTAATAATATTTCGATAGTTTTTAAATGTTTGTTTATAAAACTTTTGTTTACGTTCTTTACTGAATTGTTAATATAAATTTAGCCCATTCTAAATTAGTGTGTATTTTCTTTGTTGTCTTACTTACTTTAAGTTTTGGGAGCCGTTTTATTAGAAGCGTTATTAGAAAAAAAAAATGTAATATGTATAGGAACATATGGATATTGGTTCATCATGTTAGTTCCGGTTTGGCCGGAAGTGGTAAACATAATTTTATGACAATGTATTATATCACTTTCCTTATCTTGAAAAAAAGTGTTTGGTAACCAATATTCTATAATAAATAATAAATAAATGATAGGGATTTATCAAAATTCACGTGTACTGGCATTAATGAAAGAAGCTCATGTAACTCCAAAACGGCTTGTTTTTTGTAAATTCTCTATACCTACCATGAAAATTATTCACAAATTATTGTTTAATCACATGACTTATGTTTCAAGGTTCCAGCCATCAAAAAATAGTTTTGCATCGCAGCGCCATCTCTGTGTGCTGTTGAGGAAAAATTCTAATCACCGTTATTTAAACCTTTCTTTGGTATCATCTGCCATTTACAAAAATAAAATATCTTTATTAGTTTTAGAGATAATGGCCTGGGGACTTTTAAGTGAAACACCCTGTATACTAAAAATGTATAGTTTTTGAGTTATAGTTAAAAAACTGAAAAGTGGACAAATTTACTCAAAAGTCCAAACCTAAATTTAATAGAACTTTGTGGATTTATCATCTTTCAGGTACAATCGAACATATGAAACAAAAAATACCTCTAACGAATTAATTCCTTATGCAATTACAAAATCAATAGCCTAAAATAGGTATAAAACAATATAATAGATTTAAATTTTATATAAAAATGGATGAAATTATAAAAAATGGAACATAATGCTACATTAAAAATCATTAATAATAAAATATAGTGTTTGTCATATCACAGAACACAATTTGTAGTAAAATTACAAGTTTACTATTTTTCTCATAAATATTACACAATGTTTGAGAAAATTGCAACAATAACTATAGAAAAATGAAGAGATGATGGTGAGAAAAATAGTCAAAGGTATATATCGAAAATTCTCGCTCATTCGTTTAAGACAACGATACCTAAATAGTGGCATATACTAATAACTCGGGGGCTATAGCATGATCATGAGAATTTTCTCCTATTTAAAAATTATTGAAGCTGATTAAAAACCATTATTTAAATGCCATACTTAAAGACCCATAGCTCACTTAGGAGGGTATTTCAGAACACATGTTTATGGGCTATATTCTCACTATTACGGTGTTACCATTACAACTCCAAAATGAATAACCAGGAATTTGTGGATCTGTATAAAATATTTTTGATTTTGAATTAATAACTGATTTTTATATTTATTGTTTCAAGAAGTAACCAATTGTACATCATTTTGTTCGATCATAGCTGCAAATCTTTCTACATGCTATTTTTTGAAAAAGGGAGCAAGAATTTGGCTTCAGGTTTAGAACTTTTCATTTATTTATATACCCATGAAACACAAACTTTTTAAAGCGAAACAAACTAAGTTCCAGATATAAAAGATGGGTTGAATATATTTTTGGCCATTAAATATTACATATAGGATTGAATGCTGAATAACATCTAAGTTAATTATGGAATTCATACTGGGTGTCAACGAGATCATTTTTCGGTAGTCATTTAGTTATTTTTAAAAGGATCGAGAAGAAACCGAGCATGTGTCACCAACTACCCAAACAACACTTTTTGGTCTATCTTACAAATTTATGGGACTTCCAGTTTCGCCGGAAGTGGCTCTTACTTTTGATTTTTAAATGAAACGCCCTGTATATTCTTACATTTTTGGACTCTAGAGATCATTTTACATATGACTTAGCTAACTGATGTGCCATTTTGAACATTTTACAGCCAATTTCCGTTTTTAACCTAGTGTGCTGTGGCTCATACCTGAAATTGTTCTAATATTCATAGATAATGAAGTAAAAAACAAGTGGTTGCTACCAAATGGTATATAATAAAGTTATATAAGGGTAACAATTACTACATTATATAACTATTAATTGTTTAGATTTATAGTGGTGTTAGTTGTTACAATTATATACATCAGTTGCAGATAGTAACAAGGTGCAACCTTTATATAACTCAAGAGCGCCAGTAGATACTATAAGACTTAAAAACTTATTAGTTGATTATAGGTTATGTTTTGTAAAGTAATTGGCAAGAGCAAACAAAATGTTTAATAATGAATTTGGCATTACAAAATTGGAAGAAAATAAAATACAGCAGCACATTTCACCGGAAAGTTTAAAAAAACTTTTCAATCCTCTTGAATTCAGTTCCAAAAAATTACATCTTTGAAGTTTAAGAAACTGAAAAGAATTAAAGAACTGCAGGACTGGAAGTCAAGCGTTCTGGTGGACAATATACAGAAAACGTTCCTTTTGGCAATGAAAAACAGAATAATATCACGGTTGATAATGTTGATAATGATACTGAGGAGGTCACAAGTAAGAAAAAGCGGCTTACTACTGAACAAGAAGAGGTTAATACTGTTGAACATTATGAAAACAGAAATAAGTGGTTTACTGAACTAGAAGATGATGATAAGTTTTCTCAGTTGCATGATTTGGAAACAGACGATGAGAAAAATGAAAAGATGCGTAACAAATTAAGAATGTGGGCAAACATGTTTAATATAAAGCAGAACGCTTTAAAAGCACTATGTAACATGTTTAATAAACGTTTGTCAAATGTTTTTCCGAGAGATCCTAGGACATTGCTGCAAACGCCTGCGATTGGTTGAAAATTAAATAACAATTGTTCCAGCCAATGGCAGGCCAAATCACCATTATTTACATGAATTAATCACAAAAAATTGTCTACTGATGGTATTATAAGATTACCAAGAGTTGCCTAATAAAATTTAAAGATATGTAATATTTCAAACAGTTATATTAAAGTAACCAATATTTATAACAAAGCTTAAAGTTATATTACATTTCTTAAAATACATTAACTGTTGATAATAAAACATCGGCCATAAGTTTGGCAGCCATCTTACGGCAATGAGTAATCATTATTTAAAATTAAAAAATGTGTATTAAAAACTCAAAATTTCGTAACAAATGATGTACAATTAGTCATAATTGCATGTACAAAACATATTTCTGTACTATTTTCTAAAGAAATGTGTCATTAAAATTGTCATATATTTTTTTTATTTAATTTTTTTTTAATTGCTTAACATTTTAGAGGCCCACAGTTTTTTCCGAAGTATAAGGGTCATATTTTACAATAATAATTTATTCGCACCAACATTTGATCTTTGTGGATGTCAGAAGCTAATTTAAAAAGTAAATTTAGTAACACGCACCTTTATCAGTGCAAAATTTCCACTATACCTATGTAGGTACCTACATCATTTAATTTTTGTCAGTTGGTATAGGATCTCTAGGAAAGAGATGAGATATTATAAATAAGAGAGAGAGAGGTGTTAATAACAAGTTTTTTAGTGGTAACGGATATATTTCTATCACCAATATTTATGGAAAATGGTTATATAAAAAAGTGATATAGCAGTTACTGATCTGTTTCTGTTACTTACTGTTCTGCAACCTTGAGGTGTATAGCGTGACTAAATATTGGTGTCTGTTACATTTATATGATTCTTCATTTAAGCGTTATAAGCGGTTTATAGGGGTAACAGAACTATTCCCAGTCTTGCATTATATCACTTGAATGTATATAACTCGGTGTCGGTAATAGGACGGTTACTCTTATAAAACAAAAAATGTTTGTTGGGATGCTCCGTGAATTTGTCAATTGTTATTATGTACAATCTGAAACCGTATCAGGCATGCCTTGGCTGATAAAATTAAAACAAATTAATAGCAAGGAACGTGACGGACGGACAGAGGAACAGACAGACAGACAGATGGACGGACATTTTGAAAGTTGTTCATAATTTAATCACCATCACAGTGATATGAATATTTTTTCTCTACGAGTTTTAGAAATGTGCCGATGGAATGCAATATACTCTTCGTTTTGTATTTGCGAAGAGTATGATAAGTAGCAAAATCTGCTGTTTGACAATTATTATTAACATAAGTTTTGTTGTTGATCTATTTAAGTTCATTTAATTTTAAAATCTCTTTTCGATGACGGGTATATTTTCAAGGAGTGAACAAATCGATAGTTTAATCATTTATGCAGTTGTAAAAGCAGAACGTGCTAATCATATCGAATAGTATGCCAAGGCATACTTCACACACTTTCAAATTTTATATTCAGGGTGCTCCGTTTGAAAATCAAATGTTGGGGTCACTTCTAGCGAACCTAAAAACTCGCAGAAACTTGACAGTTAGATATAGCGGCGGGAAAGTAATGTCGTCGACACCCGATATACATTTATATAAAGCAGTTTTCGAGCGACTCAAATTCAACTAATTTTTAATTTTCTACAAATCAATTTGTGCCTTCAAATTATATCCCAAAAGATTTCTTCAAACACTAAAACTACATCATTAGCTGACGATATACCAGCACCATTTATTTTAAGAGCTATTAAATTATAACCCAATACTGTTTCGTAAGCTATGCCCTCCTAATAATAGAGTGCCAACAACAACCAAAGTCTCTTCAATACTTTATAGGGTTGAAAATGTTAAACGCCTTGGCGAAATCTAAGAAAATGTACTGATATTTTTTATTTTCTTCAAAATTTTCGAAAATAGTTTCAATTAGTTTTAAGATGGGATTTAGGTGTTTTTGAAACTATACTTCCATTTAATATATTACTTTTCTCTATAAAATTGTTAATCGTACTTTTAAGTACTGTTCAAATATTTTGGCAAAGCTGTTTATAATGTTATTGGCCTATAATTTTTAATGCCATCTTTATTACCTGATTTATAGATCGTATAGTAATAGATTACTTTAATGCTTCAGATATATGTACTACCAGTTAAAGATGGATTAATGGTATGATAATATATATTATCTTTTTTATTGTTCTACTGGATATCTGAGCCAGAAGCAGCGCAAATCTCTATTTGTTTATAATATATATTTCATTGTCTATTACTTGAAATAAAGATATAAATAAATGATTCTTTTGGTAATTATTTGATGTATTTTTATAATAAGGATACTCAAATCTAAGGGTCTAGATAAGAATATGTTTATATATTTCAGATACTTATGCAACTATAATGGTTCAGGTGTTTATCACATTTTGAAACTCACCATCTGTATTTAACTGGCAATGTTCTGGAGAAACACTCTGTGTACTCAATACTCCATATACTGTGAAGATATCATTCGGACATTTTACAGTTTCTTCTGGTAGAAACTGCAATGTCCCGGAACATCGTAAGACTTTGACTTGTTCAAAATTATCACATTTTTCTATCTTATTCATCACTGGAGTAATGAAACTTAAAACTTCCACATCAGTGCCATCATTTAACAAATCATCCAAAAAGAACGCTATATCTCTGGCATCTTTAATTCTCTTTTGAAGTTTCAGCCGCTCTTGAGAAATGCTTTGTAACTTGTCTTCTCTAACCTGCAAAAACGTAAAAAGGACATTAGTTCAGCCTATTTAGACAGAAAACATAGGAAAGTTTTCGAAAAAATGCACAAGTCGAGATCTTTGCCCAAAATGGAAGGAGGACATGGGTAGAGTTTAAAACCAATAACTCAGGACCTGCTGGCTTCTGGTCGTCATCTTGGAAAACGCGAATGACGTTGTATCTCCGTTCCTGTTCGATTTTTTCGGAAAATTTATAAGAACTAGAGTTGTAGAAAATCATTTTTCTCTCTTCTTAATTTAACTCTTTTTTCGTAGGATTGATATTGTAATAGTTACAGCTGTTTGAAAAAAAAAATTTTCTTATTATTTTTTCGACTACTAACTAAATGAAACCGGGTGTAATAATCTAAATAAAAATTACAGAAGACGTAATTACCTTCAATTTAAATGCTCAACGAAGTTTCTGTGGCAAATAGTTTTAAAGCCTGTGGACGCGCGAATTCGGCCCCGCAGATTTCTTTCTGCACCGAGATGTTTTATAATTTTATATTTCGTTGCAGTATGTCACATTAATTATATTATACTATATTACTTCCACATCCACGAAGTGGATTGGAAGTATAGTAATCGTAAAAAAAAATCTTTTTTTTTTTTACTTGAAATAGGTTAACTGTCATGAAACGTCAAGATTTTAAATTTGAGCGAAAAAAAATTTCTGTCTGTCTATCGGTCTGTCTGTCTGTCTGTAACTTTTTTTTTGTCCGCACGTTTTCTCCGGAACGGTTTAAGATATTGACTTGAAATTTTGTACACGTATATATTATAACGAGATCTGGAACTGGATTTTTTTTTTAACATATCCGGTGAAGGGTTGGGGTAAATCGGGAGAAATAAGTAAAGTAAACGGGTAAAGCACAGAAACTTGAGGTGTATGTACTAGAAGTTAAGGCCCCAAAATGTTTTATAATTTTCCATCCCCCCACCACCCCCCCACTCCATTATTAAATGGGTTGATAAAATAAAATTGAGATATTCACTTGAAATTTGGTATACATATATATTATAATAATGTCAGGAATTATATTATATTTTAGGATTATGCCGTTCAAGGGTAGGGGGTTAAATAGGGGAAAATAAGTAAAGCAAGCTGGTAATAGTACAAAAACTTGAAGTTCGGCGTATGTACTAGAAGAAAAGGCCTTAGATTTTTTAAATATTTTTCAAAACTCCGTCACCACCCCACCCCTACTCCATTATTAAACGGGGTTGATAAAATAAAACTGAGATATTGACTTGAAATTTGGTACACGTATGTATTATAACGACATCTGAAACTATATTATATTTTGACACGATTCCGTTGAAGGAGTGGGGGGTAAGTAGAGGTAAATGGAGAAAAAGAATTAAAGCATGCTGTAAGAGTACAGAAACTTGGGATTTGGTGTATATACTAGAAACCAAGTTCTCAGATTTCTTTCTAATATTTTTCTATGACATATGCCCCTAACATTTTTTTAAAGTGACTGGGATGAAAAATCTGGATGTGGAAGTAGTGATTCCTTAGGCAGCGGTTTTATACATTGTGAACATATTATGCAAAAACGAATGTTTCCGTAATTTATGTCAAAATTTCAAGGTTTTGTTAGAATTACGAAATTTCTATTTGATGAACTGTAGGGACTAATTATACTTTGAAAATAATTATTAAACTTCAAACTTGTTATGTATTTCATGATTTGTATTAGCGAATTGTTGGGTTGTAATTATGTATACCATTTATTTCCTTAAATACAGCTGTTATGCATAGAAAATACACAAGGATGTCGAATAGAATAGTACAACAAATGTTATTTCATAGTAATATTAGGTTTTTTAAAGCACACAATTTGTTGAATTCATCCACAATATATACATTAGTAGAAATAGTTCAGGGTTCTATATAATAAATTCATAAATTTTATAACCTTGTAGCGTTCAACATTTTTTAAGAAGATCAAAAATGCGAAAAAAAAGCATATTTTAAATATTTTTAATATCTCTGCGGCACTACAAGGCTCATCGATGATGTATTCGTCAGTGATAATCTCCACATCGATCGGTGTCGTTCTCCTCCTTTTGTTTATGTTCATCTAATTTTTCGTCAGATTCTTCACCACATCCTTCTCCTCCAACTTCTTGCATCCAAGAAGTTGGATTTTTTCGACTATAGAATTTGTGCAGGATATGCCATTGCAAATATAGCATAGGAAAGAGCACTGCAGTCCTGTTCTTTGGCAATCGCAAGCTTTGCCACAGGCGGATCACTTAGCAATTCATTGGTGCTGCATCCTTGAAAGAAGCTCCAGATCTTGGATAACGGGTAAGTATCACTTAACCGTTTTTCTGTTTCAGCCCGACCTTCAAGCCACGTCGCAAGGAGACAATGACCAAAAACATTCAAACCACCCGATCCCAGGGGTACCAATCAAACAACCAACTCGGTACCCTTACCCTAGCCCGTGCCGGCCTCTGATGCTAAAATAAGCGTCTTTGGCCGAACACAATCCTTTAGCTACACAGTTCACACTTCCTTCCGACGAAATAGGAGCACATGATGCCAATTGGCACCCTGGGCTCCCGACTATTCAACACTCCCCAAACCCCTCCAAACTCCAAGAGAGCTCGGCAACACCCGTTCCCTTTCACGACAGACTAAAGACGCTCCCGAGAGCCGACATATCAGCGAAGAAAGAATACCAAACCAGAAGAGCGGCAAAATTAACGACCGAGCTGGCAGGGTCCAACAGCTAGGACCGGTGGAGGTCTGATAATACCGCCTACACGGTCCGCATTTGTGGAGGGGATAGGCAAAGAAGCAGGCCTACCCCTTACGAGGCCGGTCCAGGTCTACAGCGATAATTGGGGCAAAGAGGTCAAGCTCTATCCCTAATCATGCGAGACCGTAATCTTTAGTCAAGAATATTGGCGCGCGCATCCTTGAAAGTAGTAATCGGGTCTAGGCCATCTTTAGTTATTTTCCACCCACGTTCAGTCGCATTGGAATGAAAACCGAGTCACTCTTGGATCTGGTACTATACAACTATCTTCACTATAGTAATTACTAAACATGTTTACTTTCGAAACTCCATTGGAAACGATGTGAAAACACAAATTTTTGAAAGATTTTCACAATCTCAACAGTTGCTGTTGTTTTATCATAGGAATGTCACGCATCGCCAAGGAATGCAATGGAGGGACAATATGGGCTCGAAGGCGCACAGTGCAGCGGTTGGGCATATGGGACCTTAATTATGCGTAGGACTGACTTTGCGGCTCTATAGCTTTAGAACTATTAGCCACAGAAACTTCGTTGATCATATAAATTAGAGGTAGGTAATTACGTCTTCCATAATATTTATTTAGAGTTTTACACCCGGAAGTTCCATTTAATAGATGAAAAATTAATAAGAAAAATTTTTTTTCAAGCAGCTGTAACTTTTACAATATCAATCCTACGAAAAAAAGTTAATTAAAAACTAAAGGAAACATGATTATCTACAACTCTAGTTCTTATACATTTTTCGAAAAAACGAACAGGAAAGGAGACTCAACGTCATTCGCGTTTTCCAAGATGGTGACTGGAAGCCAACAGGTACAGTCCTGAGTTTTTGGTTTTAGAGTCTACCCATGTCCCCCTTTCACTTTTGGGCAAATATCTCGTTTCGTGCATTTTTTCAAGAACTTTTTTCTAAATATACTAGACTACATGGTATCCAACAAATATTTATAATCCTAGGCTGTTAAATTACTTTAATGTTTCACACATACGCATTAATGCATAAAGGGTCTATGTACTTTTCAAATTTCTTAATAAAAAATGTAATTATTATATTAAGCCACTATTAAAGTAAGCTTTCTAATATAAATTCAATAGGTAGAAAGAAAATCGTTTGTGTGGTTTATTCCAATAGAAACTGCCGAAGAACTTTAAACCCATTGTTCTCAAAATTAACTTTTAGGTATATTATATAGGTCCTTTATCTACCCTTGTGTTCAATTGAAAATTTAAACTGACAATTATAGAAATATTTGATACTACATCCTTTCTAAGCTTTCGTACTAACCTGCTTTATCTGCTCTAAAAGACTAAGTTTATGGTCTTCCATGGACTTTATGTAATCGTCAACAAATTTCTCCACTTCTGTTTGCACTTTGTTGCATTGCGCCTCAATTTTTTTAGACGTCGCATTCAAACGGCTCGCAGCGACAGCTGATTCTTCAACGACAGATTTTGCTCTGTCGGCGGCTAATCTTAATTTAGTTAAATGTGACTTGGCTGCGCGGGATATCGGCTCGCATATGTGTCCCCTGTGAGAGGCGGAAATGCAGTCCCGGCAAATAACCTGAAAGAAACCAGGATGTTTACATAATAATGTCTTTTAACATCCACATACGCAGCGTGATTAAGTTGAAAGCACGAAGGGATTTGTTTGTGAATAATCTTACAGAAAGGTAATTATTTACACAATTATGACGATTGGCTTACGGCATGTACAAGTAAATGTTTTATTTTATATGAAGGATTTATATGATCGCAGAAAAATAACTATTTACAAGAAGTAAAAGTTGTACTTTTATTACTAGTAAAAATTGTTCAACGAGCCGCAACCAAGAGGGACAACACGTTGGTGTCGTGTAATAAGAAGTAACTTTTACTTCGTATTTTATGCAATATATTTTTCTAATCCTCTTGCAAAATACAGCCACAGTAAAAATTTTCCGCTTAATTTACGTAACATCTATTCTATCATTTTGACATTTAATTTATGAAAATCATCATTACCATCGGCGTTGGATATAGAAAAAAATGTATAAAAATTGAATTAAAACTCTGTGTTGGAAATATTTATACTTAAATAAATTGTTTGCTATCCTTAACTTGCATTAGAGTATATATAGTTACAGATCTTTTATAACTTACAAAAGGAAAGACTTCAAAACTGAATAATATTCAAATATTTATCATTTTGAAACAGAATTACTCCCAATGTCAAAAATGGGTCATTTTCTACACTTTTGTCAAATGTACAAAAGCGTAGAAGGGCCACCAATTTTGCTGCAAACTGAGGAAGTATAATTTCGACTTCTTACTTGAAGTTCTCGACTTACAAGTTTGAATTTCCAAGTTACAAGTCGAAATTCTCGCGTTATAAGTCGAAGTTATATAATTTCGACTCTTAAGTAGGAAATTCCGTGTTATAAGTAGGAAAATGCCCATTTTGTTATAATTAACCAAGCAGCACAAGAAATTGTACTTTGGACATCACGACATTACAATAACCAAAAGCATTGACTAGCTTTGATTATATTTGAAAAACCACATGATTGCATTTAAGAGATGTACTGGTGGTCAAAGTAGAGAATAACATTTTGACCATCAGAACGTAACTGGTCATTTATATTTGCCATACTTATAGCCCAGCCGGCAGGGAGATTTTCACTTATAATATCACAAGAGCTTAAATTATTTCCGGAAATTTTCTTGAGGGCACGATAATTTTCTTAAAATATTCGTGCCCGAAAGAAAATTTCCAGGAATAATTTAAGCTTGCGTGGTATTCAGTAAAAAAATTTCACACCACTTAACACCATAATTTGGAAAAAATTATTAATCCAACCTGACATTTTAAATTAATTTCACTGCTTGTCAAGTTGGCCAGGGTATTGTTGTTTTTGACATATGTTGATTTGTCATTTTTGTTTAACCGGTTCTGTCACAAAGCTAAATAATTACTAGTTTAAAAGGTCTGTATGTTAAGTTTAATAAGTGTATAGCGAAATGTCGCGATTTGGTAAAGAAAATCAACAAGTAATTAGACAAGAAATTCAAAATATAACACCAGATAACACCCGAAAATCAAAATCAAGTGTATGGAAACAGTTTGTTGAATTTTGTGACGAAAAGTTGTATAATATTCATGAGTGTATGAGTGTAGTATAGGTGGCTACTATACTGGAGGACTACGCATTTAATACGAAAAAGAAAAATTTTGAAGATTATAAGGAAAGTGTGGTCAAAGTGATGTGGAACTCTACTGCTAAGCAGTTACAAGAAATTTATTACGAAAAATATAAAATAAAATTTAATCCGTTTTCTGATGTGGAATTTGCGACCGCCAGAGCTGCACGCGATGCATATGCAAAAAATTACAGAGAGACCCATTAAAAAGAAAAGTGAGTGCTTCAGCCTTAACCAGCGATGAATGCAAAAAAAATATTGAAATGTGGGATGAAAATACTCCAGATGGATTGCAGCGTAAATTTTTTCACATAGTTTCACATGAGCTAGCATGGAGAGGAGGGGAAGGATATTCTGCGTGTATCCAATACTTCAAAGAAGAAACTGATAATTTCGGAAACCCAAAAAGTCGGATAGAATATAATCCAATATTCTCACACAAGGTGGTTCTAAGAAACTGTCGGATAGTAAATGGTTGATTACAAATTTCGATAATCCACAAATGTGTCCAGTTCGTTTGTTTAAGTAGTTGATGGAAAGAAGGGGAAATCTTATTCAGACCGACAGATTATTCTTAACACCAAACCAATACTGGAGTCAACCCAATTCGAAAGGATGGTACAAGAATAGCCCAGTTGGTAACAACATTGTATCTTCATGGTTTAAATCAGCAGCCTCTGATATAGGAATTGACACTAAAAAAGTAAAAATAACTAGTCATTCTGCAAGAGCAACAGCTGTTTCGAAATTGGCCAAGGAAGGTGGTGAACAACAGCTCATTAAAATTACTGGACACAGTAATAGTCAGTCAATCAAACCTTACTTACAATTGGACGTTGAACATCATCATCAGATGATTGAATCCATGAGGAGAATTTCATCAAGTACTAACAAGTTTAATCATGATCAGAGCACAATGCAAAATAAAACAGAAAGTACCCAGATTCAAGCCAGCCCACAAACATTTATAATAATTGTGTTTTTAATATTAATAAAACCTATAATAGTTAAATTTATTTCGTTATTATTTTGCTTATTAGTCGATATCATTAGAGAGATTTGCCAATGAAGATATTAGTTCAACATGAAATAAATTCTAAAAAAATCATATAGGTATATCCACCATATTTCGTTAAATAAAAAAAAAATTACCAACTTTAGTTACACCAAATGCTAAAACTCAGATGGGTATTAGTTCAGTCTATCGCCCTTTCATAATTTTAGGTTACTAAAGGTGGTAGAAATGTATTTTTTGTTAAAGTAATCCATAACACTTCTAATTTAAAAAATATGATATTAACATGGTTTGTTGCAGTAGGTGGCCGTGATATAGGCGGCCATGCTTTTGACAGATGAGGTTTATATTGGTAAATTACATTAAGTTACTGTATAGTAAACCAGCAAACAAAGATATTTTTATGTAAAACATTTCTTGTAAGCATTTTCGTTAAACAATTTGAGAAAAATGGAATGCTTTGAAAAGTACAATTTATGTAAATACTGCAAAGAGTTGAGTCAAGTGCAAATATGTCATCAAAGATTAACATATTTAACGAATTTAATGGAAGATTGCGATCAGGAAGCGTTAGAGTCGAATGGTTTGTTAACTAAAATCCAAGAAAGTCTGCTGCAGATGTCAAGTAAATATGGCTTTTTGCGTAAAAGAGATTTGAACAAAATTGTTTCAAAATATTACATATATGTCTTAAACCATAGACATCTAATTAATTCGTCACCTTCCTATTCACCATTAAGAAGAGAGGATGGGTTAGAATTCAAGCAACATTTAAATCTTACTATGTTTGTACATCCTACGTTTTTTGAATTATAAATTGTGAATGCATAATAATTTAATAAATTTGTGTTTTCTGTTTAATGAAACATTATAGCGAATACTAAATAATAATGTTAATTCAGAAATTTTGCATTATTCACAGGTATATCTACATTATTTAATGGTTGTAGATCATATGTTTGCCTTTTCAACTGTCAAAAAATTTTCACTTAAATATCGTGGCGCCTCGAAAAAATTTCCGGAAATTTTTTTAATTGCCATGGTAACTAGTCAAAATTAAGGTATCTTATTAGTTAAAAAGTAGAGGTGTGAAATTTTCCCTAAATTATTATTGTGACAAGATCACCTACCTCGCTGATTTTTTGCATGCGTTTTAAGCCCCCCTTAAGTATCCCAAATGCACAAAATTCTATATTTTTTAAGTCGGAAGGGGGGGGGGGGTGGCTAACGTGTGCAAAAACTGTGTTTCAATTATCTCGGCTTCTATTATTGAAGGTACGACAAAGGCGATACCAGGTAGAGAGCGCTACGAGCACTAAAACTTTGCTCCCCGTAACTGCAACGGTTACATTGTTGGAGATCATAGGTGGAATATTCTAAAATTATTTTTAAATCCACAAGGTGCTTTAAGTAGTGGCGCCAAGTATATTAATATACGATATTTTTATATGGAACAATCAAAGTTTTTTTTCTTTATTCTGTATTCGGGCATGTATTATTTTGGTACTTGTACTACGGGATCATCAAGTTATTCAACTTTTTCCGAAAAAAAAAAGAGTGCATCTGCAGAGGCCAAGAGTAAAATATGCATTAAATGCATTTTCATAATAAAGACCGTTGTCGCACTTTGAATGTTAATCAAAGCCATGTACTAATTTTCAGGACTCTCAGAGGTGAACCCAAACCTACAGTGTGTTCTTCATAACGATTCCACTGTTTACATTTTTCAACTGTTATAAAAGAAAGTTCAGATCAAAGCACCCTGTGTATCTTTATTTGAAATGCTTCGGCAATCAATTACATACATGGTGACATTTCACAATGACTACTTTTTTTACGATTTCTACGCTTCTAGAGTATTTAAGTATGGGGGTCCCCCAGGGATCAATAATCGGTCCGATCTTATTTATTTTGTATGTAAACAATATATCCTCAGTCAATAAAACAATTATTACACAGACTATGCTGATGACTTTTCTCTTGTTATATCATCAAGAAACACTGAATTATTGAACGTTAAATGTGCAGAGGCGGTTACCCGAATATCACATATCTTTAATGGCATCCATTTATTTTTCAACACCGAAATAACTGACATGCTCAGGATACATAATCGCCAAAAAGAAATAGACGATTTAAAGTTCGACGTCAACAGGGTAGCGTGCGTTTTCTTGGTATTCAATTGGATGAATTTCTCAACTGGAAGTCGCATTGTTTAAAACTTGTTTGTAAAATGAATTCGTTGAAATTTGTTTCTATTAATTTGCAGACGGTACTAGAAACACATCAGTTAGTGCAGGTTTACTTCGCCCAAGTAGATTCTAGACTTAGGTACGGAATTTGCTTGTGGGGAAATTCTACCGAGGCAACTAGTGTACTTTTTGCACAAAAAAGAATAATTCGATGCATAACAAATATACCGCAGAGAGAATCATGTAAATATGTTTTTAAAAAGCTGAATATTTTAACTCTCCCGTGTTTATATATACATGAAATGTGTGTCTACGTCTATAAAAACAAAAGTAGTTGTACAATCAATGAAGATATATATAGTTATAATACGAGGCATGTTGATGAGTTTCATGTGCCGTTCGCCAAACAAAAACTTAGTTTCGACGCTCCCAATTGTATAGGACTTAAGATGTTTAACTGCCTGCCACGAACAATTAAGAATTTTAAAAACATTTTTAATTGATAAATGTTATTATAAAGTGTCTGAATTCTATAACTAATTGACGAATCCCATACAATGTACATTGTCACAGTGGAAAATAAATATTATTATTATTATTATTATTTAAGTTTTTCACGACTACTTATTGAGATAATGGTTAGATAAAAATTAAATATAATAAATTGAGTTGACTTATTTAATTAACAGAATTAAGCATAAACAAAAAATTGAATACTTGAAAGAAATAAGAAGCTCAAGAATTATAATAACAAAATTATAATAATAATATCACAAGAAATATTTGACATGTCTTCCATTCTCCTCAGAGCATCTACCCATTCTTTTTTTAAAACTTGAACCAGAGTTTCTAACTATGGTAGGATCTATTGCTAGGTTAATTATAACTTAAATGGCATTTTTCCCACTCGTAACTCAGAATTTCCTACTTATTGAAAATGGGAATTAATTTTTATCACAAATCGAAAATTTCAACTTGCAAGTCGAACACTTCTGCTTAAAAGCCGTAATTATATTTTTCTAACTTGTAACTTGGAAATTTCAACTTATAAGTCGAAAATTTCGAGTTAGAAGTCGAAATTTCACTGAAAAATTCTGCCTTACAATTCGAAGAATTGACTTCGCAGTAGCAAGTGGTGGCCCCTGCACATTCTCATATATTGCAATACTTCGTTTCAAAGTAATTGTTTAAACCAACAAATATTTAAACATTTATATTAAATTTTAAAGCCGCATATCTTTATAGTTACTTGAGGGCAGTGTAAAGAAATTATAACAACAGTGGTTAACATTAACGTTGATATCAATGATATACACATGAGAAAATGTGATGTTTTCATAATAAATAGAATGAAATGGATCTTAAAATAATTAAATAAGTAATAAGTAAATAAGTAAGTTTATAGCATGTCTTTTAATATCTTATAACAATTGAAAGATCGTTAAAATACTGAATGTCAACCTATCCTTTTAAAAAAGAAAAACGAAAAAAGGGAAGGAAAAGGAAAAAGAAAGAGAGAAGATAAAACAAAAATAAATATCGTATGGAAAAATATCACCAATGTTAAATTAAATCTTTTCCTTTAGTTTTATGTGTTTTAGCTCGTTTTCTTATGGCAAACTAACTAACTTCAAAATAAGTGTTGAAAGCATCCTTTTTGATTCTTAAATGTAGAGGGGGTAGTTTGCAAATAAACATTCCTGTAAGGGTGACTTAGAAATGCTACAAATTTTACACAAGAGGGAGGGGGTTAAAAACAGTCTATTTTTGAGAACATATTTTTGAATAGCCCCATAGTATTTTATCAATTTACTTAATTAAACCATGTAATACGATTGTAGTATACATGTTTTAGTTTAACGATTGTCGATTTGACACCAAGTAGAGAAATATTTTAAATTTTTTTTAATTTAAATCACATGGTACTGGAAACTCATGTATATAACAAAACAAATAAAAAAATTTCTTTTGGCATTCGTGGGATTCTAGAACTCACCTACTCTCTGCGGGAACATGGAAAAGGGAATTAGCGATTTTAATAGGTTATAATCTAGCCCGAAAGTTGATCTATTCTTAAATTCATGAGAATAAACGAAAACGATAAAGATTTAAATATTTAATAGTTATGTCTTATTTCAACAATTGATTTGACAGCAAGTAGAAAAATGTTTGAATATGTTTTTAATTTAAATCACATGGTACTGGAAACTCATGTATATAACAACACAAATAAAACACTTCTTTTTGCATTCGTGAGATTCTAGACCTCACCTACTCACTGCGAGAACATGGAAAAAGGAATTAGCGATTTTAATAGGTTAAAATTCATGAGAATAAACGAAAACGATAAAGATTTAAATATTCATGGTAGAGAAACTCCGAACTTTCTTATTTCAAGTGTGTTAAAATATTAACCTTCACTTTATGCTATTTTGAACTTACCTGAAAACAGGAAGAACAAAATATTGACAATTCTAATTCAGGATGTTTCATGCACATAATTTGTCTCCGAACTTTTGTAATTCCTCTGTCTCTTGCATCTGCCAGTGTTAAAACCTCATGATCCGCTGATGTCTTTTGCCTTAAATGTACTTCCTCGCAATGAACACAAAAGCTTATCGCACATTCCATACATCTGGAAGTGGCCTATAAAGAAAAAGTGTCATGCAAAATTGTTTTCTGACGCTACTAATTGTATAGAAAGAATATTTCGAATATTTATACATATAAAAGTACCTATTCAATACATCACTAGAGATTTATTTTCCTATTAGAGTAGGATCCAAAGAAAATATTCTGAAATACTAAAGTAGATGTTATATAGCGTATTCTACTTTTTATCGCTGTCCTCAATCCCCTTTTTATTTTTAAACAAATCGATAATTTTTTTTTTGTAGGAGATGAGGGCCCAATAAGCGTCTTTTTCTCAAACAAGTAAAAGAATTTTGGTCTAAAATAATCGTCCAGGAAACGAAAAATTTGTGGGGACCCACGTTGGAGCAAAGTTATCTGTAAACGTTTTTGTTATATGTCGTTATCTCAAAGGAGATGTCTTCAATTTTTATGTTTTTTCATAGTTAAACTGATGGCTACAGTAAGTGAAAATTTTGCCAAGTCTAGCCATACACCTGTACATAGATGCCATCACAAGACACGTCGTTTGATATCCTTAGGTGCATATTAAATTATTAAATCACAGACAGCTGTTCGAGTGGAAACACGTAGATCATAAATTCTCCAGTATGAGATCACTTAATTGCCTATGTACATAAAAAAATTCTAAGTAATGTAACCATCCGAAAAATGTTATCGTGGAATCATTCAAAATTTTGCATGTCCTCATACATCATAGGTTTGCGGCACAGATTTTGCGATCTCTTTCACTCTGCAACAGCTCAATCAGTTCTAATAGTCGTGGAAGCCACAAATGTAAATTAATCCTGACCGACCGCTCCACCAAGTCAGATGTGCCTTGCTGCCACAAGAGATAATAAGTAGTAGATGTCGACTTAGTGAATGTCTCCTCGTTCCTGATATCCGTGCACTGTTTGGAATATCAGCTACTTCACATTTTGTTGGGCATGTAATTTACTAACCGACCTTCAGTCATAATAATTTCTTAATCTCCTGTCCGTTTTAGCGTATCATAACCACTGGTATAGCTTTACAGCTTGGAGGCGGTATACTATAAACTGTAGGACCACGTTTCTTTTTGCCTATGACAAAATCATTCTGGATTTTCAAAAAGTTACCTATCTCGGTGACTTGAGAAACGGTTAAGAAATCATTTAAAACAACATAAAACAGCTTTCCGCCCACCGTTCACTAATCGTAGGATAAGTTCTAAGTCTTGGCTCTTGACTGCTTATTTATTTGTTAGTGTTAGCAATAGGTATTGACACTATTGTACGTAGTAGGTTTACTGTAAATATTGTTGCATTCCAAGTTGTGCCTTTTACTACGGAAGAGCTGGGGAGTTATGGCGCTGCCTTTATTTTCGTCTCAATATTCTTGACATTTTGATGATGACTTTTTCTCAAAATCCTGACGTTTACCTCAAGATGTTGACTTAAATGTCAAGATCTTGACTTGTGTCTCAATATCTTGACATATATGATGTTTATCACTTTTTTCTCAAAATCTTGACTTGTATTATTCAAATATTTTATATATTTTCAACAATATGCATTCCTTAATCTGCTTTATTCTGAACCAAAAAAAAAAATTAATCCCAATATTTTACTGGGCTTAAACGTTGCTCTATGAACATGACATTAATAATATTTATTTTATTATATTTTTATAATATGAATAAATAATACATTTTTTAACACAGTTAATTATATTTTTGACCAAGAGCCTTCAATTATTATGAATAGCTATTTTTTATTACCACATTCACGCTTCCATTACACCTTTGGAAGTAACCCATCTCTAATATCCTGAGATAAAAATCAAGCTTCACTGTAGCTGTACAAGCCTCGCCTAACCAGCTTGTAGGGTAGTGGTGTTCTTCCAATATAAACTGGGATCCGAGCAACCATATCGCAAACACCGTCACCGCTGGGATGCCAAAGTGTCATTTGAATCTTCTGGTGAAGGAAACCATGAAATTTGCCTGCTGTGTCTCAGTGCTTACGTCTTACAACTTGAAACCTCGAAGTCCTGGGCTGAAATCTTCCCTATGCTATGGATGCTTACTGCCATTCTTAATCTATTACCGAGACGGTAACAATGGGCTAGGCCGCGGTTGAGTGGCACAACAAGGGTAGTCGCTGTTGCCTCTGCTGAGTTCGAGTCTCATCTGTGGCTGAGATGGCAGCAGGGAATCGTTGTTGTGCTGTTGTCTGTGTATGTGAACGTCCTGGTTGAGTGGTGGAATATAGTTAAGTTAATATAAATAAGGCTTAAAAAAGTACGTCATACAAGTTAATCTGAGATCTATACAACATAAGCTGTCAGAAACACTCACAACGTTTTATTAGTTTTCTCCAAAGAGTTTAACAAATAAAGGAGACAAGCTCCATAAGCGTAATGTATAAGCAGCGGGAGGCTGTAGCTCTCTCTTTGTCGCATAGTACATGAGGGGTGGTGACGATTGACGTTATTTGTTGGAAATCAAAGAGCGCCGGGTAAGGCTGTGTTGCTTTGTAAAACAGTGGAGAGAGAGGGTACGAGGTGTGCCGGGTGCGCGACAAGGACGAAGAGCCTACCGTCTCCAAAGCAACCAAACCGCGACTCCCGGCAAATCGCCAGCTTGTCTTCTCTATGTATTAAACTCTTTGGTTTCCTCAAGGCAAGATTATTTCATTATTAAACATATAGACCTTGGGCCCGCAGTAAAAAACTCGTTGACAAGCCTCGAGGCTAGTTTTCATCTAAAAAGATTAATTTGTGATAGAATAAAATCGTGTCAAAATGGCAAGTGAAAATTCGATCACGAAATAGGTAGTAAGCTGGGTTGAAGTTGCACTTTTTTCACAAAAAAATTAACTGGTAAGGCTCATGCTTGCCATTTTAAGAGTATGTTTAAAAAATTATTTTAAACTTATTACCGGATTGACAAGCGAAAATTCTATTGCAAAAAGGGTGTGAGGAAGAGTTGAAATTGCAATTCAGCAATCCAGCTGCGATCTCGTGCCTTCTATGTAGGACAACATAAACAAATTTTATTTTAATATAAATGGAAACATAATTTTCATTTATTTCGAAAATTAATTTAATAAACAATCTTATCCTATTAATTAATTCTTTAATATTCGATAAAATATGGAAATTAAATATTTTATTATAAAATGGATAAAAACAATTAATATGAAAGTGAATTAATTTTTGCTTGCTTATACTTGTAATGAAACATATTCTTTATAGGATTTTTCAAGCAGCAGAAAAAAACTATCTATGCGAACTAAAATAAAAAACCCCGTGAAATTATTGATTTACAATCTTTGCATTCTTTCGATAACTTGAATTCAGGTTATGGTAGCAATTAAAATCCTAAAATCAATTTGTGTTTCTTATTAGACAGTTCTCATTCTAACACTAGTTTCTAGTTTCTACACAGTCCCCTACGATTATGCAGTATAACCCAGTATCCACATAACCCCCTACGGCTATGAAGATTCAGTTAAAATGAGAACAAAGGTCTTACATACCTCGTCTTTTGGAAAAATTTTCATTCAAATGGATTACATTTTCATGAAATCTATCATTCCGTTTCTTGAAAATGCTTAGCCTTTGAAACGTGTTTCGCCCTTATTCTGGAGCTCATCAGAAAGGTACAAAGCCACTCACGATGTTCCATGTAAAAACCAAGACAACTTATTTGACATTGTTTGACATTGATTGAATGAAAAAAACAGATTTTCACCTATGCGTTACCTAGCTACTTAGTAATGGAGCCTATATACTCTATACATGTTTAAAAGTGAATTATTTTTTGTTTGCTTATACTTGTAATGAAACAAGGGCAAAAAACTTTTCAAAGGCTAAGCATTTCCAAGAAACAAAATGATAAATTTCATGAAAATGTAATCCATTTGAACGAAAAATTTCCAAAAGACGAGGTATGTAAATAAATTCATTTTAGGCCTTTGTTCTCATTTTAACTGAATCTTCATGGCTGTAGGGGGTTATGCGGATACTGATTTATTCTGCAAAGCCGTAGTGGACTGTGTGGAAACTATTGTGAGAATGAGAATTGTCCAATAAGAAAGACAAATTGATTTTAGGATTTTAATTGCTAGTATAATCAGAATTCAGGTTATCGAAAGAAAGTAAAGATTGTAAATCAATAATTTCACAAACAGTTTTCATTTTAGTTCTCATAGATAGTTTTTTCTGCTGTCTGCAAAATCCTATAAAGAACATGTTTCATCACAATTAATTATTTGCATTTCGTATTTTCAAAAGTATTTATTAAAATAGTATTCTTCACTGTCTTCACCATCATCTTCACCGACGTCAGTTTCAACTATATTAAAAAAAATGTTTTAATAAAGATTTTGTATTGGTCTAAAAAATTAAACAATAAAAATAGAATTCTTACAGTCACTTTCAATAACAATATCACGAACGTAATAGGGATGTCCACAAAAAAATTAAATCCTGTTTAAACATCACAAAATGGTTAAAAATACTCTTATAATAATATCCACAAAGTTTTACAAAAATCAACAAATCCGTTCTATGGGAAAATCCCTAAAGAAATACGAATATTCCTTTGAATGTGCGAAACGCTCCTTGACTGGTGTGACTTCATGTTGCTCATAGTTAAACCACATATGTTAAACGCGCGCGAATATAGTGGCTAGGCTTTCATGCGCGTTTCTTATGAGAATTGGGGATGGCAAAAAAATGTAATATATCGATATATGAATCATTTGATACATCACAAGACTCAGATCAATATAATCGATATATCAACAAAAAATTATCGATATTTCTATATATCGATATATTTTGTAGATTAACATTTAATGTCAAAAATTAATGAATATTGCGTAAGGTATAACTTCGGAAAGAGGGAGGTGGCATTCTTTACAGTACAATATTTATCTCGACTAAAATAAATTTCGAAGAGCGGAGGGTGATATTCTCGCAATAAAATTTTTATCTCGATTGAAATTTCGAAGTGCGGGAGGAGAATATGCAAGTTGACCCTTTTCGATATATTTAGAAAAATATCGATATTTCAACCAGATATATTGCAACAAAAAAATAATATGAATATATTCATGGTATAGGATTAATATATCGATATTTATTTTATATAGATACATCGTTGCCGTCCCTAAAAATTGGAGACCGATTTTGATAAATGCGTTTAAAGTAACAAAAATTTTAAAAAAATATCATTGGTCTCCCATTATTACAAAAACAGAGATAAAACAATACTGAAACAAACAATCCATATAACGTTGGTATACGAGTTCCGCTGAGCATTATGACATCACGCGCGCTACTCTCACGGCAGGGATCGTTTACTAGCCTCGTTAATTTCGTAGTTTTTATTTTTAATTTATTTTCAAGAAAAATGTTTTTAGGCGTTTTAATGGTAATTACGTGTTTCTGTAGCCTTAGAACTATCATTTTTTATTATAATTAAAAAATAGAAAACATCCCTGTTGAGGCCGATCAAACCATTTGAATCTGGTTGGGTTTTCGACGAGGAAAATAATTCCTACCAATTCAAATGGTTCGTTGGGCCGCAATTACCCGAGTCGGTTCGCGATTTTGTTATTGAAGGCGACTGTAAGAATTATATTTTTATTGTTTTCATTATTTATAACAATAGCAAATCTTTATTAAAGCATTTTTTTATTACAGCTAAAACTGACGTCGGTGAAGACAGTGAAGAATGCTTAGATGCTGAGTACTATTGTTTTAACTTTTTTGAAAGTACAAAATGAAAATAGTTGTTTTTAACTATTTTATAATGAAATATTCTATTTTTATTAGGTATATTTTATCGAATATTAAGTAATTCATTAATAGGTTAAGATTGTTTATTAAATTAATTTTCGCAATTAATGAAAATTTTGTTTACATATATTAAAATAAAATTGGTTTCTGTTGTCCTACATAGAAGGCACGAGATCGCCACTGGATTGTTAAATCGCAAGTTCAACCCTGCTTCACACCCCTTTCCCAACCGAATTTTCGCTTGCCAATCCGGCAACATGTTCAAAATAATTTTTTAATCATACTGTTAAATTGGCAAGAATGAGTCTTACCGGTTTATTTTTTGCGAGAAGAGTGCAACCTTAACTCTATATGCCACCCCTTCCATGACCGCGTTAGTTGAGGAAAATGAAGCAAGAAAAAGGCCTAAACCCGAACATGAGACTCCGTCCCACCTGATTTTTGTGTGATATGGCGCAAAATTTTCCTAAAGATGTATAGAACAAAATCAAGGTCATGAGAACTGGTGCTTTTTCGATTTCCGGTCGTAAAGTGGGACAGAAGTGCGCTATCACCATAAATTGCTTCTAAGTTGAAAACAAATCCATTGTATTTTATATTTTGGACAATTCTAAGAATTTTTGGACACTTGACATTTTTTACCTAACCTCATTCTTCTCAAGATATAAGCGTTTAGAAAAAAAAGGACGTGAATTTAAGCTTTTTGTTTTTTCAAAAATCTAGTATTTACGATTATTTCTTTCTATGATTATCAATTAGAACATTGGTCAAAGACCAAATCAATAATAATCGTAAATACTAGCTTTTTTACAAAAAAAGCTTAAATACACATTTTTTTTTCAACGCTTATATCTCGAGAAGTGTGAGGTTAGGTAAAAAATATCAAGATTCGAAAAATGCTTAGAATTTTCCAAAATATGAAGTACATGTATTTCAGTTCGTAATAATCGCCCTCAAATAATCGTAGATACTAGTTTTTTGAAAAGAAATAGCTTAAATATACGTTTTTTTTTTAAATTTTTAAATGCCTTTATCTCGAGAAAGGTGAATTTAGCTAAAAAATGTCAAGAGTCAAAAAATGCTTGGAATTGCTCAAAATATAAAGACCATATGTTTCATTTCATAATAAACGATCAAGAATACTAGTTTTTAGAAAACATAGAAATTAAATACACTTTTATTTTCCTTTGAACGCTTATATCTCGAGTTTAGGCAAAAGATGTAAAACAATGCTTATAATTATCCAAGATATAAAGTCCACATATTTTAATCCACAATAAACGCCCATAAATAATCGTAAATACTCGTTTTTTGAAAAAAGAATAGATAGATATTTTAGATAGATATTTTATTTAACCAAATTACATAATATAACATTTTTGGCAAGTCAAAGAAAAACAATGAAATAAGCATAACAATATAGAGTTATCGAATGCATACTGCGAAGGCATGCAGTTGTAAACACATTAAAATATGAAAAGTAAGTAACTCCAAGAACAATTTACAAACAATTTGTAAAAACTCAAACAATTATCAATTTATAAAAGTGTGATGACGGTAAGCATTTCTCAGTATATAATTATTATAAATATATAATTAATTAACAGGGGATATAATTTCAAAGGGGGTTTGCATATATTCCTCAACTGAATAAAAACAATGTATAAGCAAATGCTTTTTGATTATCCCCTTAAATGTATTCGAATTAGGCAAGAATTTTAAATAGTTCGGTAGATAATTGAACAATTTAAAATTCAAAGAATTTTTTGTTGTTTCCGAAAGTCGAAAGCGTGGTGTTCTAAAATCATTTCTATGTCTAGTATCATACGTATGAACTTCAGCATTTGTTGCAAATTGAATCTTATTTTTATAAATTTCTAATAACGTGACATAAATATATAAAGACGGAAGAGGCATTATATTAAGATTTTTGAAAATAGGCTTGCAATGGTCTCTGAAGCCAGCACCGGCCACTATTCTGACTGCTCGTTTTTGTAGCCGGAAAACCTTATCTGCGCAAGAAGAATTACCCCACAGCAATGTACCATAACTAATGTGTAAATGGAACAGCGCAAAATAGCTCATTTTTAGAGTCTCCATTGATAACGTTCTTGTTAGATTACGTAGAACAAATACCGATCTCGATAGTTTCTGACTTAGTTGTGCGACGTGGGACGACCAATTTAGTCTGTCGTCAATAGTGACACCGAGCAGTTTTGCGCTATTTCCCTTAGTTATATTATGACTAGTAGAAAAGACTAGGTTTTGTCTTTTCTTCATTGAGTTTGAAATTGTTAGATGTAAACCATTGTTTAGCTTGTGAAACAGAATTCATCACTTTTTAGCATGAGATCATTCATGTTTGGACTTGAATTTATTATGGTTGTATCATCAGCAAATGCAACACAGGTATTAGGGATCACGTTATGGAATAAGTAATTGACATATGTAATAAATAACAGGGGTCCCAAAACTGAACTTTGGGGTACTCCGTGTATGACTGACATATAATGTTGGTGACCCGAAATAATCGGAAAAAATATTTTTTGTACATACGGTTTGTTTTCTATTCGATAAATATGATCTGAAGAATGTTTGAGATAAACCCCTAACTCCACAACAGTGTAATTTGTTTAACAAAATATCGTGCGAGACACAGTCAAAAGCCCTTGAAAGGTCACATAGTGTAATTGATTCTAGTTCGCCACTCTCAAGACCACTGACTATGTCGCCGACTACCTTGAAAACTGCTTGGGATGTGCTACATTTACTTCTGAATCCAAACTGACAACAGTTTAATACGTCATTATATTCGAAAAATTGCACTGCAAAATTGCACTGCAAAATTGCACTGCAAAATTGCATTGCAATAGCATAAGTATACGTTTTTTTAATTTTAAATGCCTGTATTCGAGAAGGGTAAGGTTAGCAAAAAAAATGCCAAGAGTCAAAAAATGCTTAGAATTGTCCATAATATAAACTCCACATGTTTTGATCTATAATAAACGCCCAAAAATAATCGTAAATACTAGTTTATTGAAAAAAAAGACCTAAATACGCGTTTATTTTTATACGCTTATATCTCGAGAAAAGTGAGGTTAGGTAAAAAATGTTAAGAATCAAAAAATGCTTAGATTTATCCAAAATATAAAATCCTATGGTTCTTTTCAACTTAAAAAAAATGTTGGTGACCCGAAATAACGAACTTCTATCCCAGATTAAGACCGGAAATCGAAATAGCACCATTTTCCACGACCCTGACTTTGTTCTATACATCTTTAGGAACATTTTACGCCATCTCACGTAAAAATAAGGTGGGGCAGAGTCTCATGTTGGGGTTAAATGCCTCATTTCCTCGGCTACATTTTTGCTGCCATATTGACCCGATTTTATTCTATCACAAATTAATCTTCTTCGATGAAAACTAGCCGTGAGACTAGCCAACGAGTTTTTTTGCTGCAAACCTAAAATCTAATATGGTATATACCCAGACCAGTATTAAATTGAATTTCAGACAGAATATAGGTACAGAAGGGAACATAATATCCAGAGCATACTTACGGAAACATCTGAAGTACACAAATCACATAGAAGATGAGTAGAGTGAGAATTAATCGTGGCAAGTACCATGCGATGCTGCAGGGGATAATTTGGCGGAAATGAGGCGGCACCTCCCGAAGGTATTTCCATTCTGGATCCACACGTAGGACAGCAAATCCCTTTCCAGGTACTCTCATCGTGTTTATCACTGATATAACCCGAACCTCCTGAACTTGATTTTCTTGTGTCTGTGCTGTCAGTTTTATGGGCTGTAAAACAAATTGATATAGAGGATTGTAAAATTGAACAAAACTAAACATTTAGCTTTGTTAAAGAGTTGGTATTTTAATTATTTCAAAATAGATAGTAAGTATACCCACGAGTTGATTTAAAAATAAAATGTATGTATTGGCTGCATCAAGCTAGTGAATAATTTGTGGGATTATAATAATAAGGAATGTTAGAATCTGTAACTGATTACCAGCTGGTTAAACATCAGTAATTTATAAACCTAACATATGGGACGGTTCTATTTGATGCTGAGAATTGACTAAACTCAATAGAAATTGGGATTCTCGGTTATAAATAATATTCTTCCAATACTCAATACTCGTTTGTTCACATTTCGTGCATTAATTACAATGAACGGGTGTGGTTCTCAAAGGCAATTAAGAAATAATAAATTTGCCAGTAATAGACAGTGGAATAGGCTAATTGCAGTAGAAATATTAACAAAGTAGAGTTGTCTCCATTGATCTGTTTTTCCGGAGCCTATGCTGAAAGTCCGTAATTTGATTAAATATAAATAAAATTACATTATCAAAAAATACAACTGAGTGTGCATCAACCTTCAAGAAAAATTAATGAATTTTAGTTATCTTTTTTTATTTGTGGCGACTTTTAAATCTCTATATAATTTCTTTCGGATGAAGTTTTTGCACAATCGGATTGTTTCCCTTTCTCGGATTCCATAGTTGACTAGAGTTGGGAGCAGACGTACCGCAGAACGCTACCAAAGAAAACGCAAAAAGAACCGGTTAAAAATCAATTAAACTCGATAAAATTTAAGTACCGTAGAGTCGGGCTATTTGGAACAAATTCTCGATATTTTAAAGATTTTTGAGGACATTTAGTTCAATGTATAGGAGTAAACATCTATTTGGACAGATTTACTTCTGCTTAACATATCCCTGCAACTCTTGATGCCCCTCCCACCCCTGATGGGTAAATATATTTTTTTAAATGATTTTCCCAAATAACCCCATGAGTAGGGAATATTTGGGATTACATTAAAAACACGCCTAACTTGAATAACACTTTGTAAGGGCTAATTGGAAAGAAAAATACGTTTTAAGAAATATCCCTATATCCTCGAGAAAAATCAAGTTACAACCAAAAGAAAACTATGCCTACTGTAAACGTTTATGTCTATTCTTTTTATCTAAATAATTTTTAGGCAATATAATGGGAAATCCCATTCGCTGACTACATTAATGTACTGCACAAGAGTACTCTCCTCCTCAGTACTGAATAAAGTTGGACGTCCAGCAGTACTCTGGAAAGAAGTTTGCTTCAGTTTGCGTCCAAGACTTCGGAACACAATATTTCTCGGAGGCTTCTAATATTGTCATTACTTTGCTTCTAACTGCTGCTACTGCTAGGAACAGATGTTCAGTTGAATAGGAATTGTAAGGCCTATGATTCTTTCCATTCAGAACAGAAGACCATGTATTTTCGAACCATAATGAACCCATTTTTTTTAAGTATGCCCTATGTTAGTTAATCTATCTAATTGATTTTTTATACTTACCTAGATAGGTAGGACCTTATACTTTTAAGTTTTCTTCAACAGGTACGTACGCTACTGTTTATTTACTGCCTTTAATTAGCTACATAGGTACTTCAAAAATAATAACGCTCATTTAGTGACCAAGACACAATTTTCATATTTTCCCAATTTACCCCCTTTATATGTCCCAAATAGCCCCATTTTAGGTTACACATTACATAAAAAAACTGGTTTAAGAAGAAAATCTAAAATTATTTATGTAACCTCACAAAGCATGCAACAATGTATAACCATAATTTCATATACTTGGTACTTATCGATTTTGCTCCAGGAATAAAAGTTTATTAGTCACAATCTTTATATATTTTGCAATAGTTTATTAAACAATTTATTATAAAAACACCTGTTGACAAATTGGTGGTAACTGTGGCTGGTATTTACTTCTTAACCTCACTTTATAGAATTCATTTCTTATCATTTTGGTAGATGTTACCTGGTGGTGCTAGTTAAGGCCCCCCAAAAAAATTTTAAAATCCCAAATTGCCCCTCTAATCCTAAATAGCACCTCTCTACGGCAATCTGTAGGTCAATAAATTCTGGGTAGACTGAGGTATCATAATAGAAAAACAAAGTTCATTTAGAATTAATATTTGACAATTACTGGTATAGTGCTCTTTAAAGTATAGATCAGCTAAAGAAAATACGTAAAGCGATTAACAGAACGAGGCGAATCACTACGGAAAAGATAAGTTGTTATTATTTTGAAATATTTACTTATACATTCAATATATGATCTACATGAATATCCCATAACGGGTAGTTTTCAACTGGCAACTATCACATGGTCCATATATTAAACTTATTTACAAATACAAAAATATTTCTCAAGTCAAAATAATTAAGAACTGCTTAATATACAGAGGGCCCCAAATATTCTAGATCGTTATTATTTCTGCAGATTTTACTTTTTCATTTTACTTTACAGTAGCAGATCAATATGTGTCTCAAAAGTTCTCTCGGTGCTTTTGCACTTCCTCTGTAAATAGCTATTTACCTGTGGAACGGTTAACAAATAAAAGCTTCTTACAGCCAGCTAATATGTGTCTTGGTGAACAAACAAATTGAACAGACTAATACAGGACGTTGAAACGAACACACTTTCTTGCAAACATAAAACCACATCTGGACGCAAGCGGGTAGTACGATGTGCATTGTGCACACAGCTAGATTCAGTAACAGAAGAAACAGAAAACTCAGACGAAGAATAAAGGACAGATGATAAAGGAGAGATAAAAAAAACATCTCACAAACACCTACACTTCCCATCTTATATTCCTACACCAAACGTCATGTGGCTCTCGCTGCTAGCAACAAGCGTGTTGCATGTCCAATCCGGCATGCGTAGCTGATTCCGCGGTATATAAAAATATCCAGATTGGATGTCCGGAAGTGGCAGCAATGTCTACCGTACGCTGGCTAATCAATCAATCAATCATCAATAGGATTGTTTCCTTTCTCTTAAAATGTATTTTTTGTCAAATCGGCATTTCAATTCAATGTTTTTTTCAATTTCCATGGCATCCTATTAAATTAAAAATGAAAATTGTAACCGTGTATGGACTTTGCAGAAAAATATTGAAAAACTGAGAACGCGAATTTCATAACGAAATTTGGAAAATTAGATTCTGAACAACTTTTTTTGATATCTTCAACACGAAGCAAAATATCTGAAATGGGCCCCATTTGGGAATCTGCCGTTGTCTTAGTTTGTCACTTAAATTTAAGTTGTTGCCTCTTATATACGTCTTATATAAGATTACCAAAGCTCAAATCTAGATTTTAAATAAGACACACTACTGCATGTCGCTATATTATTTCACCCCGCTTCTAAATTAAACCTCTTTTTTATCACACACCTCGTATATGTCAGAGGAGCGAAGCTTTACAATTCTTGGTAGCTAAAAATAAAATTAAGATAAATAGGTAATAAACTGCCGACTTGTATATTTCAAGCAATGATTGTTATGTTGCTGGTCTACGAACTAACAAAAGGATAGACCGACAAACGGTAATCAGACAAGGGCAATTAAAAGCTTAAAACTCACAAAGTTCACTACGCTTCTGTAAGCAAAAGGTGATGTAAACTATTTCAAGGGTTTCTCTGATCTGCCACCATTAATTTCAAATGTAACGTAATAAGGTTTAATTCATGTGGCTTCAGGATTACGCTGTCCTTGAGATATTTTAGACACATGCTGCTGCACAGAATGTTATAATCCATTGTTCCAATTTAGTTAGTTATTATATAAAACCTAATAATCGAGGAGGCGGCGCTGCTTTCTTGCTAGTGTTTTCATACCGTATGATTTTTATTTCTAGTAATAGATTTGATATAAATAACAAGCTAACCATTATACTCCTCGCCGATTTACTGCACTTTTTATATAATTGTTACACATTCTATAAAATACTCTTCGCAGTTTCTTTGTCATTAAAGAAATACTTGCGAATAGTATAACAATGTTAGGTTGTATTTTTAACGAATGACGGCCTTGTCTAACTGAGAGATGAATGAAGGTCGCCAGCTTGGTCCATAATCTTATCGCATTTGTGACAAAATTGCTGATAGGTTGATATATGATATATGAATAGAGACTATTGTCGGCGTGCAATGTAACAAATATTATAAAATATAAATATATACATTTTAAAAATTTAGATAATGATTAACTTTTTTATTTATCTATCGATTTTGTTCACAAACAGTAGGGTTCTTCCTCTAGCTTATTGTCCAAATTTGACTTTCACTTTCATTCTTAAGTTACCGTGCTTACAAGAAACGTGACGGACGGGCGGATAGATAGACGGACAGACAGCCAGACTGACATTTTGAAGGTTGTTCAGAATTCAATCACCAACACAGTGATATTAAATTTTTTTTGCTACGGGCGATATTGCCGGTTTTATAAATGTGTCGATGCAAATACTCTTCGTTTTGTATTTGCGAAGAGTATAATAAACGATACAAGCATCAAACGTCGCACTCGCGATGGACCAGGCCGGAATATTGGTTCAAATTTGAAATAATTTCGTCGGAGTTGCTAAAGCTTTAAATTTTCAATCGTTCGTAACTAAATAAATACATTGACTGGAGGGTCGTATGAGGTCTCTGTGGAAAAAAGAAGATTGGCAATTTACTAGCATCGTAAATTAGACCGGCGATATCGGAAATTCATCCCGACATGAGTGAGAACCAAAAATGACATCTTTTGCCAAATCGATTTTGCTTCTTACTCGATATTCCGTCTACTTCAGGCAAATAAGAAAAATTGGAAGAAATAATAGTGGAAGTTTTGAAACATGACAGATGATATTCATCTACCTAGAAATATCAAGCAAATAAATAATTTTAATGGCTATAAAAAGGCATTGCAATCTTTCCTCTGTAAAAATTGTTTTTATAGTCTCAAGGAATTTTATGATTTCCAAAATGTCATTCTTGAGTCTTAAGCTTACCTAGTTATTTTACAGATTAGATAAGATTTAAAAAAGAAATAAATACAATTTTTTGTTCTGTTTTCTCTTCTAGGAGCCTAGATAACCAAAAATATACTGTTAATGTACTCTAAATGTTCACACTTATATCATTGTTCTGTATATGTTATGTAATTATTTTATCCATTTTATATATATGTTTTATATTTTATAGCATTAAGTTTTTACAACCTATACATTATAATGTTTTGTTAATCTATTACTTACTATTGCTCTTGACATGTCCCATATCGTTATTTGTATGATCTTATGGACAATAAATTATTATTCTTATTATTATTATTATTATTATTAAGGTGTACTATTAAACATACTAAATGTCTCCATCTCCATCTGTTGCGCTCTAGCCGCCATCTTGGAAAATGTTGTTCAAATTCAGTTTTTTGCTTCTATCTCGCTAACCATTACCGATATCGAAATTCTGCGCTAGACATAAAATAAAATTCATACAATTCCCCATAAAACATTTTCATATCATTGTATTAAGCATGCAATTCTGAACGAATTTCAAAATGTTCGTCATTTATCTGTTTGTCTGTAGATTTGTTCGTCTGTCCGTCCGTCTCTCCATCAGCCACATTTATTATAAACACAATAACTCAAAAAGGAAAAGTGGTGTTTTTAAAGCTTGAATGGTAAATCAGATAAATAGAGGAAGGTCACTTTAATTTTTTTTTAATCGATCGAAGAGTATGAAGGTTATGAACAATTTTATTAAAGAAAGATGCAGCTTAAAATTTTCTGTAACGGTTGATAAATTAATATATTTTAGGTAACTATTTGTGACTCTAATCATATCCCGAAGATACCATCTTGATTGGCAAAACATTCACTAGTATAATATGTAGTATTTTTAAGTTTATAATATCTCATCAAAGATTATAGTACTCTTCACGTGTAATTTCTTTCATTTCTTCAATCAACTAGGGAGAATTAGAGAGAAATAATAGTGGAAGCCTTGAAACTTAGCAAAGGATGTTCATCGAGATGTACTATTAAACATAATGTTATGAATTACACCCCCTTGAAAGTGGAGATTTATACGCCTATAGTGACTGGAAACTTGTAGAAAGAGATAGAGTTTTCTAGACTGTGGGAGAAGAAGATTCTTGATTGGTTCTGGTTGGATCTAGAGGCAATTTCAGAATATATAAGGCGCGATTACAGGCGCAGAGGGGGAAGAAGTTTTAGGAAAGTGATGTTCGGTAACGAAAATGAAGTTAAATATCAAGTAAACAAAGTGTAAAGGTTATTTTGAAGTATTGTATAGTCAGTAAATTATTAAATAAAGTGTTAGTGGTTTACCCCTTGTTAAAATTATTTAGAACCCACGGATTCATACAGGGTGTTTCCAAAAAGGGTGAAAACACGTAACAATACTATCCATCTCTATCTGTTGCGCTCGATCCGCCATCATGGAGTAATGGTGCTCAAATTCAGTTTTTTACTTATATCTCATTAACCATTAGCAATATAGAAACTATGGACTAAATATAAAATAAAGCTCATAAAATTCCTTACAAAAAATATCACGTACATTTTTGCCATATCATTATTATACTCTTTGAAAATACAGAAACAAAAATTACATCGATACATGTAAATGTTAAACTTGTTAACAAATGTTAAACCTGAACACATAAGTCACGTGAATAAATTTCATCCGGTGTAAAATGACTGCAATCTTATATTATTAAACAAGTTTATACGAGTCACTGACCAATAATCTCCCCTACACAACATAGTTGATTATTTTTTTCAGTTATTATGTGCAAATTTATAATAAGTATAATGATTTGCAATAACTTGCAGAACTCTTCAGTTTTGCCGGAGTCGCCGGTGATACAATCACAATCTTCTATTTTTCGTCTTCTCAGTCAATGTTTTGCGGATTTTATCTTGAAATATTATATTATTATCGATATTATACAGGGTGAGGCAATAGTGCGGCGGACCTCGATATCTCAAGTTCTACGATAGCTAGAAATTTTTTAAGAAATTGCAAGTAAACTAGATAAAAAAAAGTCTATAACTGAAAATTATTTTCGGAGACATCTGATTAATGTTTTTGAATCATTTTCATTTCCTAAAACTGTACAGGGTGGCCAAAAATTATTCTTCAATTAAGAACTTTTTAAATTCAATTTTCTCAACTTTTTCAATTGGAACGCCCTGTATATTTTTCAACGATGTGATGTAGAAATGAAAGCCGAACATTTTTTTGTAAGTACTTCCCTATGGCTAATTGCAACCAATTTCGTTTTATTGAGCAATAATTACAAAATTCAAAAATAAATTTAAAAGATGAGGTTTCTTCAAATAACGCAGTAGAAAAAATTATAATAAATATTCCACATGTTGCCCATTTTGATTGATACACATCTCTATGCATTTTTGAAATGAGGTTCCCACTGTTCCTAAAACTGCCGGTGTGATAGATCTAAAGGCAGTTCTTTCATTCATATTTTGTACTGTTGTTGGTGTGTCTGTATAAACAATTTCCTTCACGCATCCCCATAAAAAGAAATCCATTTTTGTAAGATCTGGGGATCTAGCAGGCCATTTAGTTGGTTCATTTCTTCCAATCCATTAATGAGGGCAGGTATTATTTAAGTGGTCTCTAACTACATTTAAATAATATGGTGGAGCACCATCTTGCTGAAACCACATCCTATTTCGAATTCTTTCAGGGAGATTTACCAATAATTGTGGGAGATGGTTTTCCAAAAAATGAAGATAAATAGCTCCATTGAATGTACCATCAAAGAAATGTGGCCCTATTACATGTTCTCCAATATTTCCTCCCCAAACGTTTATAGACCATCTGTGTTGGTTATCAACTTGCATAAAAAAGTGAGGATTTTCCGAAGCATAATAATGGAAATTGTGCCTATTAACAAATCCAGTTTTATGAAAAGTTGTGTGAATAAAACATTATTGAAGAAGTTGACATCATCTTGCATTTTACCTCTGGTCCAATTACAAAATTGTAGGCGCTTTTGAAAATCGTCATCAGGTGATTCCTGGTGCCTTTGAATATGACATGCATGCAACATATTTGTTTTTAAGATTCGACCAACTTATTGCTACTAATGAGCTCACTTCTCTTTGACTAACATAGAGATTCTCAACCGTTGCCAGCACCACAGAAAACTCATTTTCTTCGTTCACAACACGTTTTATTCTTTGATTATTTTTTTTTATTCGACATTTCCAGTTTCCAGAAATCTATCGAAGTTTTGGAAGCTGCTAACATCAGGAATTCTTCTTTCAGGATAACGTTGGTGATAAATTCTATTGGCAATTTCTGTCGCCCAAAACAAAAGTCATGTCTACAAGTTCCGCTTTATTAATATTCATATTGTAAAATTCCAAATATTTTAAATTCAATACAATTTGTAACTAACGACCGATAAGTGTGATAAATGCTCCATTGTACACGACAATTTATACCAAACTGAGGTTTTATTGCTTGTTGAATAACGAAAACAGCAAAAAAATGTTCAAAAAAACATTACAGTAAAGGACCTGTTAAATGGTTCCACTAAATGGCCTCATTTCAAAATTGCATAGAGACTTGTGTCAGTCAAAAAGGACAACACGTCGAATACCCATTATAAATTTTTCTAATGAATTATTTAAGGCAACCTCTTTTTTTTAGGTTTATTCTTGAATTTGACACTTATTTATTTATAAAACAAAAATGGTTGCAATTAGCCATAGGGAAGTACCTACAAAAAATGTTCTTTTTTCATTTCTACATCACATCGTTGAAAAATGTACAGGGCGTTCCATTTAAAAAAATAAAAAAATTCAATTTAAAAAGTTCTTAATTGAAAAATAATTTTTGGCCACCCTGCACAGTTTTAGGAAATGAAAATGATTCAAAAACATTAATTAGAAGTTTTTCTTAAAACCCATAATTGCGACTGTGGTAATTTTTTTAATGTCCACCTGCAGATTGCATTATTTCAACAAAAAAATTAATTACATCCAAGTGGTTGGGAGATACTCAATGCTGATAAAGGAATGAATAGAGCCTAGAAAGTGACTTCAAAAAATGTACTGATAAACATAGCATTCCATTTTAAAAAATGCGCTTGGTCCTGTAATTTCATCTTGGCTCACTCTGTATGTTCGAAAATTATTTCCAGTTATAGACTTTGTATCAAAGAAATCAGTCGAAAATGATTTCAAATTTACTTGCAAGATTTGGAGTAAGCTGACTGCGGACTGACTGGCGTCTGACTAACAATAATAATAATAATAAAGGTCTTTATTTTCCAATAGAATAACGAGCAAAGTACATAGGTAACAATAATATAATAAAATTATTATTATTCCAGGAAAAATGCCGAAGAACAGGTGGTCATGCTAGGAGCATGACCTCTGGATTTAATCTTAAGCAGAAAAAAGAGTAAGAAAGGTAATACAATATTAATAAAAAGAATGTAGCAAGAAGTATACACAATATACACAAATATACAGGGTGTTGCATCATGAGAGGGACATAGCTTAATAGGAGGTAGAGAACATCAGTGGTAACCGGAACCTCCCACAGAAATTTCTCATTGGGCCTTCACTACGAAATTACAGGGTGTTAAATAATTTTTGGCCAAACCTGTTTTTTGTCATAACTTTGACAGGAAATGAAATAACGGATTCATATTTGGTACGGCTAATGTACAAACGAGCCCCAAGAAGTACATGTATAAAAAAATATATATCCAGGTCCGGACTCACTATAATTTATGTTTCTTCTTTGCATCAATAAAACATCACCCTGTATATATTTTTTTGAAATTTCGATACGATATTCGAAAAGAGCAAGAAAAAACAAACAAAATGGCCTATTTCATTTTTTTGTTACACCTTCGTGGTTATTTAAATACGTTGTTAAATGTGCAAGAAAATGGATTACAGAACCCTATTAAATGAGAGGCACGTGAAATAAATAGTTTTATAACTAAAATTTGCAAAAATTCTATTGAGCCTAGGTGGTCTGGGTGAATCCTAATTCCGGCACGTTTTAAAGGTCCATTTTGGTAAAAAAAACTGTGGTCCTAATAAGTAATCGGGTATGAAATAACAAAATTTTTAATCAATCACAGTAGGCTTGTTCAAAGAATAAAAGTGACAGATAATTTAAACCATTTAGGCCTAAGCAACCAGTTACTTTGATCAAGAAAATCATCAACATTTTATACTTAATAAAAATTGGAAGAGAACAAACTAAAATCTAAATAAATAAAATATTTTCCATTCAATTAACAATAAATAACAAAACAATAACTAAATGTGTTTAAAAATAAAACGTAATTGACACTAAAGTAAATTTTCAAAATGTCCTCCCCCAAATTCTGTGCATTTTCTTGCGCGTTTAGAAAGGTCACCAATTGCTCGACGTATCATTTCTGGATTATTCCGTATTTCGTCGCAGGTTGTAACGATGCGCTGGATTAAATGTTGTCTACTTTCAATTTCAATGCTATAAACCTCGTTTTTTAAGTGGCCCCATAAAAAGTAATCACAAGGGTTACAATCAGGAGATCTTGGTGGCCATTCATGTGGACCCCCGCGTCCAATCCATCTATTAGGATACACATTGTTTAAGTGTTCTCTTACTTGAAGGTTAAAATGTGGTGGGGCCCCATCATGCTGAAACAACATGCCTCTTATACCGATATTTTCTAACATATTCGGTAAAATGTTTTGAAGAAAATCAAAGTAAATTTCACCATTCAATCTTTCTTCAAAAAAATGTGGCCCTATCAAATGTCTATTCACAAGTCCGACCCAAACATTTACAGAAAACCTGTGTTGCGAACGGCGTTGGCGTACCGCATGTGGGTTTTCCTGTGCCCATTTACGATTATTTCGTGAATTGTTTACTCCATCCCTTGTAAATTGTACCTCATCCGTAAATAAGGTTCTGTAAATGACTGGGCGATGATTAGACAATCAACGACAAGGATATCGTCGCCTTGTTGAAGACGCTGTACCTGCTGGATATGATATGGATGGTAACGTTCTCTTTTTAGGGTTCTCCATACTCGCCAATGAGGAATACCAGTTGCCAAACTGATTCGTCTAGTGCTCATATTTGGGTTTTCTTGAACTACGTTTATAATATTGTTTTGTTCCTGCACACCTTGTTGTAAAACACGCTCCACAACTGCAGAAGTAGGAAACTTTCCGTGTTGTCTTGCATACTAGAACACCGTACTAAAGGTTTTATGATTAGGGCATCGACGACCAGGAAAACGCAGCCGATATTCTCTTTCCGCCGACCTACCATTTCCATTACAGAAACCATAGATGAATATTATATCAGCATATTCCCCGTTTGTAAATTTTACTGGCATAGTTAAAATATTTTCACAACTTTTCACTAACTAAATGCGGATTATTGACACATTAAATTACTAACAAACAATTATTCAACTGTTTAGGAGATTTCTTTTTATTATCTGTCACTTTGAACAAGCCTACTGTGATTGATTAAAAATTTTGTTATTTCATACCCGATTACTTATTAGGACCACAGTTTTTTACCAAAATGGACCTTTAAAACGTGACGGAATTAGGATTCACCCAGACCACCTAGGCTCAATAGAACTTTTGCAAATTTTAGTTATAAAACTATTTATTTCACGTGCCTCTCATTTAATAGGGTTCTGTAATCCATTTTCTTGCACATTTAACAACGTATTTAAATAACCACGAAGGTGTAACAAAAAAATGAAATAGGCCATTTTGTTTGTTTTTTCTTGCTCTTTTCGAATATCGTATCGAAATTTCAAAAAAATATATACAGGGTGATGTTTTATTGATGCAAAGATGAAACATAAATTATAGTGAGTCCGGACCTGGATATATTTTTTTTATACATGTACCTCTTGGGGCTCGTTTGTACATTAGCCGTACCAAATATGAATCCGTTATTTCATTTCCTGTCAAAGTTATGACAAAAAACAGGTTTGGCCAAAAATTATTTAACACCCTGTAATTTCGTAGTGAAGGCCCAATGAGACATTTCTATGGGAGGTTCCGGTTACCACTGATGTTTTCTACCTCCTATTAAGCTATGTCCCTCTCATGATGCAACACCCTGTATAATATATAACTTATAGCTGAATATGAATTATATGGGCACATACAGACACACACAAAAAACTAATAATAATTAAGCTTAAAGTAGTTAAATTATGTTTATATTATTATCAGATATTATATTCTTTTTAAACGCTCTTTTAAAGGATGGAACAGATTTGGTTATTATGCTTGGGGGAAAATTATTATATATCTTTGTTATTTGATATGAAAATGACCGTTTGACTAACACACATATACAGTTGAATAATAGCTTGGAAAAGTACATTCAGTTTGGTTACTTGTCCATTTTTACAACAACCGCAATATCGATATTTTAAATTTTCTGCAATTTTTTTCAATGGATATAAAATCATTTCTTGTTGCTTACAAAATACCAAGCTTTACCCCTTTTTTTGTACTTACGAAATATTTGATATATTAACGTCCGCTTTTATTCTAGAAATGTGCAAACCACATGATGACTATATCATCATTATAAACAAATCGATAGATGGTTCAACAACACAAACATTATTATAAAGGAACTAAGTTCAGTATTTATCATTATTATTAAACACAAATTGTGTTGTGAGACATTAAGTTGCTAAAATATTTGACGATTGCATCGATAGTTCTAGATGAGGTAAATATTTAGGGCTTTTAAGGTTTATCATTGCGAGGTTTCGCGAGGATAAAAATTATTCTATGCTTAAAGTCTATGCATATGTTAATATCGCCTAAAATAAATATGACGATTCATACAAATAGTCTAGAAATTCAAACGCCTCAAATAATTCTTATTTTGTTCAGATGTCGCATTTTTACAATAAAGGATAAAGCCATTTATCTCTTGTTGAATTCAGTATTTGTGTAAGCTCATGAATACAGTTGTATTTTACAATAATCTTATATTATTTTTTGAAATTTAATAAAAAATAGTGTCCTTCGTTACTAAACCAAACAAACTCTATTTATAGGTAATAGTTTCACTGAGGATTTATGGTGTGCCGCATATGCCTGGAGTATGCTTCAGTAATAAAACCCTCCATAACGCATCTGCCTGAGAAGGCATATATTTCTTTTGAAATAGTCCGTAACCTGAAGTTTCTTTTGTTTTGTAAATTCAGTGTACTTGAGACGCCACAAGAGGAATTTGGTAATTTAATTCGGGCGTTAGGTTTTTCATGTGAACATAATTATTTTATTTATGACTTAATTTTTTTTTTCTAAATTAGTTGTCACCATCTAGCAACTACAAAACTATTGCCTATTATTATATCTATTTGATTTAATCAAGTAGAACAAACACTTTTAACATCATCATAGAAAAATGCCGAAACCCATTTCGTAACAAGCTGAATTTAGATATCGAATAAAAAATGTCTCCTGTATATATTTTGTAAGTATGTGTATAGTGCGGGAGTCAGCGACAGTTTTCATTGCTACAATTGCTTAAGCTTGGTTTAACTTTTTTTTTTTTTATCGTAAAAATGCTACCCCATCAACAAGACGAACTCCTGCCACCTCGTTGGCGGGGCAATGATTGTCTGCGGTACGTCAATTATGTTTAAAAAAAAGGTAGATGTTAAAAATGTTCAAAGCTGAAACTTTATCTGTTGTTTATTACATTTCATTAGATGTAGAATGATTTCCTGCCATCTCTGTCGTAGACTGGTATACTCGTGTCATTCACAGAATTATGTAAAAAAAGACAATTAGTTAGGTGTTTACACTATGTGCAAATTTGCTTTTTTAATATTATTAAAATGAAGTACTTGTTATACTAATGCACGTTTTGATATTCAAATAGTATTCTATCGTCCATCAAATTAAAGTTTCAGCAAATAAATAACATAAAGTTTTAATAATTCTACGAGTATGCAAAATACGCTATGATAGGTAGTGACGGCATTGGTTTTATTAGTGCCCTAAATCGCGTTTAAATAATGATAAACACAATATTTAATTCTTTGCGTTTTACATGTAATTAAATAAGTAATGCCTACCGGGATTTGTAAAAGCTACTTTTGGAAATTTACTCGCTGTAAAAGCGTTTTGGTACCGTCACTAAAATTATTGCAGGTGCGTTCTTGGATGTATTACTTCCACATCCACGTAGTGGATTGGAAGTATAGTAATCGCACAAAAATTTTCAAAAATTTTTATTCGTGAAATAGGTTTAGAATGTCATGAAACATCGAGATTCTAAATTTGAGAGAAAAAAAAAAATTCTGTCTGTCTGTCTGTCGGTCTGTCTGTAACTTTTTGTGTCCGCACGTTTTCTTCGGAACGGTTTAAGATATTGACTTGTAATTTTGTACACGTATATATTATAACGAGATCTGGAACTGGATTGTTTTTTGAGGATATCAGGTGAAGGGTTGGGGGTTAAATAGGGGTAAATAGTGGAAAATAAGTAAAGCAAGCTTGTAAGAGTACAAAAACTTGAAATTCGGTGTATGTACTAGAAATTAAGGCCTCAGATTTTTTTATAATATTTTTCAACCACCCCTACCCCATTAACGGGGTTGATAAAATAAAGTTGAGATATTCATTTGAAATTTCGTACACGTATGTATTATAACGACGTCTGGAATTAGATTATATTTTGAGATGATTCCGTTGAAGGGTTGGGGGTTAATTTGGGGTAAATAGGGGAATATAAGTAAAACAAGTTGGTGAGACTACAGAAACTTGAAATTCGATATATGTACTAGAAACCAAAGCGTCAGATTTTTTTATAATATTTTTCAACCTCCACCACCCCTACTCCAATATGAAAAGGGTTGATAAAATAAAATTGAGATATTCATTTCAAATTTGGTACAAGTATGTATTATAACGACATCTGGAACTAGACTATATTTTGAGATGATTCCGTTGAAGGGTTGGGGGTTAAATAGTGGTAAATAGGGGAAAATAAGTAAAGTAAGCTGGTAAGACTACAGAAACTTCAAAGTCGGCGTATGTACTAGAAGCCAAGATATCAGATTATTTACAATATTTTTCAACCCCTACTTCATTATTAAAAGGGTTGATAAAATAAAATTGAGATATTCATTTGAAAGTTGGTACACGTATGAATTATAACGACATCTGGAACTAGATTATACTTTGAGAAGATTCCGTTGAAGGGTTGGAGTTATTTAGGGGTAAATAGGGGGAAATAAGTAAAACAAGCTGGTATGAGTACAGAAACTTGAAATTCGGTGTATGTACTAGAAGCCAAGGCCTCAGATTTTTTAATAAAATATTTCAGCTCCCTACCACCCCTACCTACTCCATTATTCAAGGGGTTGTTAAAATATAATTGAGATATTCACATGAAATTTAGTACGCATATGTATTATAACGACATCTGGAACTAGATTATATTTTGAGATGATTCCGTTGAAGGGTTGGGGGTTAAATAGGGGTATATAGGGGAAAATAAGTAAAGCAAGCTGGCAAAAGTACAGAAATTTGGGATTTGGTGTATATACTAGAAGCGAAGGTCTCAGGTTTTTTATTAGTATTTTCCATCCCCCCACCACCCCCACTCCCTTATTAAAAGAGTTGGTAAAATTAAATTTAAATTTTCACTTGAAATTTGGTACATTTATGTATTATAACTATATCTGAAACTAGATTATATTTTGACATGATTGCGTTGAAGGAGTGGGGGTAAGTAGAGGTAAATAGGGAAAAATAAGTAAAGAAAGCTGGTAAGAGTACTGCAACTTGAAATTCGGTGTATGTCCTAGGAGCCAAGGCCTCAGATTTTTTAGTAATATATTTCAACCCTTCCACTACCCTAACTACATTACTAAAGGGGTTGATTGAATATTGAGATATTCACTTGTAATTTGGTAGACGTATATATTATAACGACATCTGGAACTAGATTATATTTTGGGATAGTAAATCAAGCTGACAAGAGTACAGAAATTTGAGATTCGGTGTACATACTAGAAACCAAGGCCTCAGATTTTTTTCTAATATTTTCCAAACTCCGCCACCTCCGCTTCATTATTAATGGGATTGATAACATCAAATTGAGATATTCACTTGAAAGTTAGTACACGTATGTATTGTAGGGACATCTGATTGAGATGACTCCATTGAAGGAGTCGGAGGTGGTAGGTTGTGAATAGTGGAAAATAAGTAGGGTAAACTAGAAACTTCAATTTTAGCGTATATGGTAGAAACCAACTCCTCAAACTTTTCTATTACATCTGCCCCGAATATTATTAAAATTCTATGACCAATAATTTCCACATACTAGAGTGCAAATATAGTCAAGATGTTTCCTTTAAAGTGACTTGGATGAAGAATCTGGATGTGGAAGTAGTGATTCCTTAGGCAGCGGTTTTTTTTTACATCTTGGCACAAAACACCACTTAGTTTTCAATATAGAATGGTAAAACTTTGCAAAATAAAAGTGTTTATAATATACAATAACGGTTGTTTTCTGCCAATGCAACTGATGACGCCAGTGAAATGATCTATAGTGTTTTTGGTAGTAAAATTTCAATTCAAAATTATGGCGGCATATTTTAAGGTAGCATTCGACTGACTGTCAAAATTCAAGTGTTTTTAACCATAATCAGTATTATCTTCACACTCAAAAAGAATTTAAAATTCGCGAAAATACCCAATTGACACAAATGTTTAAAGCTGATTTTTTTGCGATGAGTATAATAATTCAGATAATAAAAAAAACTTATGCTGCCAGTCATATGATGGTACCTTTCTTCGGCAGGTGCAAAATTGTTGCGCATGAACATATAGTATATTCGCTATTTCCAAGGAATTCCAATGTGCTAGACGAAAGAAAAGTTGTCACTATGGATTTCAGCGTGTATGCAATTGATTATTGAAACATTTAAAGTCAAAACGTACAGGACGTTCCGTTTGAAGAAATTGATTTATTGTAGGTTAAGAAATATAAAAATTTGATAATCGACAAACGATTAAGCAAAGTGAATGAAACATACCTAGTTTTGTTTATGAAAACATATAAATGTGGCAACAATTCAAACTAAAATCAAAGATTTTCAATTGGTCAATATTACCACCATGCATGTTGGAGTTGCGAAGACAAATTTTGACTTTATATCTCCAGTGTGTGGTGCAACGCTCATTTCCAACCTTGTTCTCTCCTTCAGATTGCGAATAGGAAGAAGTCGAAGGTAAATCTCAATTCCGATGGTTTGAGGGCGACCAATTACCGACTTTCGTTAGTGAAAGTTTCGGTACGTCCGTCCGTTTGTCTGTACGTCACGCAGCCCTGAAGATCTCTCATTTTTATACCTATTGAGATGAAATTTGGTTCACAGACGTAAACCGAATTGAAGAACAGAAATGAAGTACATACAGTAAAAGTGAACCCAACAAAATGTCGTTATCAACACTCCACCCCCCCCCCCCCTCTAATGTCTAAACTATAGATGCAAAAAATTTCAGAAGTTGAAGAGAATTTCATATGTTCCATATTACTTTTGAACCCTATCATGTGCGTGCCCACCAAGCTTTTAGCCGGTTTTCTTTCATTAAAGTATTTAACAAATCAATAACTTAAATAATTTGCTGTGAGGTTTGAACATGACGTGACGGTTTGAAAAAAATATTTCAACTCCTTTCTGACATTTGAAAAAAAAAATCACATATCTTAGAAATAAAGCCGTATAGAGAAATTACTCTATATCACGTTCCTTGAAATTTTAGATTACATAGGAAGCACACTGTATATCATTTTCAGTCTATTCATTACGCTGATATGTTCATCAGCAGTGTAACTTTAGTGCGTTAAAAATATTGTGGAAATAAGTATTATGGTACCGATATTTGTTAAACGAAAGAAATTGCAATGCATTTTCAAAATAACAAAAACTTGAGAAACATCAACATCTATGTGGGATGTACCTACACCAACTAAATATACATTACATTTTTACATTATTTGTTGTTCGTAATTACTCATCGTTTTAAAATAATACGTTTATTAGTTTTTATTTATAACCTACGACGCAAACCAACCACTAAGCAAAATCTAAAATGCGAGTGACCCAAATGACGACACGTTGGTTTATAGTAAAAATTATAGAACGCCCAAAAATTTGTAATTTAACTTTGAAATATTAATAGACGTAATATACATGGTATTTATAAAAGAGGTTTGAAACTTCCACAGCCTGTATTATTTATCAAAATAAGTAAAAAGTTCCTATCAGCACCTGACAGAAAACGTATCTCTAGGATGGTACATAGGCAGTTAGAAAAGATCATATAAAATTTGTTTTTTTTTCTATTATTTGAAGAACAGTACGAGATAAATAGACAAAATTTAGGACATTCGCTTAGTTTTTAAGCTGAATAAGATGCGCTAGTTCATTAAAATCAGGGGAGTTCTTTTTAGGTGAGGAGGGGGCGAGGGAGTCTGTGTATTTGGAATCCCATATACAACGAAAGTTTTTGTTACACTCATTGATTGATATATAGTAATGGGAATTTATGAACGCGAAGGTATGTGTACTGATATAATTAAATTGTCTGCGTGTCTAGTTTCATAGGAATAAGAATTTGCCAATGTAGGAAACCTGCTAATATTAATTTTGGCGTATATTAAACACTTGTAAACAAAAATGCAGGGAAGAGAAAGTATTTTTTGATGAACATTGAATTGCAAGAGTATGGGATTCACGTTGAATATTAGTCTAATAATCATTTTTTGATTAACAAAAATTCTGCTGAAATCAGTAGCTCTGCCTCAGTCCAAAATACTGAAAGGCATATTCGTCACTCCGGAAGAAAAGCGTCATAACTCAAAAAATACAGTTTTGCAGAAAAGAGAATTTAAACTAGTTAACACTTTAAAAGCTTTGCTGAATAAGTTGTAATGATACTCATTACAGCTTATTCTAGTTACGTCTAACTATTTGCTTTTTTATACCACTGCTATTAAAGTAAATCTATTGATTTATTGTAGTGCATTCGGTTCAGACACATGACTCGATTAAACTTATCAAGTTATTCAATATTGAAAACACTATAATCGTGATTGGGGGAACAACGACACATGTGTGCGTTCGTGGCTAAATTGAGGCATTTTATTTATTACCTTTTCCTAAGGATATCTCTATCGTATTTGTGAACATTTTGTACAAGAAAGCCAAAACATATTATATATTTTGTGTGACGATGTGGGAATGTACTTAGTACACGTTAAAATAGCGTGTTTTTAATTGAATGCACATGTTGAAACTTTGTTTACCTATCAACAGAATGCATAAAGTCTGACAGAGGCTTTCTAAAACAAAAATTTGTAAAAATATTCCTAGTTTCGTTTAATATAAGATTATTACGATAACACTAGGCACTAAGATTTTCTAGCACGGTTTTATCTTTTGCATTCATTTCGTTAACGGAATCGGCCACTATGAAATTATATACACAAACTGCCATGGTACCGTCAATGAAGTTGGACGCGTCATTAATGTATACCATGAATAATATGGGAGCCAAAACAGAACCTTGTGGAACCCCCAAGTGAACGTTACATTACACGGAGTTCATGTTGTATTTTACCCATATTTTCTTATAATGCTTCTACGAATGTATTCATTGTAAAAAATTTCTATTTATACCGAAATTTGATATTTTTGTTGAGAGTGTGTAAGAACACTCTTTCAACAAAACTATCAAAGCTATTAAAACTCGGTATAAATGGAAATGTATTACAATTAATACATTCGTAAATGCATAATAGACAAATAGAGGTAAAATATAATAACATAGACTCCGTGAAATATCACGTTCACTTGGAAGTTCCATAACATTCTGTTTTGGGTCCTATATTATTCGTGCCACTTATCAATCTTATCCATAGTAAATCATTATATCCATAGTATCAAAAGCTTTAGAAACATCAAATAGCATAGTTACAACAGATTTTAAATTATCAAAATTTCTGTACACAAAGTTCAAGAACTGGTAAGATGCATATGGATTTTCTCGGACAAGAACCATATTAACACTCTATAATAATGTAATTTCCCTCAACAAAAGCTAGATTAAGTTCGCAGTCACCTTTTTAAAAATTTTTGATATAACGCTCAACAAGTCAATTCCTATAATTGTCAACACCATTAGCATGTATTTTTTTTTTAATAGAAATGACAGAAGTTCCTTTTGCAATCTCCGGAAAAGATCCTTGAGACAGTAGATCAATTATTTTAGTATTAATAGATTTTGTTATGCTGAAGGTCTCTTTTGTGCACGCTTTTTTGTAGGGTGTTTAGCGATGGACTAAAGGGAATAATAATAAATAATAATAATAATCTTTATTCCCATAAGATTCCGAGGAACATTGGATGTGTCATATGTGGCCTTACAAACTAATAGAAATAAAATAACAGAGCTAACGAAATACAGTAGACAAATAAAAAGGAAAAAAGTTTTTTTAAAATCAAGTTAAAATCTTATATATATCCTAAATGCCTAAACATATTAAAATAGTCACTGTGACTGTACAAAACTCTTTCTGTCAAGATATATTTTAATTCTTTTTTGAAGCTGTTTAGATTAGCAATATTTTTTATGTGTTCAGGCAAATTGTTACATGCTTTTATTCCCATGTATTGTGGACTGCGTTCATACATACTTGTTTTATTTGACGGTATGCTCAATTGGTCACCGTACCGTGTTTCTAAGCTTTTGCTAACATCAGAATTTCTTCCGAAATTCAGAATATTATTCTTCGTGAAGATAAGTAACTTAAAGAAGTAGAGCGCGTAGACTGTCATTATCTTATATTTTTTAAACATGGGTTTGCAGTGCTGTCGATAATCGGCATTGTCGATTAAGCGGACGATACGCTTCTGTAGCAGAAATAATCTGTCTATCTCCACCGCCGACCCCCAGACAACAATCCCATACGTCAGTCTACTGTGGACGTATGCGTTGTAATAACAAAATGGTATCTAGCTTAAGGGAGGTTTTTAAATTACCAATGGCAAAGTATGCGCTACACAATTTAGCAGCAATGGAGTCAATGTGGTTGCTCCATGTTAACCGATCATTTAAATTAATTCCCAAGAATTTTATTCTTTGTGCGTTGCATAATGACTTTTGCTCTGATTTAACTAATAATGATCTTGGTTTTTCTCTAATAGCCGAGCATTTTTAAATGTCATAAGGACTGTCTTCTGGGTATTTAACATAAGAGCGTTATTCTTACACCACGTGGTTATTTCACTGGAAATTTTATTGGCTCTTTCCTGCGTATTTTCTAAGTTTTTACCACTGATAATAGTTGAGGTGTCATCAGCAAACTAACACATGAGAGATTTAGAGTCATTTGATACACTGTTGTTGAGATCGTTTGAGAAAATTAGGAATAAAAGTGGTGATAATATTCCGCCTTGAGGTACTCCATATTTTATTGGACATATTTCGGAAGTAAATTTGAAATTTGCCACGTTTTTTGAAATTTGAACGTATTGTGATCTATCGGATACATAAGAAATTATCCATTTTAGAGGTGGACCAGTGATCCTGTAACATTTTAATGTATGTTCTAAGACCGATTTATTAATAATATCAAAAGCTTTCGTCAGGTCAAAGAAGATTCCTACGATAAACAGTTTTTCATCTATACATTTATTAATGAAATTTATGGATTCTACAAGGGCTGTTTCAGTGGATTTTCCTTTCAGGAATCCATGCTGCGTTTTTGAAAACAGTTTAAATTTATTAAAGTAATCTACAATCCGTTCATACATGAGTTTTTCAAATCATCATCTCACAAACTGCCTGGACACCGTTTGTATTCATAAAATTCCTTGATGAAGTACAGAATCCGTAAAAAATACAAAATCACTAATGGTGAAATTTCGATTGTTACAAACAAATAGATCAATTTTGTTTTTGGTCAGTTGTTGGCGAAAACCCAGCTTGATTGATTGATGGCCAAACCGCGTGCCGGAACCAAATCTGGACCAACTGCATACGCCGGGTTGAACATTGGACATGCTTGTTATCAGCAGCGAGAGCCGCTGATGGGGTGGGAATATAGAATGGGAAGTGTAGGTGTTTGAGATGCTTCTTTTAAGTTTCCATGCTTCTATTAAGTTTCCATTTGTCATCAACGGCTGGGGTGTGGTGCAGTTGTTTGCGAGATGCTCATTTTCAGCTTCCATGCTTCTTTTAAGTTTCCATCTATCGTCATCTCCTTATTTTTTTCTGCTTCTTGTGTTTCTGAATCTGGCAACTTTTATTTTTTGTTTTATTTTTGTATTTTTTCCCCTTCTTTTTTTATTTGTTAACCTCTCCACAAGTAAATATCCATCTACGGTGGAGTTTCTGGGAAGGGCCCTATCTGGCGGTAAAAATTTGTTTTGCGCGTTATGAGAAATGAGGTCCGAAGGGATAGTTTGCTCACCCTGTATGTCGTTTCCTTGAAACAATCGGTTTCAATTCTGGGCAGTTTTTCCATTTCATCACTTATATATTATGTTTGTTACCTATATATTATATTTAATATCTTTTCAATTTTGATCTTCAATTCTTGTTTAAAATTTAATAAAGACATAAATAAGCCAATGCTAATGCTATATAAACAAAAACTTATCTGTTTCATCCACCCATCTGGCGTTGCTTATTTTATATCACCCACTTCAAGAAAGGACGAATCCAGGAATATGTTTTGAATAAAGCAACACAAAATAGTGTATATAAACAACGCGAGAAAAGTGTACTGCTTGAGTGCCACTTTTCTCGCGTTGTTTATATACACTATTTTGTGTTGCTTTATTCAACCAACATAATTTAATCAAATATCAACTATATGAAATAGCCACACTCGCGGTAATTTATATCAATCAGTGCAGAATTGTTCACGCTTCAACTCAGTACAATTTCGGCGTTTTGTTGCCGCTTTATCTGGCTTTATCTCGCTATTCCGTAGGAACAACGAAACATGCGTCTTTCACCGAACTCGAGACATTTTGATTATCAGTTGTTGGCGAAAACCGAGCTTTAGGAACAATAAATCTAAAGATGTATTTAAGTCATTGTTTATGGGAATAAAACTTTGTTAATTTAAAAACTATAATTTCGCATTTTTATAACCACTATGAAAACATTTAAATTGGACGGCGCCATCATATTGTTCGATAGTATACCATGAATAAAAATAAATGTTAAATGTAAAATGTGTAAAACAAACTACAATGCAATATTAACTTTATTAGACTACCGTGTACATTTAACCGACGTCGTTCATGAAACGATATAAAACAGTAGATGAGCAACAAATTACTTTTAAACTTATATCCGAATATATCTTGTTGTCTTGTAAACCACAGAATGTATATTACTCAAATAATATATAGCACAACCACAGCTCTCTAATGAACTGTCGGTTTTATATTTAATTTAGAACAAATGGAGTGAGTGTAAACAGGTAATTAATTAACATCCTAAATTTTAAACTGCGTTAAATTGATCATGTCAAGTGCATTCAACAATAAACAAATGCAGTTCCTACGGTTCTAAATATTGCATCTATTTGTTGAAAAGTGGCATCTGAATTAAACTGTTTTAAGTGTGTCATCGATCCGCAAGGTTTGGAAAGCATTTCCAATTTTGACCATGAGACATTGAAATGTGTCGAATACGTTCATATTAACGCATTTTTTAATTATCTCAAGAGAATGATATCAGTTGAATAACTTTTTACAAAAAATAAAAATATATGACAATTTCAGGTTGTCCATCACAATGATCTCCAGTAATTTTATATCTCGTTTTATGTTGAAGATGGTACAATAGAAGCATCGAAACATTTTTTAAAAGTAATTTTCTAGTAGAATTTTATTCCCAGAAACTGGTTAAAAATTATACTTACATAGATCGTAAAATTCAAGATAATGAAAACAAAACACAATTTAATATGTGGATTATTACACAGCCCCACAAAAAATAAAAGTTTTTGTCTTTCGTACTCTTCTTTTTTAATGCCAAGGGCTTCAGCGAGGGGGTAACAATTCTCCCGAAGAGGTTCATGCATCCTCTGCACCTCTTCTATATCCTTCTGGATATAGAACTGGGTCATAAAAGCTTCTAGCCCACAAGCTCTTGAGAATGCACAAGAAGTATGGTAGAGGGTGAATGTCGAACCAGAACAAAGGGTATAAACTACCCCCGCCAGATGAGGAATACAGGGGTTCAGAAAATTTTTAGAACCGGAAAGATGCACTTTGGAGTTTTTCATTCTGAGAGGGAGGACAATCGGGAATCCAACTCTGTACATTTTTTTTTAGATTGTTCAGTATACATTGCAACAATGTAGCGTTATTTAAATGTGCTCTTAAATAACTACCAGCGCACTAGCTGTTGTGTTTATCTGAGGATACACACAGGAGTCTTTGTGTATATAATATATTATGAAACCCTCAGGAAGCCAGTTCATATTTATTGTGGAATATAGGCGTCTTTGATATGATACAGGGTGAGGCAATAGTGCGACGGACCTCGATAACTCGAGTTCTACGATAGCTAGAAATGTTTTAAAAAATTGCAAACAAACTAGATAAAAAAGTTTATAACTGGAAATTATTTTCGAACATACAGGACCAGCCAAGACGAAATTACAGGACCAAGTGCCTTTTTTCAAAATGGAATGCTATCTATATCAGTACATTTTTTGAAACCTCTTTCTAGGATCTATTCATTCCTATATTAGAATTGAATATCTCCCAATCACTTGGATGTAATGAATTTTTTTGTTGAAATAATGCAATCTGCAGATGGATATTAAAAAAATCACCACAGTCACAATTATGGGTTTTAAGAAAAACTGTACCAGTTACATCTGCTTAATGTTTTTGAATCATTTTCATTTCCTAAAACTGTACAGGTTGTCCAAAAATTATTTTTCAATTAAGAACTTTTTAAATTGAATTTTCTTAATTTTTTCAGATGGAACATCCTGTATATTTTTCAACGATGTGATGTAGAAATGAGAAACGAACAGTTTTTGTAAGTGCTTCCCTATGGCTAATTGCAACCATTTTCGTTTTATAAATAAATAAGTGTCAACTTCAAGAATAAAGTTAAAAAAAGAGGTTCCCTTTAATAATTCATTAGAAAAATTTATAATAGGTGTTCGACCAATTTTGAAATGAGGTCATTTAGTGGGACCATTTCTTCCAATCCATTGAAATGAGTAAATAGTATTTAAGAGGTTCTTTGCTGTAATGTTTTTTTGTACATTTTTTTGGCGTTTTCATTATTCGACAAGCAATAAAACCTCAGTTTGGTATCAATTGTTGTGTGCAACGGAGCATTTATCACACTTATCGGTCGTTAGTTACAATTTGTATTGAATTTAAAATATTTGGAATTTTACAATATGAATTTTAATAAAGCGGAACTCGTAGGCATGACTTTTGTTTTGGACGAGTCAGGCAGAAATTGTTTACTTGCCAATAGAATTTATCACCAACGTTATCCTGAAAGAAGAATTCCTGATATTAGCAGCTTCCAAAACCTGCTCGATAGATTTCTGGAAACTAGAAATGTCGAATATAAAAAAGTGAAGGAATAAAAAGTGTTGTGAACGAAGAAAATGAGATTTCTGTGGTGCTGGCAACAGTGACAACGATTGAGAATCCCCATGATAGTCAAAGAGAAGTGAGCTCATTAGAAGGAATAAATAGACGGAGTGTGGGTCGTACCTTAAAAACAAATAAATTGCATGCATATCATATTCAAATGCATCAGGAATTATCTTATGACGGTTTTCAAAAGCGCCTACAATTTTGTAATTGGGCCAGAGGTAAAATGCAAGATGATGTCAACATTTTCAATAATGTTTTATTCACTGATGAGGCAACTTTTCATAAAAATGGATTTGTTAATAGGAACAATTTCCATTATTATGCTTCGGAAAATCCTCACTTTTTTATGCAAGTTGATAACCAACACAGATGGTCTATAAACGTTTGGGGGGGGAAATTTTTGGAGAACATATATTAGGGCCACATTTCTTTGATGCTACATTGACTGGAGCTATTTATCTTCATTTTTTGGAAAAGTGTCTGCCACAATTATTGGTAAATCTCCCCAGTGATGCAAAATTTCAAATTTCAATTTGAAAGTTTCAATTTCAATTTGAAATTTCTGAAAGTTTCAACGTACCCTCATAAATTTCTGAAATATCTGAATTTTATGAAAGTTTCAGATTAATCTGAAAATTACCACATTTTTGAAACTTTCATGAAAGTTTCAGCTGCAAAATCTGTATTTCCGTTACATCAAATGAAATTTGAATTTCGCGCGCCTTTTTAATTTGTTTTCAACCAATGAGGTAAAGTCTTTTTTAAAACATTTATTTTAGAGGTTAGGTTAGCTATTCAGTATTCAGGTATAAGAAACCCTGCTTTTCATTTCTTTCGTTCATTGCTTGGTTCCCAGGTTCTATTATTTTTGCATTAATAAGAAACTACAAGGGACAGGGACCCTATTCTTGAATCAGGGAGTGGAAGAATAGGGGTCCAGGATATTTTGTAAATATATTAACAAATTACTCCTGTAGTTTGATAAATGTATTATTTTTTTCAATGATCTTCTTTAGCTCGAAATGTTGTACGTATGTATGTTCAAATCTGGTGATCGAATTTTTGACCACGTCCCTATATCCAATCATGCAGAAATTTTGCACACAACTTTGGTTCTGAAGACAATACAGTATAGCATATTCAATATTATGGTAAATTTTTCTTGATAACCCCCTTGACATAGGTATCGAATGAAAGGGTATATAAAGTGGTACAATAAGCTGTGTGACATTCTAAATCAAATGGTCGCCGGCACAAAATGGTGGATCACCTATTTTTTTACAACCCCCTCAGCATAGGTATCAAATGGAAGGGTATGACAAGTAAAATACAATAAGCTGAGTGACGTTATTCTAAATCCAATATGGCGGCCGACACAAAATGGCGGATTACTTATTTCTTGACAACCCTCTTGACATGGGTATCAAATGAAATGGCATATAAAGTAGAATACAATAAGCTGTGTGGCGTCATTCTAAATACAATATGGCGGCCGGCACAAAATGGCGGATCATGTATTTTTTTACAACCTCCTTGGCATGGGTATCAAATGAAAGGGTATGACAAGTAGAATACGATAAGCTGTGTGACGTAATTTTAAGTCCAATATGGCGGCCGACACAAAATGGATTACCTATTTCTTTACAACCCCCTTGATATGAGTATCAAATGAAAAGTTTGACAAGAGTAATCGAAATGATAAACAGCTACATTATGTAATAAGGGAGACGAAGTTGCGAAGAAAAATTAACAGATCAATCGACTTACCTGAAGGAAGTTCGATCTTAATTTTTCGAGCAACTTCGTCGAACCTTATTACGGGCCCGCCCGAAGTAGCGCCATACGCACCCAACCCCGCGAACTAACAACTAACCATACCAAGCTATCGAAATTATAATGAAGACCCAGTGTTGGATTGCATAAGCAGCAGTTTTTAACAGCCACCTTTAAATCGTGCCAGACCCGGACGGAGTTGTACGGCATCTGAAAATGAGGCAGGCAGAAAACTAAAAAGTAAAAAATAGATAAATAAAAAATAAATTCTTCAAACAATGGTTTTCTTTTAAAAGTGAATTACAAAATGATGAAAAAGAAAACCATTGGGTGCTCATAAAGTATTTCTGTCGCCGCTATATTACAACATATTATTCGTAACGTTCTATTACAATGCTGATTGTTGATAAAGGTAAGATATATTTTATGAGCATCCAATGGTTATCTTTTTCATCATCATTTGGTAATTTAATTACTGTATAAAAATTATTTTCTACTTTTTAGTGCAATTCAGTTTTAAAAGTTTAAAAAATTCTTTTAAATTTATTTACTTTTTACTTTTCACTAACATATTTGTAAGTTCTAATCTTATTGCGGAGAAAACAAAATATATTTTTTTATATTAAAGAAAAACATTGAAAGATAAAAATGTATGAAACTAGTTTCAAAAGTGGGATTTATTACTCTTTATCTTTCGGAAGTTTAAAAAATACAGAACTTCAGTTTCATCATTTAAAATATCATTTAAAATATTTCAATGAAATTTCACTTAACTTTCTTAATATTAGGGAAGTATTCAATTAAATTTCATAAAACGAAAGTTTCATTGAAATTTCACGAAAGTTTCATGATACTTAATGTTTAATTTTATATTTCAGATATTTCATAAATTTCAGATGAATTTCGAAACTTTCACAAAAATGTCACTGAAATTTTCGCCAATTTTAAGTTTCATGAAATTTTGCATCACTGAATCTCCCTGAAAGAATTCGAAATAGGATGTGCTTTCAGCAAGATGGTGCTCCACCACATTATTTAAATGCAGTTAGAGACCACTTAAATAATACCTACCCTCATAAATGCATTGGAAGAAATGGACCCACTAAATGGCTTGCTAGATCCCCAGATCTTACAAAAATGGATTTCTTTTTATGGGGATACATGAAGGAAATTGTTTATAGAGACACACCAACAACAGTACAAAATATGAAGGAAAGAATAATAACTGCCTTTAGATCTTAGTGGCGTGTGTGAGTCGGACGAATGGTAAATATTTTAAACCGGAATGAAATTACCTTCCCCCCTGTTTTTGAGGATGCTGAACACGATGGCCGTGTCAAAATTTCTCTTTGGGGTTGCACAACCCCTCAAACAGGTCAAAAACCACCCCCTAGAGGAGTTAAACGCGATTTAACAGGTTTCCCTTCAGAAAATAGTACTTTCCTCCCGTTTTCAAGGATGCTGAGCACGGTGGTGGTGTTTCCCATCGCATCCCACCCCTACCAACCCCTCCACTGGCCAATATTCGCCCCCGAAAGGGGTAATTTTTTTTTTTTTTTCGGAATATATATTTATGTATATGTAGAGTATGTATGTATTATATATATTATATATGTTATAAGTATTTAAAAAAAATTCACCCTTTTCGGGGGCGAGTATTAGCCGGTGGAGGGGTCGGTACGGGTCGGACGCGATTACGAACACCACCACCGTGCTCAGCATCCTTGAAAACGGGGGCAATATATATTTGCCGCTGATAATCCGAAAAAAAAATTCAACCCTTTCGGGGGCGAGTATTGGCCGGTGGAGGGGTTGGTAGGGGTCGGACGCGATGGGGAACACCACTACCGTACTCAGCATCCTTGAAAACAGGTGGGAATATATATTTGCCGCTGATAATCCGAAAAAAAAATTCACTCCCTTTGGGGGCGAGTATTGGTCGGTGGAGGGGTTGTTAGAGGTCGGACGCGATGGGGAACACCACTACCGTGCTCAGAATCCTTGAAAACGGGAGGAAAGTACTAGTTTCTGAAGGGAACCCTATTAAATCGCGTTTAACCCCTCTAGGGGGTGGTTATTGGCCTGTTTGAGGGGTTGTGCAACCCCAAAGAGAAATTCTGACACCGCCATCGTGTTCAGCATCCCCGAAAACGGGGGGGGAGGTAATTTCATTCCGGCTCAAAATATTTACCATTTTCGCGTTTTTTCCGATTCACACACGCCACTAATCTATCACACCGACAGTTTTAGGAACAGTGGAAACCTGATTTCAAAAGCACATAGAGATGTGTGTCAATCAAAATAGGCAATATATGGAACATTTATTATAATTTTTTCTACTGAGCTATTTGAAGAAATCTCTTTTATAAGTTTATTCTTGAATTTTGTAATTATTGCTCAATAAATCGAAATTGGTTGCAATTAGCCATAGGGAAGTACTTACAAAAAAATATTCGTTTTTCATTTCTACATCACATCGTTGAAAAATATACAGGGTGTTCCATTTGAAAAAATTGAGAAAATACAATTTAAAAAGTTCTTAATTGAAAAATAATTTTTGGCCACAATGTACAGTTTTAGGAAATGAAAATGATTCAAAAACATCAAATATATGTCTCGTAATTGGTATTCACATAAGTTTTTCTTAAAACCCATAATTGTGACTGTGGTGATTTTTTTTAATATCCATCTGCAGATTGCATTATTTCAACAAAAAAATTCATTACATCCAAATGGTTGGGAGATATTCAATGCTAATATAGGAATGAATAGAGCCTAGAAAGAGGCTTCAAAAAATGTACTGATATACATAGCAGTCTATTTAAAAAAAAAAGGCACTTGGTCCTGTAATTTCGTCTTGGCTCGCCCTGTATGTTTGACAATAATTTCCAGTTATAGACTTTTTTATCTAGTTTACTTGCAATTTTTTGAAACATTTCTAGCTGTCGTAGAACTGGAGATACCGAGGTCCGACCAACTGTTGCCCCACCCTGTATATATACAAAAGATAAATTATTTAAATATACTTTGCATCTATGATTTTTGGTAAACTTATAAAAACGTTGACTTATATTTATAATAATCCAAGAAATCTTAGACAGACTGACAGATGTGAATGTTGTTTTATAACAAAAATTAAAGTACTGTATAGACTTACCGTCCGAATCGTTATCATACCACGTACTATCCTTAGATTCCAACTCATGTAAACACCTCAAACAAAATGTATGAAGACAGGGTAGAACACGTGGATCAGTATACTGTTTCTTGCACATGGGGCACTTAAATTTGTTTTCGTCAAACACCCACCCAATAACACTTTTCGCTCTTGGTGACGTGGTTACTGACTTCTTAGACTGGTGAGGAGTCGACTTGGATCTGTCGTGAAATATCTTTTTGGGGGGTTCTATGGAACGGCGTTTTGCCGATCCAGCCTCATGACTTTGTCTTCTCCTCGCAAAACTACCAAAAATGTATGATATTCGATCGATGTCCATCATTGTATCTATAAAGAATCAACACATCATTAAAAACCGAAAATGTTGTTTCTTCAAATACTTTTTTTTTACTTATGTTTAATAGTCAATTGAGAAAATACAAAAATTATCAATTTTGAATTTTTCAAAAAAGAGTTTTTCTTCTTCTCTTCTTTTCTTTGGTGCTCAATTATATATTTTTATCTGCATGTTTGTCGGAAAAAAGTACATCAAAGTGATGTTCGAATCATAAAGTCTCAAGAACTACCAAGAAAATCGAGCGTAACGCCTAATGTAGGCGTTTCAATGCAAATTCTTCAAAATCTGCCGATTTTTTAGAAAACAATTGTTTTTTCACTTTGTAACCATTTTTGTCCAAGATGGCATTGAAACGCCTACATTAGGGGTGGTTTTAGAGTGTAAAATATATTAGGGATCAATCTACGCAATACAAGTACAATATTTCCTAATGTTATCAATTTTATACAAGAAAATCTTCTCCTTCTCCATGCACATATTTCGTGCGAGTTTTGCCCATAATAACCTTAATCGCATCCGCTTTAGGGGAGGTTCTATTGTCAGAGGATACAAAAGGGCTTGACAAAATTAGGAAATACTGCAATACTATTTAGGACAAAAGCGATGAAAAACGATTACAAAGTGAACAAAAAAATTGTTCTGTCAACAATTGGCGGAATTTGCATTGAAACACCAACATTAGGGGTAGTTCAAGAGCGTAAAGTATAATAGGGATCGAAATTGGCAACAGAAGTGCAATATTTTCTAATTGTGTACAACAAAATTTTGTCGTGACTCCATTAACATATTTCGTGCGAGTTTAGCCGCGTTTTGCCTATAATTTTCCACATCGCCCTAGCTTTAGGCGCGGTTTTTTAGTGTGAGAAGATGTAAAAGAGCTTGAAATGATTTTTTTGTAAACAATTGATAAAATGGACTTTTCAATGCTATCTTGGACAAAGGCGATGAAAACAGTTCCAAAATGAACAAAAGAACTGTTTTCTCAACAATCGGCGTAATTTGCATTGAAACGTCTACATTAGGGGTGGTTCCAGGGCGATAAATATAATAGAGATCGAAATGGGCAACAGAAGTGCAGTATTTGTTAATTTTATCAATTTTATACAAATAAATCTTTACTTGACTCCCTGAACGTATTTCGTGCGAGTTTTGCCCATAAAGCCCTTATCGCCCCCCCTTTAGGAGTGGTTTTAGTGTCAGAGAGTTATAAAAGGGCTTGAAATGAGTTCAATAATTGTTTTGTTGGAATTTTATGCATTTTATACAAAAAAGACAATTTTTTGTTATCATATCCCTAGCCTTAAAAACCCCTTCATTTAGGACTAATATCGTAATTTAATCGAAATTCCGCCGTCAAAAATTAATTCTGATATGAAATTCGGATTCTGTGCATCAAAATACAAAGAGACTTTAGGGTCAACCTAGAAGGTAAAGGTACATGTACTTATATTGAAACATATTCTTTATAGGATTTTGCAAACAGCAGAAAAAATAACTATCTATGACTAAAAGAAAAACTTTGTGTAAAAATATTAATGAAATCTTTGCATTCTTTCGATAGCCTGAATTCTGGTTATGTTAGCAAATTAAAATCCTAAAATGAATTTGTCTAATTTCTTATTTGACAATTCTCATTCTAACACTAGCATACACACAGTCCCCTACGGCCATGCAGATTAAACTAGTATCTACATAACCCCCTACGATCATGAAGATTCAGTTAAAAATGAGAACAAGGCCCTAAAATACATTTATTTATCTACCTTGTCTTAAAAATTTTCCATTTTCTAATGGATTACATTTTCATGAAATCTATCATTCTGTTTCTTGAAAATGCTTAGCCTTTGAAACGTTTTTCGCCCTTATTCTGGAGCTCATCAGAAAGACATAAAGCCACTCATAAAGATGTTTCATGCCAAACCAAGACAATTTCTATGAATAAGTGTGAAATAATAATATTTGACATTGACTGATAAAAAAACAATCTCACCTGTCTATTAGCTAACTAGTATTGGAGCCTATATACTCTATGCATGTTTAAAAATGAATTATTATTTGCTTGCTTATAATTGTATTGAAACATATTCTTTATAGGATTATGCAAACAGCAGAAAAAATAACTATCTATAACAAAAAAAAAAGAAAAACTTTGTGTAAAAATATTAATGAAATCTTTGCATTCTTTCGATAACCTGAATTCTGGTTATGCTAGCAAATTAAAATCCTAAAATGAATTTGTCTAATTTCTTATTTGATAATTCTCATTCTAACACTAGCATCCACACAGTCCCCTACAGCCATGCCGATTAGACTAGTTTCTACATAACCCCCTACGATCATAAAGATTCAGTGAAAAATGAGAACAAAGGCCTAAAATTAATTTATTTATCTACTTTGTCTTAAAAAAATTTCATTTTAATGGATTACATTTATCAGTCAATGTCAAATGTAATTATTACACACTTATTCATAGAAATTGTCTTGGTTTTGCATGAAACATCTTTATGAGTGGCTTTATGTCTTTCTGATAAGCTCCAGAGTAAGAGCGAAAAACGTTTCAAAGGCTAAGCATTTCCAAGAAACAGAATGATAAATTTCAAGAAAATTTAATCCATTAGAATGAACAATTTTTAAGACAAGGTAGAAAAATAAATTCATTTTAGGCCCTTGTTCTCATTTTTAACTGAATTTTCATGATCGTAGGGGGTTATGTAGATACTGGTTTAATCTGCATGGCCGTAGGGGACTGTGTTGATGCTAGTGTTAGAATGAGAATTGTCAAATAAGAAATTAGACAAATTCATGTTAGGATTTTAATTTGCCAGCATAACCAGAATTCAAGTTAGCGAAAATGCAAAGATTTCATTAATATTTTTACACAAAGGTTTTCTTTTAGTTATAGATAGTTATTTTTTCTGCTGTTTGCAAAATCCTATAAAGAATGTTTTAATACAATTATAAGCAAGCAAATAATAATTCATTTTTAAACCCACATTTACTTGTAATAATCTGAGGAATAAGTATTATTCACTTGTTTTGAATTGATTATATATACTTTTTGAGATAATATAAAAGCAATGAAGAAACAGCAGTTTAATTTTTCTACTTTTTGGGACTTCCCATCACATAAAACTTTACCTCTACATATCGTCCGAGTAATCTGCAAAAAAATCAATTATCCAGTACTTTACGAGTTATAACTTCTACGCCTGCCTATGATATTTACGTCAAATGATCAATTAGAGGGTGTTTTTTATTTGACAAATACACAGTTTTAAGTATATTTTTGATATGTTCACTGTTACTTACTACTTGCACAGAACCGTTGATATAGGTAACAGTTTTATTTTATACATTGTTAAGTCTGTGAAGTTCTTCTTTTAACATTGGCAGCCAGGTTGTACAAACATCTTCGGGACAGCCTGGTCCCAGGAAGTCCCAAAAAGAAAAGTAGAAGAATTAAAAAAATGCCACAATTAACATTTAAACAATATTAACTAATTTAATAGTAATAATAATAATAAGAATTTTATTGAACATTTGTTCATTTAAATATATTTTGCACAATCATCGAGAAGTCAAGTAACGAGGAAAGTACAGTGTACCAATTTTGCAACGTACTAAACTTTCTTTATTTCTCTAGTGGTAAATTACAGATGATTTCATTAAAACTTTACCATAAAACTTTTCGTTATTGGACAGTTTCTAATATACATTCTATATATACAATCGTTCCAGTTTGTAAGAAGTTACCGTCGTTTCTAACACGTGTTTTCTGAAACACTTGCGAAAATCAAGTATCTGTATGTTGATACATTTGAGTAGGATATTGCTTATTCACATATAAAACGAAAATTAATTTATAATTAGCTTTGAACGCTCTCATTTAGGCGCATGTCTAAATGAGCACCTTCGGCGTCATTTAGCAACACATCTGCAGGAAATAATTTTCAAACTGCCATGTTGGAGACATCTTTATGCGCGTTAACTTCTTATTAAGACCCCCGTGACTTGAACTTGACCTTGTTAGGAGGGTTCAGTTTAAAATATTGCACATCCTCTAACAAGGGGTTAGTTTGAGAAGGCATGTAGAAGTTTAAGAAATTATTGCTAAATGCTGCCTATTTATAGAATCTATTTATACTTAGAATGTTTTACATTCTGCATATATTTAATTTGACAACAGTCAGAAATAGCTGGTATTATGCTAATAATTCGACCTACACAAAAGTAAACATTTTGTTTCATAATGCAAATTTATTTTCCTTGAAACACATGTGGAAATAGAAGATATATTTTGTCATTCTATGAATACTATTTTTTCAAAAGTGATTACTAAATATAATGAAATTAAGTTTCATTTGGCCACAGGTAGCCCAGTCGTCAGGCGCTTTAATGTGTCACTAAATGTTATATGGCTGAATTTTTCAGGATAAGTATTTTTTTGGTGTAGAATACGATTGAAAAAAGCTTACAGCTGTAGGGTGCCGGCGACCCCCAAAAAAATCGAAAATTTATCAAAAAAAAATAATGGCACTAGGCGATAAAGAGGTAAATTTCACATCAAAAACATATATGAAGTTCTTTTGTACGATCAAAAATGTAGGCTCCAGATTTTTTTGTGTTTAACGCACAAGAATGGAACGTGGCGACATATAAATCCAGCGCGTGAAACGTGTGCGGTCTCGGATGCGTTACACTAAATTTGTTGTAACTTTTGAACTAATTAATGAAATTGACCTCAACAAAGCTTAAATGAAAGCAGAAACATGGGACTATTGGATTATTATAATTTCAAATATAAAAACCGCTGTCTAAGGAATCACTACTTCCACATCCAGATTCTCCATCCAAGTCACTTTAAAGGAAACATCTTGACTATATTTGCACTCTAGTATGTGGAAATTATTGGTCATAGAATTTTAATATTTGGGGCAGATGTCATAGAAAAGTTTGAGGAGTTGGTTTCTATCATATACGTTAAAAATGAAATTTTTAGTTTACCCTACTTATTTTCCACTATTTACAACCTACCACCTCACACCCCTTCAATGCAGTCATATCAATCAGATGTCACTACAATACGTACGTGTACTAACTTTCAAGTGAATATCTCAATTTGATGTTATCAATCCCATTAATAATGAAGCGGAGGTGGTGGAGTTTGAAAAATATTAGAAAGAAATCTGAGGCGTTGGTTTCTAGTATATACACCGAATCCCAAATTTCTGTACTCTTACCAGCTTGATTTACTTATTTTCCCCTAGTCCTCCTGTTAATTCCAACCCTTCTACGGAATCATCCCAAAATATAATCTAGTTCCAGATGTCGTTATAATACATACGTCTACCAAATTACAAGTGAATATCTCAATTTTATTTTATCAACCCCTCTAATAATGTAGTAAGGGTAGTCGAAGGGTTGAAAAATATTGTTAAAAAATCTGAGGCCTTAGCTTCTAGAACATACACCGAATTTCAAGTAGCAGTACTCTTACCAGCTTGCTTTACTTATTTTTCCCTATTTACCTCTACTTACCCCCACTCCTTCAACGCAATCATGTCAAAATATAATCTAGTTTTAGATACAGTTATAATACATAAATGTACCAAATATCAAGTGAAAATTTAAATTCAATTTTATCAATTCTTTTAATAAGGGAGTGGTGGGGGGATGGAAAATACTAATACTAATAAAAAAACCTGAGGCCTTCGCTTCTAGTATATTCACCAAATCTCAAATTTCTGTACTTTTACCAGCTTGCTTTACTTATTTTCCCTTATATAACCCTATTTAACCCCCAACCCTTCAACGGAATCATCTCAAAATATAATCCAGTTCCAGATGTCGTTATAATACATAAGCGTACTAAATTTCATGTGGATATCTCAATTTTATTTTATCAACTCCTTGAATAATGGAGTAGGGGTGGTGGGGGGCCGAAATATATTACTAAAAAATCTGAGGCCTTGGCTTCTAGTACACACACCGAATTTCAAGTTTCTATACTCATACCAGCTTGCTTTACTTATTTTCCCCTATTTACCCCTAAATAACCCCCAACTCTTAAACGAAATCATCTCAAAGTATAATATAGTTCCAGATGTCGTTATAATTCATACGTGTACCAAATTTCAAATGAATATCTCAATTTTATTTTATCAACCCTTTTCGTATTGGAGTAGGGGTGGTGGGGGTTGAAAAATATTATAAAAAAATCTGACGCTTTGGCTTCTAGTACATACACCGAATTTCAAGTTTCTGTAGTCTTACCAGCTTGCTTTACTTATTTTCCCCTATTGACCCCTATTTAACCCCCAACCCTTCAACGGAATCATGTCAAAACATAATCCAGTTTCAGATATAGTTATAATACATAAATGTACCAAATTTCAAGTGAAAATTTAAATTTAATTTTATCAACTCTTTTAATAAGGGAGTGGGGGTGGTGGGGAGATGGAAAATACTAATAAAAAAACCTGAGACCTTCGCTTCTAGTATACACAAAATCCCAAATTTCTGTACTTTTGCCAGCTTGCTTTACTTATTTTCCACTATTTACTCCTATTTAACCCCCAACCATTCAACGGAATCATCTCAAAATATAATCTAGTTCCAGATGTCGTTATAATTCATACGTGTACCAAATTTCAAATGAATAACTCAATTTTTTTTATCAACCCTTTTAATAATGAAGTAGGGGTGGGTGGTGGGTGTTGAAAAATATTATAAATAATCTGAGACCTTGGCTTCTAGTACATACACCGAATTTCAAGTTTCTGTAGTCTTACCAGCTTGCTTTACTTATTTTCCCCTATTTACCCCTATTTAACCCCCAACTCTTCAACGGAATCATCTCAAATTATAATCTAGTTCCAGATGTCGTTATGATACACACGTGTACCAAATTTCAAATGAATATCTCAATTTTATTTTACTTTATTTTATTTATTTTACCCCTATTTAACCCCCAACCCTTCACCGGATATCCTCCAATCCAGTTCCAGATCTCGTTGTAATATATTCGTGTACAAAATTTCAAGTCAATATCTTAAACCGTTCCGGAGAAAACGTGCGGACAAAAAAAAAAGTTACAGACAGACAGACAGACAGAAATTTTTTTCCGCTCAAATTTAAAATCTCAACGTTTCATGATATTCTAAACCTATTTCACGAATAAAAATTTTTGAAAATTTTTTTGCGATTGCTATACTTCCAATCCACTACGTGGATGTGGAAGTAAAATGAATGTATGTAGAAATATATATATGAAGTCGGAACATAAAGAGATTTCCGATGAAATCGGTAAAAGGTATATCATTTCCACAATTTGTAACAGAGAAACCTGGAACTTTCATATATTACTCTTGAAGTAATGTATAAAAAAATCCGATGAGTGAAAAAAATCTCAAAAATTCATTTTTGAAGATGTACACTTTGAGAAAGTGATAAAATATGACATGTATAACTAACTTTAACCACCTGTTACTCTGGTTTAAATCGCGTTAGATTTCTGGAGTGCAATCTTTAAAGCTTGAAATGTGTACTTTAAGTTGTTTCAAAGGGATTTACCTTAAAAATTAAATTAACCCTCTTTATTTTACGAAAATAATAGAAACATTTTTCTTTGCTCCAAAATTCGTGAAATAAACATTAATAATAGGGCCGGACGAACTTATATGGGGGGCCTGTAAGCAGAGTTATTGTGGAGGCCTACTTAAGGCCAGCGGTTTTTGAAATTTAAGGTAAATTGAGCGTTTTCAATGAAGTTAATTAATAATGGGCTGCTTTTTATTCATAGATGTATTCATTGTATGCTATTTAGTCAATATGTTTATTATTTCTATACCGCACATACAGATGAATTAGAACTTTCTTTTTGTTTCAACAAGACATAAGTTTCTCAATCAAGAATTTAAAGAATCACGCACTTGATTCTCTGAACATTTTGAGAGTCCCTTTGGTGGAGGCCATGTTTTGGTGGGGGCCCCGAGGCAGGGCCTCATTGCATCTGGCTTAATCCGGCCCTGGTTAATAACCTTTGTCAACGAAATTATTTAGCATACCTATCCATCGGCTCTTTTTATACATTACTTCAAGAGTAATATGTGAAAGTTTCAGGTTTTTATCTTAAAAATTGTAGAAATGGTAGAGCTTTTACCGATTTCTTCGGAAATTTCTTTATGTTCCGACTTCATATATAGTATTCCTACATACATTCATTTTGTATTTGATGTATTTGAAAATATGGTAATCCAATAGCCATATGTTTCTTGTTTCATTTAAGCTTTGCTGAGCTCAATGTCATTAATTAGTTCAAAAGTTACAACAAATTTAGTGTAGTGCGTCCAAGACCGCGCACGCTTCGAGCACCGTTCTTATGTGTCGCCATGTTTCAGTCTCGTGCGTTGAGTAAAAAAAATCCGGAGCCTACATTTTTTATCGTACAAAAGAACTTCAGTTACATTTTTTATGTGAAATTTCCCCCTCTACCGTCCTCTCTATCTATTAGTTTTTGAAATGTTTTATATTTATCGAGTTATTGTTCAAAAACCGAATTTCGACCAATATTTTCGATTGTTTTAAATGTCGTCGGCACTTTACAGCTGTAAACTTTTTTTTTATCGTATTCTACACTAACAAAAATACTTGTTCTGAAAAATTCAGCCATATAAAAAACATTTAGTGGCCGGATTTGATCAATTTCTATCTGACAGCTATTAGACCAGCGATTTTAGGCCAAAAAATAAATTAAAGGTGTTGTTGCTCTTAGCACACCGATATTTTCTGTAAAAATAGTAAAAAACTAGCCGCATTATGGGAATAATACTCTTGGTGTAATTCACTCGCTGCTTAATTTGTTATTGCAAAATTATCGCAGAAATTGAACTTTTTAAAGCTCAATTTACTCGGGAATACATGTAGGTACTTTAAAGAAAATTGGTTCCACTATACTTCAATAACAAATACTTACTATTTTTACATAGCAAAATCTGGCGATTTTTTGCAAATTTTGAGTCCGTATTGAAAGTTGCATAACTATACGAATTATTCAGTTAGATTGCTCGTAACCAAAGAGATACCCGGTGCCTGTATTATCATAAGTGCAAAATTTTGCAAAATATGACCATTTGCAAAAATAAAATTAATTTGGACTAACTTCTGTATTTATTACGATTTTCGAGGGAAACTACATGGTTTGGTTAGTACCTACTACCTATTCATATTAAAAAAAAATCAATAAATTAACATTATTTATTTATGAAGAATAAAATTTGGAAATAACAAACATTGCAATAACTTTTTTAGATTCAAGATTCAAACGCCATTAGATTCGTCGGAAAAAAGTACGTTGATTTCACCTTTTGTGGACCCTTTTTGGACCATTTTATACCGAGATGTCAACGATTTTAGTTTTGGCACTATTGAGACATTGGTAATAAACATTTTCGATAAATTCGAAATGTAGGCTATATGTCAGACTCTTTATTATCTGAAGTTATATTTTTATATGTTTTCATGCGTATTACACTCTCGGGGGGTGTTTCCCTTCAGGCCCAGCGAGGGGGTTCCACCTGAAGTTAGAGAAGCATTTGCGTTGAGGTATACTTTTAAATGATGGGTGTGATAACGAGTTCTGAATGACTCTTATTGTTTAAATGAGGTAAATATGAGATTGTTGGGCAAAGTATCCCCCCCCTTTTTTAAAATTAATAAATATGTAATTATAAGGAACCCCCTGTTTTACAGATTTTTGTTCTAAGGAATATCACCCCCCCGCTCTTCAGGTAAATATTTTCAATTTTAAGAAATATCACCCCGCTTTTCGAAATTTGTATAGAGATAAATAGTTTGTTATTAGGAATGCCCCCCCCCCCGCTTTTCGAAATTTATTTATTGAAGATTTCTGGAAGTCGTATGTTACTACCCCCCAGGCCCCGATTTTCTGTCGACGGCGCTGCTCGTATGCATTGGTGAACATGGGTACTGTTGTACGAGCAGTCGTAGTTGTTCTTAATACTTTTTTTAGTGTAATACGTACGAGAAAATATAAAAAGTGTAGCTTCAGATAGTAAAGAGTCTGATATATAGCCTTTATTTCAATTGTTCGAAACTGTTGATTACAAAAGTCTTAATAGTGACAGAACTAAAATCGTTGATAAAAAAGGGTCTAAAAAGGGTGAATTCAACGTATTTCTTACCGATGAATCTAATGCCGTTTGAATTTCATGAAAATTTCCATAATTAAAAAAGTTATTGGAATTTTTGTTACTTGCAAATTTTATTTTCATAAATAAATAATGTTAATTCATTAAAAAAGAATTTTTTCTGACAAGAATACAAAAGTGCCTTGGTCCAAAGTTATAAGCAAATTAGTTTTCTATTGCAATACGTCATATTTTTCAAAATGTTACACTTTTGATAATGCGGACACTGGGAGTCTATTTGGTAACCATTCAAGTGCATGCACAAAAGTTTTAAGCAATCTAACTGACGAATTCGTATAGTTATGGAACCTTGAATACGGAACTCAAAATTTGCAAAAAATCGCCAGTTTTTGCTATGTAAAAATAGTATTTATTATTAACGCATAATGGAACCAACTTCCTTTAAAATTACATGTATTCTCGAGTAAAATGAGCTTTGGAAAGTTCAAATCGGACGATGAGAAAGGTAAAGAAAAAGGCTTATAAACAATTATGAATTTTGCGGTAATTTTGCAATAACAAATTTAGCGGCGGGTGAATTATATCAAGAGTATTTTACTATTTTTACAAAAAAAAAAATAACAGCACTTTTATAAATTAAAATCACTGGTCTGCATGGCTTAATGGGCTCTTATTATCCAATATCGACATTGACATTGACGGCTCATGATTCGTACTTATTTTTAATCGACTTATTTTAAAGAAGATATTCTTAATTCAACCTGTATGTATAATTTTAACATTGGAAATGTTAATGTTCGCGTATAGGACAAAAGTTACGAGTCTTTTCCAAGGCCGTCAACATGAAAGTATCAAGGTCAGATGATGTCATACTGAGCGAGAGCCTGTTACTATGTGGGAAGCGATGCGGTGTAATCCGTCAGCGCCGATCGATATTGTACAGCCTGTTCAACTATTTCTTTCATGATATAGCGTAGTGACGTAGATATTCGGATAATTTCGATACTCGGATTGTCCGGAATCGGATGACAAGAATATTCGGGTTAATCATTCGATGTCGAATTAATTTTCAATAATGTGCTAAAATAGGTATCAATAATCAGGGTTGTTTTATACAATGTACTCCGATTTCAGCTGATACTGAATCTTGGGTCGAATTCAATAGGACTAGCACTAAAAGTAGTGAATAAAATTTCCAAAAATATCGAACAGCCCTTAAAAAATGGTCATAAACATTATGAAATGAATTCAATTTCGATATTAGATAATAAGATTTAACCATAGAACAGCGAACTTGAGTTTATTTGCATAATATTAATCCGCATATATCATTCGGATGAAATGTTAATACTCGGTATTTTGATACTCGGATTAACCGAGTATTTTAATTCGAATTCTCTCAACACTACTATAGCGCTGTTTGTCAACTCCTGGGCACGCCGAACTTTTATTTTGTAACGATTAATGAATTTTTTCACATTTAGGTTTGATTCGACGGCAGAAGTAATGTTATTTTGTCACAAGTACCTAAAATCATATTTTTTGGGCCGGATCGTAGCTGTTTCCGGACGACGCGAAGCCGAGACAAAATGCTTTTTTAACGTTAAATCATTACTAATCATGAAGCCTAAATGTCTTATTCTGTTACCAATTCCAAATTTGTTGATACCAAAGACTATACTTATATATTAACATTTTTTATATTTAATTTAGAGAAATTATATTTTTTAGTACAAATCATTGCCATTTACAAAGCCTTAAGTTATAGGAAAGAAACGATCTCAAAGGATATAACAATTTTTGTCAGATTTTGTCCTTTCAGCTGTTAAGAATTCTAACTCCTTCTCTTACAAAATAAGTCCATATACATATAAAATAAAAGAATCTGTTTATAATATCACACAATCTGGGAAATCCGTTACTATTGTCTGGGTCAAAGCTCATATAGGCTTGACTCATAATGAACATGTCGACATTTTGGCTAAGGACGCCGCCACTAATGGGGCTATACTAGATCATAAGCTATTCCTGACTGACTGCTATAACTTATATAAAACACGAGCAAAGAATACATGGATAGACTCCTGGGAACAACATGTTTTGAATAAAACTACTAAATATTGCACAATACAACCAACCATTCCTCGTTATTTTTGGCATGGCAACCTGAACGTACCACGAAAATATATAACAACTATTATCAGGCTAAAATTTGGACATGCGAGCTTTCCCGCTCACCTACATAAAATCGGCGTTGTCCCATCACATCTGCGCGATCTGTGTGGTGTTATTAGTGATCTTGACCACGTTTTCTTTTCATGTTTCAAAAATAAAAACGATACAGATATATTTATTAAAAATATTGTCTCGTGTTGCAACACTATGGCTCCATTTAACTTAGTTAATCTCCTTTCTCTTGGCACTAAGCAAATTTATGAATTTATTATCGGTTTTTTGGTAGAAAGTAAAATAAAGTTATAGGTTAGCTTTGTACTCCTCTTGTGTTACCTCTTGTTTATACTCTCCTTCCCGTGGTCCTTCTTGTGATGTTGATTATAATTTAATGCCCTGACAAATCCGAGAGCGAGAAGCGTATGTCCCTGTAATTCCTCATTTCGTTCATCTTTCTCTACTCATTTTGTGTGAGGTTTTGTTTTAGTATTTCATATTATAAAATTGCTCTTTTGTGACTGGCTGTATGGTTTATGACCCAAAGCCATAAAAAAAATAGTACAAATCATTGCTTTGGTTTTATTTATATTTAATTTCAATTTATTAGTGTTGAGATATTCTGACAGTTTATTTAATTCGATATTTATTTTTTTCAATGCCATTGGTAACATGACTATATGTAATTGCAATCAGCAAGCAAGTTAGTGAAGTCACAGGTAATAGCGAAATTTAAATCGTTAAGATATACAATAAACAGGAGTGGTCCAAGTACACTGCCTTGGGGTACACTAATATTAATAGACATTGTACTTGATATCTTATCATTAAATTATGTACACTGTAACCTATTAGACAAGCAACTTCGGTTCAAATCGACTAAAAATTACTGTATTTAGCAATTTCAAAAAGACATATTTTAAGATGTGAGCTATTTGGTAATAGTAAAAAGAGAAAAAAATTTCTCTAACCCAATGGCGCAGAGCAATTGTTTTACGAAAATTTAAAAATATTTCGCAGAATTATGTAGGTACATGCTCAAACTCATGCAATTTAGGGAAACGTTATATTAAGATATTGCACTTATTTTCTGGTGAGGAATCATCTCCCAAGGAGTTTATAAGTACGCCTTGTATACATTGTGGAGTCAGCAGGTAGTGCATAATATTTAAATTACCTTTTAAAAAGTATACATTCAATTATTAATTGATGTATTATTTTATACTATCTAAATGTTAATTGTGCGTTATTTCCATATTCCTTTCTTTCTTTCTTTACGTCGTACTATCATACAATGTAACAGATAACTTAAAACGAACAGAGATAAACATCTCCAAAGTGTAACAATAGATAAAATACGTAAAGCATTTAATAGCTATTGTTTCTTATAATAACATTATTTAAATATAAACTTGAAATATAATTACCTCTGCTAAATATGTATTACAAACCTTGGATTTGCTGTTATTAAGTACTAAATATTTTCAAAACACCAATATTATAACCATCAAAAATCACTACACTAGCTAAATATTATCATGATCTTAAACTTTTATTATTTAAACAGCTGTTCAATATTTCCGTAAATAAATAATAAAAAAACGCGAATAGAGGTTTATAAATATTACGACGCCGAGCGTCACAACGCCGAGCGATTCTTGAGCTAACTGGCGATGTTCGGTTCTATTTATTTTCTCTCACACGGCACAGACATAACTCACGTGGAAGTGATATACGGGGCGATGCAGAAGATGACACCTCTCATCATCATTCGTGGCAAATGGGACGTTAAATATGCAGTTGCCTAAAACAAAAACGATATAAAAACGCTCAGACAAGATTATTTTATTGTACTTTTTTTGTCCTTTTGTACCTGGCGGTAACTAATGGGCGTATTTTTCTTTAGGTTTATATTCGTTTATCTTTCTTATCAATGTATTAAAGAAGTTATAGAAATAATGTTAAAAATTATAGAATAATTTTATTTTTATATTTCAAGGTTCCTATACTAAGGCCTTTCAAATCCCTGTTTGCATGTCTACCACGTGCCTGTCTGTCTGTCCGTCCGTCAATCCGTCTCTTGGTTTCTCTGTCTGTCTAAATGTCTTAATTTGGCTCCTAACTATAAGAACTAAACCATCACATAAATGTTCTAGTAAATAAGCTGGAAACTGTGTAAAAGTTGGGAAACAGCACGGATTTTAAAAATGTCTTCTCGTTGTGTTCCTTTAACACGATCATTGGTCACCACTAATATCTTTACGGGCAGACAAAATGGGGGAGTTATGGGGGTTATTATAAGTCCCAAAAATTATGCTTTAAAAATAACTTTAAAAATGAGAATATCGGCCTAAAAATCTCTACCCGGGGGTTCTCGATGTCGCTGATCACGAATCTGAGGCGCGCCATTTTGAATTTCTCCTAACTGGACACCGGGCTCGTTATCACGAAAACCTCCAAGTTCCCACTTTCAGCCCAAAAACGAAAAAGTACGAGTTCTCCTGAGAAATTGACTGTACTTCCGGTCCACCACTTGAATTTCCTAAATTGAACCTTGGATTCGTAATCACCGACCGCTGAAAGCTCTGAGTACTCATTTTCAGCACAATAAAGAAAAAAATACGAGTTTTTCCTGAAGAATTGACTCTGCTACCGGTCCGCCATTTTGAGTTTACCAAATTAGGCCTCGGATTCGTAATCAGCGACCTCGAAAATCTGCAAGTATAGATTGTCAAGGCCAAAATCTCCATTCCTCTAAAAAATTGCCCGATTTCCGGTCCGCCCCCTAATAGCACATGGACGTCCCGAAAACGTCCCAAGAACGTACTCACAGGACATGAAAACGTCCCGAGGACGTACTCTACCGACGTAAGACGTACCGAGGACGTTTGAGGGACGTTCCGTGTCAGCAAAACGGGGTGTCCCGAGGACGTCCCACCCAGGACTTATGTGGGACGAATGTAGGTCTAGAGAGGACGTCCTGAAAACGTTGTTGGGACATACTATGCAAAACATATAGGTACCTCCCCCTCCACCACTTTTAAGGTGTATTCACAGCAAAGGGTATTTATGTTCCTTTTTGGGTTTTCTAACCATATGCATTTCTTTCGAAATAGAATCCAGTGATTGGATTCTATTTCGACGGGAATAAATGTGGTTAGAAAAGCCAAAAAGATAAAAAAATGACAATATATAATTACCATGTAGAAAAATTATTGAATTAGATTGATTTTAAAACTTAGTACTTTTATTTATCAACACCAAATGACAAATTTATGCGAACATTTTATTTCTATTGCGCTATTGAAAAATAAGTTATGGCATTTGTATTTTTTTAAAATTAACTTCTTACTCTACAAATTCAAGTGTCAAGTGTCAAAAATACAATTTTTATGGGATTTAAAAGTTATATATTATAATACCTAGTACAGTATAATATGGTTATATATACATTAAGTCATATTGAATATTATAAGAAATAAGCCAAGTATGCAATATAAAACGTAAGATAAATGTATATCTCACCTTTTTTTAACGTTTTGCATACTTCGTCTTTTTATAATTATCTTAGTTTATATTATTTTCTAATATTCTCTCTTTTTTGACACCCTCTCTGTTCTTTCTTTTGCCCTCTTCAATCACGATGTAATAGCCATTTCGGTGTCCTTCCAAGACTTTGAAGCGTTAGCGACTACAGCAGCCCCTGTGCAAATAAAAGAAAAATTAACATTTCAGATGAAATCTTGGCAAAAAAACATTAAGACTAATATATGCCACTTGATGGCAAGCTTATATTTAAAATAAATTGTTATAATTTTCCTGGTGTCCTATTTAAAAAAAATCACAGTTTAAATGTGAACATTTTTTTGTTTAACTGACTTTTGCATTTGAAAGGTTCCCTTGTTCATTTAAAAATTTTAAGAACACCTCTTTATATGAATGATTCTACAAATAATACCAAAGACCGAGAGAAGCAGAAATATATGCTGACTAATGCTACCGCAGATTAATAACATTATTATAAAGTTTAACGTTATATTTTTTGGCAATATTATTACAGAATTCAAGTAATGAAAATGGCTATGGGTTAAGATGCATTAGGATTTACGGTTAGAAGCAGGTTTATTAGGTTGAACATTGATGATGTATAAAAGTTTTTGTACGTACGTACAGCATATAATTTCAGAAATATATAACAAATAGGGCATATAAGTTACAAATTTGTAAATTTTCCTCAAAAAGTACCTTTATTCGTTTTTTCCTTATATTAATTTACTGAAATCCCTAAATATACTTTACAAGTTTGTTGATGTTTTCTGGCGAATGTTTTTATTACTCGATGTATCAAACCTTACCTATTAAAAGTTTCATCACCTCCACTTGTGCATCAGAGATGTCGAACCATATATAACACTTCGTTTAACACAACTGCATGAGTAGGTACTTCTTTTCAATTTTTACTTCCCTCGCATACCGAAGGGAAGTATTGTATTTATGATGTTTAACCAACAATCTTCTTTTAAGTGAATAAGTTCGCTCCATGATAAACAACTAAAAACTACATACTCAGGTTCACAGGTGATCTCCCATAGAATATTAACAGAGCCAAATAAGGTGGGTGGTAGTATATTTATTATAACCTACAAATAAGCCGCACCAAATTTATCTAGAATAAAATATCGATCTAAATACTTATATATTAATAAATCAATTAAATAGACTTACCTGTTTTTGGTACTTTCTTTTGTAGCCGTTAAAAGTGACTAGTGCCAGTGTGCGGAAGAAATAAAAATGCAAAGAATTTATATAAATTCTTTGTAAAAATGATGCAATGCCTGCCAAATTGAATTTCCCAGTTTGACAGCAACTGAGTAACATTACACAAGCTCTGCTTAAATATTGCGGTGAAAATGGCTGTAATATAACCGAAACTCATGAACAAAATAGTTGAAACGAATATAAGATTTCTGAAATCAGAAAAATCAAATTGACAAAATTTAAATGGACCATGAAATATGAAAATATTTTGTTATCAAAAGAAATTTTGTTAGTAAAACTTTTTAAGGATTGTAATTTCATTTTTACAGTTTTTAATTTCCTTTTTTAATCATGTCCTCTTCTGCTCAAAAAAAAACATGACTCCCAGAGGTTATTTCACAAATGTGTTTAGGTTTGTCTTGACTAGACTCTAGCAGGATGTCCTCAAAACGTTTTATTCAGAACGTTTTAGGGACGATAGCAAACGGACGTCCTTGGGACGTACCATGTAAACCCGGGACGTTCAGACCAAACGAGGACCTAAGTGAACGTCCTGGGGACGTTTGGTGTTATCAGGGCCATTTTGAAGTTCCCAAATTGGACCTCAAATTAGTGATCAGCGGCCTCGAAAACCTCCAAATAGAGATCTCCAGAACAAAAAATTTCATTTTTAAAGTGTTTGCTTCAAGGCTTAATTTTTGGGGCATCTTTCGGGCTTATCACCCCCATAACTCCACCATTTTGTCCGTCCGCAATAATGTTAGTGGTGACGAATGATCCTGAGGGTTCAACAAACACAACGTAGAAGGAATTTTTAAAATCGGTGCTACTTCCCAACTTTTACACATTTGGTACTTTTTTCCGACTTATTTACTGGAGTTAAACAATCAGTTCTGTTCTTCTGTCTTAACCAAAAGAGAGAGATAATATTATATGAAGAGAGTATGATAGGTTGCAACATATGTTCAAAACACTCTCAAACCGTTGGTTCCGAAAGTATAACACAGATAACACTAACAGTTATTTATTAACTTACTATCTAGTGATATTACCTATTACTTCACTAATATATATCACTAAGCACTATTTGTTACTTGATTATTCACTACACAGCCTTCTAAATTTGGAAACATTTTTCTTCCTGGGAATATTTTCCTGTGTTCAAAATGTTTAAATGCATATTTTCAATCTAAAAAAACTTGCTAATCTGCTTTCTGTTTGAGTCCAATCTTCAATCATGCCTTAAGGAGGCAACAACCAAAAATCTAATCACCCGGTCCTGGGAGTACCAAGCAAACAACCAGCTCAGTACCCTTACCCTTATCACGTTCCAGCCTATGACTCTAAGAATAGGTGAGTCTACCTTACTGGGGTAAAAAAGAAGTGATTTTACAAATGTTGTATACCATTTGAGTTAGCAACAGATTCTTATAGGAAAAATTCCGTTGAACAAGATTTTGTTATGAAAAATTTTCCTAAACTGCGAGCTTCATGGTCAGATAATTGTTTAAACAATTTTTTTTTCGTTTTTATTTAATAAAATGAAAACGGTTTGTCGGATCCGAAAAAATCTGAATTCAATCGAAAGATATTTTCAATACGCGTCGTTAGGCGCTAGGCACAACTCACTTTGTCAACCCGTTCATTTGTTATAGCCAAAATACATTTTTTAATTAACAAATTGATTGCTCTGAAACTAATGAGGTCAGGATATTGTTTTTTCAAAATATATGCCTTTTATATCAAAGAATATACCATATTTTTTTGGCCCGATACCTTCAATACTTTTTGATTGTTTAAACAATTGGCACAATTTATTAATTATCAAATAACTTTTTTTTCGATAGTTTAATCGACTTCAAACCAACTTTCAACGATAAATATTGATGTTGGGCATAACCTCTATAATCTGCACGAATGCAACTTTTTGCTTTTGTTTATTTAAAGTTTAAATTAATTTTGCAAATTAACAAATCGAATATCTCGGCTCTGGGTAAGCGTATCGAAATGGGGTTTTGTGCATATGAAAGTGCTTCGAAGAAGGAAAATTTTGGGACCAGAAAGAACTTGATCGGTAACCGGAACCGGAAATAAAAGTAATGTTGCGTGAAAGGCTCTAATTTGTTTATTAACTTTTTGGACACAAGGTTTGGTGCAAATGAAAGCTAACAAATTTTTCCATCAACCACAAAATATTCTGCAGAAAATATTTGATCCCGGAAGGGTTATACGCATTTTGGACCCTTAAAAAAATCTCTGCCGCAACGTGAATAGTAAGATTTGACGCGCAATGGGGTGGCGGGTTCGATCCTCCGTGTGGGTAAATTTTTTTTTCGTCAAATTTGCTTCTTTTCCATGTAACCAAGTATTTTTTATGATAATAATTATTTTTAAAAACGTAAATAATTTTTCTTTGCTATTTTCATTAAATAAGTACTATCTTGTAATAAACATATGATGGGCTTGTTCCATGATATTCTTTTTATATGGGTTTTATACTTTTTCGTATAGTGCTCGATATTCTCATTATGCACTTAAAATTTCGTATTATTAACTTTTTCCGTTCTCGAGATATAAGAACTTAAAATTAGTAATAGTTGTAAAAACCGAGCGCTGTGACGTCACTATACGCAAGTGACGTAAGAAAAGGCTCTCTGGGATCATTCAAATTTAACCTGAAAAGTCGAAAAACATGGAATTTTCAAACGCCGGTAACTATATAAATACGCCGAGTGGAAGTTCGTTCTATGTCTCTACGAAAAGGAGAAGGTCGGCGATGAATCCTAATCGTAAATTGCTGGGTCAAAATCGAAAATTCGTCCCGATAGGAGCGAGAGAAAATTATAATTTTTTGACATTTCACCAAATTGTACTTCCCTACTGTCAACATGTGAGCAAAACAAACAATACTTCGAAAACACTTATAATTATAACAACAAAAGAGCATCAAATCTATTGAGATCGTCGAGTCTATGCGTATAGTGACGTAGCGTCTGGCCACGCCCCATTTTCACGAGGTGGAGATTTGTAATAGTTTTTAAGATACTTAACGTGCGAATAGGATTCTGATTTTTTGCAGATCCATTATTTTATACTTGCACTTTCGATTTATAAAATAAAAAAAAATGCCGAATAAGCCCATTGTTGTTGTCCAACGAGGGTTTGTCGCTAGTTTTCGTTTTTTTTTTTACTACTTTTTGTGAAAGAGAAGGCTTGTTTTACTTTATTTAAGGAGGGTGCCTGTCGAAAAAGACCAAAAATAAAATAATAATGTCATTATAATAGTTAAATCTTTTAATTATTTCTCATTTACAAATAACAAAGTGTGTGTTTTTTTCATGTAACGTGAACTTTTTTCATTATAAGAAAAAAGTGAAAAATAAATATATTTCCTTTTCATTTTTGGTCTTTTTTCGACAGGCACCCCCTCCCCCCCCCCTCATGTAAAGTAAAACAAGTCTTCTCTTTCACAAAAGGTAGTAAAAGAAACTACCGACAAACCCTCGTTGGACAAGACCAATCATGTTTGTTGCAAGATGGATATTTATTTAATGAAAATTGCAAAAAATTATTTAGGTTTTCAAAAATTTCTCAGAAAGTAAAAACATTTACCATAAAAAATATCTGGTTACATGAAAAAAGCAAATTTGACGGAAAAAGAATTTACCCACACCGAGGATCGAACCCACCACCCCATTACGCGTCAAATCTTACTATTTTCACATTGCGGGAGAGATTTTTTTAAGGGTCAAAAACGCGTATAGCTCTTCAGGGATCGAATATTTTTTGTAGAACTTTTTGTGGTTGATGGAAAAACTTGTTAACTTTCATTTGCACCGAACCTCGTGTCCAAAAAGTTATTAATAAACAAATTATAGCCTCTCACGCAATGTCACTTTTACTTCCGGCTTCGGTTATCCGATCAAGTTCTTTTTGGTCTCAAAATTTTCCTTTTTCCAAGCACTTTCATATGCACAAAACCCCATTTCGATACTCTTACCCAGAGCCGAGATATTCCATTTGTTAATTTGCAAAATTAATTTAAACTTTTAGTAAACAAAAGTTGTGAAGAAGAATCCGTGGCTAACTCAAATAGTATAGAAAATTTTTGGGAAAAATCCCAGGCATAGGCAGACTCGCCTAGAACGCGTCTTAGGCCGAACACAATCCGAGCTACACAGTTCAACATTCCTTCCGACGAAATCGGAACACATGATGCCACTTGACACCCTGGGTTCAGACTAGTCAAACTACCAACTTTCTACGAAAAATCCACGATACACTTAGTGTATCGTGGAAAAATCCCAGAAAGGGGACGGCAACAGTCGTTCTCGTTCGTGACAGACGAAGGACGCTTCGGGAGCCAGACATGACGGCGAAGAAAGAAGAGAAGACAAAAGAGCACCAGAAGTAATGACCCAGCCGGCAAGATTCAACAACCAGGATTAGTGGAGGTCTGCCGACATCGCCGACGAAAACAAGGCCGGTCCAGGTCTACAGCGATGCATTGGGACAAAGATCTCAAGTTCGACCACTAATTATCTGACACCATTTTTCCAAACCAAGGATATCGCGCGACCCAGCTCACACTTTCAAGAGGGCATCATACTAAAACACTCCAAGTCTGTTTAAGTTGAAGCAAGTTATACTTTGATCTTATGATTTTCTCTATCAAAAGAATGGATGTAGAAATATAACATCTATTAGATATCTTTAAATAGGCAAGTACAAATTATATATAAATATATTAAAACATACTTACCTACTAAATCATGAAACATTTTCTTTAGGATATGAATATTAATATATTTCATTAACAATTTAACATGGTAAAGTTTACAGATGACTAATATACGATTCAAATGTATTGACCCCCTACTTTATCTGCGACTATATCAAAAACGTAGGAGTGGAAAAAAAGGAAAAAATATGTGTTCATTGTGCGTCTATTGTAAATCATTCACTAAAATTTGAATAATGTATATAGGACAGTGTTGAAGTTCTGCTAACTTAAATTGAAAAATGTCCTACTTTTTAAGGAAATCTTGACCATACCGGTTTTAAATCCATTATATTTTGGAAAATATGCCTGTTAAGTAAATAATATTTTAAATACCGATTACCGATACCATTTTTTATACGAGGACATTTGTTCATATTTTTTTATTCTAAAATGTAGTTATTCTCAAAGACGAAACCTCATGTTTATTCGGTTAGTTATAAACGTATTTAAAAATTTTTTGATAAAATGGTTGATTACATAAATTATAAGTAAACATTTTTAGTAAAAAGAATTCGGGTGTATCATGTATTATTTGAGTTATTAAGTCCAATAGATAATATTAATGCGACAGAGAGATGCAGATATGTTAGCGAGGTAGACAGAACGGCTATGCAGTAAGCAGGGAAGCCCCCGTGCTGCACGACACCTCACCTCTTGGGATTGAATAATTTCTTTCTCTATTTACTTACTTCGAATGCTATAATTAATTAACAGTTGATATTCTTTATTATTTTTTTTTCGGACTAAAACTGATTATTTGATTAGAAGCGAACATCCGAAAAAGAATTTTCGTCTCGTCTTCTAAGATGTTTGTAAATAATAACGAGGAACTTGGACCAACATGTTTTAAAAAATTACCACATATAAAAAAAGTAATCGTTCATACCATACCAAAATTTTATAGAAAAATTATAAGTGGTTTTCGAAATATGACCTCTTAAAGTTTCATGTGACGAGAATCTCGTTAAAAATGGGTACATTTTGTGATGTAAATTAAATAATTTTCGTTTTCACCTAAACCATTAAAATTTCAATAAGTGATGTACAGTTCACATGTAATGAACATATAGGGTGTCCCGAATTGCATAGGCAAAACTTCACTAAGTAATACAACTTTTCAAAATAAGAAAAAAGTTCCTATAAACATGGGTCTGGAAGTGATTAGTTTCCGAGATACAGGGTGTTCAAGTAATTTTCCTGAAAATGTTGTTTTATGAATATTTTCGAAACGTCTAAAGATAAACAAATGATCCAGCCAGTCCAAAGCCTTCAACCAGGTGATCCCGAAAGGCGTATCAATTTTTGTAATTGGTTTATAAATGCCATGGAACAAGATCCCGATTTCGGAAGTAAAATTATTTGGACTGATTAAGCTACCTTTAATCATGATGGATCGGTTAATTTTAAAAATTTAAGAATATGGGCTCATCAGAATCCTCATATCCGCCCTATAGGGCATTTCAACATGAGTTTGGTGTTAATGTATGGTGTGGTGTGATAAACGGGACTTTTTATGGGCCCCACATATCCTTCCTCCCTGTTTAAATGGACCATTATTTAATGATTTTTTAAATAACCATTTTTTTCAATATCTTGAGAATATTCCTCTTAATTTAAGAAATGAATGCTGGTTTCAAATGGACGGAGGTACTGCACATTTTGCTGTTGAGAACCGTTTGTGGGTAAACAATAATTATCCTGAACGGTGGATCGGTCGATTAGGTGCAAGAGCCTGGCCACCCCGTTCACCGGATTTAACTCCAGTTGATTTTTTTGTCTGGGGCTATTTAAAGGACAAAGTCTACGCAATCCCTGTAAACACGAGAGAAGAGCAATAGAAAGAATAGGCGGGTTCGGCCATAAAAGAAAAGCACATTTTTCTTGGCAGATGTGAAGTTAAATAGTCAACAAAACGCGTATGTGCAAAAAAAAATGAGAAAAAAAAATTGCAGCGCCTGCAATTGCCAAATTAAAGTTCCGTGATAATGGTGGAGCCCATAACGGGATTGACGTCAGTGGCCTGATATAAGCTCCGGCTCCACCCTACGCGCACCTATCCCGCATAGCGCAAGCAGCGAATCACTATAATATTTAAGTTTTGTCACATTTATCGGTGGCGTTTCTTAAAGTCCTAGTCGTATAATGCAACCGGGCGGGGTACCAGAAAGCCGATTTCCGAAATTTACCACATTTAAATGTGCAGATGATTTGATCGGTTTGATTTTTTGACAAGTAATGCGAACCTAAATCAAGCTCAAAGCAGTGGCGCTAAATACTGTAAGCACCATCTTGCTGCATATTTTTTATTTCTATTGTATTTGTATTTATTATTTAGTGAAGTTTCGGTAAAGTTTAAACAAACTAATATTTGAATACGTATATAAAACAAGCAATCAGGTAACTTTCACCGTTTGCCTGTAAACTATTTTGTTTCCTGGCAATAAATTATTATTGTTTATTTATTTATTTATTTATTTACATTTGTTAGAATGAAAATAGGCAGAGGTACAAGCAACTGACAAATATACGTCGACGCTTTCATGCTCCCGCGTTTAAGAATTGTAATTAATGTATATTTATATAAGTTTACCTTGTATTTATTGGATATAAAAATAAAAAATGCCGCATGTACAAAGCAGATGTGGAATTTTTTATGTGACAAGTAAATATGAGGTAAACTATACCGATTTGGGCGATTTATGTATATTAAAAACTACGTAATAAAATTAAAGATAAGCTTATATGAAAAGCATTAATTGCTAACAGTAAGTATATTACATATAATATAGTGTGAGCTGCGAAAGCTCTTTGAATAATTGCAAATAAATTTACACTAAGTACCCACTTTTTACAGATCAGGAAGAGAAGATTATGGAGAGCGCTCAGCGCTGTCGGGCCACTGACGTCACCGCCGTAGTCTTACGGACAGGTACGTTTCTAGTCTCGCGACGACGAGAAGATTTTCAAGTATCAATAAAACCTTTATTTTTGGACACTTAATTTTTAAATTTTATATGGTTGTTTTTTTCCGTGGTTTCTATCGATTTAAGCAAAAATTGAAAATTACCGAACCCGCCTATTCTCGAAGAATGTGAAAATTTGCAGGTTAATCCTGATTTCATTCGTAAAGCTACACTCTCTGTACTGAGCAGATATCAGAAATGTGTTGAAACTGGCGGAATGCTCTTTGAGCAACTCTTGTAATTTGTAATTTGCCTTACTTTAATCTAATTCATTTTGTTTTGCTGTCATTGTTTTTTCTGTTCTGCTAAAATTATTCATAAGAAACTATTCCCGAATAAAGTTCAGATAAGATTTACTCAAAAACTGATAATTTCAACTTTTTAAGTTCTGCTCATAAATTAATTTAAAAGTGTCACACAATAAAGTTGGGGCTAAATTATACCTTTAGACCATGCAATTCGAGGCACCCTGTATAATTTTATCAATTTTTTCCGATCCTTCGTTTTTGAGATGTTCGCGGTTAATTTGAATCGTATTATATAGTAGCTTAATAATGGATTTGTTTCGATTTTCTTTTACTTTAGGAATTAAACCATTTTAAATACAGTTTTAAAAGTACCATGGTTCTAAATTAAATTAGTAGCCCTCTATTATACATACCAAGAAGCGTAAAATTTAAGTTCCTACATATTCTACATGAAGGGTTCGTCACCAGTATCGCGCCATCTAATAGCCACTAGTTTAATTTACATCGCTCTCTTCCGTGCTGTGCAACTCTGACAATCCAATATCGTTTTTATTAAGAAGAAATCGTTCTTATTGGCTTAAAACTGAATTCTGGAATTTCATATTTCGCCGTCATGTGTGCCATGTCGCTAGGTGTGATTTTTGGCTTCCTCCTTGCACACGTTTTTGTAAACAAGAAATAAGCAAAGGGTTAATTCATAGTTATTTACCGGTTTTTCCTGATAATTCAACAAAATGACGAATACCACTGTTAATAACAATTTCAATCAAAAGAGAGATGAAGATCCAGACACAAGAAATTTAATCAAAAGCAGAGAATTTTTATATAAATTGATAATTAGGTATGTTCATATAACCTCAAATTTCTGTAATTAAACCAAATATCTATTATTTTACTTAGTCAACTATTTTACGATGGACACCAAAGCATAGGCACGAATCTTCAACAAGCAGTACAGGCTGAACCTAATTGTGCTCCTAGTGATAGACTTTTCCATCTTGTTTTAACGGGACTCGAGCATGAACCAGAACGTAAGGATAGAGCTCAACACATTGGTATTGGCAATAACCATATTGGACCTGGATTGGGTAAATAACAAAAAACATGCATTCTCTACTCTCAATATATTTTTGTGTACCTTTGTATTTTTTATATTTGATATTCTTCAAATTTACTTCTGGGATATTTTAGCTTCAATAAGCTAGTACATGAAGTAATTTTTTTAATGTTACAAAGCAATTATATTAATCTCTGATGGTTTTAGATTTGGAGTTCGAGACGGAATCAAATATTCCTGCTCCAGAACCTGCATTGTATGAAACTGCCTATGTAACGTCCCACAAAGGTAACTGCAGGGCAGGATGCTTCTCTTCTGATGGACAACTAATAGCAACGGGAAGTGTAGACGCCAGTATTAAAATCCTTGATGTGGATAGAATGTTAGCAAAGTCAGCGCCTGATGAAATGGATCCATCTAGAGGCGAGCAACAAGGACATCCTGTAATTAGGACACTATACGATCATATGGAGGAAGTAACTTGCTTAGAATTTCACCCAAAAGACCCAGTCCTATGTTCGGGTTCTAAAGACAATTCCATAAAGTTGTTCGATATTTCTAAAGCGAGTGTGAAGAAGGCATTTAAAACTATAACGGTAAGTTTCTCTTGTAACGAGCTCGCATCTTTTGTGTTCCATATTTATTTATTGCAATATCCTCCCAATTAAAGTCCATTTACAGTCCTTGGTCTGTAAGATGTTGTAGTAAATAAATATGTACAGATAATTACTATTTCTAATATATTTGAATGATTTGGCTTCTGTTAATATTCAAGGAAAGTTCACTTTTTTTGCGGATGATACCACGATACTCTGGCATGGTAAATACATCGATGAACTCCATGAGATCGTGAGTAGAGATTTAAAAATGATTAAAGATTGGTGTGATGCTAATTTATTATCTTTTAACGTATCTAAAACTAACATCATTACATTTAAGTGCGACCTGAATGAGGTATACTTGGACGAAAAAATTATAAAAAACCAAGCTGAATGTAGATTTTTAGGCCTACATATCGACAGTAAGTTAAAATTTGAAAACCATATCTCAATATTAAGTAAAAAATTAGCTACGAATTGTTATGCAATTAGAGTGGTGGCAAATGAATTAAACTTCGACTCGGCAAGAAATGCATACTTTGCCCTTATAAACTCAAATTTACGTTATGGTATTTGTTTCTGGGGTTCTTGCTCGCAATATTTATTTAATAAAATTTTTGTGCTGCAAAAAAGGGCTTTAAAGTACATGTGTAAGGCTAATATAAGAGACTCGTGTAAACCACTGTTTTTGAAGCATGGAATTATGACGCTCTCGTGTCTATTCATTTTTGAGACTGCATGCCTCATGCATAAAAAGTTTGGACGTGATATAAACGGGGATTCGGTTCGCTACACACGGCTCACTCATAACATCACACTTCCTATTCCATCATCGGCTCAGATAAAAAACTCAATTCTATATAATAGCAGAAAAATGTTTAATCATCTTCCTGTAAATTTGAGGCAAATTATAAGCAATAATAAATTTAGAAGAGAACTTAAGAAATTATTGGTTAGCAAGGCTTATTTATTATGCAAGGAGACGTGTCCTATGGGAGTTTGCTTCCTGACTCTCTTGAAGAATATGGCTTTGCTCTTCTCCGCGTTGATTTTGACTTTCCACTTGTTGCACCACTCTTCCAGAAGGGATGCTGCTTCCTGGAGGTTGCGGGTGGCAAGTCTTGCACTCCATGATCTTGTGATTATGGCCGTGTCGTCTGCGTAGAGCGCCAAAGAGGTCGTTGCGGTTCTTGGCATGTCAGAGGTGTAGATGGTGAACAGGTGGGGAGAGAGTACCGATCCCTGCGGTACACCTGCTTCCATGAGCCTGTAGTCTGACAGCTTGTCGTCTATCTTCACACGGAGTTGCGTCCGATGAAGGTAGGATCTCACAAGCTTGACTATGCCGACAGGGTAACCAATCGACAACATCTTCGCCACTAGACCTTCATGCCAAACCCTGTCGAAGGCTACATCTAAGAAATAGTTTTGTTATGGTTCTACTTAGGTACACTTATAGTTTTTTTAAATATACGTACTAAGAAGAGAAAGTTATGGGCAAAAATAATAAATATTTCCCTGTCGGATGTCTCTTTCTAGGGAATGGCCACCTTAAATTTAAAATATTTCAAGCATTATCTTACTGTAATATTGCCTATATGAAATTGTTTTGTATAAAAAGCAAGTAATGCAAGATTTTGATAGAAATATAATGTACCCTTCTACACATACCCGCCACTGTTGCCTATGGGATGTTATGATTATCTATCCTTTTTTAATAGACATATAATGTGACTATGTTGGTAACAAGCAAGGCATGTACTAAATGTCTGTTATGTATCTAGTGTTAAGTTCTTTGATCGGAGTTGCTAGTCTTGTTTGAGGTATTAGTAAATTGTTTTTATTTCACACGGAGCTAGTTCATGTGCCAAGGCTTTAATGTTTATGTTATAATCTTTATCAAAACAAATTACTCAATTGTATGTTTGTGACTGTAGGAAGCGGAACCCATAAAAGCCATGTCATTCCATCCAGGAGGGGATCATCTGATCGTTGCCACCAACCACCCGGTGGTTCGTCTTTATGATATCAACACTCTACAGTGCTTTGTTTGTGCCTTTCCATCTCACCAACACACGAACACCGTAACAAACTTGAAGTGGTCCAAGGAAGCTAAATTATTCGCCACTTGCAGTAAAGATGGTAATATTAAGCTGTGGGATGCTGTATCAAATCGTTGCATAAATACTTTTGTCAAGGCCCATGATGGTTTGGAAGTTTGTTCAGTCGAATTTTCAAAAAATGGGAAGTATTTACTGTCTGCCGGAAAGAATTCTATTTGCAAGTTATGGGAGCTGACCACCAGCCGGTGTCTGATTGCTTATACAGGTAAAGTACATTTTTATAAAAAAATCGAAGGATCGACCAGCTGCAAAATTTGTACACAAACTGTGGAGACTGTCCAGACTTGCTTGACTGCAAACCAGACTGCCGCGCGTGTGTGACTGCTATTTACATGACCGCAACTTACATATAGTATCCCAGGAGTTGATTTACCAAACATAATGAGTGAAACAATGAAACATTACGATGAAACTAAATCTATATATTGATATTTTTTTAATTTAGATGTCTAATGCTATATAAAAGTAACTGAATAAATACCTCGATGAAAACATCATGAATTTATCCCTATAAATTAACACATTCAGCACGATGGCGGACACCGGTATCTGATAAGCTACAGTTAGATCAGGCCATAGCAGTCACCGGTGTCCACCTTACTTAGCCAATAGCATTGGCCAGCAGACACTCACATTCGAAGAGTTTTTATCATTAATTGCCGGCCATGGCCCTGTATAATGGCATATATGCCATTCACATGACTATGAATAGACTGCCAAGTCGACTTGACTGTACAGCGACTACCGACGGTGGTTTACCCCTTAACACGTTCAGTGCGCATGTCGGCTCTGGCCGCCATCTGTGAATGTTAGGTAGTGCGCGTGACGGCTTTGGCCGACATAATAATAATAATAATAATAATAAAGCGACTTTATTCATTCTTAAAAAAAAATAAAAAATTAAATACAATTGAATACAGTTAATTATATTCATACATAATAGAATGAATTGGCGAAGTCTCACCCAAAATGAGCGCTTTTAAACTTAACCAGACTAACGACTAAGTATTTCAATAAATCAGTCTGAGCTCAGCATTAGGGGTAGGTCACCAAATATAGAGCAGCAGTCAACGTGTTAAAAGATATTAAGTATATAAGTTTTATTTGATTATTTAAAACATTTTTCTGTAAAAGGTGCTGGTACAACTGGAAAACAAGAATATGAAGCGCAAGCTGTTTTCAACCACACTGAAGACTACGTGTTGTTCCCCGATGAAGCTACTACTTCACTCTGTGCGTGGAACTCCAGGAATGCATCTCGAAAACAATTGATATCTTTGGGGCACAATGGAGCTGTAAGATTAATTGCACATTCTCCAACTCAAGCTGCATTTTTGACATGTTCTGATGATTTCCGTGCCAGATTCTGGTACCGCAGAACTCCTACTTTATGATCAGATGACATTCTATAGTGTTAGTGACTCTATTTTATATATTATGGTACGCAGCCAGTAAATGTTATAGAACTAGTTGCTGCTAGTGTTTTTGGTAAATAAATAGTGGTAATTTAATACTAGTTTAGAGTTTTTTTTAATAAAGGACTTAATGTTGTGCAACTAAACAATGAACTTTACACAGTAGCGCATAGTGCTATTGCTTAAAAATAGCTGCATTATGGATTACAACCACTGAACTAAACTCTATATAGTGAAATGTCAAATGTCCATACTTATTTGTACGTAAAGCTCAGTCTAGATGCAGCAAGTAATTTAGTCAAGTTGAATTAAATTGGAGTACTCGACCCATGTAAACGCAAGTATTTAATTAAGTAGACATTAATTTGTCGAGTAATAGTACAGGAGCCCATCGACAAAAGTGGCTTCGGGCACCGCAGTTGCGGCCGCTTGGTGGAAATGTTGTAGGCATCTGTGGGTACCGTTTCCCCCAATGGCAGGTCACGTGACCGTGCTCTCTTCGAGTGAGAGGTAAGAAACAAAGGTCTGCTTAAATGTTGCCAAAAAATTCATGCACATTTTTAGGCAAAAATAAGCATCTATTTTCTCTTGGTGTTTTTTTCCAAAGTTCTTCTCCCGGAAAAAAATAAAGAAAAATTCATTTTTTTTGTAATTTTTCTATAGGAGAAGAAAGCACTTTGAAGAACGAGTTTAAGATGCAAAAGTTGTTAATTTTTGTCTGAAAAATCTGACTAATTTTTTGGGGATTTTTCTGAAGAAAATAAAAAAAAATCTAGGGAAATTCTTGGCCGAACTTATTTTTGTCTAAAAAATTCTGAAATTCCACAAGAGTGTATTTATTCTTTGAACAAAAATAAGCAACCTTTGGCTCTTGAAGTTTTTCTCTAAAACTCTTCATTCACTCTAAACTAATTAATAAAGGTCTATGAATATTTTTTTTTTGCAGAAAGAAGCACTTTGAAAAAAAGAACCAGGGGACAAAAGATGCTTATTTTTGCCCAAAAAATGTGCATGATTTTTTGGCAACATTTAGGTGGCCCTTTGTTCTTTGCCTCTCTCTCGAAGAGAGCGCTATCACGTGACCTGCCGTTGGGGGGAAATGGTACATACAGATGCCTACATCTCCACCAAGCGGCGGCAACTGCAGTGCCCGAAGCTACTTTTGTTGATGGGCTCCTGTACTATAATCAGTTTAGTAGAATGGAATAGAAATATTTTTATTTTCTGGTTGAGTTGCTTTCCCCCTCTTTCACACTACCAAAGAGTGACACTACTAAATTATGAGGCATCTGGACACCGCTGAAAATCTGAAATTCAGTCTGATTTAGTTGAGTTATTTAGTAAAATTGGGTTTGTTCACTAATGAACTAAAGTAGATTTAATTTTATTTGTTTAGATACTTACTAAATTGCTACTAATAGTTGACTAAAACATTCAACTAAATCATGGTGCTCTACCATTAAGAACACACTTTTGCACTAAACTACTAAAGAACTCTGCTTAACAAAATTACTGGATAATTCGGGCTTAAACTAGCACGCTAACAGAGAAATTATTTGGGGAATATACAAAGCTGGGCACTACTTCAAGTGAAAATAGTATAAACTGTACTTCAATTAATTTTTTATCTTAAAGTATTTTGCTTCAAATACCCAAAGAAATAAGTACTTGGTGCTTGATACTTGCAGATATTTTAGAATAGTACTTAGTGCTTGTTAAACAAAATTACAGTACTTGAAGTACTTTACAATTTACTTCAAGTATTTAAAATACTTGATTACTACTTCTAGTACCTTAGGTACAGCAAGTAAGTTTACAATCCAGACCTGCAGTGATATTCGTTATTGCTAAAAAGAGCATTTGCCTTTAGTTTGTATTAGACAGTATATAGTATATAGTACTTATAACACTCTGACCATGCGAAAAAATTTTGTTGTCAATGCTCATTGCTGGAAAACCATATGCCAACATTTTGCGCTTGCCTATTTTTCATATTTTTGGTAAATAATTCTACTTTTGGCCATAAATGGGCCAATACTGGTGCTTTTCAAAAAAAAAAAAAATGTTGGCACCTTCTCAAACTTGTAGTTTCTGTACCACTGTTTCTGACACAAATTGCTAAGAGCAATTAAACTTTTTAAGCAAAATAATCTACTTCTGTTTAATAAACTGCTGTACTTACAATAAATAAAGTAGTATATACATAAACAAAACTACTACTTTCCATTAGTAATTTAATTTATCACGTATAGTTTTTAGTAGTGTTCACAAATATAATTTTTAAAATACTTAAAACTGTTTCTTTTGACATTTCTTAAATTATCTTTTAAACTTCTATAAAAGCAAAGTTATATCTGATGATATAACAATATATAATGCTAGAACAATCAATTAATTGACTGTACTAGCATTATATATTGTTATATCATCAGATATATATAACTTAAAAAGTATTTTTTGTTATATCAAGGGACTGAATCATTTTTTAATTCACTGCGGTGAATCTAGTCAGGCTCTGTGTCAGGGCTTTGCAATACTGTCCGTACGGCCCTGCACAATTCTGTTGCCAACAACTGATAATGAAATCACTACTTAGAGCAGCCAATGTATGGTTCCTGTTATATCAGTATAACCATTAGTTCCCTATTTCTATATACGAATTTACTGTGGCGTCCAAACGCAGCCTTAATGAATAATTGTATAATAATTATATGAACAGAAATACTTGAGGCTTCATGTGACACAATAGGTTTGTTCATTTGTGTTGATTTAAAGCAGCTTCAAGCAGTTAAATAAAGATAGTGCTATCATAAGTAACGTGAGTGTGAGAGAGATAACGTGGTTCAAAGTTGCTATAAATCAACACAAATGAACAAACTGAATATGTTACAAAGCAACCTGTTTATTTAGTAATTTTGGGCTTTATTGGCTTTGAGAATCAGCTGAGTTCGGTCGTTTTATTAGGACAGCGTGTCGGTTTTTCACAATTGGCCTCTCTCTCTCTCTAATATTATTTTTTCGTGTGATTGACACATTGTAGCAACTGCTACTTTAGTCACAGAATAATAAAACCTTTAGTTTTAATTATATTGTTTCTAAAACCAAACAACAGCAACGGGATATTATTAGATGAAATCTATTAACAACACAATCGCCAATTTGTACTTTATTTTGACCCCAGTTTTGACTTGCTATGTGAAAGTAACTCTTTTGACCACGGAAGACGAACAATAAAACGTCACCGTTTCGCCATTTCGACTACATAGCTCGACCAACGAAGTGGAAGCTCGACCGTTCACACCTTAGGTCGGCGTCCGGCGACCTATCATGGCGGCCAGGATAGGGATATCAATATAACTAGCCAAAATGGTGTTATGAAATTCGTGAGGGATGACTAAAAAAAACCTCCAAAGGATGAAAAATCGTTTTTTTTTCTGTTTCAGGTAGAGCGAACGAGATTTTAGGTGTTTATATCACAATAGGGTTTTAAAAAATCTATTTTTCACTCCTTGGAACGGTTGTTTCCGAAATCTGTTACTTTTTTTTTAAGTGGTCCATCTACATATTACTTTCAACTGGCAAGTGGCAACGCTGTATTCATTCATTCCGTTCATCCGTTCCGTTATGTTGGTACTTGGTATTCATGCTATAAAATCTCCGTGTCAAAATCTTGTAAAAAATAAAAATGAATTTTTGTAATGTTTAACTTAGGAAGACCATATACACAACATAAAAGCCTTAACTATACAAAATAGATATATGAAGGTTGATAGCTAAAATGTCTTCTAAAGTAAGTAATTTTAATCTGATTATGACTCACATAACCTCAAACTCTTCACCTCTTTTTAGAGATGTTACTTAATTATAACGTTATTACTTCTATCATGGATATCAAACAGTTATCAGTTCTATGTACCGGGAATGGCTCCTGCAGATTTCAAGCAATTTGACCAAATTGAAGTAAAGGCAGTCAAGATGACGAGTATACATACACAATTACCCTATGAGTATTATTCACTACCTTTTTGTCGACCAAGAGGCGGCTTAAGCTCGATACATTACAAATCAGAAAATTTGGGTGAAGTTTTAAGGGGCGACCGTATTGTAAATACCCCTTACTTAGTCAAAATGGCAGAGGAAACTCGTTGTACCTTATTATGCCACTCACCTGGAAGTCCAATTCATTGGACCGTTGAAGACTCGAAAACTGTGATTGATAGGATACAGCATGAGTACTTTGTTCATTTGTGAGTTATAGATTTTATAAAATCATCATTTAAGTACTTTACCTAATATTCGTTCGGTATAATATTTATGACATGGCATGTTGGAAATATAAACAAGCCAAAAATGTGTACACTACTGGCCATACTGTTTAAATGTGTTTACAATGCATACAACAAAAACAAAACTATTTTCATCAGTATTAGACAAAGAAGTAACATCTCTGTAGATGCCACACCGACAGATTCTCTTTTTGCATGTATTCGTATGTTTGATTTTCATGACCTTTAGAGCGATACCATGTCACTATAGAATTAGGTCGAATGAAACTGTCGAGTAAAATGCAGTTTTATATTTCATTAGTGTAAATCTGTCGCTGAGGCATCCTTGTATAGATTGTTAAGGGATTGCTTGGCTCTGAACAGCCCTTCACATTGACCTAAAAGATCTTTTGTAAATTACCCTACGATTAGTTGTTGCCTACAACTCCCAAGCTTTTTGCAAAACTTGTGATTTTTCTGGGGGCTAGTTTCCCCCTATGTCTTCAGGCGTTGATTCCTAGATACTTTAGCCTAGTGCGGACTGGCATCTTACATTCGCAGTTTCTATTGCCAGTATCTGCACATATCATCATCTGCCTTACCCATATTCTAAAGATGATATCTCAAGAGGCAATGGCCTGTCAGCAGCCTTAAGTCGGACTTTTCAAGTTCGAGAAGCCTTGTGGCAATCTTTGTCAAATAAGTTATACTTCATTGTGTGACATCATTAGAAATAGTTTTATTGTTTTCTCATGCATAATTAACACTTTTAAATAGCTGGCGAGGTTGGTGGGTAATGGATGTTGTCTGCATTTTTTCAAATGTGTATACCCTTCCGAACAGCCCAAGTTTAGGATTTGTTGGGGGTTGTCTGCTGTAGAGTTGTGTGATAAATACCAATTTAGGTCTCCAGTATTTGTTTATTATCCTTCATTATATTACATAAGAATTGACATCTATTGACATTATATCCCTCACTATCACATCTCATTCCCTCGGCTCCTATATAATAGACCTTACAAATATACATCCTACATCTGCTATGTACGGTGTTTTTGTGTGTATGTGATTATATGAAATACCTATCTAACTGAACCTCATACAAGAAACTACCTACAACAAATTCTTTTTGGATTAAGTTGTATATTGTGCCAACCATGTCTAAAACTGTCACTATTAATGGGTACTTTTAGGGAATGCAACAGCTGAGAATAATCGCTCAACCTGATTTGTCCCCCCGCCTTGTTTTTCAGAAAATTGCATGAAATATTCCAATTTCTCTGTGCGGCGGATCAATAAGTCGTGCAAAAGATCCGCCGCGGCGGTTGCATAGACACTTCCTATTAATAAATAATGTGATACCTACTAGTACTTCTTTATTCTGTATTTTTGAAAAAACGTACACTATAAATTACTGAGATGAGACAAACACCAAAGAATGGATGAAAATGAAGAAATTTTACCACTGATTAAATTCGGCGCGAATTTTTCCATTGACCAAAACACCCAACAGTTGACGGTCATCACATTTTCAACGTTGTCATTTAGAGAACCGCTACTTGTAAAGTTGTCAATTGTTGCATTATCTAAATGCACCCAGTTACTTTTTAAAACACTCCCCATTATAAATAAAGCTCGTATCTCAGTTGCCATTCAAAAATGTATTCTGTGTACAACGTAAATTGTTCAGATTTACTTTTCTTTGTTTTTATATTATAAAACTGGAAGCGTGTGCAGGCACATAGTTTTGTATCGACCAATTTTAAGTCTGTTCGTATGTGCTGTTTTACTTACCGACCAATTAGTGAAATTTAATAATATATCTTTATAAGTAATCAAATTAAATCAAATATTTTAGAAAGCTTGTCTTACAAGAAATCTTTTCACCGTTTATTTAAATTTTTTTGGTGGTAGTTCTTTTACTTGGTGGCAATTTATTAAAAAGCTTCACAGCCGTAAATTCCGGTCTACTTTGACACCTCTTCAGTCGACAATATATCGTTATCAAATTTTCTCTGTTTCTGGTATTGTACTCGAGAAAATCTCCATTTGTTTTATACCTATCATTACTGTTTTTTATGTACATTAAATTTTCTAATAGGTATGAGAACACAAGGAAATGTTTAAATTTTTAAATTTGGGAATGCATTTCTGCAGTCCTCCCTATAGTGCAAACCTGCCAAAATCCTCACTGCCTTTCGTTGCATTCCAAAGATTCTACCAGCGTGTGACACATCACCCCAGACCACATAGGACATACCATAGGACATAACAGCGAGGAACAGAGTGTAGTAAGCTGACATTAATGTATTATGCGACACAGAGTTCGTCAAATTCCGTAGAATGAATACATTGGTTCTGAGTCTCTTTGCGGTGTTGTCAATGTGAACATTCCATTTTAGTTTAGGTTCTAAGTAGACTCCTAAGAATTTTATATGATTTATTTTGTTCACATCATTCAAATTTTTAAGTGAGAAAGTCATTATGTTGGTTTTGTCTTTATTTAATAACATCTTGTTTGAATTAAACCAGGCCTCTGCCCTTGACTATGCCGTGTCCAACCCCTCTTCAACAATCTGCAATGACTCCCCTGTAGGGGTGATTGTCGTATCGTCTGCAAAAGGGTGTACTGTGCAGCTTTTTCTCCTAGGGGTAGGTCATTACCAAGGATTAAGAATAGAATTGGCCCTAAGATTGACCCTTGAGGCACACCTATATTCATTTTTGCTTCTACAGATGATACTCCATTCACCAGATTATTGTTTTTATCAGTCAATGTCAAATATAATTATTTCACACTTATTCATAAATTGCATGAAACATCTTTATGAATGGCTTTATGTCTTTCTGATGAGCTCCAGAATAAGGGCGAAAAACGTTTCAAAGGCTAAGCATTTCCAAGAAACAGAATAATAGATTTCATGAAAATGTAATCCATTAGAAGGAAAAATGTTTTAAGACAAGGTAGATAAATAAATTCATTTTAGGCCTTTGTTCTCATTTTTAACTGAATCTTCATGATCGTAGGGGGTTATGTTGTAGATACTAGTTTAATCTGCACGGCCGTAGGGGACTGTGTGGATGCTAGTGTTAAAATTTTAATTTGATAGCATAACCAGAATTTAGGTTTTCGAAGGAATGGAAAGATTTCATTAATATTTTTACCGAAAGTTTTTCTTTTAGTTATGGATAGTTATTTTTTCTGCTGTTTGCAAAATCCTATAAAGAATATATTTCAATAGTATAGGATATTTTGATATTTATATAAATATTATGTTATTTCCGATCCCTGTTATAAATACATGACCTCAATTGTAATGAAAATTTCTGTTAACTTACTTCTAAGTGATAACAATTTCCAGGTTAGTAGATAATTTACCTGCAGCTGCCCCCATCTTCAATCATGAAACGAACGAAATTCAATACGAGCACGGTTATAAACTAGGATACACATTAGGAGAGAGAAGTTTTATCAACAACCATTTAAAATTAACATTATATTACCACAAACCTCAACCGTAAGTTACTAACTACTCCGCATATATGTATAATTTTAATGTTATTATCCATTTCAGCGACGTGTATCGAGTGGTAGGTTTCCATGTTTCGGCTCAATCAGTAGCTAAAGATGAACTTAAATTTAACGGAAAAACATGTAGTTTTCGAGCTAATCCCAATTCTCAAGTAATTGACCCAAATGCTGGGACCGACCTGTATTTTACTTATGAAGTAGAGTGGAAAGAATCTCCTATTAGTTGGGCCTCCAGATGGGACACTTATTTGGCCATGAGCGATGCCCAGATCCATTGGTTTTCCATTATCAACTCGATTGTTGTTATTTTCTTTTTATCTGGTTAGTAAACATTTTTTTCAGAAGGTACTTGAAAGTAGAGATTGTATAAGTAAAAGGCATATTAAGTTAAAACATTGAGCTAATGGAGTGAGTGCATTGTCTAGCCACAATCACTACAAATTAAAATAAAAAAAGTTAAAACAGCATTTTTTGCATGCTTAATAGCTCTTTAGCTAGCAATTTAGTCAAATAAAAAAATTTGTATCGATTATTTGTGAAAATGCAATCTGTATGATATTAGTAGAGAAGTTATAGCAGTATGATAGAAGACTTTTGACAGTTAAGTTCTAATTGAGAATGAATTGAGAAATGTCTTTTTTCATAAAAAAAAACCCGATCAAAGAACTACTCAAGATAAACATTACGAATGTTTGTTAGTTTGTTTATTGCTGAGATAGTCACAATCTAAGGCACTTCAGTTGCAAACATCCCATAAGTTCCTGATTGTCTAGTCAATCTATTCGCGGGTTTTATTTGAAAAGAACCGTAACATTTAGGGCACGATCGGTTCGGTTCGATTATTGTAATCTCAATTTGACATGTCCGCCGTTAACCCTAACAGATGTTTCTAGTATTTAACAGTGCTTTCGTGCTGGAAATGTGTTGTTTTGAACATTTTATTAACAATATACATATATTACAAAATGGTGAGGTGTTGCGAAATGCAGTTTAAAAAGGAAAATAAGTGATCATTTCATAAGTAGGTATAAACTTATAGTCGTGGCATGATCGGGTTCTGTTTACACTCGTAAAAAGTAGAAGAAAAAGAAACTTTATTGGAAATAGGAACACCCTATAATAAATATAATATAAAATATAGTTTATTTTATAAAATCTTAAGACTATGTTAAAATACATATATAAATCTAACTTAGACATCAGTGTCACACTGGGGCACCGGGCAACCGAGCAAATGCCCGGTAGGCCCCTCCAAAGACCCAAAATGTGCCCCCCTATAAATCCAAAATGTGACTCCCTTGCACCATGTGACAGTTGGACATTTGCAAATCCCAATATCAAAGCGTCCAGTAAATCACTTTAACTTTGAAACTCGAATAAAGTGACAACAGTGGAAAATAGACCGTTTTCGTATTATAGTAATTTCGACCTGCTTGAACAAGTGAAGCGGAGGAGGTGACGCGGCTTTTGATTGATATGCCCCGGCTCGCGGAATAAACATGAAATGCCTGTGCTCGTGCTCTAATGCTTAATAAGCTAGGTAAATGAAGGGAAAACAGACAGAATTTTTAGGTAAATTAGTAAAGCCATAATGTTTTTGCAGAGTGGCTTTGGGAGAGGCTTCTCATTTCGTGAGTCAAAAAATTTCATTTGCATCATCATTTTTATCAACTATTAGAGTAGAGAATCAGTTTTCTTAAAATACTGGGAAATCTATCGGTCGTAGAGAAAAGTGAAGAATGGATGATTTGTGTGCAATTAATATCCCTACAAATTATAATCGCTTCAGCTGTAAAAAAGTTATTTAAAAAAACCTGCAATATAGTCATTTCTTAATTATTATCATAACTTTTTAATTTGTTATTAAAATTTGATAAAACTTCTTAAATACGTGTGTTCTATGGTACTTTATAAGTATGCAAAAGATGGGTGCTGTCGGTGCAATAGTTTTTTGCACAATCCTAATTTGTTTATCCCACCGAGTGAAAAAATGGACAACTTTGGGAAGATCGCAATTTTCGATTAAAATTGATTCACAAAATATTTTTGTAATATTCAAGATCTAATTAATCTTTTTGCAAAAAAGAGCAACCAATTTTTGCAAAACATTACCTTGAAAAGAGGCTTGATTTTCCGTAATAGACAAAAGGTACATATACCTATTGTTTAGTAACAGCTTAAAAAATAAAAACATTACATTTTATTTTTTAAGCTGCTTTCTTACAAATTAAAATATAGATTTACGATTTACTATCTTTAAATTAATAATCCTTTATTTTGTTATTTACTAGATATATTTTGTTTTGATCATGTTATGTACCTAACAGAAAATTAATTAATTTTTAGAGAAATAAAAGAAACTATCTATTTTATCTCCAAGGGAATACGTAGCTTAAAGAAAGTACTTAGGTTATGTAAAAAGAAATATATTGATTTGATATGTGGCCCTCAAAGCAATTTATCCGGTAGACCCTCTTGGTCCCAGTCCGATGCTGTTAGACATTATCCTATCATAACTAGCACTCAAAGAATTATAATAAATTCAATCATAAACGTCACAACGAGAAAATAAACAAAGGAAAGAACTATATTACAGTAGCAGGACTTCAAATACGCCAGCAAATTATGTTAAGATTGCTACTATTTTTAACAATATTAGGTTGTTGTAATCGTTAAGACACTTGAAAAATGTGTTCATTGATTTTTAAAATTCGTTTTAGCAATATAGAAATCGTTCTGGTTTCTAGTGAAATGGTTATGTACTTGATAATTAAATGTAATATTTTCATTGAGGTAACTTGGAAGCATTCCATTTATAATATTGAATATAAAAATCATTGTAAAATAAAAGATGTATATCAAGAAAATTTTATATATTCAATATATAATTCCCTTATAGGATTAAACGTGTGTATGCTCTACCTATTGTATTTGTTAAATATGAGGTTATATAACAGGTGCAATATTGCATTATTTTAATAATAGGGTACCTATTTATTTTAGAGAAACTTCACTTGATGAGAATTACACAAGAACAGAAATGTGTTTCGCACACATAGTGTGTGCTCTCTATACTCATTTGATTGCTATTTTTTAGACATAAAGAAATCCGGTTTCTTAGGCTATTTTCACGATTTACAAAAAACTGGTGGGTGATGGAGCTGAACGGACATCGGATTCGTGTTCAGCACGTCGAAATATATATATAGAGATAACTATTTCGGGTCCCAGGGGCCTGTGTAATTTACCCTTCTACACATACCAGTTAACAATAAACAATAAAATTTTGTGAAATTAGATTCATTAAAATTGAGTTGAATAAGTTTAAATTACCACAACTCAGTTAATTATCTTTATTATTGTAACTTTCCCTCAAATCTTTCTTTTTTCGCTTCAAACTCGCACCACGTTTTCGAAGCAGTTTCTTTAAATCATCCACTTTTAAAGGGCCGTAGGATGCGATAATATCACAAACGTACAGTACAGGTGCAATATACAAGAATATTTATTTAAAAAACTAATTTAATATGTACGTTTTGTGACGTTTTCACAGAACACGGTGCGCCATGGCGGTTTGTTTAATGAATGTGCTAGTGGCGCCATCTGCTCCGAGCCTTTCATAATGTTCCCTGTTTTTCTCTTTAATTTCTAAGTTAATATATTCTTTATACCTATTTTTAAATTTTTAAACTCTTTTATTTAACTTGCAATGTTAGTGTTAGTTTGTTTAGGTCAAATCTTGCAATCAAAATTTCGACTAGTTCTAATTTTGCTAAAGCTGTGAAATCTTGCACATCTATGTAGGTCCGGTGACAATGCAATATAGTATATCTAATATCGTTCTAAATCCAACATGGCGGACGTCCCAAGATGGCGGATTATCTTTTTCTTCAGAACCTCCTTGATATGGGTATCAAATGAAAAGGCTTGACGAGTAAAGTACGATGAACTATGTAACGTCATTCTAAATCCAATATGGCGGATGCACCAGGATGGCGGATTATTTTTCTTTACAACCCCCTTCTAGTAGAGGGTCCACGCCTTCGAAAGCCGTCTAAATCGGCAAGTAACCCATTCCAGCAAGGTAAATAATTTTTGAGCTCGGATATCGAAAGAGGGTCCTAATGGGCATCAGAAATGGCTTGTTGGACTTTTGTTGACGATTGCACAACTTCTCCACAAGAAAAAAAGATGGCGAAATGTTATTTCATGAATTCGTATTTTTAAACGTATACCTCTCGCTAGAGAGTGAACCACATGCGATATTGATTTGATTTTTTTTTATTTATATACTACTGACATGAGCGCATCTATCTGTACTAATTAAATTTCAAACTCGCTTACGGTTTTTTTCTAAATAAATCCTAAATCACAGTAAAGAAATTTGTGTGTTTGAAATTTCGACGTGCGGGCAACTATATTAAATATTCAATTTTTTTATATACTATATACGAATGAAATATGGTCTAAAGATCAACAGAGTTTTTGCAAAAAAAAATAAATTAAATTGAAATTGTGCTATTATTTACATTTTTACAATTTTGTAAAAATATTAACAGGTAAAAAGAAACTCATTTGGTAGATGATTTACTCGATCTATTAATTATGAAGGTGTTGTATAGAGATATTATTTATTAAGTATATCATTATTTTGGTACAAATGATATAGCATTTTACAAATATGAAAATATAAAAACGTACACAAAACTTGTAATATATACATAAGTAATAATAATAATAATGCATAATAAGTATACACAGCTCAGTAAGCATTGACAAACCACTACATAGACATTACTATAAAGAAGCACTGTCTGCTAAAAACTGCTCTGTATTATTTCTGCCCTTAAAACAATTGTTAGGAAAGGCTGCACATGCAACAGAACACCAAGTGGACGCACATTTTTAATCACAGTTTACTTTACAATTCCACTATTTGTTTTCTTTAGAACCAGTTGTGACTTTATTTGGTTGTTCTCTATCAGATATCCAAATTTTCTGGGAAAGGGTAAATTTGGGAAGGAGATCGGAAAATCGCTTGGACACTAAAATTTTATGTGCTTTGTTAACTGCTTCTCAAGTCGAGAAAATTTGTTATAAATCCAGGATTTTGTGTTAAGTAAGGGTCTAAACCACTTTTTGTGGATAATTTTTACAATTAAAAGTACTTCGCAGTGAGCAGGGTTTTAACCTACTTCGCTAGATTCTTCAGTTGCTAGCTAAGCTAAGTACACTAAACCACTGTAATGCTCGTTTTAAATGCAGTAAGGAAGTGTCTGTTGTAGGACGCGGACGTAGCTAACGTAAGTCTAATAACCTTAAGGAAAAATAAATACTACCTTAGCAAATCTAAAGATTTAAATTCACTACAGATGGCTGTAGTGAATTTAAATCCTTAATCCGTCCTATGTGAATCTGTATGGATAGATTCACATAGGACTTACACTTAAATTACACGATCATCAATTGCATCGCAGTTATCTCCAAAATTAATCAAAATATATAGTTGGCGTGTTCATTTTAAGGCAACAATAACTGCTCATTTATTATCTTCGGAAAGGATAACTGACAGGTCACACAATACACCGAGTGCCAATAACGTTTTTACAATATTTTCTTCTTCATATTTTTCACTTAATTATTTACTGATTTCGTGAGTATCCTAAGATACCCTTTGTCATGTACCCACACAATTTTTGTAGGTTTTCTATTTTGCAAAAATTAAACATACACCTTGCGCAAATATTATTGTGTTCCCTTCTTCATGATTGCAAGTTCACATTATTGGACAACGTAGGTATGTCATTATTTACACCAATATTCTAAAATGTATTTTAGATTATTCGCTTTATATTTGTTACTATTTATAAAGTAATTCCAGTTTAGAATAAGAATTGTGTCTGTTATGGCGAATTCATATAATTCTCTATTTTAAAATCACGTAGTTGTAACATAACACATAAATGATTGTCTAGTTTTCAGACAATTGGTGACCTACTGATTAATAGTAATATAATACCTTAATCAAATTAGTTATTAGACTAATGTCTATCCACAATTACACAGACCGAATCCTGCCCCAGCTGTCACGTTGCGCGTTATCATAACAAGACATTATTACGATCGAATTAAAAAATCTGTATGAGATATCGAGTTAATTTTTTTTGCAAAAACTTTGTTGATCTTTAGACCATATTTCATTCGCATATAATATATAAGAAAATTAAACATTTAATGTAGTTGTCCGCACGTCGAAATTTCAAACACAAATTTCGTTCCTGTGATTTAGGATTTAATTAGAAAAAAACCGTAAGTGATTTTGAAACTCTACTAGTACAGAAATATGCGCTCATGTCAGTAGTATGTAAAGAAAAAAAATCAGATCAATATCGCTTGTAGTTAATTTTATAGCGAGAGGTATACGTTTAAAAACACGAATTCTTGAAATAACATTCCGCCATCTTTTTTTCTTGCGGAGAAGTTGTGCAATCCTCAACAAAAGTCCAACAAGCCATTTCTGATGCCCATTAGGACCCTCTTTCGATATGCGAGCTCAAAACTTATTGACCTTGTTGGAATGGGTCATTTCAATTTTTAATGCTTTGGACCCCTTACTATTCATCAAATAAAAGGGCTTTATGATTAAAATACGATAAACAACCCCCTTGACATTTGTATCAAATGAAAGGGTTTTGTATGTCGATAAAATAGGTAGACTAGAAAGTAAAAAATAAAATAAAAAATTAAAAAAAAAATTTTTAAAGCAAAGCTTTTATTTAAAAGAATGTGCAAAAAAATAAAAAATAATTTTGAGGGTGGTCAATTGAGCAAAGTAACTGTACAATACTGTATGATCGCCCTCAAAGTTTTTAGTTTCCAAATGTATGAATTTAAAAATAATTTTTTACTTTTTAATACTTTTCTTAAATTTCGTTTAGTCCTAAGTATTTTACTGACTTCATATTCTGCTGCCTTAGGTATTCTCACGATGATTATGGTAAGAACACTGAGGAGGGATATCGCTAAATATAATGCGGATGAAAGCTATGATGAAACAATTGAAGAAACTGGATGGAAATTGGTGCATGGAGATGTTTTTAGGCCTCCTAGAAATTCTAGATTATTTGCGGCGCTAATTGGATCTGGTATTCAAATATTTCTTATGTCATTAATAACAATATGTAAGTACTCTTTCTTTACATTTTCTTCATCATCATATATAATGAGTCAAGCTGCTGAATTTCTCAATTTAAATTACAATTTTTAAAGCAATTACTTCGTTGATGGAAGCGATAGGTATAGACTGTTGACAGAAACGCGGAGCTTACTACTAGCGTTCGCGGCGGCCTAGTCAATAACACAAATGACAAAAAAAAGCTGTTTTTAATTGGCTCGTGCCAAGCCAAATTTCCAATTTCGCTGGCGCAATTTACGATGCCGACAAAATGCCAATCTTCCTTTTACTGCAGAGACATCATCCGGCCTTCCACTCGACATATTTATTTAGATATTAATGTTTGAAAATTTGCAGTTTTTGAAATTTTACTTTTTCCCTGAGATTATATCCAAATTTAAAATTGGAATCCACCGTAGCTGATTGCGTTAAGCGACAACCACCCAAGGGGTTTTCTAGCTTCCCGTTACCGAAGTACTTTTCAAATTTTTGGCAGATATTTTTTATTCTAAAATTGCCTTTCTCTTATTTTTGATCGATTAACTTTTAAAAATTCGAAAATTTCATCATTCTGCCTGTTTTTCTGGCGATAATTACGGGGAATATTTTTTCAAATTTATTTTCAACTTTTAGGCAGATATTTTTCATTTCAAAATTACTTAACGATTATTTTACTCGACTAACGTTTAACAATAGAAAAATTTGAACGATCGGTCACTCTTTTGGCGATAATTGGTCAAATTCTTGTCACTGTATTAAAAAATATTAATGTCTTAGTAAAAGCGCTGCAAACCATAACCTATAAATATAATAATTTCAACGGCTTCAAAACAATAAAGAAATATAATGCTTATGAAAATTGTATTTACTATGTAAGAAATTTTATGTCCTCATGATTAATAACAATTGCAAAACGAAACAATGTTTTTTAATAATAATAATTCGTTTATTTAGCTAATGAAAGCTATACAATTTCATATACATCATTCTTACATCTAACAAAAGTGTAGATACAATAGATAAAATCCATGATTGATAATCATTATTATTATAACTAATAATTAATATAATTATAATTATTATAATTATTCGAGGAAACATAAGAAAACAAATTACACAGAACACAATACAAAATTCACTGCACTCACTGCACAATTATGCGGAAAAATTCCGTGCTGCGGCACTAATAGGCATTCTGCCGATAGTCTATAACAATACCATTTTTTATTTACCACATTTACATGCAAAAAACGATTTTTTGTCTAATACCTGTCCAATATCCTCTCACCTAATGAAATTGTGTGAGTTTGTTTGTCACACAATCATGTAAAAATCAGCTGTTCAATCAATTTGCAGATAGGTAGACAATGAATCGATTTAATATACAGGGTGTAATCAGTTTCATGCTATTAAAAAAAAAACTGGTAATGGGGACTGACTAGACAAACAAAAAACCTTTATGACGTTTCCCTCTACGGGCACTTTGAAAAAAACTGACCTAGGTCAACATTTTTAATATTAAGATAGAAGACAATTGAGAACCACTGCTTTTCTTGATCAATGGACTTGTAGTTCCCAATTATACAACTTTTAAATTGTCATAAATAAATACAAAGTCCTCGCCGGCACACGCGGTGGTCTGCGGTGTCAAAGCAAAGGCCTTGGATCATCGACCACCTCAACCGAACTCACGCAATTATAAAGAGGTAAATAATTCGTTATCTCTTCCTGCACAACTGCAAGCAAATAATGGCCATAGAACATTTCTTTACATGTGTGTTTTTTTTTATTTGGAACAAAATATTGGATTAATGTTTATAATTTAGAAAATTTAAATGTGATTTATTAACATTTGTAACATAAAAGAGTGTCCTGGGTTAATAGTCTACCACTTACCTAAATTATTCGAAATCTCTGCATCTGCATCAATACACAGTTCGGTATGTCGAATTAAGGACATAGATTAGATTAGATTAGATTAGATTAGATTTATTTCCCAAGAATTAATGTTACATAACAATAATAATACAATATGCTCGTATAGTTACATACCTAACATAGTGCGCCTTAATCAAGACATAAGGGAAAGTGCATTTACTTAAATAAGTTCATTCATAATGAATATACAATGTGCTTACTTAAATAAATTCAAACATTATAAATATACAATGCATAGAAAAGGTTTGGAAGTAAACCCTTTGAAAACCTTTTATGGATGAAATTTTGTAGTGAAGTATTCTTCTAGGTTATAGAACACGTAATTATTTAAAACTTTCTTTAGTCTGATTTTGAATAAGTTTGGGTTGTTTATGCTAGTGATAGAATTTGGTAGGTGATTATAGACTTTTACTCCGGAGTATAGAGGTCCTTTCCTATTTGTGACAAATCTATAATTTGGTGCAATTAGTTTTGAATTAGATCTGGTATTGTAATCATGAATATCAGTGGCTGTAGATATTTCGTTCCGTTGTCTGTAAATCATTATAGTTAATTTATATATATAGAGATTGACTACAGTGGGTATACGTAAATTTTTAAATGCCATTCTACAGGATTCTCTCGGGCGCATACCACAAATTGCTCGTATAGCACGTTTTTGTGTGATTAAAATTTTTTGAAGACATGTTGCGTTTCCCCAAAATTCTACACCAAATTGCAGTATGCTTTGAAAGTATGCAAAATACACAGATAGTGCTGCTGCATGGCTGATATTTTCTTTGACATTCTTTATTGCATAAATTGCATGTCCAAGTTTTTTATTTAAATAAAAAATATGTGTTGACCAATTTAACGATTTATCAATATATATTCCTAAGAATTTAGTGTCAGTTACTGATGCTATTTGACCTAGATCTGTTTGAATATTTATATCTGGTATTGGTGCGCGTGATTTTTCAAATGTTATATTCATTGTTTTCTCAACATTTAAGAGTAGTTTATTAGCATGAAACCAGTTTGTAATACCATTCATTGCCTCTTCGCTTTTAACTTTAAGGCTGTCCAAGTTATCATCATTCACTATGATACTGGTATCATCAGCGAACAATGAAAATTGTAACGAAGGGAAATTATCAACAAGATCATTTATATATATTAAAAATAATACTGGACCCAATATGGACCCCTGTGGCACTCCAGATTTGATATCTTTTGCTTCCGTAATAACGGTTTTTCCAACTCCCCGAGATTCGTCATAAAGTCTGACATGTGCTGATCTATGTTTTAAATACGAGTTAAACCACAGAAGTGGTGTACCGCGTATTCCGTAGTAATTGAGCTTCATTAGTAAGATATTGTGGTCTACACAGTCAAAAGCCTTAGACAAGTCGCAGAAGATGCCCATAGGAATATGTTTATTTTCTAGAATATTATTAATATAATTTATTAGTTTAAATGCGGCGTCAGATGTGCTACAGTCTTTTTTGAATCCAAACTGAAATGGTGTTAAAATTTTAAATTTTTCTAGATAGTTTACTAACTGTTTTTTTACTACTGCTTCTAATATTTTAGAAATTGTTGGCAAGAGTGAAATAGGTTTATAATTTGAAATATTATGTTTGTCACCTTTTTTAAAATACGCACTACGTTCAACACTAAACACTAAACTATCGGCTAACGTTGTCAATAAAGAAAAATAAAAGAAAAACTTGGTCCAAAATCCAAAAAGCAATACAAAAAGAACGAACAAAAAAGTTGTGTCTGTATGTAATCAAGAATTTAACGACTCGAACGGTAAGTCAATAAAATAAATCTTAACTATAAATACACAGTGACCCGAAATTCAAAAATAACAAAAACAACGAACGGCGGATTGGACTTGTGTACATTACGAAACACCCACAGTAACTAATATATTGCACAAGGGAGAGTCAGAGTATAGTTTTCTGCAGATCAGATCTACTAAACACTCAGAAAACATCGACGTCTTTCATCTTTACCGTATCGCTAAAGACCACCGACATTTTATAGCTATCTACACAGATATTGAGTATCATAGGCAAAGACACACGTGACAATCTAAACCTACCTCAATATTCCAGCAGTTGTCAAAAAATTTTATTGAAAATTTGCGAAATTTTTGTTTATTTTTTTTTCTCCAAAACTATGAGCTTTAGACCCCGTGTTATATAAGGTTCTTTTGTTCGTCTTGTCATTCCCTACCACCAGTTTTTTTTAGTGACATGATTCTCATTACACCCTGTATATAGGTCACAATGCATCCCAAATTTTAGCCATGTTCCTGAGGGAAACATGAAAGACTGTACAGACCAAGCTACTACACCAATCTACTTATAATCTAGTTAGTTATACAGGGTGTCCCGTAATAACGGGTAAGAAGTTTAACTACCAATTCCTTATCGAAAATGAAGTTCAGTTCTTCATTTTGGACAGGAAAGTATTATGTACCGATATTATCATTTAGTGCTTATAAATTATTTTCAAATTAAAATTATTTTGAAAAATATTTTAATATAAAATTTTTCAAAATAAGCCATTTTGAAAAATTTTGTATTAAAATATTTTTCAGAATAATTTTAATCTGAAAATAATTTATAAGCACCAAATGATAATATCGGTACATAATACTTCCAAATTATGATTTTACACGGGCCTACTTAGTCTTTTGACTCGTTTTTAATTGACTACAGGCAGATGTAACTTAATTCTATTTTCTCAAAACCCACATTCATATTCGATAAGGAATAGGTGGGTAAATTTTTTGCACGTTATTACGGTACACCCTGTATATGAGAAGTGAAATTTTATTTTTAGCCACATAAGCCTGAAAATGCTGTGATGAGTGAATAAAATTTAAAAACATTGAATTGAATCCTTGATAGAGCTAGTTGTTTTTTTAAATATCCTTATTTTATACTTTTATCTCTTCAGAATCATATGTACTAAAACACATTACCTGTCACTAGTAACATTCAAATTTGAAATGCTCTGTCTCAGATGAAAGTGCTGGCTATTAAAGAATAATAGTGTACTACAGATATAGAATATATTAAAGTTTGCTTTTATAGTACAAGAACTAGCGTGCAGTTATCTAACATGTTTGTGTCAGCTAAACACATTAGGTACGTTTAGGGAACGCAGCCGCATTGAGTTCCGTATACTGTGTCGAGCGAGTGGCTAATTGTTACACTTAAAGACTGTAAAATTTTAAATGAGTTTAGAAGTAAGTTGTATGAATATACCGAGTGTCCAGTTAGTGTTCCCTTGGAAGATTGTGCAAAAACAGCTAACTTTGCAAAAAAACTTTCTTAACAAAACTTTCAATGTTTCATCTCTACTAAATGTAAAATCATTATACTCTTCGCAAATACAAAACGAAGAGTATATTGCATTTACTCGGCACATTTCTAAAACCGGTAATATTGCTTGTAGAGAAAACATTTTCATGTCACTGTGTTGGTGATCGAATTCTAAACAACGTTCAAAATGTCCGTCCGTCTGTTTGCCTGTTCGTCTGGCAGTTTGTCTGTCTGTCCGTCCGTCACGTTTCTTGTAAGCACGATAACTTTAAAACGAAAAGTCCGATTGTATTGAATTTCGGACAGCAAGTTAGTGTTAGCTAGAAGACGAACCCTATTGTTTTTTAACAGAATCGATCAATAAATGAAAAAGTTATACATTTTTTAAATAAGAAAACATTTTTTACATGAATTTTTTTTTTAATATGTTGTAATTAAACTAAAAATGTCTAAAACTGACATTATTTACAAAGAAGCTGCGAAGAGTATCCTATAGAATGTGCAACAGTTATATAAAGAGTGCAGTAAATCGGAGAAGAGTATAATGGTTAGCTTGTTTTCAATTATGCAAGGTGTCACAAAAACGAGTTACACAAGAAATTATGATTTTTTTAATGGAACACTCTGTATTTTTTTGGTGCCAGTTAAGCCTCCAAGGGTCCTGTATTACACTTTAAAATATTTTGCCAATCCGATGCAACGCTGCCAAGTTATGATTCTTCCTCCTGTCTTTTTGGCAATTTACAAACATTTTTTTGACTGCCATATCTCTGCGATTTATTAACAGTTTTTTCTAAAAATGTTGAACGTTATTTAATAATGATTTATTTATTGAAAAATATATCATTATTAAATAGCATCCTACATTTTTAGAAAAAGCAATTAATTAATAAATCGCGGACATATGGCAGTCAAAAAATGGTTGTAAATTGTCAAAAAAGACAGGAAAGAAATCATAACCTGACAACGCTGCATTCGATTGGCCAAATATTTTAGAGTGTTATATAAGGACCCTTGGAGGCTTAACTGCCGCTAAAATAATACAGGGGGTGTTCCATTAAAAAAAAAATCATACTATCTTGTGTCACTCGTTTTTGTGACATCTTGTATAAATGAAAATAATTTTATGTTATAATAGAGATCAAATATTTAAAATTCTGTTCAGAAAGTTTTTTTGTAAAGTTAGCTGTTTTTCCACAATCTTCCAAGGGAACACTAACTGGACACCCAGTATTATACACCATTTTCCAAATTGAACCTAATATCTATTAGTAAGGGGTCCAAAGCATTAAAAATTGAAATGACCCATTCCAACAAGGTAAATAAGTTTTGAGCTCGCATATCGAAAGAGGGTCCTAATGGGCATCAGAAATGGCTTGTTGGACTTTTGTTGAGGATTGCACAACTTCTCCACAAGAAAAAAAGATGGCGGAATGTTATTTCAAGAATTCGTGTTTTTAAACGTATACCTGTCGCTAGAAACTTAACTACATGCGATATTGATCTGATTTTTTTTCTATACATACTACTGACATGAGCGCATATGTCTGTACTAGTAGAGTTTCTAAATCACTTACGGTTTTTTTCTAATTAAATCCTAAATCACAGGAACGAAATTTGTGTGTTTGAAATTTCGACGTGCGGATAACTACATTAAATGTTTAATTTTATTATATATTATATGCGAATGAAATATGGTCTAAAGATGAACAAAGTTTTTGCAAAAAAAATTAACTCGATATCTCATACAGTTTTCGAGTTACAGATTTTTTAATTCGATCGTAATAATGTCTCATTATGATAACGCGCAATGTGACAGCTGCGGCAGGATTCGGTCTGTGTAATTGTGGATAGACATTAGTCTAATAACTAATTTGATTAAGGTATTATATTACTATTAATCAGTAGGTCACCAATTGTCTGAAAATTAGACAATCATTTATGTGTTATGTTACAACTACATGATTTTAAAATAGAGTCTGTTAAAATATAGATGCAGAAATAATGGTTTAATGATTACTGAAAAAAGGAAACTTTGAAGTACGTCCAATTTGCTTAGAAAATTTTCAGTTACGTCATTTTGGCTTAGAAGGTGCAAATACAGTATGAAATCGTCAATAAATTATACAATTTTGAGATTAAAAAATAAAAATTGTCCGAAATTTCATATTTAAGAAAATGTATGGTATGACTTAAAAACCCATCAGAATTATATGAATTCGCCATAACAGACACAATTCTTATTCTAAACTGGAATTACTTTATAAATAGTAACAAATATAAAGCGAATAATCTAAAATACATGTTGGTGTAAATAATGACATACCTACGTTGCCCAATAATGTGAACTTGCAATCATGAAGAAGGGAACCAATAATATTTGCGCAAGGTATATTTAATTTTTGCAATATAGAAAACCTACAAAAATTGTGTGGGTACACGACAACAAAGGGTATCTTAAGATACTCACGAAATCAGTAAATAATTCAGTGAAAAATATGAAGAAAATATTGTAAAAACGTTATTGGCAGTCGGTGTATTGTGTGACCTGTCAGTTATCCTTTCCGAAGAGGATAAATGAGCAGTTATTGTTGCCTTAAAATGAACACGCCAACTATATATTTTGATTAATTTTGGAGATAACTGCGATGCAATTGATAATCGTGTAATTTATGATGCTCGTAAGATGTGAATCTATCCATACAGATTCGCATAGGACTTACGGATTAAGGATTTAAATTCACTACGGCCATCTGTAGTGAATTTAAATCTTTAGATTTGCTAAGGCAGTATTTATTTTTCCTTAAGGTTATTAGACTTACGTTAGCTACGTCCGCGTCCTACACAAGACACTTCCTTACTGCATTTAAAACGAGCATTACATGGGACGGTAGTCCAGTGGTTCAGTGTACTTAGCTTAGCTAGCAACTGAAGAACCTAGCGAAGTAGGTTAAAACCCTGCTCACTGCGAAATACTTTTAATTGTAAAAATTATCCACAAAAAGTGGTTTAGACCCCTACCTAATACAAAATCCTGGATATATAACAAATTTTCTCGACTTGAGAAGCAGTTAACAAAGCACCCTTCCTTCCCAATTTACCCTTTCCCAGAAAATTTGGATATCTGATAGAGAATAACCAAATAAAATCACAAATGATGACAAAAAGTCACAACTGGTTCTAAAGAAAACAAATAGTGGAATTGTAAAGTAAACTGTGATTAAAAATGTGCGTCCACTTGGCGTTTTGTTGCATGTATAGCCTTTCCTAACAATTGTTTTAAGGGCAGAAATAATACAGAGCAGTTTTTAGCAGACAGTACTTCTTAATAGTAATGCCTATGTAGTGGTTTGTCAATGCTTACTGAGCTGTGTATACTTATTATGCATTATTATTATTATTTTTATTACTTATGTATATATTACAAGTTTTGTGTACGTTTTTATGTTTTCATATTTGTAAAATGCTATATCATTTGTACCACAATAATGATATACTTAATAAATAATATCTCTATACAACACCTTCATAATTAATAGATTGAGTAAATCATCGGCCAAATGAGTTTCCTTTTACCTGTTAATATTTTTGCAAAATTGTAAAAATGTAAATAATAGCACAATTTCAAAAATGTATTGGCTTACTATCTTAATGCATTACACTTAGCCAGAAAACAGCCGCATGCAAACAGGAATACCACGAATCTAATTATGGTTTATTTTCAAAAGTCGTTAACTCAAAAACTGTATAAGATATCGAGCTAATTTTTTTTGCAAAAACTCTGTTGATCTTTAGACCATATTTCACTCGTATATAGTATATAAAAAAATTGAATATTTAATATAGTTGCCCGCACGTCGAAATTTCAAACACACAAATTTCGTTCCTGTGATTTAGGATTTAATTAGAAAAAAACCGTAAGTGATTTTGAAACTCTACTAGTACAGACATATGCGCTCATGTCAATAGTATGTATAGAAAAAAAATCAGATCAATATCGCATGTAGTTAAGTTTCTAGCGACAGGTATACGTTTAAAAACACGAATTCTTGAAATAACATTCCGCCATCTTTTTTTCTTGTGGAGAAGTTGTGCAATCCTCAACAAAAGTCCAACAAGCCATTTCTGATGCCCATTAGGACCCTCTTTCGATATCCGAGCTCAAAAATTATTTACCTTGCTGGAATGGGTTACTTGGCGATTTAGACGGCTTTCGAAGGCGTGGACCCTCTACTATATATTATATAGTGTATAAGTATTATCAATTGTTAAAGCAAAAAATAGCGGAATGCTAATAAACTTTTTATTTTATTTAAGTTACATAAAACACTCAATAGTTGGCAGTTAGCTAATTTTACTCTACATGTTTCACCAGTGTATGTCATCCCTCTATGGCATTCGACTTTTTCGTTTCATATTCTTATTTCCTAGCAATGGATTCGCCATACTGCAGCTAAAGAAGTTTCACTTCAAAAATATATATAAAGGCAACTTTCAAAATGAACAAAATACAAAAGTTAGCCAACGCAAATGTCGCTCATTTTCTGTAGTGGAAAATTTCACTTAATATTTATTAAAATACTGTATTTTTTAGTCTTCGCCATGTTGGGAATGTTGTCTCCGGCTTCTAGAGGTGCTCTAACGACAGCAGCAATAACATTTTATATGATACATGGAGCAGTTGCCGGTTACTTTTCGGCACGAATATATAAGACTATGAAGGGCCGTGAATGGAAAAGGGCAGCTTTCCTAACCGCAGTTTTATATCCGGCCGTTGTGGGCAGCACTTGCTTTTTCCTTAATTTTTTCATTTGGGGAAAAAATAGTAGTGGAGCAGTTCCATTTTCAACAATGATTTCCCTATTCCTCATGTGGGTGTTTATTTCTCTGCCTTTGGTCTATTTGGGATATTACTTTGGATACAGAAAACAACCATATCAGCACCCAGTACGAACGAACCAGATACCCAGACAAGTACCCGAGCAACACTGGTACATGAATCCATTCCTATGGTAAGTTTTTAACAATTCTCTGACTAGGAGTAAAAATTTAAGATTGCGTTATTTTACACTTTCTAAATTTATCACTGTTGGTTATACAATTTATAAAATGTATGTGAAAAATTTCCAAAATGTGAAACAAATGCGTCAGATTTGATCATGTAGTAAAAACACAAAAACAAAATTAATAAACAAATAATATCCAAAATTCTTCTACATTCATTGCGTTCCTTAAATATAATTTAAATATATTGAAACATGTTCTCTATAGGATTTTGCAAACAGCAGAAAAAAATAACTATGAGAACTAAAAGAAAAACTATGTGTAAAAATTTAACGAAATCCTTGCATTCTTTCGATAACCTGAATTCCGGTTATGCTAGCAAATTAAAATCCTAAAATGAATTTGTCTAATTTCTTATTTTAAAATTCTCATTCTAACACTAGCATCCACCCAGTCTCCTATGACCTTGCAGATTAAACTGGTATCTACATAACACCCTACGGTCATGAAGATTCAGTTAAAAATGAGACAAAGGCCTGAAATGAATTTATTTAAGCCGTTGTTCTCATTTTTAACCGAATCTTCATGACCGTAGGGGGTTATGTAGATACTAGTTTAATCTACATGGTTGTAGGGGACTGTGTGGATGCTAGTGTTAGAATGAGAATTTTCAGATAAGAAATTAGACAAATTCATTTTAGGATTTTAATTTGCTAGCATAACCAGAATTCAGGTTATCGAAAGAATGCAAAGATTTTATTAATATTTTTACACATAGTTTTTCTTTTAATTCTCATAGACAGTTATTTTTTCTGCTGTTTGCAAAATCCTGTAAAGAATATGTTTCAATACAATTATAAGCAAACAAATAATAATTCACTTTTAAACATAGTTTAAATAAGTTTGAGTAATAAGTATACTGAAAGACTAAGGTTCTTTTGTTTTAATGATTCTGAATTTAAATATTTTTATATATTTTTTTCAGTACCTTAATGGCTGGAATCTTACCTTTTGGAGCAGTATTCATAGAATTATTCTTCATATTTACTGCTATTTGGGAGAACCAATTCTATTATCTATTTGGATTTCTGTTCCTGGTATTTGTTATACTCGTAATATCTTGTTCGCAAATATCGATTGTTATGGTATATTTTCAACTGTGTGAAGAGGTAAATAGTTATAATTTTATATTTTTTATTTTAAGCAACCGAAAATGTGAATAAAGTTATGTAGACTTTGAATACATATATTGCAAATATGATTTTTCTTATACCGTAATGGTATATCATTCTTTTTGGCCTTTTTAACTCTAAATTGTTTAACTTTAAAAATTGCATTTGTTAACCTAAGGCCTCTTTATGCACTCGTTTTTTATTGCCTGTCGCCCAGATACGGATTGTACTATATGTATCTCACATTTTGGCGATATCCCTTGGCCTCCAAGGTCCCTTGATTTGAGGACATGCGACTTTTGTGTGTTGTGGGGATACCTCAAATCACGTCTCTATGCTCACAAACCCCGCTCCTTGATTGATCTGAAAGATGCAATCAGGCAGGAAGTGGCTACACTCGACCACGAGATACTGGATATGGGTGGGGGTAGATTTTCTATTACAGCTTGAAAACTGTATTGCAGAAAATGGACACCACCTGCCTGATAAGATAAGATTTATTCATCGACAAAGCTATACAAACATTTAACTTATCTGACTAGTCAAAAAGAAGAACAGTAATTTGAAATAGAGTACAAATATAATACACTATGAAAAGAAAAATTAAGAATTTAAATATATATGTAATATAATAAGGTGATAGGTATAGTGAAATTGATCGTACGATGGCGCGATGTGCAGCAAGACACCGAAGAAAGAGAAATGCATATCTCGCCCTTCTCCAGGCAAATACACACCTCTCCCTCCCTGATTGGTTCACCACACATCCCGCCACATTACAACAATTTCACTCCACATATTTAGACACAGCTACAAAGTTACAAGTATACATATAATACTATTATTTTCGAGTTAGTCTTCACACAGAGACGCTATATATAATATAAAATTGATGAATTAGATATACAGAAACAAAGTCAACAATTTAGGAACTAATCAATATCATAAAATGCTTTATCACATAAAATTTTGAATACTTTATTCTTAAATGACATGATGCTGCCAGTATCGATACACCGATTAATTTTGTTGAAACATTTAATACCGATGTGTCTTGGAGAATTCTCTCCTAATGCAAGGCGGGAATATGGCTGATATAGATTTCTCTTGTTTCTCGTGTGATGCGTATTAATATCACTGTTTCTGAGGCGGAAGGTTCGTTTTCTTTGATGAACATTATTAATCGGTAAATATACAAGCTAGGTAAGGAAAGTATTTGCAAATCTTTAAATAACGGTTTACAGCTAATTAAGGGGTTTTGCACATGGTTCTTATAACCTTTTTTGATATTAAAATGATCTTTTAAAGTATGAGGAGTTCCCCTAGAAAATGAGCCCATATTGTATTTGAGACTGAGCCAATCCATAGCAAAGAATTTTAAGTGTGTTTATATCGACAGAATCTCTCAGATTTCTTATTATGTAGCAGATAGTATTTAATTTTAAGCAAACCATATTTATATGCATGTCCCATGTAAGTTTTTGATCTAAGATTAGATTAGTCTTTATTAGTTCAATGTATAAATAATTACAAAATACCCAGTGGGTGTTGAACGTGTCATATGTGTACCTATTACTAAATTACTAAATAACTAAGTTACTAAAATTTTAATACAGACAATGTATAAAGCAAAAACACTTAAATAAAACATCGTATAGTTTGCATAGACAAACAGAATTAAAATAATTGGAAATTGATATAAATATTTTATTTAGAACTCAATATAATAATTTTATATCACCATCATTGAAGTACTCGTCTATCGCATAGTAGGCTTTATTTATTAAAAAGTAACACTTAAGAATTTAGTGGTTGTTGTACTCTGGCTGGACTTGTTTAATATCTTCAGGTATAGATTGTAGTTTGTCACCGCCTTTTTTTTGCAAGAAACACATGTGACATGTTTTATTCAAATTTAAGTTTAGACCATTCTTGCTACAATAACAACTCATTTCTGTGATGCTTTGTTGTTGTTGATGACAATCTGCTCAATATAATTATGAGATATTAGCATACTGGTGTCATCTGCGTAAAGAAGTTGAGTCGAAGTAACATATGTATTGGGTATATCATTGATAAAAATGATAAAAAACAGAGGTCCGAAAATAGAGCCTTGAGACACTGACGTTATCTTTCGTTCATGATGTATATTCAAAATGGCATGGCATTTACGAAGATTTCACCATAATAAAATTGCTTTTCAGTTAAAGAATGAGTGAATATTGTTCATTTTAAAAACATCCGGTTCCCTTCGGTCACTCTGTATAAATAAAAGTGACAAGAACCAAAGTAAAAACATTCTTACAAACACATCTGAATACGCCCCTCATAAATTGTGAAATAGCGCTCGGGCATCCGAACCTTGCTGATACAACCAACTGTACATAATATTTTCACTTTTTTTAATTTTTAGGATTACCACTGGTGGTGGAGAAGTTTCATAGTTTCTGGAGGCTCCGCTCTATACATTTTAGGTTATTCGTACTTCTATTTCATGAATAAACTGGAAATAACAGAATTTATTCCCACTTTGTTGTACATAGGGTACACAGGTTTAATGGTATTCACCTTCTGGCTACTTACCGGTACCATCGGATTTTTCGCCGCATACGCATTCGTCAGGAAAATCTATGCAGCTGTTAAAATTGATTAAATCCAATTTTATTCTCAAATTTGTGAATGTATGATGTACTTTTATATTACAACGAATTTGTTGTGTACTTTTGTGATGGCTTTTTTTAAACAATTAATTTCATTACGTACTATAATCTACAAGTTTACTTCGAGTTTCTATATTTATTTCTTTTTTAATATTTATTTAGATATTACAAATTAGAATATTTCTTTGAAACTAGGGTAAAGTTGCCCTTTCCCTTTGATTTTATGGGAAGAAAATTATGTAACAACCCTTTTAGATCACTGGCAATTTTTCAATTAAATTTAACCATAAGGTTTATATATTTGTTTGAAAAACTGTAAATTTTGTCGAGAAAGCAATGTTTCTTTTAGAGACAAATGGGGTACTTGTGAATCTGCACACCATTTAAGATGAAACTGGCAAATTCGGGCTGAAACGCCTGAAAATATTCCGATAATGATCATGATATATCAAGCACTGGTTTAGGACATATTTACACAGTTCATTTTAAAACAATAATTGCTGCTGTGATAGTGACAGTCACGTACATTATGTCCTGTAAAATGTGACTGGTGAGGAATTTTAGTGTAATTAAGTGAATGTCTAAACTAAAGGCTGTTCTGTTTAAATACATTAATATGTGCATATTATGACTGGTTTTTGTTTCATTAATTCCCTACGAATACGGTATTATTTGCGCTATTTTTTCTGTGACTGTACGAATGTCAAATATTTGTTAAATAAGACTTGGTGCTGCCGCTGAAAGAGCCAAACACAGAATGAACTTGTACACTGATTTAATGCGAACCTGTAGAGGTTAAAAAGCTTCTTCAAAAAATAAATGAGAAATAAGTTCAAATAACTGACCCCCCCCAGTGTTACTTGCATTATGCGATAGGCGATTTTCAAGGTCCCAAGAATACTTGGTAGCTTACCATAACTGTAAGCTGACCTGATTTGAATCCAATTCATTTCTTTATCCACCAACATTTTAAATCATCCAATATTTGGATACTGTCTGTACTCACCTCACCTTTTTTACTTAAATACACTTTATATAATCCACAAAATATACATTTTTTAATATTTGACTCTTCACAAAGTTGAAATGAAATTATAGGTTCTAAACGCAACAAACGCTTACATGTGAGAGTGACAATACTAGAAGGGAAATATGAAATGGCAAAATGTAGCAATAATTTCATAGGAACTAACAGTAGGTTAGTTCCTATGACATGAATTAAGTTTCTTTATTCATGTATGTTATCCAGTTTTAGTGGTGCAATAATCTGCATCAAGTTTATGCAACGGATTGAGAATCCAAGTTTTTTTAATCTTATAAAGCATATTTTTCTCTTTCATGTACTTATTTGTTAAGTTGTAGACCCATATTTTGACTTTGTGATTTTGGTTTCGGTAACCTCAACCGTTCAAATAGTATGGATTTTCAGAAATTATCAAATAACTGCTTTGTGGAGAATTTCATTCTTGGCAACATAAAACTACCCATAAAAACGGGAGTAGACCTGAGCATTTTAATTTGCTGGTGAAATATAGGTTTTCGTTCCAGATCAGTAATCGTTGCAAGTACCCTTTAATCTCTGATAATTATACAAAAAAGACACTAAATATTATTTTCTAGGGTAAAATTTAAAATATTCCAAAAAATAATCAATGCACTTATAATTGACCTTAATATTTATAATTTTTGTTGATTTTTACTTAGTTATATTTAAGGAATAAGTTTAGGTACAAAATTATTGCACTTCAACGGTCATCGTTTTTATTGTTTTTGTTTTATTTAATTTTTGTGTATTATCGTTATATTTTAAAACTTATTTTTTAAAGAGCAACATGTTTTAATTTTACACACTATATTCTATCACTACTGTAAATATTTATGTAATTCAAATAAAAGTAAATTTTGTGTATGATTTTGTATTTTTGCCTTCCAGTAAGTAGATTAGATTTAAATTACAGGTGGATCATATTGCAGTGAGCAAAACAAAATTTTTTGAGGTATAATAAATGTCATTTTAACCAAAGTGTTTAGAGTTCTATCCCTCGATAAAGTAAAAAATAAATGGCTGGTCAAGACAAAAGACACAGATAAGAAATGTGAAAGAAACTCAAAAACAGGACAATGCATTGGTCTTATAATTTTGGCCGTGTTGTTACACAAATATATACAATATTTGTTAACAACAATTTACATTACTAGATGCGAAAGTTTACTTTTAGGTGTGGTGATTTTTTAATGGCCGAGGTGAAGCCAAGGCCTTTCAAAAAACACCAAACACCTAAAAGGGCTTTCGTATCGTGTAATGTATTAAATTTTTTCTACTACCGAAAGATATGAGATTCGATAATTTAAAACTAATTATTTCATGATATTCGACTTCTTTAATAAATTCTATAGTATAGGAGGCTGTGACAATTGTTTACATGCCAACGAGACAATTACTATCTAACTCGACTGTTTCCTTTCATTATCGCGCTGTCGGTAGGGTTGCAAAGTTCATTTATATAGACGGTAGTAGAAAAAATATATTAATGTAGAGGTCCGATTTTAATACATGAATATGGAGTTTTACTTCCCTCTCATCGAAGGGAAGTATTGTATTCGTGAAAATATTATCCTCCGCGATTTTTTCGGATTGTCACGTTTTAGACTGGAGATTACGAAAATGAAGGTCTTTCAATTTTATCAGTCTGTTTGTGCTATATCTAGAAAACTATTTGACGAAGAACGGTCAAATTTGGTATGTGGTAGTCGGTAGATGCAACTGCCAGTAAAGAAATGGGTAAACTTTCCCTGGAAAATATACAGATACCACCTAAAGAGAGTAAATAATTATAAAAATGTGACAAATGGCAATAATATTTGGCATATAGTTAACACAATTGACAAGGATGACGCCTGTTTCATTTTTAATAAAAAATATACAGGGTGGTCATCCTAAGAAATAATTCGACTATGGTGAAAATTTGTAAAGGTACTGTAAATGAAGCTGCTTGAAAGACGAGTTCTAACCGAATGAACTGCTTCTAAACATATAAAAACACCAATTCGGTGCTTTCACAAATTTTAAAATCTCAGTTAAAAAAAATTGAATTTTCCCAAGCAATCGATTTATTCCTGAAAATAAGCCCTTTTAAATTTGAATTTAAATTTTATCGTGAAAATCTGTACGTCACCGTATCCCGCACTGATGGCGTCAGAGGTTACATTGTCGGGAAACAAACATGGGTTGTGTATTATAAATACATGTTATTTTGCAAAACCTGAACGTTTTATAATGAAAAATAAGTGTTTTGTGCCAGGAATCAAGAATACATCCAAGAACCCACCTGAAAAAGTTTTCGTGACAATACCAAAACAAAGACATTGCAAAATAAAGTGTATTAGCCTTTTCGAATTAAATCACAGGTAAAACGTACAAAAAGACTTTAAAATGCTATGTTTATATACTACATACATGCGATATTACTGTTTGATGTAATCGATGTCTCACCAGTCACTACCAATAATAGCGTGTTTCGCATAGCTGTTTAAATATTCAAATTTTATGTTATTTATTTGTTGAAATATTAATGGACGATGGATTGCTTTTTAAATACAGGGAAATGCTTTAATACATTAAGTACTTCATTTTAACAATACCAAAAAAGCTAATTTGCATATAATGAAAACACCTAATTGCAGCAAACACGGGCGATTACATAGAAACCAAATGCATGCACACACAGGTTTTGCATGTCAGTGTTGGTCAGTAGCACAGTGACGTACATCAGTGTTAGAAAGAAAGGGTGGGACTTAACCTGCGCCAGGCGACCTCTTCCTATTTGACGACTACAATATTTATGCTAACCTTCCATACTTGGCACCTTTACGTGTGTGAAACACATTTTGTTCCTGTGTACTGCATTTTGCAAACGGCACACCTCATCGTGTATAATATGCATATTGTTAATAAAATGTGCTAAAAAAAACCTACGTGCAACACGTGTTAGCGTTAATGGCGGACACACGTCGCGGTTCTTTACAAATAAAAGCCACGAATAGATAGATAGATAGATAGATAGATATATTTTATTGGTGTTACAATACATTAAAAATGCTTACACAAGTCAGAAATGTGAGTATAACATAGTTAAGTAGGACAATAACAAAATTGTACAATAATAGTATGAATAATAAATAAAATTGTTGTGTGAGATAGGATAAAATAATGTGTAGTAGTGACAATAAAAACAGTTAAATTCGTAAAACATAATAAATATAAAAACGAAATATACAGTTAAAATAAAATTATTAAATATGCACAGTGTCTAGGCAATTTTTAAATCTGAGTGATCGTTATCAAGAAATTCATTTAATGTATAAAAGGCCTTGGATTTTAAGTAGGCTTTAATTTTGTTTTTAAACTGCAAGAGGTTTAGGTTCTTTACAGAATTCGGCAGTTTGTTATAAAATTTAGCTGCATAGTAACCTGTTCCGTTCCTGCTTTTTGTCAGTCGAAGAAAATTTAAATGAACTTTGTCACAATTTCTTGTATTGTAGTTGTGTAGTTGGCTGTGCATTTCATATTGATTTTCATGTTGTTTGAGGTAAAGTAAACATTCAAGAATGTAAACACAGGGCAATGTCAGTATATTAAGTTTAATAAATTGATCCTTGCAGTCATCCCTATATTTTAGATGAGAGAGTATACGAATGCATCTACGTTGTAAGCCAAATACTCTTGTGGCATGTGCTGAATGCCCCCAGTTTAAAATACTATAAGACATGTTAGCATGGAAAGAGCCATAGTAGGCCATGAGTAGGAAGTTTGGGGATATTGTGTTCACTAGGTTACGTAAAAAGTAAATATTTTTCGAAAGTTTTGTTGACAATTTTAACGTATGTTGCTCCCAAGTTAAAATTGGATCAAGGTATACACCTAAAAATTTTATGGCGTTACCATTTTGTTCATTACGGTCTGTTGGGTCAATGTTCCGAAGGGTGAAAGTTAGTGATTGTTTTTTCTTCATTTAGTTTTAAACTATTTGTTAAAAACCATTCGTTAATCCTTTTATCAGTTATTAAGACACTTTGATGTAGTTCCCCAAGTGTTAAGCTAGTGTTAAGTGCTGTTGTGTCATCAGCAAACAATATGAAGTTGGTAACATCGTTACAATTGGGTAGGTCATTAATATATATGGTAAAAAATATGGGGCCTAATACCGATCCCTGTGGAACACCAAGAGTTACTCTTTTTGTTTGAGAAGTGCACCGGTTATAGTTTACATATTGCTGCCTGTTGTTTAAATAAGATTTTATAAGTGTTACACTGTCAATATTAAAGTTATAATTTATTAGTTTGTTTAGGAGAATCTCATGCGATACACAATCGAAGGCCTTCGTTAGGTCATAGAAGCTGGCTGTTGTGTATTTCTTGTGTTCGAAGGTATCCAAAATGATTTGTACAACATTGTTAATTGCCAGTGTTGTAGATCGCTTATTCCTAAAACCGTATTGGCAGGAGTGATATAAGTTGTTGTGCTCAAAATATTCATCTATTTGATTTTTTAAGGCAGCTTCAAAGATTTTAGCCAGTATAGGTACGAGTGAGAGATGGGCCGATAATTATTTAATTCTTCGTTAGAGCCATTCTTGTGAATCGGAATTACTTTGGACAATTTTAGTACGTCAGGAAAGATATTGTTTTTAATACATAGGTTAATTAGGTTTGTCAAGGGATATATAATTAAATTTTTGATACTTTTAATGAGTTTTACGTTGATGCCATATGTATCTTTACTTTTACTGTTTTTGAGATTGGATATTATAGTACGTACTTCATTGTAAGTCGAATAGATCGACTAGCCAATCAGGAACTTACGGAATGTTTGCAACTGAAGTGGCTTATAGTATAGTGCACGCATTGACAAAAGTCGCTTAATTTTTTATCCCCTTGGCACTTGGAGAGTAAAATGTATGACCTCACCAGATATGTTACTTATACCCTGTAGATTACAAATCCACTGGTCAAAAAATCGTCATGAATATAAGGGCATCACAAATCAAAATTTTCTAACTATTCACACCAGGTGATAGAGTCAATCATGAATCATACCTTGTCTTAAAAATATTTTCATTCTAATGGATTACAGTTTCATAAAATCTCTTTCAGTTTCTTGGAAATGCTTAACCTTTGAAACGTTTTTCGCCCTTATTTTGAGCTTATCAGAAAGGCACAAAGCCACTCATAACGATGTTTCATGCAGAACCAAGGCAATATCCATGAATAAGTATGAAATATTTGCATTTGACGTTGACTGATAAAAAACAACAGATCTTCACCTATCTATTAGCTAACCAGTATTGGAGCCTATTATACTCTATCCATGTTTAAAAGTGAATTATTTATAATTATTTGTTTGCTTATAGTAATGAAACATATTCTTTATAGGATTTTACAAACAGTGGAAAAGAAAACTATCTATGAGAACTAAAAGAAAAACTATACGTAAAAATATTAATGAAATTTTTGCATTCTTTCGATAACCTGAATTCTGGTTATGCTAGTAAGTTAAAATCCTAAAATAAATTTGTCCAATTTCTTATTTGACATTCTCATTATAACACTAGCATCCAACATAGTCCCTCCTATGGCTATTCAGATTAAACTAGTATCTACATGACCCCCTACGGTGTGAAGATTCAGTTAAAAATGAGAACAAAGGCCTGAAATGAATTTATTTACCTACCTTCTTCATACCGTAGGGGGTCATGTAGATACAAGTTTAATCTGAATAGCCGTAGGGGACTATGTTGGATGCTAGTGTTATAATGAGAATCGAATAAGAAATTGGACAAATGTATTTTAGGATTTTAACTTGCTAGCATAACCAGAAGTCAGGTTATCGAAAGAATGCAAAGATTTCATTAATATGATTACATATAGTTTTTCTTTTAGTTCTCCTAGATAGTTTTTTTTTTTTCGCTGTTTGCAAAATCCTATAAAGAATATGTTTCATTACTATATAAGCAAACAAATAATAAATAATACACTTCTATAGAGTGTAGGGGCCCTCTGTATATTAAAAACAACTGTTAAAAAGAAAAGCAGAAATGCAACAAGCGGCAGCGGAGTTGCAAAAGTTGACAGTTTAAAAAAAAATAAAGAATAGAAACTGAACCTGAAACCGTCTCCGAATCTGAGTATGCTCTACTCTACCCTACACAATCAATTATTTCAAGAAGATATTTTTTTACCTGAAATTCTCTTCCGTTTATTTAAGATCGTTTGACCTTGAAAAATTCAAAATTTTCGGCTGCACTCGGCTGCAGCGCATTTTCATTCAAGGGCCCCCAGACCTTACATGTCCGGGCATTTGGTTGAATTTTACCAGGTGACCTCCGGCATGGATGAAAGTAATTTGCTGAAGTAAAAACAACAAACGATATTTCAATTCCTTTAATTTCACTTTATGTAGTTGACGTTTTAGACATTACAATAATTATTACATAACTTTTCCTATTCATTTTTGTTTAGTTTTACTTTAGAAAGTGATTCTTTTTACATAAGTGAAACAGTGAAGTGGTTACTGTCTAGCAAAGATAAGATATTTTTCTAGACAACCACCATCACCACCAACGCAAAAGGAAAAACATGTTTATTTTCTTGGAATTATTCTGATTTAACCTTTTTCAATTTAAGAGCGGTGTGCCATTTCTTCACAAGCGTTAGCGACATAAAAACTGGAATCATAATCGGTAAAAAAAGTGGAATGTACACAGCATACCTAAAAACAAGAAATATTACTTTTATATACTTCCTAAATATATTTCAATTCCCACTTTTGATCATGAGGAAAGTACAATAGAGCTAATAGGGAAGGATCACTAAAAGCGGCTTCAGAATGAGAGAAAGCCACCTTGGCATGTTCTAAGCCATTATCCACATCCCCTTTCTCTAAAAATGTTGATGCTAAATCTGCACTTTCCACTGCTAAACTAATCTTCTCTCCGACTTCATCGCTTATAACAATACTGCTAATTTCTGACAATAGTTGAGCTAGTGAATTTAAAGTTCTTCTTGTTGAAACCAACATTTCCCTTGCTTTTCTTGTTTTTAGTTCTTTAATGCTCTCTTCTTTATTTACATTAATTTTAAATAAATGTTGTAGCTGAGCTATAAAAGTAGAAATGATGGGTCGTAAATCTGGTTTAAACTGTTTTGCCCCACAAGAAGCCTTGTCAGGATTATAAATGTAGATACCACCCCATCTTGGACTCAGAAATGCATTTGTTTTAATCTTCTCATTTTTTTTATCGTATATATACAAAGGTGTTGAGCAATGTGGGAAATATACAACCAAATTTAATGTAGGCCTTGGTGATAAATGCGTCCATAGCTTTGTCTCTAACGGAGTTATAATATGTGGCAATTGCTCCTCTTGTAAGGCATAATGGTCTCCAATTTTTCGTGGGATAGCCCCTAGTTCTGTTAAATACAACCATTGCGATTTAACAACAAAATCGGCAATAGGCGATATTACCTTTAAAAACGGTTGCAGATTTATATCTATGTCCTCTCCGTTCAAATCGATGGTAAGATCTTCTGGATCAGGATGGACGAAAGAAATTAATATATCATACTCCAAACTTAATGGAATGCCAAAATCCTTATTTGTTCTATTATACAGTTCTACCTCATACATCTTACTTAATGGCAAATTGGCTCTATACACTCTTGTCGTGTACCACCAAACTGGTAATCCTATTATGACTAACACAATGAAATACGAAAGGACACTAAATATTCTGTATGTTGCCTCTTTTTCCTCTAAAAGTAAAGAAATGTAGGTACCTCGAAATAACATTACAAATTCTAAGTTATACCTTCCTCATTAGCACAAGATTCAGATTTATTTGTATTTTCAAATCCCATTTCAAGTTTATAAATAAATTTATTTATTAATTTAGAAATTCCGCTTAGGATTTCTCATTAAATTTTTAGGTTATATGTATTGTATGTATGATGTATGTCTTGTCAACGTCAAATAATTGAGGTTGAAATTTGATACGTCAAAATAAGTGGATTTATTTAATTTGAATATCTGCATTCAGATTGCACTTAAAAATGGCTAATTCTTCGTCTCTTCGGTACATGTGATTATTTTTATAAATGATATATTTTTACTTCTACTAACAGTTCTAGCTGGTTTTCTAGGCTAGGCGTTCTAGCATGCATGTAAACAAAACAGCAAATTAATACCTAAAGGAGACTACACACGTACACATGTTCAGGTAAAACGTAAAACCGTCAACTGCAACTACGCCTCCCTTAATTTATAAAATTGGAACATAATTATTCAAAAAATGGAAGTCATAAAGCAAAATCAAAGGGCTCTAAACACACCATGATTAAAAAATGAGCAAAAATTGTGTACATAAAACTGATGTTTAGTGATTTCCACCAAAATATTCATTATTTCGTCCTAGGACCATTTTATCAAGGCGAGAATAAGGGCCGGTTTATCAATATATCAATGCGAGGATATGAAGTTATCCTATAGTTAAATCACAGTAGGGTCACCACTTACTACTGAGAGTGTAGTCCACGCGTCGAGAGCAGGGGTATATCGACACGTGGACTACACTCAGTAGGTAAAATAAGTGACCCTATTATAAGTTGTTCTTTAACTATAGGATAACTTGTTATCCTCTCATTGATAAACTGGCCCTTACTGTTGTTCTATAGGTAAATCATAGTTTAATAATACAGTATAGGGACACTTCCCTTACTGAGTGTAGTCTACGCGACTATAGCAAAGATTAGATAATTAACAAGATAGGACAGCCGGCGGAAAACCTTTTATCTTTTAGCGATAGCAGAAATGAAGTATTTCTATGTTCATATGTAGGGCGTCTATATATATTTGGTTCGGATAGAATTGTACATTGAAAGAATAATTTAAAAACTTTTTTTTTATAAAATGAGGAAATAAATAACAGCCACACGTAGCTGCAATCGAGATCTATACGTGACGTAGCACTTAGTAATTACATCTATTTGTATTATTATTAACTACAAGAAGGTAGGGTCACAGCATAAATTTTCTTATGCTGTGGTAGGGTTGTTGACCATTTTTTTAAAATTTTATACCTATTCAAGTGATTTATAAAATTTTATTTGACCCGCATTTTTTTATTTTACATTCCAAATTCATTTTAATAGTGAAATTAATTATTTATAAGTTACAAAATTTTGAATTGGCCCTATGGTGAGATGTGAGAGCATGTTCGTCTCAAACGATACGATACCAAGTTAGAATTCCGCTGCAGGCATTATATTAGAGAAAGAGACATGTATCGAATTGGCAAACCGATAGAGATTTAGGTGTCGAGTAAACTCTATCGTCGAAGTGTCAATATTACGATACGAAAGTTACGGAAGCGCTGAAGGGCCAAGATAAACCTCTTTTTCTATGTCGCTTGTTAGACGAGTTTAATTCGACTAACAGTAACATTACTGTTAGGCGAGTTTTATTGTAATTAACAGTTTCACGATTCTTAGTTGCGTTTATTTCGGCTATTAGACGTGTTTAATTCGACTAACAGATGCGTTACTATTAGGCGAGTTTAATATCGACTAACAGGTGCACGACTCTTACGCACGTTTATCTCGACTATTAGGCGTGTTCATTGTACTGCGCCACTTGAAAGGTTTGTTTTGGTTCTAAATTTTCAGGGTTCTAGAACCGTTCCCGTCTTGTGCAGTTTAAGAATGGGGTATTTTCCCATATTTTTTTAATTTGAAAATTGAAAACTAGAAATAAAAATAAGGAATACGTGTTTTTTCTTTTTTTTTACTTTTATATTTAAGCCGGAAAAAAATTAGTTAAACTTTCATGACGTCACTAAGCGATAATTCAAATAGAGCGCCAAATGTACTTATTTCTAGGGAGTTTCAAGTTGGTGATTTGTGATTTGACATTTCATGTAACTATAACCTTATTTTTTGTTTGTTTCATAAACAGATGTTCAGTTTTGTGTAGCACCTAATATCGACCTGTGAATGAGTGTAAAATTTCATTAAAAACGACGTTTGATCTACCTTCTATACGTAATTAGTTTCCATATTTGTATGCTTGTATAGAATGTTTTCAAACAAATAGCTAAACAAACAAAATATTGAAAATTAATGAGTCACACCACTGTCACCCAAAGAATTTATAAATTCTTTGCTGTCACCAGATTAACAGTGTGGTGTCAGTGTTGCCAATAGTTTTTTGGTGATTTACCTAGTTTTCGCTTAGTGACGTCATTATGAAAAATTGAAACTTCTAATTAAAATTATAATTTTATAGTTTTATATAAGTAACATATTTTTTTCTGTGCCAAAAATATTTAAAAAATATGCATTTTTCAAATATAAGCATTTCCACTTTCATCTCAGATTAATGAAAATACCCTATTATGAATTTTAGTGTACTACGCATGTTACTGTGTTATCTTGTGTGTGTTTCAGGGTAACACACACACACGATGACACAGTAACACGCTGACTTCTTATAGCATTAGCAGCACATCCGTCTTTACTACACAGACCTTAGGTTTATTGTGAAGATGGATACGAGTATGAGCTTTGTTTTGGTTTTAACAAGAACGGTTCTAGAACAGTTCCCATCATGCGCAGTAAAGAAACAGTCATGCGTAGTACACTAAAATTCATAATTTCTTATTAAACTGCGCAAGACGGGAACGGTTCTAGAACCCCGAAAATTTAGAACCAAAACAAATCTTTGGAGTGGCGCAGAACAATGAACACGCCTAATAGTCGAGATAAACGTGCCTAAGAGTCGTGCACCTGTTAGTCAATATTAAAATCGCCTAACAGTAGCGCATCTGTTAGTCGAATTAAACACGTCTAATAGCCGAGATAAACGCAACTAAGAATCGTGCATCTGTTAGTTACAATAAAACTCGCCTAACAGTAATGTTATTATTAGTCGAATTAAACGCGACTAACAAGCGACTTAAAAAAAGAGGTTTGTTTTGGCCCTTCAGCGCTTCCGTAGAAAGTAGACTTGGAATCACTAGTTTCGTCTCAAACGATACGATACCAAGTTAGAATTCCGCTGCAGTTAACAAATAGAGGAATAATCGACAAGAGTCTAGAGAGACCGAAATGCGAAAGCTTCGAGCATGCGCATTACCTTGTAAATGTGTAATAAATTCGTGCAAGTGGAGAAATTGAAATATTTCCTGTTATTTTGTGGTTGTGGTTTGTGGTCTGCGACGCTAATACTGCCTGCGGCGCTAATAATATTAACAATTAGATATCAAAATAAAAACCTACTAACCTAACCCAAAGAAATCACACGAAAGAATGAAATTATTATATAAAAAGAAGGAAAACCTAAAGAAATCAGAAAAGAATTTGTAAAAAAATATATTAATCGTTACAGAATTAAAAAAAAAAATTGCGCGGACATGCAAATTTGAACCCGGGACCCCTCGCGCCATAAGCTAAAGCGTAACCTATGCGCTATCCATCTCGCTGGAAGTAAACGCTAGAGCAAAGCAGAAATAGTCAAACTAATGATATCACGTGTTGGGCGTGTCGAAGCTTTCGCATTTCGGTCTCTCTAGACGCTTCTGAATAATCGACGGGCGTCGTTCGTTTACTAGCTGTTATAGGATCGACGTGAGTCATTGTTATAATAATTGTCTTCAAACTATTGTTATTGTCATTATTTATAACTTGGATTAAAATATAAAGTACACTGTAAGCTAAACTAAGTATGTAAATGTTTTTTATTAATAATATACTGTTGCAGATATGTTTTAAAATAGAAAATAAAAATTAAATTTTTTAGTTTATAATTTATACAAAGGAAAATAAAGAACAAATACGCAACAAATCAACCAATCACTACCACCAACATGATCAACGAAAACATGAAAACTCTCTAAAATTGAATTCTCATTACATATACGTCATCATTTACCGCCTTGTTATATTTTGAAAACCAATTTATTCTTTCATGTGATTATTAGGACTTTCTGATATATGAAATGTATATTTAGTATATTTTTTGATGGTATAATAAGATTTGATAAATTTTGTTGAAGGAAACGACCCTGCTAGAACAAAACAAATACATGGTTGAGAAAAAAATAAAACAATTTACTTAGTTTGTTCAGGTTCCGCGAAAAGGCAAACCTAGGTTTATTTGAACATGTGTGGCCACTTAAAAGTACAAAGTATTCCTGGTTGCAGCCATGTCCAACGTAATTTGATACACTTGAGTATTGGAAATTTGTATTTTATCTATGATTGGAAAGTTACTTTACGCCGGTACCTAACCTATTGCTACATGAATGAAAGTGATGAAAAAAATTAGGGTTGGAAAACTATCCTACCTTATAAAGTGTTTTAAAACTCACAGTCCGACAGTCCTCTTCTTTTTTTAGATAGGAATATTGAATATTCTCAAACAGTCGTTTCCATCGTTTGTCATTGCAACTCATAGATTTAATTAAAACCTCTTTGTTACAACTTCATCCTTACGATAAATTTTATTAGAAGTATGAAAAGAACAATTTTTTGCATTATTTAGTTTCATGTGCCCAGCGAAATCTCGTTAAAGTGGCCATCACAGACTACGTGGCCATTCTCTATCTCTAAAGAGACATTCAAGAGGGAAATATTTATTATTTTTGCCCATAACTTTGTTTTTTTTTAGTAGGTACGTATATTTAAAAAACTATGAGTACCTAAGTAGAACAATAACAAGACTATTACTATGAATTTTCACTCAATAATTTCAGTGGTTTGCAAAATAGCTAGATTTAAAACTACGAAATAGGAAGATTAACATAATTTTTAAATCTACATCTAGCTATTTTGCAAAGCACGAAAATTATCGAGTAAAAATTCACAGTAAGTCTTGTTATAGTTCTACTTAGGGTACTCTTTATAGTTTTTTAAAACGTGTACCAAGACAAAAAAGCTATGGCAAAAAATAAATATTTCCCCATTGATCTCTTTTTAGGGAATGCCACCTTAACGACAGATTTTCATTCCTGAAAAATGAATCGAACACCTGGCTAGGCAACCGCAGCCTAATATACAACCTTACCATTATTATGGGTGGTGTACTTCGGGCAAGCGTTGCCCACCCATGTGCTCAATACCTTTTCATCAGTAATGAAAAAAACTGATTTTACAAAATATCAACAGGCACTAAAGCAAATTTTTTTAAATCTGAAAATAAAGCTCTAAGAAAACAAGACTTGTTAAAATGAAAACTTTTATTAACGAAATGAATCAAATCAGTACAGTTGCTGTCTTGGTCGAAATAATCCTACACTGCCAAAAAGCTTTACATACTCGTTACTATGTGCAGTTTGGATAAATATAATACAAAATGTATTTATAATACTCACAAGTACAAAAGAATTTAAATAAATATATACAAAAATATCAACGGAATGGACTGAACATATTATAACACATGTCCCTTCAGTCTTCTATGAACTTGGTTTAATCTACTTCTTCCATGCGAGACGCATCTTCGGTATCACCAGCCTCAGCAATTGGAGCATCACCAGCAGGAGCTTCCTCAGTAATCATAGCTTCTTCCTCGTCGATACCCAAACCAAGCTTGATCATTCTGTAGATTCGAGAAGCGTGAACTTGTGGCTCATCGAGAGTGAAGCCAGAGCTAAGCAAAGCAGTTTCGAACAGAAGAATTACCAAATCTTTAACTGCTTTGTCGTTCTTATCGGCTTCAGCCTTTTGTCGGAGATTTTCAATGATGGAGTGGTCAGGATTAATTTCGAGATGTTTCTTAGCTGCCATGTAGCCCATGGTAGATGTGTCACGGAGGGCCTGGGCCTTCATTATCCTTTCCATGTTGGCAGTCCAACCATATTGCGATGTTACGATACAGCATGGCGACTCTACCAAACGATTAGAGACGACAACTTTCTCTACTTTGTTGTCCAAGATGCTTTTCATGACTTTGCAGAGACCCTCGAACTTAGCCTTGTCCTCCTCACGCTTTTTCTTTTCGTCTTCATCTTCGGGAAGTTCCAAGCCTTCTTTGGTTACAGAGACGAGCGTCTTGCCGTCGTATTCTTTTAATTGTTGTACGACATACTCGTCAATGGGTTCGGTCATGTAGACTACTTCAAAGCCACGCTTCTTTACTCGTTCAACAAATGCAGAGTGGGCGACTTGGTCTTTGTTCTCTCCTGTGATGAAGTAGATATGCTTTTGATTCTCCTTCATACGGCTGACGTAATCTTTAAGAGAGCAAGCTTCGTCTCCGCTGGCAGATGTATGGAAACGTAACAGATCTGCTAGTTTAGCCCTATTTTGAGAATCCTCGTGAATACCTAATTTCAAGTTCTTAGAGAATTGTTCATAGAACTTTTTGTAGCCATCCTTATCCTCGGCTAATTCCTCAAACAGTTCCAAACATTTCTTGACTAGATTCTTGCGGATGACTTTAAGGATTTTGTTTTGTTGCAACATTTCACGAGAGATATTTAGAGGTAAATCTTCAGAGTCCACAACTCCCTTGATAAAGTTAAGGTATTCAGGGATTAGGTCTTCACAGTTATCCATAATAAATACACGGCGTACATACAATTTGATGTTGTTCTTGCGTTTCTTGTTTTCAAACAAATCGAATGGAACACGACGTGGGACAAAAAGTAAGGCTCGGAACTCCAATTGACCCTCAACGCTGAAGTGTTTTACAGCGAGATGATCTTCCCAGTCATTAGTGAGAGATTTGTAAAACTCACCATATTCTTCTTGGCTAATATCATCTGCGTTTCTGGTCCAGATTGGTTTGGTTTTGTTTAGCTCCTCGTCTTCAGTGTATTTTTCTTTGATGGTCTTCTTTTTCTTCTTCTTTTCATCCTTCTTATCTTCGTCCTCATCCTCACCTACATCTTCAATTTTTGGCTTGTCCTCATCTCCTTCACCTTCTTTCTTTTCCTCCTCTGCTTCATCGTCGCTTAACTCCTTTTCCCTTTCTTTCTCGACTAAAAGTTTAATGGGATAGCCAATGAATTGAGAATGCTTCTTAACGATCTCTTTAATTTTGTTCTCTTCTAGAAATTCGGTTTGATCCTCTTTGATATATAGAATGATCTTTGTACCTCGACCAAGGGGTTCACCATTATCAGGGCGGATAGTGAAACTACCACCGGCAGACGACTCCCATACATACTGCTCATCGTCGTTGTGTTTCGAGACAACAATTACTCTATCGGCGACTAAATAGGCAGAGTAAAATCCTACACCAAACTGACCAATCATACTGATGTCAGCACCTGCCTGTAATGCTTCCATGAAGGCCTTTGTTCCTGACTTGGCGATAGTACCCAAATTATTGACCAAATCAGCTTTCGTCATACCGATACCACTATCAATGATGGTAAGTGTGCCTTCGCTCTTGTTTGGGATAATCTTGATTTGTAGGTCTTTGCCAGATTCCAAACATGCTGGGTTCGTAAGCGATTGGTAACGAATTTTATCCAATGCATCTGACGAGTTGGAAATCAATTCTCGGAGGAAAATTTCTTTATTCGAGTAGAAAGTGTTGATAATTAAACTCATCAACTGGGCGATCTCCGCCTGGAAGGCGAAAGTTTCAACTTCCCCATTTTGATTTTCTTCAGGCATCTGTAACAAAATCAGACTTATTAGCTGAATGTCAAATTTATTTTCAACTACAAGACAATTATTACCATAAAAATACTCTTAATGGCGTTTGTTAATAATTAAACCAAATTAACTATTTACCGGCATTTATCACAAATGCCGGTAATAAAACCGAACACGTAAGTATACTTATTGATTGTTAACTATTACAACTAGTCTACAGAAACTCTAATATTAAATTTTTAACTTAACAGCAATATTAAGTTATTACAAAGAAACATGAAAAATATTTAAAACCATAAAAATCAATAACCCACGTTTCCCGTTAAAATGAAAGACAAGCAAATGTCAAATTTATACAGAAACTTATAATTTTTTACATACCTTATTAGATTTTCGTACAATTAGCACAGCAATGCACAAAACAAATATTTAATTCAAAATTCACTTGGAAAATCGCTTTGTTAATCACTTGGGAACAATATTACTTCCACAACTTGCAACGTTTATGTCTGATTCTATTCTGATGCGATCGTGTTTTGTCGGTTGCTTATATAGCCTGCTATATTCGAGAACATTCCAGAATGTGATGGAAGGATTTCGAAGCAAATAGAAGCCATGGAACGCTCAATAAAACAAGAAACAACTATATTTTCTCTCACTCTACTTCCGCAAAATCAAGCGCTAAATTTAACTTCATGTAGTTCTTAGAGATGGGAAAAGCGGTTCCAGTGATGTAGCGTTACAAACGCGATCGCTCCAGAAAAATACCGCGACAAAACAACGCGATTTTGGAACGACAGAAATGAAATGATTCGATTGGCTCCGTCAAACACAACGCGATTAAAAGAGATCACATTTGTCGCGTAGCGTTGTCCGAATTCAGTTATTTCAGAGGGTAACGTAACCTATTCAGTCATTCAGTCGCCTAGTCGTGTTGGTAATGCATAGAACGCTTGTTAGTTTCTATTTACATATGAGTTCTTACATTTTTTTACTAAATGGTAGACACCAATAAGGATATATCTATATGTTAAGATTAGTATTATGTTGTAAGGTATATATAATATAAATATTTTAAACTTGGTTATATATTTATAAAACCGCAGCTTGAGTTTTGATGTGGTATATCGAGTGGTTTAGCCAATAAAGGACACTCTTGTAACTTTTGGATGGGTCAACGAATTATTTTCAAATCTGGTGTAGTAATATGAAACCAGAATCCAATTATGTGATGTAAATAAAACCAAAATTGCCGACTTCCGGTTACGATTTAATTTACATGAGAATCCGATTTTCAAATGTGATAACCTGTATATCTTTGTATATTTCGATCCTGCTAGCCAAAATACATATAATCCAACCTTCAGATGTTAGAGTAACGAGTAACCGATTACTTTAGCCCGTTGCAACGACAAGACAGGTCAGTTATACAACGTGCAGTCGTTACTTGGTGAAAGTGATGATGCTCGTTGCGAGTAACCGGTTATTTTGATATTTCTTAGCGCGACGCTACGTTACTAAAAAATACCGCGACAAAACAACGTTACAGAAATAACGACCTATCTCTAGTAGTTCTAGATGGATGTTTTGATAAAAACAGTTTTAATTATCTTAATTAGCTGTAACATTTTCAAATACAGAATTAAATATGGGGAATGAATTAATTGTAAATTATAAAAATATGATTTTCGGCCACATTTCTTTTGTAAAAAAAGCAATAATTTTGAAATCATGGTGTATAGGCAGAGGTGTAGGTAGATAGATAATAATTTTAATTATACCTACCTAGTATTTTCATAAATGCTAATTAAATGAGAAACTTTAATGAACATTTGATTAAGGATGAACAATTTTCATTGATTATTTTAATATACGTACTTATAGGTATTATAGAATAAATATTTTGTGTGCTCGCGTTATATTATTTACGGTTCATTCAAAATGAAAATTCTACCTATTATAGGTACCTACCTACCTAGGTTTTATAATGATAAAATGTTTGAATTTTAAATGGACATCATGCAAGGAACCCTACTGTAAAAATAAAATTAATTTACAGGAAAATGGAAAAAGTTTTTATTATAATTTTTCACCTATGTTCCGCTTTAATAAGGAACCTAAAATCTAATCTTGTTGGTTGGTAGGTACACGAAACTGCTTTGTTCTGAATTGAGTTTTATGGATATCTATTTTTTTTATTCATCTGCATTTATAAACAATGCACTCAAATATTTAAAATTACTTTGTGTAGAGCTATTAGTCACAGATCGTCAGATCAGAGAACAAAAGAGATTACGACTTCTAAGTAGGTATCCTAAATTAACTTTTTGAACATACCTACATTATATCAAAAAATAGTTTAAATAACTAATGACAATATGCATAATTCCATAGGCTTCCATAGAGAACGGGAAAATGCGTCCTTGTCAGTCTTTTTCTAGAAAAATCCATTTCAACCCAATCAAAAACATGTTATTTCTATGTTCTATACTATTTCTAGAAAACAGGAAATAGTTATTGATTGTATGTAATGTAGATAAATAGATATCCGTCCGTACTCCAAACGAAGTACTTACGATACTGTTGTGTAGATGGAGACATTGGCGATTTGTTCGACCGTTTCCGTTAAATTTAAATATGTCAATTGTCATTGTCAATGGTCAAACGATTTGAACATGAAAGGATAATTACTGTTTTGTAACAAAGCGTATTTTAAGATTTTTAATGTAAAGATGACCACAGCAGCGCAAAAAAATAAATCAGCGATTACTCTTAAAGGATCTGCAGAAATAGTTTGTGATTATTTAAGTAGGTTTTGTTACGAGCTTTATTTTAAAGGTTATAATAAACGTATGCTTTCTTAATTTTTAGATTATGGCATTAATTCTATTTTATTTCAACGGGGTTTGTATCCTCCAGAAACTTTTAAGTCTGATGAAAATTATGGATTGACTATTTTAATGTCTACAGATAACAAAATTAAGGAGTTTCTGTCAACGACATTGGGTCAGCTGAAAGGTTTGTAGTCTTATCTATTTGAAAGTCTTATAGGTACAGGTTTATATTTGATTTTTTTAGGCTGGCTTGTAGATAGAACTGTTAACAAAGTAGCCTTAGTAATAACGAATGTAAAAACGTTGGAAGTTATGGAAAGGTGGGATTTTAATGTTGAATACGAAGGAGATATAGAAAGTGCAGAGCAAACATCGGAAAAACCTTTAAAGCAAATTAAAAATGAAATTCGTGATGTATTGAAGCAAATTGCTTCTTCTGTTGCATATCTACCACTTTTAGACTGTTTGTGTAGTTTTGATATTCAAATTTACACAAAGAATGATGTTGAGTTACCCTCGGAATGGACTGAGGCAGAACCAGCCAATATTAAAAATGCCCAAAGTGTAAAAATGAGATCATTTTCGACAAATATTCATAAGATGGAAACTGTTGTTACATATAAGAATGATGATTGATTTGATTCTCAATTTAAGTAATTTTTAAAGTAGTTAGGTAATCCCGTGTTTAATTAAGTAACTTTTTAACTTATTTACTGATGTCTTTTTCTACCGATAACTTATATATTTATTATATCAGTACAAATAAGTAACTATTGAATAAACTTTTTTCTGTTTTGCACGAATATATTTCGAGTGGCAGTAGGTACTTTGTTGCAAATGCTTATTTGAGTAAAGTTCCACTTTTATTAATAAATGGAGCGATCTGAAGTCACCTTGCTTGTACTCAGGAATATGTAGCTCTATTAGTTATAGTCACGTCTCGACTCATTTATTAAATTTGCAAGTGGTATGTAAAGCCGGTGACTGCTTTCTTCGCCAGGGCCCTCGAGAGAAAATCGGGGCCCAGGGGGTAGAAACATACGACTCCCATCAATATTCAATATAAATTTCGAAGAGCAGGGGGTGGCACTCATAATAATAAACTATTTATCTCTACTTCAACAAGCGAGGGGAAGTATTCCCAGAATTTAATATGAAAGTTTGAATAGTGGAGAGTGAACATTCCTTTAGATTAAATATTACTCTCAAGTTAGACAGTGACGTATCGTTCAAATTAATCTAGATTGAAATTTCTCATTTTATTATTATTATTTAATACAATGCTGTAATGCGACATATATATAAAAATAAAACAAATCCACCAGGAAACACACATAATGGAGAAACTAAAACAAATAACATGTTATTATCAAACATAACCTAATCATGTAATACGGCATCCTGTCTACAAGGACGCCGCGGCGGACATCTATTATTTCTTAGCTGTCCGCCGCGGCAATTGGTTTGGTTAGATACTATTTATTCCGAGCTATAGCGATGTTTTCCACGTGGATCGTGTCCTATGCGTAACGTTGTCGCGTTGTGGAGCGACAGGTCCCGGGTTCAAATACTGCCCGCTGGACTTTTTTTTTTTAATATTTTGTAACGATTAATATCCTTTTTCACAAATTCTGGTTGGATTTGACGACAGAAATGTTCTTTTTTTTCATATACTTAATACGTTATCTCTTTCATGTGATGGTAGTTGGGTTAGTTAGGTTGATTTTTATTTTGCTAAATAATTGTTAATAAATTATCAGCGCCGCAGGCAGCATTAGCGTCGCAGACAAAAACGGGGGGTGTCCCCCCGCCTTCTTTTTCAGAAAATTGCATAAAATATTCCAATTTCTCTGTGCGGCGGTTCAATAATAAGTCATGCGAATGCGCATGCGCGGCGTCCTTGTAGCAACTCCCCTTATTTATAAAGTATAGAAGTAAAATCTATTCATTCACGAAAGAACTTATGCATAATGGAGAAAATTCAACACAAATAATAGTTTCTGTAAATGCTAAAAATTTTATCGTGTGATATTGTTTAAAACATGGCAGTACACAAGTGGTTTTCCTGCGTTTTTGCTGCTTGGAACACACCACGCATAGCGTCTAGGTACAAGTTTATTATGTTCATTGCACTGCTCTGTTATAGCTGGGAAGTGTTTTTCTACTAGACGTAGTGAAGATTCTTCATTTCCCCTGCCCGGCACTAGTCGAGTTTGCACCTTTTTGTGTGCCTCTACCAGTTCCTGCACCAATTGCAATTGGAAATCGATTAAGGGCAACTTCTTCCCAGTCTTTAGTTGGTATAAGGCATGTGTATTTAGTGTTGACATATCCAGTAAATGAAAAAATATTTGTTTATAACATTTTATGGATTTGCGGACTTTCTGTGGAGCTGTAAAGCATATCACATCGATCGACTGCGCCCATATTCTTATTGGATTCTATGATACACATGGGTTTTCTGACTTCAATCCCCCATTTATTCTGAACAGGTACAACATCTGCTGTATGGAACGTTGATAGCATCATAACATCCCTTTTATCCCTTCCATTTCAATGCTAACATCTTGTCCGTCGACGCATGTTGTACTTCACCAGTTTCTAATTTTTTTCTAAGTGAGGGCATGTGAACTCTATTTGTTTTAACCGTACCACAGGCATTTATTTCATTTTGATGACGAACAGAAAAAAGGATTGGACTTGAATACCAATTGTCGAGAATTATATTATGTCCGTTATACATGTATGGTTCTATAAGAGTTAAAACTATATTCGCCCCCATACCAAGATTTTCCTCAAATTCTTGAATATTAGTATTAGATCCTGTATAGATGATGAAGTCCAATGAATATCCAGTTTTGCAGTCGCATAAAACAAAAAACTTTATGCCAAATCGGTGACGCTTCTTTGGAATATGTTGCTTATATCTCATCCGTCCCTTGAACAGCATCAAGCTCTCATCTATACAGAGATGTTGTAAAGGATGCAGACATTTTTGGAAAGCAGCTTTAAGATGATCGGCAACTGTTTTAATTTTGAAGAGATGATCCTTTGAATTTTGTTGCTCCTCATTATTGGCAAAATGAAGATTACGTAGAAGTATCTTTCACGAGATATAATTTGACTAAACATTGTAACAGCCAGAAAAATGTAAAGTTCATCACTACTAGTAGGCTTCCATTTACTTTGACGAGATATACTTGGTAAAGTTTGAAACGTGAGGTCAGCGTAACGATGTGTAGTAATAATGTTCAAACACATCATTAGAGTAGCATTCGGATTAAGGGTGTTTTTCAATTTCGAATTGGCAGGATTATAGGCATGAATAATGGGTTCAAATATCTGGTTGCCCATTGGTTTTTGAATAAATATGAGGTTTTTTTGGACAAATTCTGTTCTAATCATCATATAATTATTTGAAACATCAATTAATTTGTGCAAAAAGAGCAGGAAATATAGTGGAATGTAAGTAGGAGGTATACATATTCAGATTGAAACATATTCTTTATAGGATTTTGCAAACAGCAGAAAAAATAACTATCTATAACTAAAAGAAAAACTGTAAAAATATTAATGAAATTTTGGCAGTCTTTCGATAACCTGAATTCTGGTTATGCTAGCAAATTAAAATCCTAAAATGAATTTGTCTGTCTTATTTGACAATTCTCATTCTAACACTAGCATCCACACAGTCTCCTACGGCCACGCAGATTAAACTAGTATCTACATAACCCCCTACGATCATGAAGATTCAGTTAAAAATGAGAACAAAGGCCTAAAATGAATTAATTTATCTACCTTGTCTTAAGACATACTATAGGCTCCAATCAAAGAACTGGATGGATTCTGCTTTGATCGGAAATTGTAGATGAGACTTATTAGTAGTACAACAGCTGTGGTCAATATGGCATTTCTTATATCTCTTTATGTTGCTCACAAGCCTGTCATATGTTGACTTTTGGTAAAAAAACATTTTAAATATATTTTTTGTAGTATATCAAAAAAAGTTACACAAGGGAAATGAATAACCTGCATATATATACTTAAATTTATAATTACTTTAAAACAAAAATGGCTTTGTAAATGTTTATCGCTTTATTGCTGCTTTTTTGGCATAGCATATGGAGAAATCTAATAATTAACCTGCTTTATCCTGCTATTCATGCTATATGTTATATAGGTAGGTACATAGATAAACTACACTAGGTAGGTATGTATCCAAAACTATATCGTTCTTGGTAATTTAGCCTGTAGTTTGGGTTGCATAATACGTACCTTTAAATCTCTGACGCATTACTGATATCAGATGTAAGCAACCAAATATACATATTGGACTATTAATAATGGGCCAAAATACTAGGATATAAGAAACCAAATATCCTTTATTAATTGTTGCTGTGGAAAAAGATTGAGGGTGCCAAAGTTGTATTTTTCTTTCTCTTTTTTTTTTTTGTTGCAATATCACAACTACCTCTTGACCGATCTTCTCCAAAGGTAAGGAAACATTTTTTAAGGTAAGAGACAATAGTTTATGTCACATCAGGCCAGTCCAAAGAATTTACCCTTGTGGTTCATCCTGTATACTAATAACATTAAATGTAAAAGTAAATTTAGTCTACATAAATTAGGAGAAATGGAGGACATTTTTAAAAAGTTTATATTTTGGGTTTTTATTCTTCATAAGTATAGGAAGAAATATCTGAAATTTCCGCCTGTCTAGTGTGCTTCATTCCTGCTCAAATGAAAGACCACCCCCAGAAGTAACCCAGCCCTTTTTTTATTTCATCTTCCGACAAGGCATTTTTTTAGGTACTTTTGTGTATCCATTTGGATACGCAAGCCTTCCAGTTGGATACTCAGTGAACACGAAATGGATACAGATATTTGGGCCCTTTGTAATAAATACTTAGTAATTTAAAAATTGATACCAGTGGTATTTAAAAATGCAATAATACAAAAGAAAGGGAGCCAAATAAAAGTAAATTATAAATATTTAATTCGACAGAGGCTGCAGAAAGAAAGATAAAACATAACTGAAGTTAAAAATAAAGTTTCTTTTGAATACATACAACGTCGCCCCACAGGAATGTCTGCTGATCGCTGGAAGTCGTATGTTACTACCCCCCTGGGCTCCGATATTCTCTCGGCGGCCCTGAAAATAGGGCTTTTTGAAGCACATGGAAACGCAGTAAAAAATCGTTAAAAAATGCCCTGTCTCCCGATATGGTGAATGTTTTGTATAAAACATATCTTATACATGAAGAACCCACAGCCACAATGTATTTACTTATGTCAAGTGATGCAAAAGATTTAACCTCAGCTATAACAATAATTTGTTAGTGTTATTGTACAAGAAAGAGTACTTGCTCAAGTTAACAAATCTAATATTTTCCCGTGAAATAGTTGGTTGAACAAAAAAGTTCATACATACTGAAAGAACACTAAATAAAAATTACTGCAAATAAAGTCCTATACATATTACTGGTAGATGCAATGGTTGTCAAGCAATGATCAATCAAACTAAGTGCTTCGCATACATTGACAGTAGGACAGTAGGAAAACGGCAAAACATCGTATTTTATTTCTCCTTCCTTTCCGTGTGCCTACCAGCAACATGCATAGGACCTCATTTGAAGTGAATTTTATGTGGAACTTTTTCAATAAGTATGAAATTTTCTATGGAACCAACTATTTCGTGGAAAAATGTGAAATACCGAGGCATAGCATAGTAGGGTGGTTTTCTAAGGTTGTAATTTTTCTCTATGACCGATTTGAACTGACAGACTGGTCAATTTCATATTAGATAAGTTGTCTATAGTGCTATTTGAGGTCAAATCGATTTTCCAAACATGCCATTCTTTCATTTTTGGGGCTTTCTGATTGCTTCAAGATTCAGTAGGTACCTAGATTTGTGTCTTTTTTTAAAATGCTTTTTGTTTTGGACATTCCTAACCGGTGTTACGATGTTTACCGTTGTTTGGAAAAAAATGTACATGCAAAAAATATAAGCCATTTTGATAAAACAATTTTTTTTGGGGTCATTTAGTATTACATAAACACTGAAGAGGGGGGAGGAATGCGGAAAATGCTTACGGATGCTTACATACTGGCAGCGGAGTCAAATTTTAAATCTTACGTAAGATTTTCTTTTATTAATGTTTCTCTTAAAAATTGTTTTTATATTTGATTACATGCTATTTATATAATTATTTTAAGCAAAGTAAATGGATAATTAGATAATGTAAATATAAACAGAAATTTTAGAATACACAAAATGTACCACTTAATGGCAGAGGTAACTGAATCCTAAATATAAATTATTACAAATATTAAAAAACTCATCGTATTCTTATTTCTCAATAATGATTTTCTATAGGTTAATATCTGTGTACAAAAAATTGTCAAATGTGTATTCGTAATTTCAGATTTAAGGTGAAATATGTCGAAGGATGTTGAAGTTTGAATTCTGCATGCTTACATATGGGGGCAGAAAAATATAATTTTTCTACAACTGAGCAAAAAGTGCAACTTTGCGCTTCCAAAAGAAAGGGCAAAGTTGCATTTTTCCGAGGAGCGAACGTTTTTTTACTTTGTCACTCGCCGAGATTATCAATAGTTATTAATTTTTACCAAACATTTTTATAAAAACACCAGTTGCAGCAAGAATCCTGTGTATAATTCGAGCGCAAATGACATTACTGCTCTCGCGAGATAGCCATGCATGCTCCTCTACACGTCGCGCGTCAAATTTCTCGCTCAATGCAACAATATATCACTGCGCTCCTAATACTTAAATAGCTATTTTATGATTATGTAATATTAGAATAGCCTCTTTGTGTAATCTAGGGATAAAATAATAATATGTTAAATGTTTTATCTTTATATTTAATACTACTTCTGAGATAAAGAGTTTTAAATAAAACTTCTATATTTGGCCCAAAATATTCAAATAGCAAATAAGCGAAATTAAAAAAAATACATATAAAAAAATATGGCAAGGAAACCTGCCGACAATGCCCTCTACTGTAAACAGATGTCCTTATATCCCTATATCCTTGAGGCTCCCGTAAAATAAAAATGTATTAATTTTCAACTTGAACAATCAGGTCCCTTATTTATATTTGGAACCGTTTAGATAATATGCTATTATAGGAAGTTTGTAATTGAAACTACACATCAGTATTATATTTTATTATCCAGTTATTGTCAGATTACAATTTATATTAAATATTTCTTCTCACTATACATTTTCTATTATAAGTTGAACATCAATACTGTTTGAAAATGGACGAATTTTTGCACTAAACCGATTGACTATTTTTGCTACCATTGTTGTTATAAAAAACTAGTGTAAAAATTGTCAATTTATTTTGCATCTTAAATAAGTTAAGTTAGATATTTCATTAAAGCATTTTATTTATTTATTACTGCAAGAGTACCTAAGTCACATTCTAAATTTTTCATTTTAAGCGGATTCAATATTGGATTATAATTTTATGGTTTCTACAACAATTACAAAAATAATCTTTAGAGTAAAAATGGATTAGATAAATTTCTTATTGCAGATGGGTCTGCAAATTATTCAATATAACGACTGTATATCAAGACAATTATAAAACACGTAAACGATTTAAGATCTAAGAACTACTCATGTCAATTGGCGTAAGATACATCTTCAGTATTTTACGTCAATTCCTAATGATCAAAGTGACCAATAGGGTTTTCGCCTAGTATTTAGATAAATATAGATATATCGATATGCAGGATGAAAGACGGGGGCAAATAAACTTCTTTTTTTTCTTCAAATAATTAATACTTTCGCCATAATTAAATGAATCAAGAAAGTGGAATATCTACTAATTTTGCGCCGTTTACTATTGAAATTTACAAATAAAAGATGGACTGGACTGTCTTTTTTAACAACTCTTGAATTGTGCCGTTTATGTAACGTATACTAGGTTTTTTGAAAATATTTGGCATAAACTAGACTTCAAAAAACTTGGCGCTTACGTCATGACGAGCTCACAAACTTGACATGTTTTTGGTACAAACTCACCCATATCATGTTACTGGCCCATCAAATAATATATCATTTCAATCATCATAAAAGGAGAATCCGTTAAAAAAAATATATATATATTTTTAAGTCATGCTTTTGTGCAGGCCCGTGCCTGCCCCAATGTGCGCCCTGGCGTAAGTTAGGATTTGCTGTCCTTTCTACAGAAAATGCTAGGAAATAACGCAACTGGAATGAATCCAGTCCATGCAGTCAACCAATAATAATTAACAAATACAATAATTCTATCTTTCTTTATTTTTTAGCCAATAAGAGTAAAATATCATATGCAGCTATGGATAGTACAAACAAAATAACAATTGGCATTTCACGTTGAATTAAAACGTTTGTGGTAATTTCTAAAATAAATAAATAAATAGTACGGCAGTCAGCAAATCAAAACAAAGATGTAGAAGCCGGTATCTCATTTTGCTTCAATGCCTTTGCCACGTCATCACTTGTTGCCCTGCAATAAATTTGCGGCGGCAAACTTTGTTTGCTCTTTGTTAGGACTTTTGAATGCCACTTTTTGGTTTTCCTAGGACTAAGCATACATCAAGTATAGTAGTAGCGAGATATCGTAGAGCAGATGCAGAGTATGGTGAGTCATCAAAGAGCATGTCGATAAAGGAGTTAAAGTTGACAAAAGCGAGTGACAAAGGCCACTGCTACACTTCTTACTCCTCCATTTCACTACATTTATTTCCTCGACTGCACTTAGGTTTTTATTTTAAATACTGTGTGAAATTAAAAATTAATATAAGATTGCATTTACGCTCTCTACCACGCCATCTTTGAACATTTTCGATAGCTTTAATAAGAGCCAGGATATTTTGGCGGTGTGAGACTGAGAAACCCTGAATAGTAGACTGCAATATTCATTCATTTTTAATAATAATTGCAAGGTATAAAATAGCACAATATTTGTCAGTGAACCTCTAATATACTGATGTAAAGGTCAAACAGTTTATTCACTTTACGTAAAAAAGAGGATCAAGAAAATAAATGTTATATTCATTTTTGTTTAACATTATTTAAAACAGCTTTAAAGTTAACTATAAGAATAAACAACATTTCTTAATACGATCCCACTTTGCCTCTCTTGAATATGGCGATGACATATATTTTTATCGAATAAGCCTGATATATCATTATATTGAAATTTGCTGACGCAAACACAATTTATTGTATAACTTAAGGCCATTTCTAATAATGACCCTTAGCAAAAAGAAACAAATTTATTTTGAATTAAAGTAGTGACTTTGGTCAAATAATATGCTTGTTATAATAGTAATGTTATACAGTTTAACTCTGAGACTTGTTCATGACCAGCACTGACAACAACCAGTCACATCAAGTTAATGTTACAGATTCAAAATAAATAATATTACTTTTAATTTTGATGTTATTTTTGTGAAGAAAAAATATAGGTGTGTCTCATGATGTAGTGTATTTTTTTCTTCATTTAACAGATATTTGAATTGAAACTTGGTAATAATTCTCATGGGGTATATAATATAAATCCTAGTATTATTCTGTTAAGTGAAATACCATTAATTATAAAAACGGGTAAGTATTTGCTTTAAAGATAATCTTCCACGTGGCTTATTCAGGCAACTATATAACATTTGTAAAAAGAGAATAACCTCCGATCAAAGAGAGATAAGTTCTTTGATCGGAAAGAATAACTAAGTGAGTTGGAAAATTATGACTATTTGTAAATATGCAGAATAGTGAAGAAGGAGCAATTACTATAATAGCAACAAAATTATTATTTTTTTATTAATGTTTACCCAAACAGTAATGACAAATCCGTCCATATCAGGAGACATTTAGCTTCAGAGAAGTTTCTTGGATCCCTCAACTAGAAGCTTTGGTTTAACGGCAGTCTTTTCAATTACATTATAGTATAGATGAGAGACATCTTGTTTTACCCTTTTACTCCTTGTTGTCCGTTTTTAGAACCAGGTCCTGTAAAAGCGCTATTTACATCTCATTGTTCCATGTTCGTCATGTATGCGGAAAAATGGAGTTAAAAAATTATACATAACTCTTAAATGTCATGCAATCGGAAGCTGAGCTAAAGGAAATTTAGAAGCATTCAAAAAGAATTAACGTATTGCACTGGGGCTTATTTACATTATAATATTTAAAATATGTTAGAGTTTTAAGTTAAATATGTCCCATGGATGATTATTTTGAATGCCCTATTGTGACGTAATAGAAATATTGGGGTGCTTGAAAATCACAATGAATTCTCAAGAAAAAATTCACTGAACTTTCGTTCCTTGTATACAGCATGTTCTGATAGGCAAATGGGCTAAAATTAGCTCCTAATTCCACTCATCCCTAGACCTTTGAAGATATATGTTTTTATTTTTGTAGATTAAAATTTACTACTTTTTAAAATATCAGCAAAGTAACAAACAGGCTCTAATAACAAATGGCAGGCATATTTTTCTTCGTAAACCAAAACTTTGCTAATAGAATATTACTTCCGAGACATAGATCAAATATTAGTTGTCCCCGAGTATAAGGAAACAGCTGCATTTTTCTATAAAAGCAGGGCATATCCAAACAGTATGGAACAGAATTCAGGCTAATTACATGAAGATTATTTTGGATCTAGAAAATTTCTGTTTTATTTTTTATGTTATTGAAAAATTAGTGACGAAAACAGTGCTTTGCATTTTACTGTAAAATCGCCTTTTTATTTGGTTTCACATACTAATCATAATCATACATTTTTTAAATTAATATTTAAAGCAAACAAATACTATTTCATTACAGATTAAAATTTTCTGTAACCAATAACTATAATTTCTTGCGAACCACATCCATGAGACACACCGATTATTGGGTGGTTGGATCACCTTTAATAGCTCAACATTGCCACCTCAGAGATTAGAAGATATAGAATTGATTAAATGAGGCAAGTGTTGCATAATTCTACTATCCTTTACAATACTTCTGTTTAAATGAATACACGTTAGGTAACGCATTGTGTACTTGAATTTAATTCATAAACCAAAGTGAACATATACAGATATCCTGACCATTCTACTAATTGAGGTCAAACTTTGTTTATGTTAAAAGCCATAAAATAACTGAAATTTAATTATAATTTGGAAATTAGTTGTACACCAGTTTAGACATAATGCAGATGAGCCTCATATAAATTATGTATAAATAGTAACAAATATTGATTCCACATGAATGCACCTGCTAGTTTGAAATAATGACTATTTAAAGGATCTAGTCCAAGACGCCCAGTTAATAGTTTCATTAATTACACTGACGTTTATGTTTCACATATTTGCAATCTCCATCGCCCCATTGCTGTTATTCGTATACTGTAAAATAGATTAGGACAACAGCATACAACGCTAGAGCGAGTTACTAAATATTTGATAATAGCAAATACAAACACAGTACCTACTCTTGGATATTAAAAATTGGACATTAGCAGCAAATGGGTTAAAAGCACATCAACAAAATTTTTCTTACTATGGGAAAATTGAGGTCATGCACGCCTTGAGATGTTTATGTATTTAAGTATTGTTTCTACGAGTGATGGAAAGCATCTGAAGGTGACAAAATTACCATAAAACTATGCAACATTTGTCTTGTTAACCTACAAGTTTCTATATCCTAATAGCGAGGGATTAATTAACCCTTAGCATATACATACACCAATAAATTTTAATGTATTTGGTCACTATTAAAGGGCAAATTCTCCATAATGTTCAGGTTCTGCAGTCATTAATTCAAATAAGAATTGTGGCACTTTCTTACCATGACCACAAATAATATATCATTGATTATGAAATGTTTCATTTATAGAATAATAGGAAATAAAGTAAAATACTTTCTAGATTGACCAAAAATAAAGCTGGATTATATTAAGTAAATTTCATCACATTGCAGATACATCAAAATATTATAAGATGATATATTTGTACCAAAATATAAAAAAATCAGGAAATCAACTTATAATAGTGACCAAAAGCACTCTGTAGTTTGTCTGTATGTAGATACACTTTTCAAAATATCTATGCACATTTATTTTGAGATATTTAGGTATATGAGTTCAACATAGATCACATTTTTTACAAAAAATAAGCAATGTCTAAAAAGAACAAATTGTACATCTTGTTTACTTATAAGTACATCACCTGAAAAAACTTTCGACGAACTAAAAATCAAACTTTTTATTAGATTTATTATTAAATAATATTTTCAGTGTTGAAAAAAGGCATTTCATATCCTCCTTTGACCGTCAGCATACTTATTTTAGCAATAATAAGTTATGATGGTGCTTACTCAGTTTCTTACTTATCGGGACATCCTAAGCATACTCTTCTGGCGAGTAAAAGAAGTCACATGTCAAGGTACTATCACCGCATTTCAAAAGTAAAAACTTATAGTGTGAGATTTGCACTTAATGTAGAAAAAATATTAATGTTTTGAGACCAATATATATACATTTATAACTCGCCTACTGTACATAAATAAAGATTATTGTTACCGACCAAGTCGCGTCAACTTAAGCATCCAGTCAACAGTAGTTACTCGAGTCAACACTGAGAGATGTAGGCAGCTCTGAGGCGAGGGACAAGTATCACTGCTCTTAAGGGTGCTTCGAGGCACTGCTATATGATGTGCAACTGAGCTCTGCCGATCCGAATGGACTCGATTAGTTGTGACGTCACAAGTTAGGCAACCTCTATATACTAGTGTCATGACACACGGGTTGCCTGCCAAGCACACTAGAACTTGAGCCTTAATGCATATGTTTATAAAGCAACATTTTCGAGGATAGAAACATAGCATAGAACTTTATTTTATATCTCCTGTGGAAGAAATATTTAAGGACTTCGAATACCTATTTCACATTCAAAAAATACGTTAAAATGTATATATCCATGTATGAGTTATAAAAACTTTATTTTAGTTTTTGTTTACAGTGTTGTAATACTTTATACTTGTGTATATTTACCGATACCTTGTCCATGTAATAAATGATAACTGAAATCTCTTAAATATTTCTTACACGGGAGAAATAAGATAAAATTGTATGCTGTTTCTATTCTCGAAAATGTTGCCTTATAAACATATGCATTAAGGGTCAAATTTCAGTGTGCTTGGCAGGCCACCCGTGTGTCATGACACTAGTATATAGGGGTTGCATAATTATGTGACGTCACACTAATTGAATCCATTGTATAGGTGTCTCCATGTCAACTGTGCATATATACTCATACATAAGCATATCGTTGAGCGAGGTGTTTGAGCTCGAGGTGATTGCTATATATACATATAGGTATGAACGTAATGTTTATATCAAGACACCTATGTCGCACTATACAATTCGAACCCTCAGCACAGCATAAATCCAGCAGAGCTTAATTGCACACCATATAGCAGTGCTTCGAAGCACCACCAGCAGTGATACTTTTCCTTCTCCTCAGAGCTGCCTGCTTCTCTGTATGAAACATTGGGCGATGTGAGCATTTTCTACGCTATAGTAGATTAAATAAACCTTTTCAATCAAATATTGTTCCTTCTTTCTGTTATTGTTTCTCATCCATGCTACTACTATATTAATTTTTTGGAGGTTTGAGTTATTAGTATATCAAGATGTAAAAAAATGCGTTATCTTCAGTCTCTGCATATAGCTTAATCACGAATAAGCAATAGCATATTGGGAGGAGGGGGGCGCCACAATGAGATCTCGCACCACCTGAAAAACTTGCTAGAGCCGCCCCTGCATGCTTATGGAGTAATCATATAACAAATCTGATGATACAATGAGATTTTAGCTACCTTTCTTTGCTTTTGGTACTCTTTTCTTTCAATTTCAGTCTTCAATCCTTATATCTCGTTTAGGATGGTAACTTTTCAATGTATTTTTTTCGCTTATGCTGTTTTTGTGGAATTTTCTTGTTATACCCAAAAACTCCATATCCAACAAATTTGTTCGTTTTACTTTCCTGTGCTGCAATGCAGTCGCAGTCACAAATTACGTGTCATATTAGTGAGTCCTCTTCTTACTATTTTACGACTATTTTTGGACAGCTATGAAGATGTTTTTTAATTTCAACACGGTAATATATACATGTTTTTATTGTATAAAAGAGTTGCTTTAGGTCATATATGCGTGTTATCCAAGTGACAACTTTTCATAAATTACAGTATCATATCAAAACTACTTAATGAGGTAATTCTACATCAATTTAAAATCACGATCAAAATTATATTGATATCATATCGCTAGATATACAGGGTGTCCCAGAATTGAGTTCCTGGATGGAAACTTGTGATTCCTGAGTTCATATTGAACCCATATAACCCAACTTACCTTAGTCCAAAAATGCATCCCTGAGGAACTACATCCTAAAGTGAGACAAAAAGAAGTTTTTGCAATAATTTTTGTTATATTGAAGATAAAATTTTCAAATTTTGATGGGGCATAATACAAAACTTAACCATTAATACGATAAACAGCCTATATGAGATTCGTTACAAAAAATAATGCAAAATAATAAAATTTTTTGTGTCTCTATATGAGTATCTCTATATAAATATCTCTATATAAGTATTCTATGTAAGCTTGATAACAACTGTAATCTTTTGTTTCATAAACGCAATTGGTTTCATGTTTCACAAGCACCTATGACCTACAGAGAAAAAACGATTTCTGGTTGATATTACACAAAATTTTAAAAGTATTAATTTGTGCAATGAAACAGTTGGACATCAACATTGGAAAAAAAAAATTTTACAATCATTTCCGTTACGTTAAAGATAAAACTTTCAAATTTCGGTTGGAGCTGTATCTCTATAAGTACTCTATGTAAACTTGACAGCAACCAAATATCTTTTGTTTTTCAGTTTTTTTTCATAATAGTTAATATTTGATTGGGTATATGTTATTAATCGCTCTGTAAAATTACGGAATAGTTCAGAGCACTAAAAGGGCTGCAAAAAGGCACTCTTAACATTTTTTGTAATATTAATCAAAATATAGGAATTATCGTCTTTTCCTCCATTGGTATTCAATTTAACATTTATTTACAATTCTAGACTAAAATGTTGTAACAACAGTAAATTACAGTTTATTCTAAAAAATACATTAATAACAAATGCTCCACATGACATCCACCTGCTTCAGTAAAAAAATTAATACTTTTAAAATTTTGTGTAATATCAACGAAAAGTCAAGAATTATCATTTTTTCTCTGTAGGTCATAGGTGTTTGTGAGACAGGAAACCTGTCGCGTTTGAGAAACAAAAGATATGTAGCTGTTATGGAAGCTTACATAGAATACGTATAGAGACACAGATCCCATGAGAACTTGAAAATTTTATCTTCAATATAAAGGAAATTATTGCAAACAATTTTTTTTGCCTCACTTTAAGAGAATGTACTTCCTCAAGGATGCATTTTTAAATTATGGTAAGTTGGGTTATACGGGCCCAATATGAACTCAGGAAGCACAGGCTCGTCCGGGAACTCAATTCTGGGACACCCTGGTCCCTGAATAAGCATATGTTGGTACTAAAATATTTTTATGATGGTCTAATACACCATAATGTGTTTTTTCAGGTGGTCAACTTATAAGAACATTAGATCTTGCAATAAGGAAAGACCACTATACCTATTTAAAAAAGTCTTTTCCGATTAGTTTTTTACCAACATAAACGCCCATAATCACTGTCATAAGGGTTTGAAATAATTTTTCAAATAAATGTGGGCCATATATCAATTTATGCGGTAAATAGCATTACAATAACAGTAAAATAATAAAATCTCTTCAACTTTCTCGCCTTTTAATCAAATATGGACCAATTCCAAAATGTACTTTGGAATTTGTCTTACAATATAATTAACTGCTCTCTTTCTTCAGGTATGTTGAAAACAAACAAAACAATTATATAAAATGATAAATAACGCCACCACATGTATCAGTTTGTTCATATTAAAAAATCGTAGGCCAAATTACACAATTCTTTGACATATCGAACATTGAGTAAAAATCGTACTCTTTCATCATAACAACATTTTAATAAATTTGAATACCTAATAATCAAAATATAAATAATATCTTGTAGCTTATAAATAAATAATAATATGAAGCATAATACAAAACTTAACCATTAATACGATAAACAGCCTATGTGAGATTCGTTACAAAAAATAATACAAAATAATACATTTTTTTATATAAAGGCCATTCATCGTTATCACAATATGCGAGTATCTTTAAATAACACTGAATTTTTACAAAATAACTTCTTCTATTACATTTATTACATCAATTACATAAGTTATACCGTGGGCTATCTTTAAAAATACTGTCAAATAAATATTTTAAATCTGAGTATTTACACCTTCACTATTTTAATGCGTTTCTTTGGTATGGGTTCGTTCCTTTTCCAGCCTCTTCACATACATGCAGCTTCAACGTGCATGGAACTTCATCAACCTTTTCCGCTTTCTTCTTTCCATATACTTTGGAGAATACGCCACCATCAGTAGCCCTAAAATATATTGTCAATTGTGAGAGTCGTAAAAAAAATTTCTGTTTGTCAGGATTTATACCCAAAGAAAAGTGTCAGTAAAGTACATACTTCAGATTTAAAAATTCACATATAGTAGTTTTAATCCAATTTAAACGATATATTTTACAAACACCAACTGCATGCTGTAATTATAAGTAAAAGAAAAGACAACACAAGTTAAAGTAGAAATAGACTAGTAGCGTAGGAAATGGCGTACAATTCGACGGTCGGTAATTGAAGAGAGCGAATAACTACAAAACTTTTTCTCTCTGGAAATGAAAGAATATGGAGGGAGGGGGACAACATTTCTTTTAAATTTCCTCTACCATGCACCGACCGGAAATTTCGTCTGCCAATGTAATTGGGGTATGTGGAGTACATATACCAACTACCCATGCGGACAGATATTGGTAAAAATTCGTTTAAAAAAATGTCCCCCTCTTCACATTCTCATTTTTTTTAAATGAATATTTACCGATATCTGTCTGCATAGATAGTTTCACATACCTCAATTAAAATGGCAGATGAAACTTCCAGTCGGCGTGTGGTAGAGGAAATAAAAAAAAAAAAATTGCACCCTCCTCCATATTCTCCCACACCATACCAAAAATTTCCAGAGGAAAAAGTTTCGTAGTTACATGTTCTCTTTGATTACCGACTGGCAGATGGTAACTTTTCGTCGAATTGCACGCCACTTCCATGACTAGCATTTCGCTAGAAAATAAACTTTTGAAAAGGATGAGTCTCAATCTCATTTATGTTTGTGTTGAAAAATTGTCATATTTGTCAATAAATGAGTTGCACTGATATATTGTGTACTTGTTGTTTGTAATAAGTAAAAAATGGTATAAATCCTGTTTTATTTTTAAATATTTTTCTTGTCAACGATGTACATCAGGCTTTTTGATATTGAAGGGCCACTTGAAATAACTCTTGTAATCGAGGTTAAATAAAAAGCAACATAATAAAGTTTGTAGACAACCTCTGGCATCATTTTAAGCCTTTAAAAAAACGATTTATAGATATTCAGAAGTAGTGAAAGGCTGAAATAATAATAAATATTCATTTTGTAGTACCTACTCTTAATAAAGGCTCAATAAGCCGAAACATATGTAAAGTATTTCAAATATATTGTTTGATACATCTAAAAGCAGTTTTTAGTTTTTTAAAATAAACAATTAATAATAATTTATCATTGACGCCATTATAAATTAGTATTTAAGTACATAAGCCAGCTTGTACATCATATTTTAAATTTTTTATCCAGATGTACTTGTGTTATATAATATTACTAGTTCCACAATATATTTTTTTCAAAGTTGTAAGTTTCTAAGGTCTATGATAATATGTGATAAGAACACATTAGAAAACTTTGGTTAGAGGTCTGCAAAAGATGGGTGTACATGTTTCACTTTTAATGCTATTTCTGTTAAGTTATTTATTGCAGATGTAGTAGATCTACTGTTTCTGATGCCATATCACCAGAAAATAATGCATGGTTCTCAAGAAGGCTTTTCAAGCCTGCTTCTAATATTTTAGCAAATGTAGATGAATTTATATCAATATTAAAAATAACTAACTTTAGTAGTTTTGATACTTGGAATATTTATTAATTAATTATATAGATGATGTTTTTTCAAAATAAAGTTAGAATTTCTCCAAAAACCATAGACTAAATTTCACAATCTATTACAATACCATGAAATCAACTTTAGTCATGTTAAATCATATTTTCTTTAATCAACGGCATCGAGAGATAGGTGGGTGATCATTTCTAATATTAATAATTGGTTATTTTAAAAAATATGATAAAAATATATGTATTTATTACCACGTGAAAGGTAATACTGCTTTCTGCATTAGTACTTCATAGGGCTACTTTGTTTTATGGTTGTAAAAACACAATGAGAAAAACAGGCACTAGTTTGACGCTTTGTATTTATCGAAAAACAAACACTGAAAATTATCTACAACCTTTATAATTACGGCACTTTTGACTTAACCTTAATAAAGACAGTTATTTTAAAAGGTCTATGGTTAGATTTGTACAACGTTTAACAATGCAAATACATTCATAGTTATACCTAAAGAAAATATTTAAAAATATGTTATTCTATTACGACAAACTACTTCTCTACATCTATAGAGTGCAACTGCATACTACATAGAATATTATTTATCACATGTTAAAATTGTTAAATATTTACACGTAACTTGCTGATTAAAATAAATTTGAATCATTTGTAAAAAACTAGTTTGATATCTTTAAGTAAAAATATGTAAAAAACTATAAAAATTATGGCACACAAAGAAATTAATATTAAGAAAAAATATATTAGGAGTATTTTAGAATCTCCATAAAATATATTTTAATGAGGAAATATTTTTTTATTGGTGATTCCTTGTAAAGTTTACTCTGTTGGCGTTTTACTTGGATTTACCCCCCTGTACAACTTTGCAGGGAACAAAAAATGGAAAACTAAATTCACCACGGACAAATTACCTTAAATTTACTACTTAGTTGACATAATATGAAGTATATGAGTAGATTAAATACATTTTTTTTTTCAGACAAATTTATAGTTGAATGGTATTATGGTGATGTTTAATCAAACGTGGTTATTTGGAAATTTGACACTGTCATTAAAAGTGTTATTATTGGACTTCTTCATACAGCCTAGTGACCTGGTGGATTTTAACCCTTTTGAGTATTGGAAAAAAGCTTATATCTAACATTTTACCGCTCTGCGTTTTTTACCCATCTAATCCATAAATTAGCCATTTTTGTCCATCTATTTATTTAGAAATATTTAAAAATTGCAATTTCGTGTAATATTTGTGTAATAGACTTTATAAACATTTATTGCTCTAATAATCATAACTCATGTTATGAATTAATTTACATTGCGTACATATATAGATTCGAAATGATGCAGGAGAAATCATAATATAGCGGAATCAACTAAGCGTATTTTCAAAAATTCTCGACCACAGAATCTTGTACAGAAAATGATAAAACACGATATTTTCTCTAATAAAAAAATTATTCTCTCAAAAAATGTTCTTGGTCTAATTATTCCACTATATCCTAACTTGAAAACTGAGCTTTATGTGTAGAAGCACATTTAAAAATCTAATTATTCCACTATATCCTAACTTGAAAACTAAGCTTTATGTGTAGAAGCACAATTAAAAAATAAGGGGCCTTTAAGTTGGACCTCGTCTTTTCCCCCAAGTCCGCATTTTCTCTCCTCCATATTTAATGACTTTTCTCATGAATAATAAATGTTCATGTTCACAAAATGTTTGAGATAGTGGAAAATATTGATTCACTTTAGCAGATTCCTATAGTCATTGTTACTTATTCTGGCAGAGTTTTCAAAAATCATATGTCAAGTAAATAGATTTTTTCAGAGTAAAATATTTCGAGCAATCAAAAATTGAAATATTTATGAGAGGCTTTAAACACAATTAATTTCTTTGAGTACTTATGAAAAAATGTATACTTTATATTCTTACCAAAATAATAATAATATTGGTTTGAATTTAAAAAATCTCATGGTTCACCTGAAACATTGAAAATATCAATAAAAACACCCAAAAATGTACTTGTACACAAGTATGTTTTTGAAAATATTTGAAAATCATATTGTTTGAGTTGAGTTCTAATGAAATGCTTCTATGTGTAAAACATTTTGTGTCTGAAGAATTTATAACTATACTTTGCAAAGAAACAGTGCAGAAACTACTACTGAAATAAATTAGATATTTAAAAAAATGTACGACACATAAACTTTTCTTGTTTCACTTTATTTGGTGGCTTTCCCATACGTTTGTGATATCCGTAAATTGTTTAAAGAGAATAGGCGACTATTGTGGAACTGTTTGACAGTGCTCATAATGACCTTTTCAACAAACCATGTTTAATGCTTTAATATCTTTAATTGTTTTAGATAATTACACTTTTATAATGTTTAACTAACATTCCTAGTTTAAGGGTGGCTACAAAATTTAAATAATCAATTGAAAATATTAAGTCGATATTTTTCAATTTTTTTCTAATAATCATTTAAAAGTTTATTTTTAATAACAATTATTTGAATGTTCTTTTCCATTTTAAATTTTTAACTTAAATAGCAGATTGTGAACATAATGTAGAATCATGAATGAATATTAAGACGTGTTTTTTACAATATCACATGCGATTTAAAATTGCGGGAAAGACTTATGTACGAAAAGTCCATTGATTCAAAAATTTAATGAAAGCGACTAGTAGTATTTTTAAATATCACACTCTAATATTATTACTTGACTGTATTTCGACAATCTTGTTGGCATATCATCTGCAGGTGATTAAAATTGACAACAGTTTTATTAATTTAAAATAGCAATTATTTCAGTGTCTTTCCATTCTTCAGACAAAAAGCTTATTGTCAAGTATTAACTGACCTTAAGAACAAATGGTAGGCAATGAGGTAACGTCTGAGAGACTTTTTTAAAGGGGTTGTACTGCACAGGTTTGTATTTTACTGGAATTTGTGCACAGTTGACAATTTTGATTGAAATGTATGGTTATAGGGAATTATTTATCAATTCTATTGTGTTGTAAATTCACATAACATTCTACGGATTAAAAAAGTCAAGTAGTACCGGGGCAGGAGTTGACTGTTAAAGAACTTCTTACTGATGCAATTAAGAACTTCATAAAAATATTATTATATCAAATATAATTACATATGTAAGTATATGTGGATATAATATACAGATTTAGAAAAAGCCATTATGTGCAATATCACAAAGTCCAACAAAAAGTTACGCATCATTCTACAAACCACAATTAGCTGACCATAAGACTTTATCATTCCTATGTTTAACAAACTCCAAGAACTACGAAAGTAAATGAAAATTTTATTCTTAGTTCCTTGAATTTGTTACAATTTTCATCAATCGATGGCATGCATGGATGTTTTCCATGTCATTAATGATATCGTACACAGGGTTAGTCGGGAGGAAAGTGCCAATTTCCAGCAAGCATATAACTAAAAAACCCAAACGTTGCAATATGACTTATTTCTTTTCGAATCATGGCAACTTGATTGATTGTTTAAGATTTTATAAAAGTGATAAGCAATGCCACACATCTACTCGCATCTTGATTATGCAAATATGGTGGCTGTTTATAGTTCTTGTAATAGAAATACTCGTGCTGCAGTTGAAGAATATCGACAACGATTTCCACACCGTAGTAGTCAAGTAGAAACGTCTATGCCACAGTCTTCAACACTTTGTGTAATAATAAATATGCAATTTTGAAGGTGGATAAATGCTGACCATTATTTGGTTCCTTGATACTTTTTACAGATTAAGCTAACTTCACTCGTGATGGCATCAACAATATCCATAACTCTCATCCTTGGCTTGACAAAAATTCGCAAGCAACAGTAGAAACAAATTTTCAGCATCGTTATTCAGTTACATAATATGTGTGGTACAGTATAGTTGATAATTACTTTATTGATGCATTCATTTTTGAGAAACGCCTGTTAGAAGAAAATTCCATGCCATTTCTGTAAAATGATTTAAATGATAAACATTATATTAGATATTCCTTTACACATAAGAAATGCTATGCATTATCAGCACGATGGAACTCCATATTCTGCTCATCTAGTGATACATCATTTAAATAGAACTTTTCCAGGATGATAAGTTGGTCATGGTGATTCCATAAGTTGGCCAGCAAAGTTTCCAGATCTCACATCATTACACTTCTATTTGTGGGAATGGATGAAAGTGATGTATATAAATCAAAAGCGTACAATTACAATACATTAATTATTCGTACTTTGAATGCGGTATCACCACATACAGGAACTTCAAGATGAACTCGGGAGAGCATCATGCACTCTTCGGAAACGAGTCATAAAATGCCTGGAGGTCAATGGAGACATATTTGAAAATTTATCGTAGATTAAACTTTTATAATTTAATTTTTCTGGCTTTTTGTTATTAAAATGCTTAGAAAGCTGTAATTCGCAAACAAATAAATATCAGATTACAACTATTGGGTTTTTTAGTAAAAACACTTATGTATAGTATACACTCTAGAAGCATGGCACTTTCCTCCGGATTCACCCTGTATATGGAAACACATACAAAAAGAAAAACTAAAAATGCTAGTGCACGGTTTCCAATAGTCTTACGGCCTTACGCAATAGAATTTCAAATTAAAAATATGTTATGAAACGGTTAATCAATATTGTTTTCTTCCATTTAGTAAGATTTCATTTTAGATTTTCAAAATAATGACAAATACAGCACTTCGTCTTCCATCCATTAGAAAACTTTATAGATTATATCACAACTCAATTACGGATAACGTGACAAACAAATGAATATCACCAAAAAGACCATACATAAAATAAACCTGTTTAAGTGTTCAAGTATTTTGGTTCATAAGTCATCTACTTATATTCATAGTTTCTACACTGTATATTTGTTTATTTGCACTGCGTTTAAATGGAAAGTGATGTAAACTAAGTTCTACATGTATGTACGTGAAAAGAAAAAGTATGATTCAAATGAGTTAATGTTAATAACTACAGGCATGCATTAATTCTGGGTTTTAGTAAAAAATACATCTGAGACTCACAACAAATCTAAAACAGCTTCTATTGGTTTACAGTGAAGATTAGTAATAGTTATTTAGAAAAGTGGTTAATAAAATAAACAGAACAGACAAAAACCTTTTTTTACATACCTATTTACAATAAAATAAAATCCATTTGGCATCCCCTATACTAAAAGTGGCCTAATTCGGGTATCAAAAATAATACAATAAATATAATTTCTTTTTATTTATAATTTATTAATAAGTTTTACAACTATTTTTAGAATTTGTTATAAAGATTTCAGATTTTGTTGTGAGTATAGATGTAATAAATAAATATATCTACAAGACTTTATACAAAATTAAGTAAAATATCGGGTCCCTGATATTTATAGGTACGTATCTTTTCACCAGAATTTGAAACTCGCATACTTATTAGTTCATGTCCATTTAAATACTTATTTCATAAGATTTATAAAAATATAGAAAATATATACATAGTATATAATAAATTAAATATTAGGGGATGATTTGTTTTGACAGGAAATCATTTCATAAATGATTGCACGTGTGTAAATTTTGCCAATTCTTAGGAATGCATCTAGGAATATTTTTTTAACGAATATTTTCGAATTCGGGTGAAAAGCGATTATATTAGTGATAAAATGACTGCATAGGCATAAACACCATATGAATTTCGACAGTCTTATGTAATAGGATAGTTTACAAATATACAGTTCATAATGGGGTTGAGGAAATGCTTATGTACATCGGTAACAAATTAATTTACAATGATACATTGAAATATCTTTCTCATATAAAAAATGTCCACCACTGAACTTGTTTACAGTTTAGGGATAATTTTCTAGCAGTAATATTTCGTCGAAAGGCCTAATTTACAAGTGTATATAGCAGGTTGGGGATACATACTCGAATGACTGGGTTCTTTTGTGTCGCACTGTCTTCCACTGTAACCTGGAGCACAGCTGCAAAAAAACATTCATTTTAAGGTATTTCAAACACAAAAGGGTTCCTCAAAATATAGAATCATTTTTCATCAAATCTTTTGTTTTAGGTATCATAACATACTATTTTTATATTAAATCACTAGACACTCCGTTCGCTGCAAAAAATGACGGGTTCGGACTTTTCACTTGCTCTTTCTCAGTAGGTGCAGGGGAGGGGGCTGAACAAGGCATTTTGCTTGCAATGTGATATATGTTTACAGACATCGAGAACAATCTAGGATTTTCTGTCGTTAGGTTCGACCCTAGGCCCAACTTCCGAAAATCCCAGAAAAACAGGTCTCGGCCAAATGGTGCAATGGTAAGCTTATCAACGAAATTTGGAATATATCTTAAACGTGGTTTTTCTAAAGCTACGGTGCTATTGCCGGCAGTTTTATGTGTCGCCGAAAGAGTTACTATGCAAAAAAAGGGTTTTGCAACTTGGTCAAAAGTGAGGTGTTTTTTTGCCAAGGTTGAAAAATCAGAACCAATAGTCAAAAATAGGTTTTATTAACTTTGTAAGCATTTTTTATCCAGTAAGGGCCATTACTTTCGGTCTCTGTTATATGTAAACCGTGGATCAAACTAATACAGTTACTATGGAAACAATTGTATTTTCAATGATTTAGCAGATGGTTGAAGTTTAACGGAGACTGAAACTAATGGCCCTAAGTGTCTAATTCAAGTAAATTATGGCTATAAAATAGATTATTTTTAAATTTTCGGAAACTCGGATTGAATATAGAGGTGAATGGGGCAAAACTACTGGGTAAAAAATGCTGGCAAGGATAATACTATTAGTTAAGAGTCATACAAACATTTTTAGAGGAATTTTTCTGACTGTTGGTTTCGATTTTACACCCTTCGCAAAAAAACACTTCACCTTTGACCAAGTTGCAAAATCCTTTTTTTGCATATTAACTCTTTAGGTGACACCAAAAATATATTTCAAATTTCGTTGAAAAGTCTTACCATAGCACCATTTGACCGAGAGCTGTCATTTCGGGATTTTAGGAATTTGGGACTAGGGCCGAACCTGATGACAGAAAATGCTGGCAAGGGTATTTTTGGATGGTTCTCAATGTCTGGAAACACCTATCACATTGCAAGCAAAAAGTCTTAACAAAACATCGATGTGAAATTTCTGTTGGAATTTACCAGGTCACACGACCGCTTTCACGCCCAGACATAGTAAGCCTTATCCACCCCCCCTCCTCTCCACCTACTGACAAAGAGGAAGCAAAAAGTCCAGACCAGTAATTTTTTGCAGAAAACGGAATGTCTAGTATGTGTAAAATCCCTATGTACATATCGACAGTCACCCAACGTCAGCGAGCTTTTGGGGCTTGTTAGGAGTGTCATTAGTGAGTGTATTGGTGAGTTTTCGGCACGTTGCTCAACCGGAGTGTTGTTACCATCTTGAAAGAAGTATTAAGAACTTTTCTTTCAAATATCTCTTCTTTTGAGGCTATACCAGACAGACACTGCATTTTAAAGGGCGCAAAATTTTCTATGTTCTATGTACTACTAATTTTTTTCATAAGACTGATAGTGTTTTAGTTGCGAGAGAAAGTTTAAAATGAGCGTAGGACTCACGGTTTGTCGCATTTTTCTCGATATGGGTAATTCCTACGAGAAAATGGTTCGACATGAAAATTGTAGAGCAGAAAAAAATCCTACAATTTCGTTTCTTTTAATTCTTATTTTCGAATGATAGTTTGCATTATAGCGTGCCGCAAAGTCAGCATGTCAGAGTGACAGTAAAACAACAATGCTTTACATTAATCGTACAGTCACTATACACAACAATTGGAATAGAGTGCGGCATGATCTGGTAAAATACACCAAGATAGCAAACACTGGTAGATGCCTTCAGAAGGTGAGACACGACTTCATTTGGAAAATCGAAATTCATCACTACTTTGAAGAACAACGATCGTTAAGAAGCATCTAAACTGATTATTTAAGGTATTTAAAATAAGTGTCACCCGAACTTCTCGCTACCGCAGAAGGAACATTCTTTCTTGCCTCGCAGAAAAAAGAATAAGTTAAATTCGTGACTCACAAACGTTTTGTAAAAGCAATAAGAAAATCAAAAACAAACCTTGTATCACTTCCACCGACATTGGATACACTCACCAATGACTTCCCACCAAACCCAGAAGCTCATTGACGTCAGGTGACTGTTGACCTATTTTGACATGGTGATTGTAGTATATATAAAATCATACACCATCCTTGTTCGACAGACATCCACACCAAAACGAACAGATAGAAATTGGTTTTGTTGCCAAAATGTTTCACAGATAAAAATTTACAAGGTGTTAGTGCTTGGCCCAAATTTCAATATTTTTCAATATTTTCTGAATTTAAAGGATACAACATGTATCCTCTAATAATAATAATCTTTATTGATTAATCGATTAATCAAAGGGCAATTGACCGGGGTCCTGCAGCCCATGACATTAATTATATACATCTGAAAGTGTAATTTGATTATGTTAAAAACAATAGTTTAAAATAACATAGGTAGTTAGAAATTTTTTACAATCAAGGAATGTATTGATATGATTGATTTTTTTCCCAAATGGTGTGTTCTGGGTGCTTGTGTCTGTTTCTTGCGTGCGGGTTCCTTCTGATGAATTGGGTTATTAGGGTGGCGGATCTTGGTGATGGAACGTAAAGAGCTTGTTTCTGCTATCTTTATTAGGTTTTGTATTGCAGGATTTTTGAGGTTGAGTAATATTATGTGCCCATGTACTCTATTATAGGTCTACAAATTAGTTTGTAGATTTTACATTTTGTATCTAGGTTTATTCCATAGCTTTTCCATGAGAGGCAACTAAAATGTTTTGCTCTTGATATCGTGCTTTTCTTGATATTTTTGGTATGGTAATTGAAGTTGATTTTGTGGTCAATGCTTATTTCTAGATATTTAACACAGGTTTCTGGCTTTATAATGTGATCAAACATTCTTAGTGTTGGTGATGTTCCAGATGGTGTGTGAAAAAATATAATTAGGTGTGGCTGTATCCTTTAATTTAATAAAATATTTAAAAAATCATTAAGATATATCAAGTAGGGGACGGTAGCTCAGTGGTTTAGCGCGTCTAGCTTGCATACTGGCATACCTAGCGAAGCAGGTTCGATCCCTGCTCACCGCAAAATAATTTTAATTATAAAATTATCCCCAAGATGTGGTTTGGACTCCACTATAAACTGTAGGGCCCCGTTTCTCTTTACCTTACACAAAATCATTCTGGATTTTCAAGGAGTTACCTCGGTGACTATGACTGCATTTTAATTGATTTCAAAAAATTTAAAAAAGGAAGAGGTTATCAATTCAACACTTAGGTATATATGTTTTTTTACTCTTCAAATGGGAAATATGGTAATTCAACTATATAATATATTTAAATTACTCATTTATCTCAATTAGGCAGAGAACTGGCAACGTTCTATGAGCCACACTTTCGAATCACTAGACCCTTTGCTGCCAAAGTGGTAGAAACAAACATGCAGTTTTATTAGGCAGAAGATAAACAAGGCTTCTGCAAAAAAGTGGCAACAGAAAAGTTTCGACATAAAAATCACTAGATAAGAGATGCACCCTACCATCAACATTTCTTTTTATAACTAAAAATGTAAATGTTTATCACTTAACACTTTGGAATATTTAGAAAAAAAAATGCATTGTATTTCTTTCCATGGAAAAATTTTTCATTAATCAATGCAGAAGGTGAACTCAATAAGATACGCTAAGCATTCTTGAAGATTAGAATTTTTTGTTAAAATCTTTTAATTACAATTCAAAATTTGTTAATTTACTTATTTCTAGATAGCAAATAAAGTGATCACTTTTCTTCTGAAGGCTATTTAATAGATTTTATTCAATATTCGGTGGCTTAATATCAAGAAAAGTAGGAAATTATTACTTACTTAGCTTCATGATGCGGGAACCTCAATAGGGTTTTATGGAGGATTAATTCAAAACGGGGTTGTTAGGTAATTCGTAGTTTCTGAGCAATTCCAAAGAGACTTGTGTGAGATTTTTATTACACTACATTTTCATCACTCTATCACAAATTTACAACAAAATGTCTTTCCTCGAAGAAATGCATTGAAAATTTCATGGTCTTTGAGGTATGTGTTAGTAGGAATATCAACCAATTTTACTCAAATTTGGAGATATAGTTTTTTGGATATTCACCAAATTTAGAAAAAAAAATTTAATCTATTGCAAGACAAGTATAAATATGAACTACCCTAATGTCTAGCGTACTCAGGAAGTTTCAGGGTAGTTAAAATTGCATTTGGAAAGCATAAGTACTTACATATTTTTCCGAGATGTTTTATATATCACGTTACTGTTATATTACTTTTCTTTAGAATTTGTGTTTGTTATAATTATGCTAAGTTTAGCTATGCGGCCATTCAATAAACAGTTCGCAAAAATGGGCTATTATTGAACCTGTCCGCTGACGCTTTGTAGCATTTATAAGACCCCTTTTCCTACACGAACGTTCGTTCGCAACCCCCATACATTTAGGGCAAAAAATTACACTTAAAAAAAAATATTGTTGATTTTTTACGTTCACTTCCCCTCCTAAAGGCGAACCTTTTTGTTGAATGGCCCCTACTTCATTCGGTTTTTGAATTTATAAGTTTTATTCATAAAAATGGCAATAAGATTTTTTTTGTTATTTTAGAATACCTGTACATTGTACATTAGACAGCGGTTTTGGGCCCCATATACAAGAAATCTACCAATCCATAATTCATATTTTCTCAGTAGGACACTTCACTCAAAAAAGTTTAGTTGCTTAGCTGTTTAAACTATCCGTAACACATGAGTCAATTCTCACCTGTACATTGTTCGTTTAATTACAATTCGTGTCACAGTTCAAAAGAAGGCTAATTAGAATTATAGTAATACATGAACCACAAATTATCTCCTCAAATTATCTGCCAAGAGGTTATGTTGTGATTGTTGTGAAATTCAAAGAATCAAAGAAATTAGGTATATCTGGTGAAATTATGAACAAGATGAAATTGATGATAATACGGCATTTATAAGTACCCAAAAATTATTAAATAAAGATATCTATAATTTCAGTTTCAGTAGAGAACGGCAAATATCTTAGTTACGCTATCCAGCAACAGATGGCGACGTCTCTAATTTCCTCCAACAAAAATTATGATTTTGATAAATTGTTAAAATTCCATATTAATTTATTATTTATAATTAATAAACTACTTACATGCAGTAATATTCCCCCATTGTAACCTCCTTATGGCATGTACCTCCATTATGGCAGTAGCTCGTTCGCAACTGAGCACTACATTCTTTTCCTGAAAATAAATTTAAATTTATTTATTAAAGGGAAAACAAGTTGAAGTTTTATTGTAAAATAGTTATTTTATATTATAAATACGCAAAAAATGTTCCAAAATGGTGTTTAATTTTTTATATGCCGTATACAAGTGTTGTAACTCAATGTAAAGCAATTATTTAACAGAAAATAAGTTATATATGTTATGTTATGTTATGTTATGTTATAAGTCCTTCATTTATTCATATTTTTTCAATTTCGAGTTGTCCGATTCGGTAGAAATGAAATATTTTTAATTATCGTCATAGTTGCCAAAAGGTGACTGTTATAACCATAACTTGCAGAAACTGAAGAAGGTATAGTACCTATTGACATTTATTCTTTAACTGAAATACCTATTTCACCTCCAATAGTCATTGGTCAAAATTGAACACTGAATGGCCTTAATCTGTCACAATGTCACGGTTAAAATATACCAATGGCAGTGATACATTATCTTATATAGAGAACCAAATGTTGATTTCACGGATATTTTACGCCTTTAAAGATTTTTTCTACAGGAGTGAAATATTCGACAATTTCCCTAGAGAAATATTCAAGTACCCATAAAGTTCAGATTATATACTACAGGCTGTAGTAGCAATTTTATTAGCATAAAATAATCATATAAAAATGTATTTTGCAAGAAAAACCATTAGTTTAAGTTAACATTTGTACAATTTGTAAAAATTATAGAGTTTACTGTATTATAACAACAATATTTTGTGAGAGCTGTCAACTTGTCAACATAAATATCTAAGAAATTTGAATGATTCTAATTTTGTAATACTTTACTTGTGGAAAAATTTTCTCGGTAATGTAAAAAAAAATCTTTCTTGTTAGACTCGGGCTCCTGAGGCAAAAAATTAATGACAAGTCGGCAATTTTTGGTGATCTACACTAGAGTTGCCAAACTTTTACAATAACACTGATGACTTCTGCTAATTCTACTTATTCATGTATGCATACGGTCTTCACAGCTAAGTTAACAGTCAAGTTACAACTGGTTAATGCCCAGGCACACCCTGGAAACAATTCAGCACCCCTGAATAAATTCCTACATTACATATGTGAGACTATATTTCATAGTTTCGAAAATTATAAAGGATTTGGCACCTTCTGGAATTCGATGAGCACCCCTTTCTGGTTATAGGCCTGTTAATAACCTCACCACCGCGAAAAACAGTGGCTCTTTGATGTAGATCACAAGAACACTCCAGATATGCCATTAACGCCAATAACGCCATTATAATAAGTAAAATGTGTGACTGGAGCGCTTATATTTTAAACACTACCCAGTATTTCATCGTGACTAATGCATTGGAAACTTGCATAGTTGTCACGTTTTTAGATTTGTTACCTCAAGAGCCTAAAACAATTTAATTAAAAAAATGGAAATCGTAGTTTTGCACCAACAAATCTAAGATATGAATATGTCAACTATAATTAGTTACCTGCTAAACCTACCTATTAATTGGTGCAGTTCGAGCCTACCCAATTAAACTCGTTTAAAATTATTCCCAAGAAAAAATAGCATTTTACAGATGTTGTTGACTATTATTAATATTTCTTAAAATAATTTAGAGCATTATTAGTTCCCGTACTACTAGGTAGGCCTTGAATCGGGGATGCCGCTATTTTTAGTGCCCGTTTATGTTGTTTATTGGCGTTTCTTGTAATTGTAAACTATCAATTTAGTGATCTAACGAACAAAATAAATTTTGGCACGGTAACGGTACTTAATTTGTGTATTTGTTAAGCTGTCAACGTGCCAGTGAATTGTGTAATATTGGCGCCATATTTGATATCAAGCCACATAGAAAATTATTTGTAAACACTAAATGTTATTTCATTTTTGCTACTTGTTACAGTTGAACGACAGATTAGAGCGAACTTATTAAAAGTTTATAGTGCTTTTGCTTGTAGTAAATGTATTCGAGAAAAAATTACCCTCCGAGATTATTTCGGGTTTTCACGTTTCAGAATATGTATATTACGAAAATATAGGTTTTTTAATTCAGTCAATCTGTCTGACTGTCTGTTGGTTCAAAAAAGTGTTGACATTTTGAAAATATTGTATAAAATGGATGATGGTAAAAATTCTTTCTTTGCTCAAATTTAAAATATCCACGTTTCATGACATTTTAAACATAAAATTTTTTTTTTTTGAAAATCAAAAAGAACAAAATTTTTATTTTTTTTGATGAAATGGATGTAAAAATTTTTTCTTGCTCAAATTTAATATTTCCACGTCGTCTCATGACATTCTAAATATATTTAAAAAAAGAAATGTTTTTTGAAAATAAAAATTTCTTTACAATTTTTTTTCCCACTACATGGAATTTTTTTTTCCGTTTTAAAATTTGCACGTTTCATTACATTCTAAACCTATTTCAACAAAAAACGTTTTGAAAATTAAAAAAAAAAAATTGAAAATTTTATCCCCCACCACTACCGAGTAGATGATGGAAAAAAGTTATCAGATTTTCTCTGTAATAATAGGGATAACTACACTGGCTATCTTTTAATTTTTAATTGAATTAAATGAATTTATTGAATTTTGAATTTATTTAATTTGAACTACAGCATAAATGTACCTATTTTATTTCTAGTGGAGTAGATCTGACATTTGAAAAACAAGTGCCTTTTTTCACAACAAAATTTTTCCCATCTTATAGAGGACGACTTCCTCCACTTCCCTGACAGTTTCACCTCCGAGATCTAGGTGGGGAGGGGGGAGGGGGGGCTGCTAAACATATGGAAAATTGATTTCTCTCAGTTTGCGCGCGATCGGGGAGACGGACAAAAAAATGTTTCGGATAAAAAAGAAAGGCCTCCCCGAGGCGCGTAAACTGATTTTCGGATTTTTAAAATCGGCCAATTAGGGCCGGAGATATGGCTGTTTGAAAGGATTGAGTTTCAGGGTAGGAAAAGGGATCGGACAGGAGGTATGAGGGGTGTTTAAGAGGCAAGGAATGTGGTTAGGATGTTAAATTTTTTTTCTGTTGTCGGTGGTTATAGGAAGAGGTCGAGGCCGCGGGGGGAGCTCTCTAGAGCAATTAGGGACGGAGAGGGAGGGGGGAACGTGCAAAAAGGAAAAACGGCCATATCTCCGGTTCTAATAGGGCGATTTAAAAAAATCAAAATTGGATTTTTTCCTTTTTTGATCAGCTATAATGTTGGATAGGCAGGAAATAATTTTCGCGGAAAATGTTAAAATGGGGGACAAAAGAGAAGTGTATTTTTTTTCAAAACGATTTTTTTTATTAAGGGAAAATGTTAGACTCACCTTTCTGACCTTCGATTTCCCTTTGTGTGTGTAAGTGAGAGCGGCGAGAGAGTAGAGAGGGTAGAGGCCACGCCTACTCTCCCGCCGCTGCACCTGCTGATTGAAATGAAATACATTTATAAGTGTAACTAGCGCGCGTAGCGCAAGTTATTGTCCAATCGAATTTTTTTTTTTTAATAAAAATGGAAATTTGTTCTCTGTAAAATGAGCCCTGGCAGAAGGGCGTAGGACTTTCCTTTGCCCTTCTGCAGGGCTTAAGCTTCAAGTTGTCGCCCTGCCTGTCGTAATAAAGGAATTCGAAAAATTATTTTTTAATTTTAAAGGGGATGAGAATCCTCGTCTTTTATGAGCAGTTTATCCCCACCGCCCACATAACATCTCATGGATATGTACATCCATAGCATATGCATTAGGTGTTGGAATTTGAATATGTATTGTTAAATATACATATGATATGAAATGTATATTCAGCTACTAATATGCATCAGCGTCATATACAGTGTATATTGCTGGAGGTATATACATAATGATTTATACATAACATGTCCATCACGGTATAATTGAATTATACGCGTACACGAATTTTATCTCATTATCTGATGCGCATGCGCTACTAATTTATGGCATACTAGTTACTGCTATATCGGTAAGTGCTTTTGTTTTGATTATCTTTGGGTTTCATTGAGCAGGATAATTTAAATTAAAAATAACATTATGATAACAGTTGTACTGTTCATAATGGGCATATTCTTTGTTATAATTGATATAAGAAAGATATATGTTTTAAACTTATTTGTGATAAGTATTTTGTAAAAGTTTGAATAATTACTAGTATTTTCTGGTAATATATTTTCATTTGTTTCTATTGTTATAGAGCTTTTACAGTTCCAGGAAGTTGCATTTGCATATAATTATATTGATAATTATCCCTTTACGGGGAATTTCCTATAATCTTATTTTAATTTTTAATATCCTGTTCTGGTAATCCTTTGATGGTTATAACACGAGTATTTGCTTACATATTTCAGTTGATTGTGAACTTTAGAAAAAGCCGCACCGAAGAGGCATAGATGCCGAAACACGTGTCTGTGGATGTTCTAAAGTTTTGTGTTACTGCTATATCGGTAAGTGCTTTTGTTTTGATTATCTTTGGGTTTCATTGAGCAGGATAATTTAAATTAAAAATAACATTATGATAACAGTTGTACTGTTCATAATGGGCATATTCTTTGTTATAATTGATATAAGAAAGATATATGTTTTAAACTTATTTGTGATAAGTATTTTGTAAAAGTTTGAATAATTACTAGTATTTTCTGGTAATATATTTTCATTTGTTTCTATTGTTATAGAGCTTTTACAGTTCCAGGAAGTTGCATTTGCATATAATTATATTGATAATTATCCCTTTACGGGGAATTTCCTATAATCTTATTTTAATTTTTAATATCCTGTTCTGGTAATCCTTTGATGGTTATAACACGAGTATTTGCTTACATATTTCAGTTGATTGTGAACTTTAGAAAAAGTCGCACCGAAGAGGCATAGATGCCGAAACACGTGTCTGTGGATGTTCTAAAGTTTTGTGTTACTGCTATATCGGTAAGTGCTTTTGTTTTGATTATCTTTGGGTTTCATTGAGCAGGATAATTTAAATTAAAAATAACATTATGATAACAGTTGTACTGTTCATAATGGGCATATTCTTTGTTATAATTGATATAAGAAAGATATATGTTTTAAACTTATTTGTGATAAGTATTTTGTAAAAGTTTGAATAATTACTAGTATTTTCTGGTAATATATTTTCATTTGTTTCTATTGTTATAGAGCTTTTACAGTTCCAGGAAGTTGCATTTGCATATAATTATATTGATAATTATCCCTTTACGGGGAATTTCCTATAATCTTATTTTAATTTTTAATATCCTGTTCTGGTAATCCTTTGATGGTTATAACACGAGTATTTGCTTACATATTTCAGTTGATTGTGAACTTTAGAAAAAGCCGCACCGAAGAGGCATAGATGCCGAAACACGTGTCTGTGGATGTTCTAAAGTTTTGTGTTACTGCTATATCGGTAAGTGCTTTTGTTTTGATTATCTTTGGGTTTCATTGAGCAGGATAATTTAAATTAAAAATAACATTATGATAACAGTTGTACTGTTCATAATGGGCATATTCTTTGTTATAATTGATATAAGAAAGATATATGTTTTAAACTTATTTGTGATAAGTATTTTGTAAAAGTTTGAATAATTACTAGTATTTTCTGGTAATATATTTTCATTTGTTTCTACTTCATTTAATAGTTAATAATAACATAATTGTTTTGATATATGTCTTTCCAGTTGCGATTACTTTGGTGTGTATCTCCACCAGAGAAAAATCAAATAAACTTGTGAATGAATGGAATAATCGTATCAGCTCTGCGTCAACTTTGGTTTATTTAATAAACCAAAATAAATAAAATTAAATTATCTTTCATCCATATCTCTGATTGAAGCATTAGGAAGTATTTAGCAAACATAGGTAATTAAATTTAAATTATATTCGAAGTCTAATATTATTTCTTGACAGATTTATTCAGCTAAACAGTTTTTATTAAAGATATTTTTCGATTTTCCGTTTTACAGAAACGATTACAAAAACTCTGAATTTGTCTAATGGGTGATACATATTTTCCCACTCACGGATAAATAAATTACAGCAACTTTTAGGAGAGTTGAAAAACATGGAACTTTCAAACGCTCGTAACTAAATAAATATTTTGAGTGGAAGCTCGTTCTATGTTTCTATCCAAAGAGGAAGATCGATGATGTATCGACATCGTAAATTGCAGGGTCACAATCGAGAATTCAGTTCGACACGATCGAAAAAAAAGCCTTTTTTTCGTCTAGTGAATTTTGCGCAGAATGAAAGCGACTGAAAATGAATATTTACCCCTTTCGCGACACTTTGGGACTTTGCTGTAAGGAAAAAAGTAGTTTATTTTAATTGGAACTAAACATTTTTCATGAATTTAGCCATGCCGTGAATACACGAAATTTTGGTCGAGGACTCCCCTACTATATGATTCGATTCAACAAAGAAAATACGTTTTTGAAAATGCTTGCGTAGAGACAAGCTCAGACAGGGTTCAGACGTTGCGAAACTGAAAAAAATTCCCTGAATTCTCAAGGTTTTCCATAACCAAAAATATTAATTTTCGTATGTTTTTTAGTGAGGTAATTTTTTATTTGACATAAAATAATTCCTTGAGTTGTATTGAATCAGTGAAAATTCTTAAGAACTCTATGATTTTCCTTATCGAGACGCAGAATTACCTGATTTTTCACATAATTTTTAAAATTCACTGATATTTCCAGGCTATTTTTAACAATTTTTAAATTTCCTGAGTTTTCCAGGTTCTCCAGGTCTTCCATACGAGTCCGAATCCGGTCAGATGAGCAAACGTTCACTTTTTATGGTCCCCCCCCCCCAATCGTTCATCCCCCAAAAGTGAACGTATTTATTTTTGAATGGTTCCAGTATTAATTGCAATGACGATAACTAAATTTGATGACGGCATGTTCATTAAAAATAAGAATTTACTAATAAACAATATTTTGAAAAATTTTTGCGAAGTAAATAAGAAAAATAAATACACAGTTTAGCCTACCAGCAATTTTCATTGTACCTTCGAATCCACAGTACGGCCTCCGCTACTCAACCATAGTGGTCAGTAAACAGTTATTTTCAAACATCAAAAATTGTTACCTTATGTAAAGTTCGTTATCAAATTGTAAACTATTGATAAAAAAATATAGAGTAAAAAAGTATCCGCATAATTTTAGATTACTTCATTTAATAGTTAATGATAATATAGATGAGTGTATTGATACATGTCTTAGTTGAGTTTACTTTGGTGTGTATCACCACCGGAGAAAAATCAAACAGACTTGTGAATAAATGGAATAATCGCATCAACACTGTGTCAACATTGGTTTATTTAATAAATCAGAAATAAATAAAATTAAAATATTATCTTTCATCTACATCTCTGATTGAAGCATTAGGAAGTATTTTGCAAACATAGGTAATTAAATTTAAATAATTTTCCAAGGCTTATATTATTTTTTGACAGATTTTTCTCATTAAATATATTTTTCGATTCTTGCGTTCTACAGAAACAGTTACAAAAATTCTGAAACGCTTTTTGTCTAAAGAGTGAGTATACGTTGTCCCATACATTATAGCAACTTTTAGGCAAGACAAAGATACAATTGAAGTAAACGAAATCCCCAGAAATTACAAAATTAAGAATATGGATTGTGACTTAAAATATATTAATCAAACAAAACGTTAAGCTATACCTAGATATAAAGAACATAGGCTATTTCAAACTATGAAAATAGTTCGATATTATATCTAATTCTTGCTGGTACTGCCTAAACAATGTTTAAATCAATTTGTTTACTTATTTTCTTGGTATAGTGGGTATAGGCGGGTGTAGAGAATTTAATTGAGGTAACATGTTGATGACTCTATATGTTATAACAAAATAATGTGCCTTAGTAATCTATATTTTGTTCCTGTTGTTTGTTTCAACAGGTTAAATATTACGTAGGAATTGCCGAAATATTCACCATTATTCCAATCAATCTACAGGGTGATTCGTGAGGAGAGGGTCGTACTTTACCAAAAGATAGAAAACATTGAGGTGATCTTAAATCCCCAAACAGTAATGGCTAAAGCGGCCCCGTTTTCGAAATACAGGGCGTTTGATATTTTTTGGAAGAATATTCTTTTCGCCATATATCTGTAATGAGTAAGCGGGATCCAATGAAATTTTGTATTTTGATTACAGTAGTCATTCACCATCTAATGTCTGGGATATTAATAAAACATCAGGGCCGGACCCAGAATAAAAATATTTTTAAGTTTATAAAATATTTGACATTAAAATATTAATTTACACCTAGAGAGATACAACATCCCATAAAAAAATCTTTTGGAACCATTTCATTGTTTAAATAAAGAAATTAAATTGTTGAGGGCTCAAATGTTGTTTTTATTTAAACGAGAAATCGAGAGAAAAAAGTCACTCTAGGGTTAATCCCTACTTATTATTATTTTTTGTTCCCTATCTGCACTAGATGGAAATAGGGAGAGTAAAAATTCATCACCTGGTGAAATAAAAAAAAAATTTTGTCATGAATGTGTAATTAATAAACTTAACAAAATAAAAATTAATAAAAATTAACAATTTACTTAACTAGAACAGAAGAAATCAGTCAAACTTACTAAATCCAATTAAATTATTTTGAATCACAGTCTATTTTCAAAGTGAGCACCGCCAAATTCAATACACTTTCTTGATCGATTTGTCATTTCATTTACGCTTTTTCTAACAATCTCTAAATTGTTTTTAATTCCATTGCAAAAATGCTCAATTCTTGCTTTCAGCTGCTCTCTAGTATTTATTTCTTGTTTATATACTTCAGTTTTTCAATAGCCCCACAAAAAATATTCAAGGGGTGTGAGATCTGGTGATCTCGGAGGCCATGCAACGGGACCACCCCGACCAATCCACCTCTTTAGATATTGTTCATTCAGATAGTTTCTGACTCGTACCGAAAAATGCGGCGTAGCCCCATCATGTTGAAACCACATTCCTCTTGTGTTTACATTATTTAATAAATTTGCAGGTTATGTTGTAAAAAATTTAAATAATCGTCACCATTTAAGCGACCTTCAGAAATATGAGGACCTATGAGATTATTATTGAACATCCCACACCACACATTTACAGAAAATCTATATTGGGAATTCTTTTGGATTATTGCATGGGGATTCTCGTGACTCCAAATATGAAAATTTCGAGTATTGTTGATATCATCACGGGTAAATTGAGGTTCATCAGTAAACAATACTCTTAACATAGTTCGTCTATGGGATAAAACCCATCGGCAAAAAGTTAACCGAAATACTTCATCATCTGGCACCAATCAATCGTTGGACAATTTGGATATGATAAGGATGCATTTGTTCGCCTTTAATAGTTCTCCAAACTCTGGTTTGAGGAATATTTAATTGTTGACCAATTCTTCTTGTGCTGATTTTTGGGTTCTGGTCAACCATATTTAAAATCAAATCATTTTCTTGACGGGTCTGCCTAACAGGACGTTCTATTTTCATGATTGAGGGAACGGTTCCAGTTTCAGAAAGATGTCTAAACACTCTATAAAATGTTTTGTAATCTGGTACACGTTGATTTTCAAACCGGCGTCTGTATTCACTTTCAGCAGCTTTTGCATTGCCATTGCAATATCCATAGACAAAAACCATATTTGAGTATTCTCTACTCGTGTTTGTAAACGGCTTGATTTTGAATGATTACAAGACAATATTGTAACCAGTCAAAGCAACAGTGGTACCGACACTTCTTAATTACAATATGACTGATTTTTGACAGGTACCTACTTGATTATTAAAAAGTACGTAGCCACAACTTTTAAAACAAATGTAATGGCAGGACTACATGATTGTAAGAATTAATTACTCTTGCAATGAATTAAATATTGCTGAAACCAGAGTTTGGAGAATTACCTTTTGGTAGTGCAGATAGGGAACAAAGAAAATAATATGTACTTAATCCCTAGAGTGACTTTTTCTCTCAATTTATCATTTAAAGAAAAAAAAAAAAATTGAACCCTCAACAATTTAATTTTTTTATTTAAACAATGAAATGGTGCCAAAAGATTTTCTTATGGGATGTTGTATCTTTCTAGGTGTAAATTAATATTTTAATGTCAAATATTTTATAAACAGTATACATATTGTTATTTTCTAGGAAAAATTTAAAAATATATTTATTCTGGGTCCGGCCCTGATATTTTATTAATATCCCAGGCATTAGATGGTGAATAACTACTGTAATCAAAATACAAAATTTCATTGGATTCCGCTTACGCATTAGGTACAGATATATGGCGAAAAGAATATTCCTACAAAAAATAAAAAAAAATTCGAAAACGGGGCCGCTTTAGACATTACTGTTTGGGAATTTAAGATCACCTTAATGTTTTCTATCTTTTGGTAAAGTACGACCCTATCTTCACGAATCACCCTGTATATACAAAAATCGACCGATAGGTCGAAATTGATAAGATTTTTCTAACTTTGGATGCTATGTAACATGGCTCTCTAAAACAGAGTCCATGCCCTTTCTAACAAACATGGCCATTGCAAACGCCACGATATTCGTTATTATGTGCAAAAAACCGAGTTCTCAGGAATATCTCATTTTTGTCCTGCGGCGAAAATAAGTATTATCAATCCTGTACAATATAAAATTCTCTACAACTTTTGTCTAATGAGCTTTGTTACTAGAGTGTATACTCGACAAGTTACAGTAAACCACATTGGTTTTTATGTGCAAAAACTTGCAATTCAATTTTCACCCATTTCTGGATATTGCATTGATTTGAAATTTTGCATGTGTATATGGTTCATATGCAAAATACATTTTGACATTTTTTTATAGAAAAATCCATTGCGGCGTTCCAAAATTACAGACGGTTTATTGTCATTTAACATATAATTTTACTAAAAATTGGACTCGGACAAATGTCGTATTGACATGAAACTTTGCATGTGTATATGATTCGCACGAAAATACATTTTGACATTTTTCATGGAAGAATCCAAGATGGCGAATATTATTGTCAGTTAATATTCGATTCCATTAAAAATTGGTATCGGGAGATTTTTGAAGAAGCAGATTACAAGCACGTGATTGAAGTTCAAAAATTCACGACGGCGCGGCGGCAGTAGTATATGGCAGATAAGTTTTATCTCTTCGACTGATTCGACTGAAAATCGGCATCCGAGAGTTATTGAGGACGTAGATTTTAAATATTAACGATTCAAAAGGGCGGCGTCAATAAAGCGGATAGGTTTTGATATTTATGGCTTTATTCGTTTAAAAATCGGTACTTGGAGATTTTAGAGGTCGCATAATATTTATGTTTGTTCAATTTGGAAGCAGTGCCACAAAGCAAATAGATAAAGAAGACCTGTCATTTAATAAAATTCTCTACTCATAAATGACAAAATGCATTCGCCATTTTGAAGCCGCCATTTTGAATTGTTAAATTTCAATGAAATATTTTTAATGTGTAATTTCGATAATGCTCAGATACCGATTTTCGGTCGAACCAGACGATAAATCATAAAACTCATCCGCCATATTGACGCCGCCATTTTGAATGTTTGAATTTCGATCATTGTATATTTGTAATTTGCCAGCTCAAAAATCCGCCGACACCAATTTTTAATAGAATTGGATATTAAATGATAACAAACTGTCCGCCATCTTGGAACCGCCATTTTGGATTTTTCTATAAAAAAATGTCGTATACACATGCAAAAGTTCTGAGTACTACATCTGCAAGTGAGTGAAAATTTAGTTGCAACTTCTTGCGCATAAAAACCAATATGGCTGGCTGTAACTTGTAGAGTATACACTTTAGTAACAAAGTGCATTAGACAGAAGTTGTAGATAATTTTATATTATACAACATTGATAAAAACTGTTTTCGTCACAGAATTAACCGGAAACGAGATATTACGGAAAAATCGATTTCTCTCCGCATAAAAACCAATATCGCTGCGTTAGCAGCGAAGAAAAACGTCGGCTCTGCTTTTGAACCATTCTACACAACGTATCCAAAATTTTAAAAACTTCAAGTCGCACTTTTCAAGTTCTCGTTGATTGGCCTACGTGGAGTCAAGTACAAATAGAAAACTGCTGTTGGGCTAAACTTTTAGATAGAATGGAGTTGCTAGATACCGCTAGAAAAGCTCTCACTGAGTGTTTGGGACGGGTCTGATACTGAAATGGTTTTGGACTCTAGTCTGCCGTAAGCACCTTCTGCTACGCACTCGTACTGTCCCCAATTATCTGCATCCATTTTTTTGATGGTCAGTCTACTCTGCTTCCTGAAAAAAAAGGGAGAACTTTAATTCAAACTGTTCTTTTGATCGCTGGCGATCTAATGGTTAGAAAATGAATAACACGTTGAAAGTAAAAGAGTAATCTTAAACTGATATATTCTGAATAGTAAATAATTGTTTTATATCCGCAAGGTAATAAATGCAGCTCATTTGTATTTATAGCTGTGATAATTGCGATCGGATTGTAATTATATTTATATCAGATTGTCATGTCAACTTCTTAAATAGGTACTTGATATTGTTACAGGCAAAGTGCAACTGTTTGAGGACAATATAGACAGTATACCGGGTGGCCACGAGTCATTTGTATTTAAAAATTTGGTTTTTGGTACAAATAAATTAGACAATAATAGGCTACTTTTAGACTAACAGGAATGAAAATATCACTTCCGCTTGAACCGGAAGTGACAAACTTTTTTTTTCTTAAATGGAATGACTATATTTTTTTGATGGTTTCTCATTAAGCATAAATTTATAAGTGCAACAGTTTTTTCAGATGTAAAGAATTCCAAAAAATAAGTGAGATACGAATAATTTTTTAATTTTTTTAAAATGGCCGCCTCAGATGAATGCGATGTAAGAAAATTACTAAGTAGGCTATGGAAATTATTAGTAAGGTTGTAGACTTGTCTGTAAAGTAGAAAATAGTTGTTTGAATTACTGATAGGTACCAGTATTTTTATTTTTTTTTCCAAAAAAAAACGGAATTTCATTTTCATTTCCGTAGGGGTCCTATGGAATTTTTTTTAATGGAACTGTGTTATTTCTTTTATTAATCAGAAATAATGACTCATAAACTATAATTTTTCCGCCATTAATCATTTCTTAACGATATCCCTCGTAATAATAGAAGTATTTTTAAAAATGAAACACAAATTAAACAAGAAATAATTTTAATACGTATAACGTTACAACCATGAATAAATTACCAAGAATAACAAAAATATTTAAAATCTAAATTACAATAAACCATTATAAAAATTGTTCAAACTGTTCACCGTTATGATTAATACACAGAGTAGCGCAACTTATCGTTGCACGTCTAACATTCTTTAATTGTTAAGGTGTTTTTTGTGCAATTTCGTGTCGAACTCTTTCTTCCAGATCTTGCCTTCTGGTTGGAGCAGTTATGTAGACTCTATTTTTCAAATGCGCTCAAAATAAAAAAATCGGGTGGGGTTAATTCAGGCGACCTTGCAGGCCATCTGACTGGACCATGGGTCCCAATCCAACGATCTGGAAATAATTGATTTAAGTAATCCCTAACGATAATACATTGTGTGGTCCAGCCCCGTCTTGTTGGAAGTAAACCTCGTCAATATTGGTACTGGGAATTTGATTAATCTGTGGAACTATTATATTTTGGAGAAATTCTAGATATCTTGGCCCAGTTAGAGTTTCGTTAAAAATTATTGGATCTATGATATGGTCGCCCAGTACGCCTAACCAAACATTGAAGCCAAACCGCTCCTGAAACCGCCCCCGTTTCATTATGTGAGGATTACCAATTGCCCAATATCGAGTGTTGTTTCGATTAAATAACCCAAGGTTTGTAAATCTCGATTCATCAGTGAGCAAAATGTTTTTGATAAAATTCTCATTTCTTAATTGGCGTAACTGTAACCAATTACAAAAGGTTATTCTTCGTTGATAATCATTCTCATACAAAAATTGATGCAATTGATATTTATAAGAACAATAGCCGTGTTTCTTTAAATTTTTTCTGGCTGATTCTTTGGAAACTGGTAATTCATGTTCAATTTGTCTTATCGAAATGGTTGGGTCAACATGCACTAAAGCTAATACATTAATTTACGTTTCTTCATCCACAATAAATCATTCTTCAATTTCTTCATTAGGTTCAGTTCTAAATTGTTGCTCCAACCGGGCGAAATAGTTTCTCGGAGGTTGTCTTGTTTCTGGATATCTCCGTCCATACAGACTTTGTGCTGTAGTTGCATTACGTCGAGTTTCTCCATAAGTAATGATCATGTCAACTTTTTCATCTCTTGAATAATTTTCAGCCATTTTATATTAATTTTCTTGTTTATAACAACTTTAATACACTTGCTTCAGAAAATTAGTGAGTAAGTCAAGACTAATTCAATTGTTGCGAATGTCTGTCATTTTCATGGCTATCTGCAATTTTGGATTTAAATGTAGATAGGTACCTTATTAAAATATTTTGTTGGCGCTTACTTTTTAAAAATACTTATTACGAAGGATATCGTTAACAAATGATTAATGGCGAAAAAATTATAGTTTATGATTCATTATTTCTGATTAATAAAAGAAATAGCACAGTCCCATTAAAAAACATTGCATAGGACCCCTACGAAAATGAAAATGAAATTCCGTTTTTTTGAAAAAAAAAAAAAACTACAAATACTGGTACCTATCAGTAATTCAAACAACTATTTACTTCTTTACAGACAAGTCTACAACCTTACTAATAATTTCTATAGCCGACTTAGTAATTTTCTTACATCGCGTTAGCTGACGCAGCCATTTTGAAAAAAATAAAAATTCACTTATTTTTTTGGAATTTTTTACATCTGAAGAAACTGTTACACTTAGAAATTTATGCTTAATGAGAAACCATCAAAAAAATATAGTCATTCCATTTAAGAAAAAAAAGTTGATGTCACTTCCGGTTCAACCGGAAGTGATATTTTAATTCCTGTTAGTCTAAAAGTAGCTTATTATTATTTAATTTATACGTACCAAAAACCAAATTTTTAAATACAAAAACAACCAAAATATTGGGGGCGTACATTGAGTCGTGGCCACCCGATATAATACGGAAAACAAAAGTGCTTCTTGCAAGAATATCCAACGTCCGATTTTTCGGTATCGACCTATTTCAAGTTTGATGTTGCAATGCAAAATAAAGTATTCAGTAGTTCTTAACAAACATTAATTACGGTTATTGGTTTTCGTGTTATAGCAGGGAATTTTTAAGAATATGAAGTCGTAAAAATTAGAATTTTTGCCTTATTAAAAAAATAGTAATTTTTTTGTAGAATCATTTCATACTAGTACAATACATTATTCTGAACAAAAAATAAAGAATACATTTTTTTCATATGACAATCCGTTTCACAGATACAAATTATCTTAAGTTGAAAAAAATTGATTTTTAAGGGTCCATATCTCAAACGCCTTTGAACACAGAACGATGTAATCTTGTACAACGGGGTTTCTAAAGGTGCTGATTAGGAATATTTGACTAGTTTTTCTCTAAAAAAATCGCTAATACTTTTTATTCAAAAATCGACCCTCTTTTTCCATGATAGAATCGAACGCCACTGACTACAGTCGAATGTGGTTACGTCTAAAGACTCACTTCATAGGTATATATTCACCACCAATTCGAAACTCATGCGACCATATCGTCTGCTCTAGTATAACAATTTTGCATAATTCTCAGATTGAAGAAAGATCAAAGGAATTTGGATTTTATTATTTCAAAACATTGTGATTTTAGACCTATTAATTTTAATTGTAGAAAGATTTCATTAGCTCATTATTCTCGTTATTTGTGAAATCCATATAGTTTTTTTGTGCTTTACATAGAAATTAAGTTTTTCGGCGAAAATATAGGATTTCGGATATTTTTAATCGATTTTGTATTATATTTAACGCATTGCTTCTTTCGTTCTATTTATGACAACGAACTCATTTGTATACAATAATTTTTGTGGGAATTCTCTATGGTATACAAATAATATAAATATTTTTTATGTAGTTTCCCCTTATTTGGGGAAAACTATTAAAATGTACATTTTACTATTATTCTTAAATGCACCTAGTACGGGAGCCCATCGACAAAAGTGGATCGGGCACCGCAATTGCCGCCACTTGGTGGAGATGTTGTAGGCATCTGTAGATACCATTTCCCCTCCAACGGTAGGTCACATGACCTCGCCCTCTTCGAGATTTCAAAACATTCGGATATCAGGTGAGCGAGATTTGAAAAGTGGGACACACTGTATATGTTGCACCTACTACAGATAATAAAGCTATACTTACATAAGACTACACATTTAATTTTGTATCTTAAAGATGTCGGACAGTGAACAGAAATGTGTAATACATACGTATTTTAAAGACGAGAAGTGTGAGACTGATACCTCAGAAAATTTGAAAACAAAGACGTTAGAAGTCACGGATACCTGTGTCATGTAACAGACAATTGGATGGATGACTCAACGAAAAGACTGTTGGTGAATGTATCCAAAGGTTTGGTTGTATGGCAAAAATATAGATGCAGCCTTACAAATTTTGAATTGAACTTTTTTTTAGAACGCAAAAAATAAAGGTGTTAGAGGGGGGTCAAAACATAATGAATTCCGTGCCGTTCAGAGTTACGGAGGAATGGTTTTTTCTTAAAATAAAGTGCCTGTTTTGTGAGTGGCAGGTACGTTAAAATGTGGAAGAAAAGTGACCAGAATGAAATGTTTTAGCCTCATACTAAATTTCAGAGGAATCGGATAATTTTGAATTTCAGACAAAATTATACTAGTTTCACGTAAGCATATTATCAAAAAGCGATTAATGGAAGTTGTTCAAAGTAATAAGTGACAACTCTACACAGACTGAAAATAATCGATTAATTTTTTAATATAAACTGAATATTTTGAAATTTGCATAAAATTATCATAATAAAAAATCGTGCCAAAGAAATTCATTTCAATATTTGATTTGATCACTTTTAGTGTGTTACTAGACAATGACTAGACAACATAAATTATTTTTATTTATAGGAAACAACGGTCGATCTTCTTCCAAATATTATCTCCTACTTCTTGAGGTGCAATAAACAAATTTCAAAAACACTTCCTTGACATTTGTTTATACAAGGTGTTTACATTGTATACTAAATTGGAACTGTGTAAGTTACAGCTTTCAAAATGTTTTTTACAATTTTTGCGGAAGAGACTTCAAATATGTAATTTGGTATAAAGGTAAGATATTAAATCGTCTTTTTTTTAGTAGACATTTAAGTACTCAGGGCCGGCTTAGGTCAAAGAGAGTGAGGCAGTCGTCTAGGGCTCAGCGCGTCTGGGTCTAACCGGTTTCAATATTTGTTCGTCATCCAACTGTTGTCGTAAAACTAATTTCTTGAGGTATTGGAGCATCAACTGCTTCGCAGATTCGAAATAAGACAGAATTTCACTGCAAAGAACTTAAAAACTTCAGTTTCATCGTTGCAGCGGTTTCTTGGTATGCCATTCGGTTTCAAATTAATTGCATAAGCAACGAATTACTACACAACTTGGTTAAAAATAATTTGATTTTGATAATTGTTCATTTCTACACCAATCTCAATATAAATCCGTTGAATTTTGAAATAAAGTTATACTTGAAATAATTTGATAAAAATGTCGAAAAATACCCCGAAATTGACAATATTTTAAAATGTGTCCAATTTTGGTTAAAATATCTATTGTATTTGTAATCAGCGACGCAAAAAATATATAATTTCATTGAATTTTCTAATAAAAATATACAGGGTGTTTGGTGCATCGTGTGCCAAATTGAAATGGCCGACAGAAAGGGTTATCTGCCATCCTTTCAGGCCCCTTAACACTTCCCATGCCCTGCGGTATTTTTCATATCGACTTTTTATCTTTTTTATGATAAAAATCCCAAATTCTACATTTAAATTCAAATTATAAAAAAAGTATTAGGCGTAGACTGCGAATTTCATTTTTATTTTGATGTGTATTGTTGAAGGGTTCTTTTGAATCCAAAATTACTGGCATCAGTCATCTAATTGTTTTTTTATTCACTCGCAAAATTTCAGAATAGGTAAAATTAAAATTTAACCTTAGACTTTACATGGCTATAAAAAAAAACTCAAAGAGACCGGGATCTTCCTACTCCCTCAAAAATTCTCTAGTCTATCTTCTTGCTAATGATGTGCCACATGTCATAATAATCTTTTAATAACTTCGTGAATTTGCTAAATTAGTGAATCGGGTCACATAAGGCTAATATTCAAAATTCTGAATAAAAAATTATTTTTGCTTAAACTATGCATGGGAAACAGGTAAAATCTGTTATCTCACTCTTGCGAAGTAAAATCTATCTTTAGTCTCTTTCTGTTCATGGGTTTTAATTGAAATGAAGAAACAATTACATTTTTATCATTTATTAAAAAAATTTAAAAATCTTGCTCAAAGTGTTGGCCTCGGTTGCGAATGCAGGTCCGACACCTGCTTCGTATTTCGACAGTCATTGTGTGAAGTCGTATTTCCTCCCTAATTGTACCGAAAGCCGTTTCTATGCGTTGGACAAGTTCCTCCCTAGTCGCAACCTCCGTCGCGTACACGAGCTCTTTGGCACGTCCTCAGAATTAAAATCCAACGGAGTTAGGTCTGGGGAATATGGAAGCCATTAAATAGGGCCATGCCGCCCAATCCACGCATTTGGGAACACCTTGTCTAGATATTCTCTTACAATCAATCGCCAGTGCGCGGGACAGCCGTCCTTTTTAAAAACTACAGGCGTAGTTGCGAGGTTGCGACTAGGGAGGAACTTGTCCAACGCATAAAAACGGCTTTCGGTGCAATTAGGGAGGAAATACGACTTCATACAACAACTGTCGAAATACGAAGCAGGTGTCGGGCCTACATTCGCAACAGAGGCCAACACTTTGAGCAAGATTTTTAAAATTTTTTAATAAATGATAAAAATGTAATTGTTTCTTCATTTCAAGTAAAACCCATGAACAGAAAGAGACTAAAGATAGATTTTACTTCGCAAGAGTGAGATAACAGATTTTATCTGTTTCCCTTGCATAATTTAAGCAAAAATAATTTTTTATTCAGAATTTTTAATATTAGCCTTATGTGACCCGATTCACTAATTTAACAAATTCACGAAGTTATGAAAAGATTATTATTACATGTGGCACATCATTAGCAAGAGGATAGACTAGAGAATTTTTGAGGGAGTTGGAAGATCCCGGTCGCTTTGAGTTTTTTTTTTATAGCCATGTACATTCTAAAATTAAATTTAAATTTTACCTATTCCGAAAGTTTGCGAGTGAATAAAAAAACAACTAGATTACTGATGCCAGTAATTTTGGATTTAAAAAAACCTTTCAACAATACACATCAAAATAAAAGTGAAATTCGCTGTCTACGCCTAATATTTTTTTTATAATTTGAATTTAAATATAGAATTTGGGATTTTTCTCATAAAAAAGATAAAAAGTCGATATGAAAAATCCCGCAGGGCATGGGAAGTGTTAAGGGGCCTGAAAGGATAGCAGATAACCTTTTCTGTCGGCCATTTCAATTTGGCACACGATGCACCAAACACCCTGTATATGTTCTATTTGAAATAATTTGATAAAAAGGCCAATCTGAAAGGTTTAATGGGAATTGTTTGGAGATTTTTGCAGGTCAGATTTAATTTTAGTCACAGTTGTAGCGATAACCTTTCTATGTAATTAAAAAAAAACACGTTAGCTCTCATTGTGAAATCAGTTATAGGGCGAATTTTGTCCAAAAATAGTCCATAATTTCCCACTGTGCGGCGCTGCAATTGGGGTAAATTATCATAATTTCGGGGTTGGAATATACTAATAGACCCATGATAAAGCATGTTCTATTTCACATAATAGGCTTGTTCGATGATATTCTTTTATTATGGTTTTTATATAGTACTCGACATTCTTATTATGCACTTAAAATTTCATATTATTAACTTTTTCCGTTCTCGAGATAAAAGGAATTGAAATTAGTAATAGTTGTAAAAATAGTGCGCCCATCTCGAGCACTAACAGCAGTTCAGTAGTAAGTAAACACGTGGAGTTGAAGGTCGCTTTAGGTGTCTATGGAAAGAGGAAAATTGGTGTTTTAATGATATCGTAAATTTCACAGTGGAAATCGAAATTTCGGGTCAGCCTGTGCGAAAGAAAAATGACTATTTTCCTAAAAATGGAAAACCGTTCGTGCTTTAAAAATTCATAACAAAATAAATGCTTGGAGTGAAAGGGATCGCGACACCTATGGAAAGAGGAAGATTGGAGTTTTAATCTGATAGTAGTAAGTTGTACGGGCTAAATCAAAAATTAGTCTCGACGTGGGCGAGAGAAAAGTGGCTTTCTGGGACCTTTCAAATTTTAACCTGAAAGGTCGGAAGGCATGGGATTTTCAGACACTCGTAACTAAATAAATACGTAGAATGGTAGCTCGTTCTATGTCTTTACAAAAAGGGGAAGGTCAGCGATGTCTGCATCGTAAATTGCAGGGTCAAAATAAAAAAATCGATCCGACAGGAGCGAGAGAAAATTGTAGTTTTTTGACATTTCGCCCAATCGTACTCCCCTACAGTACCTCCACCTAGAAATGAGAGGCGAGAGAGCTATTAGACCCATTAGAAATACCTCCTACGAGTTCATTCTAACACAATCGCAATTATCTCCCGAACTGAACGGCACCGGTCCCGTCCCGAAAAACCGACCTATCGAAAAGCCACATTGCTATGCTCTTCTTAGCTTTTGGTCGGATGGTAAACAAATAAGTAATTTTCTGGAGCATTTCTACGTGTACTTGTGCATTCTGGAATTATACAATACGTAACAATCTTTTTCTTTGTTTATTTATATATCGTATGGCTATTGGACACATTGGGAATTTGGAGTAAAGATGTAAACATATGTATATGACCTGTAGGTTATATAAATATAAAATAGAAACAAAATACATAAAATATATAGATAACAACACACTTTAGTCACAAACAAACATCTAGTCCATCTATGTACTTTATCGACTCTGAAGTCCTCGGATCTACCATTATATGCTGTTATGGGGCATTCTTCTATAATATGTCTCACGGTCTGGGTTTCTCCGCACTCACAAAGTGGGGACGGCTGCATGCCCCATTTGTGTAGATAGTATACACATCTGCCATGTTGGGTTTTTATTCTGTTAAGCGTGGACCATGTTTTATGTAGTAGGTCAAAACCAGGTGGTCTCTGGGTTATGCATGGTATATTATTAGTCTGTTGTGCGGTCCATTCTTGGGTCCATGCGTTAGTGAGGTTGAAATCATTTTCCTCCATAATAATTGCCGTTTTTGTTGGTGGTCGTCTAGAGCGGAGTCGATTATAGTTGGCATCTTTGATGTCTTGATGGATTGGCAGGCTTCTATTGATCATGAACTTTTTGCCCTTGTAAGGGCATTTATTTGTCGCAATTGAAGGGGTGGAATATGACTCAACACTGGTAGCCAGCTTGTGGGAGTTGATTTGATAACACCAGCAATCATTCTCATTGTTTTGTTCAGCTGGATATCTATCTTTTGTACATGCCGGCTGTTTAACCACACTGAAGCGCAGTATTCAGCAGTTGAGAAGACAAAACCCAAGGCCGAGGAGCGCTGGGTGGAGGCCGATGCTCCCCAGGTTGTGCCGCACAGCTTTTGGATGATGTTATTTATTGTTTTCAGTTTTTCAGCGGCCTTTGTTAAGTGTTCCCTGAAAGATACTGTTCTATCCAGGGTTACTCCTAGGTATTTTGGTGTTTTATTGTGGGTGAGTGTAGTGCTTTCAAACTGTAAGTTAAGTTTTCTTCTAGCAAACTTGTTGTTTAGGTGAAAGCAAGTTACTTCAGCTTTGGTGGCGTTTGGTTGAAGTCTCCATTTGCGAAAATACTTTCCCAATATTTCTAGGTCTGCCGTTAGAATTTCTTCTTACTCTTCGATTGAGCTGCACCTTGTCATGAGTGCCCAGTCATTGGTGTAGCCGAACTTTTTTGATTTTGTTTCCGGCATATCTGCGATGTATAGGCTGAAGAGGAGAGGAGCAAGGACTGACCCTTGTGGAAGCCCATTCTTTAGTTTCCTTGGAGAACTGGTGTCGGATCCCATAGTTATTTGGAAGACTCGATCGTTTAGCATATTATCCATTAGTTGGGCTGTCAGTTTGCAGGGGATTACGCGGAGTAGCTTGACTATCATGCCTTCTCTCCACACCGTGTCGTAAGCCGCAGATAGGTCGATAAATGCGGCTGAGGTTTTGAGTATTCTTTGGAATCCCGCTTCGATGTAATTGGTGAGTGATAGTACTTGGTCTGCACAGCTTCGGTTTGGCCAGAAATCGAGTTGTAGGTTTGTAATTGTTTTTAAGATACTGAACGTTTGAATAAAATTCTGATTTTTTTTGCAGTTCCATCATTTCATATTTGCACTTTTGATTTATGAAATAAAAAAAATGTCGAACAAGCCTAATACGTTCGGCTTGTCGAGTCGCAAAATGAATTAGAAGGAATATCCGCCCAATTTTCAGAAGTATTGAAGGAAAAATTGTTTAGCGCCTTTCCTTAGTCCTTTATATAGGGTGTTGAAAGTAGTCATGTCATACACTTATAAATTATAGTTGCATACGCGGCATTAACATACCACTCTGTAGATTTCAATTTTATATCATTGTGTAGTGAAGGCTTTAAGGTGGGGCATGTTTTCTATTTTTAGTTTGTATCTGCAATATTAAGAGAAATATTTTTTTATTATAATATGCCATTTTACGTTGATCTTTTACTTTAATCAAAATGGCTGTGCAAAATAATTCAACATTGAAAACATATTTAATACATGAAATCGGTAAAACTGTAATGATTTATGAAATAAGATGAATCTATTATAAGGGGTGATTCATTTAAATTGGCACAACGAAATACCTCGACAACACATTTTCGAAAAAAATGTCCCGAGTAAAAGTTGTTTTATTTCGAAATAAAAACAAAACTTCATTATTTATTTTTGAAATTAGTCTTCTTTGATTCACTGTTTGGTAATGAGTGTAAGTTGAAACTGCACTGGCAGATTTTTGTTAATACATAGTGGTAGAAAACATAGTAGTGTGTCTTATTTATTTATGCAAGATGATAGACTGCCACAGAGTCACACAGTCTTCTTCAATCGATATTTTGAAAGTTGTTCGAAATTCGCTTTTCTAAAAAGAACCAAGCCCCATTTTGCGGTTTTTAAGTAAAAGATATCAAGTTGTTGCCAAAACTGTAACTTAGATCTTGTAAAAAGATCCAAGTAGTTAAATTTTTAACTTGATAATATTTATTTTATCAATAGTAAATTGGGATACAAATAACTATAGACTTTTTTCCTGTAAGTGATTTTTCTATTAGAAGAAAATAAGAAATAATCTCTCACGTGATTAAACTGGGGGGGGGGGGTTATTTTTTTTGTTCTTCCAAAATAAGGTCACTGAACAAATTATATACTACTACTTTTTTTCGAAAATGCGTTATTCTCCAGATATTTATTCTTCTATTGAAATATCTATCTCCAGACAGTTATTTCGTTGTGCCAATTTACATGAATCATCCTGTATTTATACTTGGCCAAATTTAGTTAATTCTTTTTAGTAAGTTCTTATATAGCCAATTGAAAAAATGCCAATTATTGTTATGCAATTCATTACCTTAAAATAATATACAAATAAAAAATACCTGTTTAGAAAGCATTATATGGCGATTTTCAGCAATTTTTAGTATAGTTATTACCAATGCTAAGAGTTTTAAAAACCTCTTAAACTCTTATACTTACCCGTCAGTAACATCACTGGTAGCGAAAAAAACAAAAAAGTATTAGTTCAGTTATTCAAATTAGTTGTTCGTGTAATAATTTTTTATAATAAAAGGGTAAGTATATACATTTGGACTATATTAATATATCCTACACAAATTGTGTTATATACTTTTAATGACAAAAAAACAACACTAGGTTATATATAATACTCAATTACAACACAGAGTATATTTAAAAGGTGAGTTATACATTGTTGAGGAACATATTTGTGAAAAACGAAAATCAACATTTTTAGTTATGCGATAAAAATAAACATTAGATCATTGTCGTTCTTATTGTAGACGAAGTTCAAATTTATTGTAGTTAAAATTTTAGAAAAATAATGCATCGTTGCAAAAACTTCATTTTTTCCTGAATCGGACAAATCGAATATCGAAGATATTAAATGCGATTAACGAGATGTTCTTCATGTAACGTGATCTTTTTATTTCCAATATGTATTTGCGTGATGAACAAAAAACTTTTCATATTCATCGGCCTATTTTCGTTACTAAAGCCAATCACCGCTTCCTAAATTTCTTAGTTGGGGGTAGCTTGTCAGAAAACGAACATTTTCTCGTAGGAAATTAAGGATTTTTTACTTGCCTAGCATCTAATAGGCAAGGGACTCACTGCTTTATAGCCTCTCTAAAGAATGGTATAACCTCTATGCAATTCACGCCTAAAATGGTACAGCTTCTACATATGCGCCAATATAAAGGCAGTTAGAAGGTTGAGGACAAAGCGCTGTATTTCGATGGAGGGTCACCCGTATAGGTACTAACTGCAGATAACGTTGCATGGCTTCTCATATCGAAATACTAATATATAGGTGGAGAGCCAGCTGTACAGATTTCCTACGAAAAAGATACATGAAAACCTTTGTGTGAGTGAGTAAGTACTACCACAGACATACAAGGAGCCACTTTTCATATAAGCAAATTTTGCCCGCGTCATGGAATTTTGACGTCACTATTTTTTGTGTTATCGAATACGTGAAAAAAACTTATGTCAAAATGTAGGTTTTGAGGTATACAATGAGATCGTAGTCGGGTGTCAGGCTTAATTTGCCCGAAACCCTGAGACACCCTCGATTAATTTTTTTTTTGTATTTTCACAAGTCATCGAATACATGAATTTTGTTTTACTACCATCCTCCCATTTTGACGTCACTTCCGCTAATATTCCATGACGCGGGCAAAATTTGCTTATATGAAAAGTGACTCGTTGTAGGTCTGTGGTAGTACCTACTCATACAAAGTTTTTCTTCTATCTTTTTCACAGGAAATCTGTATAGCCGGCTCTCTACCTAATAATTAAGACGCCCCTTGATAAACAACTGAAATAGCATGATCTACTCTTGACTCGTTGAATTTCAGCAAAATTTGAGCTAGCCATTTATAAAAGAGAGTTAGCACCACTATATATTTACTAGGACCCGCCTAGTCTTTATTTATACAGTCCGGAACGGTAAAAATGGAATAAATTCAGTATTTCAATTATTGTGCATATTCATAAAACATCCCGAGATACGTCGATTTTCGATTCTGAAATGACATCCTGCAACGCACAAATTTCAGCCCTAAATTCAATCCCTTCGACTTGCAGCTGCAACTCCTAAATTTTCAAATAGGAAGTAGGGGCTTGTGTTACGTCATTTAAAAGGTCTTTCCATCTTCTATTCAAAATTAATTAGTTCATGTGCTTGACGTAATTCGCTACAGCAAACTAAAAAAAAAAAAAATTTCAATGTAGGATGTTCAAAATAAGTTCCTTGAACGTCTTGGTAGCATCCCAATCGTAAATAAAAATGTCCTCTAACGTTTTCCAACAACTGAGGCGTCACCGACCTAACCACATCCGTTATTCTTCTTAAGTCGGCTATATCGCGTAACTTAGGTTTTATATATCATACTTTTCACATATCCCTATAGAAAGAAATCCAAGGGTGTAAGATCAGGAGAACGTGCTGGCCATTCTAGTGATCTTTGCCTCCCTATCCACCGATTTGGAAATGTTAAGTCGAGGTATTGCCGGACATCGATTCGATAATGTAGTGGTGCTTCATCCTGCTATGTTCTTCTTAAAGTTCAATAGTAAATTCCAAAAGTACATACAAAACTGAACACAGTGGCTTCATAATGTTCTTTGCCACACTTCTGTCGCTTTCAAAATAAATTCAACTAAATAATGCAATGTGAGACTTCAGAAAATGCAGATGGATAATACGCGCAAAAATGCTTCCGCTATTAATTTAGGCAATTACTTCTTTTTTAATCAATAATTATTACGTTTTAATCAGCATTTTTTATGAATGTGGTAAAATAAACAAAAACATAATGTTAAAGGCCACCCAACCAATTTCATCCCTTTCATTTATTAAAAACTAGTAAAACAACACCATAATCTACCTATTAACAAACGACAATAATGGTAACTAGCAACTTGCATAACTTGCATAAAAATACCACCAAGCTCCCAGCGGAATAATTAAATTCAGATATTCAGATATTGTTATAAAACGTATTTATAAATTAGAATCACAATTAAATCTTATGTTCAAAATGACCTTCAAAATGGGCTTCAGTACATTTTCTGGTGCGATTCACGAGATGTCCAATCGATCTTCTTATAAGATCTGGACTGTTTCTAATGTCGTCGCAGCAATCAAAAATTCCTTGAATTAACTGATCTCGGTCATTAATGTCCACATTGTAGACCTCACTTTTTAAGTGATCCCATAATAAATAATCTACAGGGTTGAAATCCGGAGACCTTGCCGGCCATACATGAGTACCTCCCCGACCAATCCATCTGTTTGGATATGTATCATTTGAATGATTTTTTATTTGGTTGGAGAAATGCGGTGGGGTTCCATCATATTGCAAGAATATACCCCGGATATTTACATTTCCTAAAAGATTCGGTAACGTATGTTGTAAAAAATAAGATAAACGTTACCAATTAGTGCACCTTCACAAAAATGTGGTCCAAACAAGTGCCGCCTACAAGTTCTATAGTGCATTCTGTAAGTTGGACAGGAATACAAATTTTTTCTAGCCTAACGAGACTATGTCACACCCCCTTTTTCGAGGGTGTGAACACGATGGCGATGGTTAAATCACTCTCCGAGGTCACCCCACCCTCCAAACGGCCAAAAACTACCCCCGATAGGGGTGAAACGCGGATAGGTCGTCTTCCCTCTGTTTTCGAGAATGCTGAGTATGATGGTGATGTCGAGACCCCTCCTCGACCCCCCCGCCAACTCCACAAACGACCAATGACTATCCCCGAAAGGGGTGAAACGCGGATAGGCCGTCTTTTCTCGGCTAAACTCGTGTTACCCCCCGTTTTCGAGGATACTGAGCATGAAGAAAATATCGCGACCTCTCCTCGTTCACCAAACGGACAAGAATATAATTACACTCTTACTTCAGCATCTCCACGTCGACACTTTTACTGTAGCTGGCCCACGTGCAAGATACCTTCTCTGCGTCCACTGGCATAAAAACAAGAATTCAGTTACTGTTAATGCCTACACGACTGATCTCGTGGAGAAGATCCAGCATTACCATCGTGCTCAGCAGCCTGGAAAACGGGGGGTAACACAACTTTGGGTGATAGCAGTTTACCCCCTCTCGGGGGTGGTTTTTGGCCATTTAGGGGTTGGCGGGGGTCGAAAAGGGGCCTCGACAACACCATCGTGTACCAGCATCCTCGAAAACGGGGGGCTTCCGTGGGATTAGCCGAGAGAAGACGGCATATACGCGTTTCACCCCCTTGGAAGTAGTTGTTGGCCATTGGGGGGGGGGGTTGGCGGGGGTCGAGGAGGGGCCTTGACATCACCATTGTGCTGAGCATCCTCGAAACGGGGGTAAGACAGGGTTGGCTGGTAGGAGACGGCGGATACGCGGTTTACCTCTATCGGGGATTCTTTTTGCCCAGTTGGGGGGGGGGGGGGTGGCTGTGACCTCGGAGAGAGATTTAACCACTGCCGTCGTATTCAGCATCCTCGATAACGGGGGGAGGACATGGTTTCGTTAGGCTAGAAAAGATTTGTGTTTTTCTTCAATCCGACTCACAGAATGTACTACTATCCAAACATTGATAACTAAACAATGCCTTTAACCATTAAAAATCAATTAGTTGTCCCTATTGATCATAGTAGCCTTACTTCAAAATCACAACTATTAAAAAATGTATAAGCAATTGATACGACGGTACTATGATCAATAGTGACAACTTTAAACAATGATTTTAAACGTTAAATTAGTTAGTTGTTCTTCTTGATGAATACGTTTTATGACAATGTCTGCATTTTTTTTCGTACAATTATAATGTTGATAGTTTGCTACTATGTGCATTATTGATATGCAACTTTGTTGCTACCGTTCCTAATAGGTATGATATGTTGTTGTTTTAGTTCTTAATAAATGAGACGAATGAAATAGATTCTTGGCTTATTATTCTATTTATTTTACCCCCTCTGCAAAAATTGGTAATAAAACACAATAATTATTGCTGAAAAAAAGCAAATGTCTAATTTAATAGTGGAAGCATTTTTTGCGTGTACCATCCATCTATATTTTCTAAAGTCTCATATTGCATTATTTGGTTGAATTTATTTAGAATGCGGTAAAAGTGTGGCAAAAAAATTAACGAAGCAGCTTTGTTCCGTTTTCTATCCACTTTTCGAACTTAATATTGAAATTAAAAAAAAAACATATACAGCTATTGTTTTCTAGAGGAACAACAAAAACATATTTTTTTGAGTCCGGACCTGGATTTTTTTGTGTGTGATATGAGTACTTATTCAGGATCAATAGTGTAATATATATGCCAAATATGAACTTATTATTCCATTCCCTTACAAAGTAACAACCAAAAGAAATATTGGTAAAATATTGGTATTTCAGCAACGAGGTCCCAACTAGCTTTTTCAATGGGTGATTATGATGGCCCTCGGTGTCCCCTAACTGCCATTAAAGCATGTCCGTTTTCTCGTGAAACACCCTGTACATCTAATATATGCAGTTTTTAGGAACTGATGATATGAAAATACATACCTATTTCGTTGATTAATATTTAATCATATATTTATCAAATAGTTTGCGTCGTGCAAGTAACTAATGGGAAAAATATTTGTTCAAGCCGTACGCCTAGGAGACAACTGCAACTGGTACTCTGATGCTATGAGACGCCTCATACAATAAATTGGAGAAGATATTATGATCGGCTTGTTTAAGTTCAATTAGACGGTTAAATAATATTTAACCAAAGATTTGTAATAGCTCTAACTTATCTGGCATTTTCATTCTAAACACCGTGTTATATTAATCTCATTTCATAGAAAAAGAAAAGCTATATACAGTCTACTTAGCTGTCATGAGCATTATATATGAAACAATATGTGTGTGCTTCATGTTAAATCATCGTTACTCTACTATACTCTTTATTGAAATCAAATAACGCCTACCTTCTATACTGGATTCGAATGTGGGGACTTTGATGCAGAATAACACCTTTCCGCCTCCATGATATCGTGGGGATGGGAAAGCCTTTCACTTTACAGAGTAGTTTTCGTTTTTCCGTTTTCTTTCGGGAAACTTCTTTCAGTTCGACTATACTATGTGTCGTAGGCACTGTAACAAACATATTATTGATAAGACCAGAAACGTTGGTAAGAAATTTTTTCAAATAAACTACAAAAATTCAAGTAAATCACACTCAAAATTAGAACAACGGTTTTTTTTAGAAGGTGCTCAAACCTTAAACTAAGCATATTTACTTGAAAGTTTAAACATTACAGCGCATTTTAGAAAACAAAATTTCTTCATAGAACGCATTTCAAACGCGCGCGCGCGTGTTGATGGCGTCACATTCCCTTGGACTTCACAGTAAATTTAAGGTACCTATATTGGTTGGAATGATTACGACAATTTGACGAGTGACAGTCGACTCGCATTGGTTATTAATTGTGGCCTTGAAAGGTTTTTCGCGTTTCGTTCAAGAATTGAATGTAAAACAGTGTAAAATGGAGCCAGGAGGCATTAGAATATGCAAACATTTGCCGCAAATCATTGATTAATAACATCAAAATAATCCTTACAGTAGAAAATTTACCATTTTAAACCACACTTATTTTTTATTTTACTCTTTGGAAAGGTAAAACCATATTATATTTAAGGCGTTAATATTATTATTCGAAAAATCGATTGTGGAAGCAGTTACTTTTTGATAGTTGTTAATCATGATGATATGAGAAAAAACACTTTGTTTTGTTTTCCATAACTACTAATTTATTGTAACATTCACGTTATTGCAGTCTCGGCACTGTTCTTTGAAAATTAAAAGAACGTAAGTGTTTTTTGTACCTAACAGATTGATCTATATACAAGGCATTACAATCTGGGCAAGTTAGTTAAAAATAATAATTAGGAATCTATAAATGTTACGTAACTGCTGGCAAAACTGCATGTCATTAGGTAAGGCACTTCTTGGAGTTCCATTTTCATTATTCATTTGATAAGCTTAATTTAGTGGTTCCTTCGTTTTTTCAAGAAATCAATGATTTGAATTTTTGCACAAAACATGAAAACGACGCTCTACTCCCAGAAATTACCTATACCAATCTATTTCTACAGTAAACGTGCGAATTTTTTTCGTATGTTGCAAATGCGTTTGTAATTCCTAAATTATTGCTAAAAACCTACTTATAAAGCAATATATACAATACATATTAGCTCTGTTGTAACTTAAGAGTAATAAATCTCTAATTGGAACTAATTTGCAAAGTGTAAATAAATAAATCATAAATTTCTGTGTGCAGTGATTATAAAGCCGCTGCCTAAGGAATCACTACTTCCACATCCAGATTTTTCATCCATCATTTTAAAGGAAACATGTCATTACAATACATATGTGTACTAACTTTCAAGTGAATATCTTAATTTCATGTTATCAATCCCGCTGGGGCTGATAAATATTAGAAAGAAATCTGAAGCCTTGGTTTCTAGTATATACACCAAATCCCAAGTTTCTGTACTCTTACCAGCTTACTTTACTTATTTTTCCCTATTTACCCCTATGTAAGCCCCAACCTTTCAACGGAATAATCCCGAAATATAATCTAGTTCCTGATGTCATTATACATATATACGTATAGCAAACTTCAAGTGAATATCAATTTTATTTTATCAACCCCTTTAATAATGGGATTGGGCGACGGAAAATATTATAAAAAAATTTGATGCCTTAACTTCTAGTACATATACTAAATTTCAAGTTACTGTACTCTTACCAGCTTGCTTTACATATTTCCCCCTATTTACCCCTATTTACCCCCCAATCCTTTACCAGATATCTTAAAAAAACAATCCAGTTCCAGATCTCGTTTTAATATATACGTGTACAAAATTTCAAGTCGATATCATAAACCGTTCCGGAGAAAACGTGCGGACAAAAAAAAGTTACAGACAGACAGACCGGAAGTAAAATAAGTGTAGAAAGCCAGCCCAAGAAGAGAAAATAAACTAGTGACTAATAAAATAGGGCGATAACAAAAGATAAGCTATATCAATTAATTAATTAATTAATTATATTAATTTAATTTACTATTTCATAAACCTAATTTTAAATAATTTTTAATATCCGAATTAAAAACAAAACTGTGTTAAACAGAAGTAATTAGATACTGGAATTGAAAGTAAACGGTAATTAAAATGTATTACTACAGAAGCATTAACAGAGCAATATACAGGGTGCAGCAAGCTAATATATCTCTTAGGTCACTGTGAATCGTTATTTACCGTGGTACACTTAATAATGAAAGTTTCTTGCAACAAATTAATATAGGACATTGAAAAGAAAATACGTGGTTCTAGGAAAACTGAAATCACATCTGGACTTAAGCGGACAGGACGAATATTCAGGCAGATCACCGAAGAAATTATAAGAAAAAGCAACACAAAAATCATAATGTTAGACGAGTTCAACAATCAAGCGCATACAGAGATGGACATCATTGGAAAACCCTACATCACACATAGTCAAACTACTACTACCACTAAAAACTTGGCACACAGCTCTTCGATGGGACAATAAGAAACACACGGAGCAAGAGCCAAACCTGTCTGAATACATGGAACAACACAAACACCAACTTCTAAATAGACCATATCCTGGTGGATAGAAAAAGAACAACAAAAAGCAACAGAGTGCATGAAATACTATACGGAAAACTAGATTAGATCTACTTAGTCATAATTTATTTATTTATTTAAAAATATTTTGGCATCTTATTTGACCTAACCTGATGAATAGAACCTGAGATGTTAGAAGAAAACGAAACAAGAACCTGTTTTAAAAAAACATTCTTTTTAAAAAAGCTCACCTCCAACATTAGACAAAACTGTAATTCGACTATATATAATGTGATAATGAGAACAGAAGTGTATTTTCGATAAATAAACACGATCTTTGACTAAACTGCTCCAGTTAATTCAATATCACTTCAAAGGCAAAATATATTTTATGTTCGACCGTAAGGACGATGAAACTGTATACACTATAGAAGTGTCCAAATATATAATTAGAACGTATATAAGGTATTCTAATACACATTTAAAATTCCGAGCGAAAAGAATTAGAACCGAACCGCATTCCGCGAAGAACAATGTGAAAAATATGTTTCACATCCAATTAGAAGGCGATACAACATTTTGTTTATTAGGTATCTATTGTTAAACAGACAATTTTCGTATTCATTGTCATTTAACAGGATTTATTTGTTATTGTTCCGTCTGAGGTTTCCAAAAATTTGAACGATTTTTGTGGCAGAATTGGATTTATATAGGGTATAAACTGCAAGTCTATCGGAATGTACTTTTTGGAAGGTAAACGCGTGCGGAATATTAAATCTAAAACAATGCAGAGGAATCCGCTAATAGTTCAGACCAAATATGTACTGATGCCGCCAAAATATGCACTGCAGTGGCATCACGGACGTTCGTGACGAGTTTTTAAGGGGGCCGTTTGGATTAAAATAACAGCTAATGTGGAAAATCTGTAATTGTAGATCAAACAATTTGGATGGTTTTTCAAGCACTACATTTGAATAATCGTACATTCTCTAAAGAACAAAATTAATCAAAATCTTAATTAGCTATTTAAACTATGTTTCTGGTTTTCAACTAATCTTTAGGGAATGTAATGAAACAGAAAAAAGTTTGCAGGAATAAAGTATCGGCCTCGACTATATATATTTTCAATATTTGTAATAATGGGGTTTTATGTACCAAATGGTATTCTTCGTACATAAATTTGAAAACGAAAAGTATATTAACGTATTTAATTTTTTTTATAGAAATTAAAAATAAGAAAAAATATGTACTATAATAAAAAAATTATTTAAACAATAAGATATTAAACATAAGTACTCATATTCTTCATGATCATCATCGACGATAAATTAAATTTATACGTAAAAATTAAAAATATTTCCTCAGCTTTTTACACGAATAAACTACCTTTATTTATTTTACTTGGCAATTATATTTCCCATATCTAATATATGATATTTTAAATTTATTACATTAAAAGTATTTTATTTATACAGATATATTATACTCATTTTTGCAAATATTCCTTGTAAAAATAAACATATAAAATGCACATAAAATTAGACAAACAGACAGACAGATAGCTGACGCATATGCAAAACAATGACATGCGCATGCGACGTGCCCAGCGCCACAAACAGCCGAACTGGAGCAGCAGTTGAGCAGCAATATGTTCACTCGTATTCAAAATCAGTGTCTCCTACGCAGAAAGAATTAGGTACAAAGTGTTTATTGTTTATTAAAAGTGCGTACGTGTATCTCTATTTTTCTAAATTTACAAGATTTTAAATCATTTACATATTTGTTGAAAAAAAAATTTGAAACTTAGAAAAAATAATGCTATCGAAAACTTCAAACTTTAATTTATATTTATTGTTTTTTTTCATTATTCTATAAGTAGTATTATTTTATGATTCTATCGTCTTCTAAATTTTTTAGTGAATGAATGTCAACCACTAAAGCAACATATTTTTTTGTGGGCGAAGTTGACCAAACCATTCAAAAGTTATGAATTTTTTTCGGAAACTTTTTAATTAATTATTTAAACGGTTTAATATTTTGAGCTAAAAATGTTATATAGGTAACTACTACTCAGGTAAAAAAACGGACCGGATCTGAGCGGGAGCAGATTACCCATTTTTATTCCGGTATGCCCTTTAAAATGTTTACGAATTCAAAATGTGTTTCATATTGAATTTCCTATTATATGAATCAAAGGTAACCAGCAATAATTAAGCAAAAATTACTTTTCAAATTACTTTTTATTTAATTTTTATTCGATTATTAAAGAAATTATTACATTTTCATTCATAGAGCGTACGCATTTTTTAGAGCATCTTTTTCGTAAAATTTCCTAATCTTTCATTTTATCTAACACATAAAACTGTTAAGGTGGCCATTCCCTAGAAAGAGACATCCGATAGGGAAATATTTATTATTTTTGGCCATACCTTTTTTTTCTTAGTACATATATTTAAAAAAATATAAGAGTACCTAAGTAGAACTATAACAAGACTATTACTATGAATTTTCACTCAATAATTTCAGTGGTTTGCAAAATAGCTAGATTAAAATTTAAAAATTAAGTTAATCCTCCTATTTCCTAGTTTTAAATTTAGCTATTTTGCAAACTACTGAAATCATTGAGGGAAAATTTATAGTAATAGTCTTGTTATGGTTATACTTAGGTACTCTTATAGTGTTTTTAAATACACATGCTAAGAAAAGAAAGTTATGGGCATAAATAATAAATATTTCCCTGTCGGATGTCTCTTTCTAGGGAATGGCCACCTTAAGTATTTTTTGTACCTATTGATATATGATTACAAAACGGCGTCGGTTGCATATGTTACTCCATTATTTGTCGATTTTTAGAACAAAGCTGAGATCCCACCTTTTTAAACTTTTTTATCTATACTATTCTATATATAAAATACTACTTGTAGGCATAATATTTACATGGTTAGCGACTTATTTCTGTTGGTGAAACCCTTAGAAAATGGATCATAACCTCCTGAAAGAATCAAAATTAACATAAAACTAACATAAACAAGCCAAATTCCTATGAAGACAGACCCAGAGTTTGCATATAAAAAATGAAAACAATGAAAGAGTGCACTATGATTTTTTACTTGCGGCGTAGATCAGACCAGGTCTCAGAGGATGCACATGAAGATTATTGTAGCTTTTGATAAAATCCTACAAACGAACACAAAAATACTGTAAGTGCAACATACTCATGAACCTTTTACCAACCAAAATGGCACCATAGGGTGATAATTGAAATTACATGTGTAGCAGTTAAACCTAAAAAAATATAGCCTATTAAAAAAAAACTGCGAAGAATAGGTATAGTATAGAATGTTCAACACTTATATAGAAAGCTCAATAATCCCAAAGACTATAGTGTTTTCTTTGATCTAGTTTAATTCATAATGATTCTCGTCTTTTACATTACTCTTTACTATTTAGGAATATGTGTTGGTTCTAGTTTTATCAAAAATTTCATGTTTTAATCGCCAATGATAATCATGGCTAAGTAAATTGGAAATTAGTGATAACAGGAATTGCAGAATTGTAAAAATTATTGTTCTTAAATAAATTTTTTTCCCAGTGAAAGATGCATTTCTTGTCTCGAAGCAATATGTCATTACTTTGTGCTTAAATTAAAAAATCAGCCTTCGTTTTGCAAAAAATAATAAATACCTTTCTTATCGCAAATTCCATTACAAATGATCACGAAAATCGTCTCAGATGATATCTAAGAACCGAAAATAAGATGGATAATATAAAAAAATCAACTTTTCTTATTTATGTAGTAACAACATAAGTAAAAAAAGTCTAAAAATCTGTTGTGCCATGAGAAATGCTTTCTAGGGTTCACAGGTGACGTGTTATTATTTTTTATACTTAATTGCATTTTAAATGACAACAGAAATCGTAAGGTAGTACCGAAAAATGACGAATCCCATTTTTTAGGCTTTGGCAGTCGATGCAGAGACAAAAACTTGCAACATTTTTTTTACACTTTTGGAATCAATGAAATTTAAAAAAAATGAAATGATACTAATGTACATTCTGTATATGTCTTCTGTCGTAATTCGATGCCATGGTTAATCCACTTTATTTCAGCTAAAGTTTACAAGAAAATGTGCAATCTATTTAATTTTGACAATATGCCACCTTAAATTTTCTCTAGTAATTTATATATTTTGCAACAACTGGCCAGTTGTTAAGCTCACTGATATTAGAAAGCAGTAAATAATGTATATCCCTCCCGTGTTGTGAGGATGCACAATGTTATTTGTGGACCAGATTCTGACTACTTGACATCCAGAGTTCGAAACAGGTTCATGCCTATCCACGACTATCAATTTTTTTCTTACCTATTGACATGTTTTATAAATGACACCAACTACTAAAGCTACAGGTACACATAATTACTCGTATCTCAAATCAATCCTGTACACTTATTGACTTTTACATCTTTAACTACTGTGTAAAAAGTTTCATTAGCTTATTGTCAATCAAATTGCATAGTATTGGTTACCGCAAGGTAACAAGTCGGGGCAGAAAATTGCGTCCTGGAACCCCTGAGACGCCCATGCTCAGATTGGGAACGCCATCTCGATAGCAAGCGCACCACATTATGCTGGATTGTATTTTAATTTTGTCGCGATCTTTCATACAGGGACAATGACGCTCTTTTAAAACAACATTTTTACATAATACATGTTAATATGAATTTCTAATGGGACTTTCGAAAAATAAAACGGTTTCAAATCTAGCTGGTATATGTACATAAAAGACGAAGAGATAGGTATATGAGCATAGGTTTGGGAAACCAATATTTGTATTTTCTTTCTGTGGGCATTTACTATTTGTGAGTATTTGCAGCAGCTAATGACTGAAGAAATAAGAATATAGCTCAGCAATTTGATAATATTAAATGGACTTCGGTAAAAAGTTGGTAATATTGCCTTTTAGACCAGGGACCCAATTCTTGAAAACGTAGGAAATATTTCTCTCGATATAATAGGGAAAAGTTCCTAATGGTTTATGATGAGTAATTCGAAAATTCTCCTAGGAATATTACTGGTAGGTTATGTTTACGGCATCCGACGTTAATTGTTAGTGAATAACAAATCTTCAAATTCAGTTTATAATAAATATTGTTTGGTTTGTTTCATACAGGGGATATAATTTATTAAGTACTGATGGATAATTTTCATCTTCAAGCCATAATTTACCCAAATTTGGAAGTTGCTGAGTCTGCCATGGTACATGAAAGGGAGCATTTTATTAGGGACACAAATTCGTTTTCTTTCGACCGTCCAGAAAATACACTATTTCCGGAGAAATTTTTGGATGGAAAGTAACATTTTCCGGCCTAGGCCGGAAAGTGAGCATCAGAGATCGGCATAAGCTTTTCCGATCCCTATTATTCTCTTGTTATTTCTTGCTGCTATAGAAAATAAACTTGTGTTAATTGTTGGAATAAGTGTCAAATAGATAAATACACTTAACTTTTATGCGAGTTATGGAAAATATGGATTCAGATTTTGAAGCGTTACAATCAGAAAATGGTCGAAAAAAATATTGTTTAATTTTGATTCAAGAATAGCATTCTCTTGACAAGTCGATTCGAGTGAGAATTTCAATAGAAGAAAATTTCTTCAAGATAATTAATTCCTGCGATTTCAAGAATTGGGCCCAAGGCGGTCGGGCGATAAAAATGTTTCCTGATAAGTAGTAGTAGTAGTAGTAGTAGTAGTAGTAGTAGTAGTAGTAGTAGTAGTAGTAGTAGTAGTAATATTCAAATTTGGTGAATTTGTAGCAGTTAGTGACAAAAAACAGTTTTTTTAAATATCTTGTTCTCATTGGATCCTTCAACAAAAATTGTTATTATGAAATCTAAAGTAGAACAAGTTTGATACCAATTTTGTTGTATGGGAATATTTCTTCTGCAAAGTTAGAGGCCATCCATAAATGACGTCGAGCGTTAAGGGGGGGGGGAGGGGGTTCTGAAAGTTGTGACACTTTGTGGTAAGGGGAGGGGGCTAAAGCATTGTGATGTCACAATAGAAGAATATAATTTTATGCCTAATATCTTCATTATTTTTATCAGCACCCTTGATATTAGCAATTTACATAAAAGTTACTGTGACGTGACATGGGGTGCGGGAGATCGGGCGAGCGTGACAATGTATGACAAAAGGGGCGGAGGGGGTCAAAAATTGGCAAAAGAAGCGCGATATCATTTGTGGACGGCCCCTTAATAGTTTCTGTTGAGTACTGCAGCATAATTTTTATTTATTTCGAAAAATTTGCGTTTTAACAATGGAAATGTTTATGTTCGTATATAGGGTCGAGTTAGCAGTTTTCGTTCAAGGTCAAAAGACAGCGATGTCGCAGTCGAGTGAGACTGTCGTATATGCAACGGCTGATATATGCAAAGGTAATATGGGTTGCATATATCACAGGGGATCAAGTTACCAGTTTTCATTTAAGGTCGAAATACAGCGATGTCGCAATCGAGAGTGGATCGTAGCTGTTTCCGGACGAGACGAAGCCGAGTCCAGAAAAAGCTTATGTTTTATGTATGGTGTTATCATTTCCAATGTTTCGATGGTTGCAAGAATTGCGAAGTCTGTGAATTTTTCGTACGTAATATACACAACATTTTCCACGAATTATACTACCTTTTGGTAACTTAATTAGAAAAAAATATGGACAAAATTTGAAAGCACGAATGGTATTTGATCAGATTTATTTCAAGAATAAATTAATTAAATAGGTGAAACCTATCTTTAATACTTTAAGTTTAGCATGACAAAAAAGAATATCACGAGGCGCACAAAGATGAGACATGCTAATGCTCTAATTTTTTCCATATTTCTTTACGCTGTCGAGACATGGACTATAGGTAGGCAGACGGACGGCGTATTGATGCTTTCGATGCTTGATTGCCAAGGGAAAACCTATAATGACAAGAGTCGAAGGGGAAGACCACCAAAACATTGAGCTGATGCCAAATAGATAATTCTGAGCTGACGGAAAAGAGCTCTGGAGCGGCCGTGCGTCTAACGGGCAGCCGCAATATTTAACGTGAGACTGTCGGACATGCTACGCGGCAAAATGAGGCTGACTACAACATTACATATATCACAAAACACCTGCCAAGGCGCTGGTAAGAAGAAGAAGAAGGAGACGAAGAAGAAGAATAAGAAGAAGAATAAGAAGAAGAATATTGCTTTATTCACTTTAAAAGTTCTAGAAGAATAACGAAAACATTTTTTGGGATGGCATTTGGGCATGCAGTATTTTGGTAGGTAGCAAAATTCTACTAAGAATAGCACGATTGGACTGAAGTTGCTCAGCCAAACGGCCCCTACCCTTTCCAGGTACGAAAAAAATACTTTTGTATAAAAAGTTAGTATCTTGAACAAATCGTTCACCAGGTCCGCCTAGTTTAAGAACCGGTGATCAAATTTTTTCCAAAGCATTCCTCGCTTTCTAAGAAAAACATGATTTTTTTATCGCAATCGTGCCTATATGGTAGCACGAACAGTATAGGTGGGAAGGTGCAAATCTAGTACATTATTAAGAATACTAAAATTTACAAATTAATACACCCAATTCAAAAATTTTGGAAGACCACCTGACGCTTGGCTGATTTTTCTAAATATCATTTATGATGTAAAAAGGTTCAGGAAATTCCGTTTCTTTGAGCTAACTAATGTGTTTTGCTAATAGTATTAAAATTTTCAAATGCTAAATGGGCAAAGTTTCGTTTTATTGTTTTAAACCTTCATCAGAACAGTTGACATATTTTAATTCACATAAAAAATTTGAAAAGTCTATATATCGTAGTGTTCCATGTATTCCAAACATTCTTTAATATATTTTTGTGACTATATTAACTAAATATAGTAAAAAAAAAAAATATTGAATCTTCTTTAAAATACACGATCACCAAAAATTTTGAAATAAAATTTCAACATCGCGCATCGCCTAGTTAATTGAACCTTATTATCCTTTATTCGGTATCAGCTAGGTACTCCGGAAAAACCTAACGACTAATTTTAACACAATTTTAATCTCCGGCGCATTCGCCAAATTCTCGAATAGAAAAACTCTTTTCGATTTTTGCTCTCCTTATACTGGATTGAACTTGTTGAAACTAATATGGGACCACTGCCAAGCCATACACTACAGTTTACAAAACACTCCATAGAGATCGCTTAAGCCATCCCATAAAACATTCTTACACAATCATAAAAGTAACATTAAACTGGAATTGAGAACTTTCTCCTTTTCAAACATTCAAAAAATAATATTAAGCAGTATTATTGAATTTGACAAAAGCGCTTAGTACGCCAGTGTTTCAATTCAAAATTATATTTAGATTTCCATGCTTCACATTATTTAAAAATATAATATATGAAACCGGAAAAGACAAAACTTCAGGAAGTCTTCTGAAAGAGAAACTCCTTGAGTTTAAAAATTTATGTGTTTATAAATTTAGAAGTTGTACCTCAATGTTGCTTTGAATTTTACCCAACTAGAAAATATAAATAATCTACATCAAATCGAATAATAACCAAGGTAATTTATTAGTTTATATAATTTCCCTACTAGTTTTTGTTGGAAAATTAAACGTATTTATCGCTGATTTAAACGGTGACCAGTGTGTGCAAATAAACACCTGAGAGGTCCTTGAGTCCTATTTATAACAGGCCTTACCCTATTTTTCAGCACATATTCAATTTACCTCCGTTAACAAAAATATCCTGTAGCCGTTTTAGCATTTGAAAACTACAATCAATTCATCAGCACTTCATGTGAGATTTTAGAAATAATTTAGAAATATTAATAATGCACAAAAAATGTGTCGTATAGAAATTCTTACTAAAATATTTAATATATTTACGATTTTCTTGGAATCCTCACTTGCTGTTCAATGTGTAGAAACTTTTAGTGCTATTTTTTCCGAAATGAAGGATTTAATGTTTTTTAAATTAAATAACTTTCGAAGTATTTTGGATGCGGTTGTAAATATTTGTAAAAAATTCTATGCATGTAAATAGAAGTATGACTATAGGTATTCATTATTTGTTAAAAATAAAAGATTTGCTAGCTAATTCTAGTCCTATTTTAACATTTAATGATAATAATAATAATAACTAATTCCACAGGGAGTGGCTGTAAGTATCGCCGGCGCGGCTACCGTGTGGTATCCGTCGAAAAACACGAAAGCTCTATCCGGCGACGGATAAACCCAATAATAATAATAATAATAATAATAACAAACATTTATTATTTCCAAAGAGTTTTTACTTTAAATTTTCGGCATGACTCTTTGAGTCACTTTAAGTATACTTCGTAGGGCTCCTTTTTGTATTGTATTTGTATACTTTGTTCATAAAAAATAATTCCGTATTAGACCATGGACTCAAAATTAGCATGGTAATCATTTTTAAAGAAGTTAAATTTATATATGTTGATAGAATTCTCAGACTGTAACATACCCCATTTAATTTGCTTTCATTTGTAATAAGCATATTCCAACTGAGAGTGTCATCAATATGGACTAAAATATTGATATGTCACACTATTTAAATTTTTGTGTCTGTAAGGGTAATCTCCTCGGGTGTTTCAAAATTTTCTTTTTCAGTTTTAAATAGAAGTGCATTAGTTTTAGTATGATTGAGTGTTAACCTATTACTAGCAAACCATTCCGAGGTTGTAATGTAAAAGTAAGAGGCACTGGTGAGAATTTCCATGGTTGGGCAGCAACTGACATACTATTGCCATCAGTGTATTGAATGACGGTAACATTCTTCCCATCGTTAATATTTATAGTGAGCTCATTTACAAAAATTATAAAAAGTAAAGGTCCTAGAATACTTCCTTGGGGAATTCCAAGGCTAATAAATAGGTTACTAGATTTATTTGTGACATCTTTCGTAATAGTTACCATTTGACGGCGATTTGACAGAGACGGTCGAATCCACTGCAGTAGATTTCCTCTCACTCCATAGTTATCTAATTTATTTAATAAGATCTTGCGATCAACACAGTCATATGCCCTGGACAAATCTAAAAACAGGCCTAAAGCTATGTCATTCTTTTCTAATGATTGTAGTATTTTCAAATTAAAATGATAAACTGCAGTATGTGTCGATCTACCCATCAGAAAACCAAGCTGAGTGGTAGTTAGCAAATTTTTTAATATCATATGAGTTATAAGTCTATCATACATTACCAATTCAAATAGCCTCGCAAAAGAAGGAAGCAAACTAATTGGTCTAAGATTTTCCATTTTGTATAAACACTAAAGACTGCACAATTACTGGTAGGCATAGTTTTACTAATACTGGCGGGGACACTATCCGCCCCACTGCTCATTTTATTCTTAACTTTTTACTCTATGTCTAAAATTTCCTCGTTGGTTACATATTCAAGAGATGGATTCTTCTGGTCTATCAAAATTACAATAATACAGTCCACGCCCTGTGCACTGTTTGAAATCGTACAATAACTTTCCACTTTAAATTAATATGTTGACTGATTTGATTGATTGATTTGACAGCGTAAGGTGAGCATTGCTGCCGATTCTGGACATCCATGGAGGTTTTATATACCGCCGGACCGGCTGCATACGCTGGGTTGGACATGGGACATGCTTGTTGTCAGCAGCGAGAGCCATGTGACGTATGGGAGCTTTTTTTAAACCGTTCCACAGCTAAATATCCATTTACGGCGGAAGTGCTCTATCTCGCGATAAAAAAGCTTTTTATGGTCGGTTTGTTATAAGAAAGGCGCCCGAGAGGATATTCTGCACACCCTGTATATTAATTTGTTTCTACAGTAAATACTTTCAACTGCCGCTTTCCAATTCCGGGTATTTTCTATTTCATTACCTATTTAATACCTTTTAATTTTAACCTCTAAATTTTTTCTCTGTTGTGTAATAAACTATACTGTGACAAGAATTAATAAACCAATAAAAAGAACTTAAAAATGAAACTTATCTGTTCATCCTTGGCTCTGCTTGTGTTACTACTTCCACTCGTTACAAAACCAGTCCGTTGCATTTCATTGCTGGTGTATTATATTACCAGATGTTTATGTTATCGCACTAACCACTTGAGAAATGGTGCTCGGTCGTATTAGCATAGGTATAGGCACTTACATTTGCTTTATTTGATTCTATTTAAAAAACTGTACGCGTAATTATTAATTCCATATAAACTTTGTTTTTCGGTGGCTTAAATTTTATGGAGTTTAACGCGGTTTTTACTGCTTTTTTAGCGGTTTCTTTCGAGAGCATTTTACAGTTCAATATTCAAAACATGATTTTTTAATAATTACTTGAGAGTATAACGAAATTATAAAAAAATAAAGTAAACATTATATTCTTCGCAGCTTTATTCTGCCACCTTTCCTGAGTTCGAGCCGCCTTTTTAAGGCGCCTAGTACATTTGAAAATAAATTGGTTAAATGCATATTTTTAAACAGAAGAACTTTTCCATTTAACATTTCTTTTCATGTCTTACCGTTTTCCAAATAATGCTTGTCTAGATAGAGCCGGGACACCCTGTATAGATGATGACCATGTACGGGCAATTCTACAGCTTTCACGCTTAAATACACTGTTTCCTGAATGGTCAGAGCAAAGCTTGGTAATTTACCTCAATCTCCGACAATATCGAGAATCTTCAGCGCGGATATTTTCTCTCCTAATTTGAATTGTTACTTTAGTAGTCATGAAAGGAGCTGGAATCCTCACGTTGGTGTATTGCTACATCTGAAGCAGTTTCCACAAACTACAAAATACGTGAACATTACTTTCGAATACTGTGACTCAGGGTGCGTTTCGCTAATCGCTTTGGCGCCATCGAGAGATGATTAAAACTCGTTTTAGTTACAATCGTCTCCCGATGATGCCATCGTGGTTGGCGAAATGTTGGTCGAGTGTCAGTAAGCAGTATCCAAGTGTTTTAGAATTCATGGAAACTACTCCAGAAGTTACTTTACCACATTCAATAAGTTATTTGTAGAAATCTTAACATTTCTATAGCTTTTAATAACATTAATTTATTTACAATTCTACGAGTGAACTTTTTGCATAGGACACCCTGTACATTAGACGCTTATTTTAGTAGACCGTTGTCTCTTTAAGAGGATTTATGTGGATCAGTTAAATTGAGGAGACCGCTCGGCTCTTTCTTATAAAAATAGGTGAAATTTATTTTATGTAAATAAGAAAATTTTTAAAATTCTTTGGAGATAACTGTAAATTGTCTGGCCTTGCGTCTAGTTTACGAATTGGAACGTGATCTTCATAAATAAATCATGACCGCAGGATTCTCTAAATGTTTCGATGTTACCTCGCTGCGTTTTGCAATTCTTTAATATCAGTTTCATTTTGTTTCAAACATTAACTGTCCAATGAAAATTATTCACTTTAGGAAACTTCATTTCATACGATCTCTATACTAATTGTTAACATAAAAATAAACAAATTTAAGAGACTGGGAAAACCAATTAAATTACGTTTTTTAAATATTGAATACGTACACAAGAAACGATGAATACTAAATGCTATTTTGTAAAAGAATTATTTATTTATTTTTATTTATTTACTTATTTAGTTGCAATTACAGGATAAAACCACATATACATACTTGAATATAAGACAATATTAAATACAAATAATATATATATAATATTATGAGCTATGAAATAATAGTATCGAAGCACTCGATCGTATGCTCCCGTCTTTTTTCTAAATACCCTCCTGGCGTCAGCTAGATCTTGTGATATATTTACAGCACTTTCTGCTCTGTCCTTGTCTAAGGCGCAGCAAAAAGCTTTCCGTCTTTCTTGCTCTTATGGATCGCGACTGTTTCGTTTATAATTTGAACATTTCACTGAACTTCCAATTTCCTTCATCTTGGCCAGTCGCCGCTAGAGGCCGCTAGGAGTAAAAATTTTAGCACTAAATTCGATTGAATATAGTGTTACTGAACGTAGATATTACGGAAATATTCTTAAAAATTCTTAAAGCTTTATTTTGTTCATGTCTCTCATTTTCGGTGCAAAATTAAAACGTGTTGCGATAAAATAAAAAGTCGTTTTCTGTGCAAATAATAGAAGTGCAACAGTTTTTAATACATATTATTTCAATTGTGTTATTTCTTAAGTCTAAACTGTCTCGGTAGAATATCATCTGTCGTCATCAGGTGCTCGATGAAAGCTGCCTACTGCTGCTCCTTACCGCTCGAACTGCACTACAATTGTTATCATATTCCAACGTGGCTTGTAATCGAGTACAATCATCACATGATCTAATTATATTATAAAATTTCAAGTCAACCACATACATCAGAATACCGACACCTCTAGAAGAAATCATATCTACTATACGGGGTGTTTCACTTAAAAGTCCCCAGGCCATTATCTCTAAAACTAATAAAGATATTTTATTTTTGTAAATGGCAGATGATTGATACCAAAGAAAGGTTTAAATAACGGTGATTAGAATTTTTCCTCAACAGCACACAGAGATGGCGCTGCGATGCAAAACTATTTTTTGATGGCTGGAACCTTGAAACATAAGTCATGTGATTAAACAATAATTTGTGAATAATTTTGATGGTATAGAGAATTTACAAAAAACAAGCCGTTTTGGAGTTACATGAGTTTCTTTCATTAATGCCAGTACACGTGAATTTTGATAAATCCCTATAATTTATTTATTATTTATTATAGAATATTGGTTACCAAACACTTTTTTTCAAGATAAGGAAAGTGATATAATACACTATCATAAAATTATGTTTACCACTTCCGGCCAAACCGGAACTAACATGATGAGCCAATATCCATATGTTCCTACATATTACATTTTTTTTTTCTAATAATGCTTCTAATAAAACGGCTCCCAAAACTAAAAGTAAGTAAGACAACAAAGAAAATACACACTAATTTAGAATGGGCTAAATTTATATTAACAATTCAGTAAAGAACGTAAACAAAGGTTTTATAAACAAACATTTAAAAACTATCGAAATATTATTAAAAATGAAATTAAACTAATTTCTTTCTTATTAGTAGGTACTTATTACATTAAATGTTCAAAATTTCTCCCTTCTTCATGAATACACATATTGTACCGTTTCAGTAACTCTTCATTGCAAACTTTTTGTAACGTATGTCTATTTATAGCAGCAACACTTGCATATATTTTATTATACAAATCGGCCATATCCTCAATGGGTTCAATGTACACTACACTTTTTAAATATCCCCAAAGGTAAAAATTAAATGGAGTCAAGTCAGGTGACTAGCCATCTGACTACTCCATTAGTACCAATCCATCTCTGAGGGTACATTTCATTAAGACAATCTTTGACTAGTACTGAGTTATGGGGTGGTGCACCATCTTGGTGAAACCAAATATTCTCCTGGTTATGAGGGATAGTCTCTAATAATCCTGGCAATACATTTCTCAAAAATATCTCATATTTTCTTCCATTTAAAGTCCCATGGAATAGATATGGTCCAATAATATATGAATTTAATATTCCACACCACACGTTAACTCCAAAAGTTACCTGATTTCGGGTCATTCTCATCCATCTAGGATTATTTTGTGACCAGTATCGGCAGTTATGCTTACTCACAACTCCGTTGTTGTGAAAACGGCTTTCATTGCTCCAGAGCACATTATTTAAAAAATTTGGGCATTCTTCAGAAAGAACTGAAAATTCAGCTAGAAAATGTAATTTTCGTTCATAATCACCAGGCCTTAAATGATGGATTAATTTTAATTTGTATGGATGGTATTTATTTGATTTTAATATTCTATGGCACGAAGATATCGACAGATTAGTTTCCGATGCCAATTTCCGGAGAGAACATTGAGGATTGTTGACAACACTATTTAACACGAAGGCTGTATTTTCATCGTTTCTAACTGGCCTATTTCTGTTACGAATAGTTTTTTTAAAACTACCCCAGTTTTTTAAATTTTTAAACAGCATGATAAATGTTTTTTTATCGGATGTAGGTCTATTTGGAAATCGTAAACAAAACAATCGTTTTGCTTGTCGGGAATTTCTTTTGCATTCACCGTATATGAAAATCATATTTAACTTATCTTCATTGGTGTATCTAACCATTTTTTAATTTTTTTTTTATTGCCTTATTTGGATGAATTTGCTTTGAATTGTTTCTAAGTACACTATTTCTGTTTGAAACTATGATTGAAATGCACCAACTACAAACTTTGTTTAATAACTGTCAAACTTAAAATTAAATCAAAGCCTACTAATATCTCTTAAGTAGATTTTTCATTACCATTCTAAATTAGTGTGTATTTTCTTTGTTGTCTTACTTACTTTAAGTTTTGGGAGCCGTTTTATTAGAAGCGTTATTAGGAAAAAAAATGTGATATGTAGGAACATATGGATATTGGTTCATCATGTTAGTTCCGGTTTGGCCGGAAGTGGTAAACATAATTTTATGATAGTGTATTATATCACTTTCCTTATCTTGAAAAAAAGTGTTTTGTAACCAATATTCTATAATAAATAATAAATAAATTATAGGGATTTATCAAAATTCATGTGTACTGGCATTAATGAAAGAAACTCATGTAACTCCAAAACGGCTTGTTTTTTGTAAATTCTCTATACCATCAAAATTATTCACAAATTATTGTTTAATCACATGACTTATGTTTCAAGGTTCCAGCCATCAAAAAATAGCTTTGCATCGCAGCGCCATCTCTGTGTGCTGTTGAGGAAAAATTCTAATCACCGTTATTTAAACCTTTCTTTGGTATGAATCATCTGCCATTTACAAAAATAAAATATCTTTATTAATTTTAGAGATAATGGCCTGGGGACTTTTAACTGAAACACCTTGTATATGCTGAACAAGCGCGGTGCATGTATTGCATCTTATTTTCGAGGTAAAGTTCAAAAGCCTTAAGATATTGATTTAATTTAGATACATAGAGTTATACAAGCTAAGTTAGTTGTGGATCACGTAACACTCGTGGATTCGTGTTGATTAACTCTATTATGTTTTTTACGGGCTTATGTATACCACCGCGTAGAAGAATTTTAAAAACTTCACAGAAGTTGCACAAAATGGCAACGGGACGGTAACTACAAATATTGTCTCGATCATCGTTTTAAAAATAGAGCTTTAACATTAAATAAAATATAATCATTAGCGGATAAGCGAGAACAAAAGCACAATCTTTCAATAAAAATGCGGTAGTGTTGTCAGAACTCATAGTAATTTTTCATTTTAATTTTCTGATATCTACTAATACCTATTCTTTAGTTGTATTTCGTATTGTAGTTGTATTATTAGTATTAGGATTATTAGTTCCAATAGTTGCGTTTTGCGGAAGAAGATAGGAGGACTGAAAGTGAGATGCGAAAGCGAGAACTATCAACTAGCTTTAGAGCTTTTCATAACACAGGTCTATAAAACTATAAAAACAGGTTCGGCTCCAAGGACTAAACCTATCATGCATTGAGTATTTTTGTGCGTTGAAACAGAATTCTTTATTTAAACAATTTTCTGCCGCGTAGATTTCGAACGAATCCCAGTTTTTATTGCCAAAATACAGTTCTTGAATATTTTTTAAATTGATAATTCGGTGTCAGCATACAAAAATACTTAAGGTATGATAGGTTAAGTCTTTGGACCGGACTATTTTTTTAGACCTATGTACAGACAAACAGAAAATTAGCATTAAACCAATTTATTATTTTCTTTAAATCTTTCTCTGCTAACTCTCTTACTTCTGACCAAATATTTCCGCTATACAATATGACGGTATCATCTGCAAATGATACTACTAGGGTTTCAGAAGATTCTGAGATAAGTAACTGATCGAGGTATATGGTAAATAAAATAGGAGCAAATGCAGTACCCTGTGGTATTCAATAGGCAACTGTCTCTTAATCACTAAGGACCTTGTCCAAAATTTTCTAGCTTTAATTCTTCATTACTGATGATAGTATATAGCATAATAAAAAAATTATAATATTGCTTTATATACAATGTTTATCAAACGCGGTTCTTTATTACAGTAGAGTATGTGCTAATTTATTTATATAAATAATATTTGGCTTGATCCAACTAATAAAGTAAACAAACCAGCTTTTGTTAATATTAAGAATATATTTTCACACACAGATGTGCAATGTTTATATACTGCACATTTATATAACCGCAGTATTTCCAAATTTACTTAAATTAATGAGTAATAACCATCTACATTTTAAAAATTATATTACCTAAGTGGTAATATACGGGGTAAGTAATACATATTTCAATACTGTCTCCTCTAGTTCGAAGTCATGCCTTGAGATGCACCCGTTATTTAACCTATAAACTAATTTTTGTTAAAACATTGTTTACAACAATTAATAAAATGAAACAGGTATTTTATAACCAGACCAATATTTTTTTAAATCGTACAGGAATTCGTTTCATAAGAGGCTCGACTCAAGTACTTAAAAAAATGTGTGTGTTTATGTATGCTTGTGTGTACACTGTTTCTTGTAGATACCATAACTGCTGTTAGGCCTAAAAGTATTAGTTTAAATTTGAGACATGTGTAAAATATCAAGGACGAGTTCTATCTATTGAAATTGGAACATATTTTCATTCCTGATCGCCAGAGACATGCAAACTACCTTATTTTATACATACTGCGTGTTACAAATGTCTTTGAATATCTCTCTTTCGTATTGTTTTCCTCCTCAAATGTCGGATGATATAAAGTTGTTGTGAATAAAAGCTGGTACTTATTTTTCAGGTAAAACTGTTCTTTTACATTTTTTATTGCTAGTAGAATATGTTCGCACTGTTATAATATAAATAATATAAAAGCGCAACGTAGTAAGCATTGTGTTTTGTGGATGTATCATTTCCCTTTAATTGTTGACTATGATCCACAGAAAAACTTGAAATGGGAATTAAATATTTGTCTACTGACGTATTGTCTTGTTAATTTAGAACGAACTGTAATTTCTAATAATATTTGCTATATTTATTTAACAAATTAGTAAATATGAAACTTTAAGTTTCAATATAAATTAATCTTAAAAAATGTACAGTATTCCTCTTTATCACATATCACAAATTTTGATAATATATAGTGTTGGTTTTATTCCAATTGCATGTAATTCATAATATATAACGCCGTATCTCCAAGAAACTTCTTTATAGACTCGCCAATTAAATTAAATTATTGAGATCAGAGCAAACTATATATCATTTGAAATTCGTGCTATAAAGAAAAGTCGCCATTTTTGTCTTGGCTGTTCACCCTTCTAGAATTGTATTTTTTGAAATCGGACACTTCTATATATTTTTAACCGCGTCAAATAGATTAGGTACTGGCGCAATGGAAATATCAAATGCAACTTCCATTTTTTTTGTGAGAATGTATAGACTGTAGACAGAGCCGGCCTAACGTTTCTGGGGTCCAAGACGGTAGGCTAGCAGGGAACTTGGATTTTGTACTGTATAAATTGGGTGGTATTTAGCTATAGGTCTGGGATTTTTTAAAATGTGGTTCACCCATTCCACCCATTAATTGTCTTCTAATATAAAAAAATCACACAAAATTTTGAGTGCTTAACTCAACCACTTCCCGTGCCTATATTTCTTTTGGGTAAAAGACATTTTTTCGTAAATCTGCGATAGAATCGCAAAATTTTGTGAAATAAAAATCGCACCCAAGTTCCCTCTTCAAAATTGTCCAGAGAATACGAACGAGTAAATATTTTTTTTTTAAATTAAACCCTCATGAGACTTTTTAATAGGGCCCCAAAGTGACCCGATAAGGGCAAAAGCAGAGTATCGCGTAATTTCGACTTTTATTATCGTTTACTTGAGATTCTTTTGCACAAATTAGTCACATTACATATTGTAATACTAATTTAATGTTATTCCAATTGTTTCAACGATAATAATTTCATTTAACAATTATATTTTGCTATAAATTTGCAACATTTTCATCTTTTTTTAATATCACCATTGTCCAAGGAATACAAATTCTTTTTCAAATCTCACAAGAACCATCCAATCTCAAAACGACCCCTTAGCGACAAAAGAATGTCGTTATGATTATTATTACTTATTTGCCATTTTTTTGCAGAAATTATTTTTAATGAGTCATATTTCAGTTTGTTTTAATATTTTAATGTTTTTCAACAATTATAATTCATTTAAACAACTACATCTTGCTATAAATTTGTAACAGTGTCACCTTTTTATTTAATTTCATAAGCTAGTTATTTATCATTGTTAATTAAGAGTTTGCTAATGGAACTTGCACTTTATCTAAACAATTTATTATACTTCAGCACAAAGACAAGCCAAAAAGTTTATAACTTATTCGACAAAGATTACCCCAAGTCTTCCAGAACTCGAAAAGTTTGACTTAAGGCTGATAACAGGCATTCTAATAGGCCATTGTCCCTTGAGACATTATCTTAAGAATCTGGACAAGGCAGAAAACGATAAATGCAGTTAATGTAATACTGCAACAAAGATTGCAGGACACATACTTTGCAAATGCAAGATGTTAATCCGCATATTAATCTGCAGATAGCTGGAGATATGGAAAGATTAGCTCTCAGTAAAATCACAAGCTTTGTACAAATCTTGGCAGTCCTGGGCAACAATTAAGCGCATGGTAATTGACAATCGACCTTTTAGGTTCAGAACAGATAATAATATATACATTTGTACATTGCAATAGAAGAGAGAATTAAAATGATGAGTCATGCACATAAAATAATCTGATCCAGGGAGCTTTTTCTAAGCAACTTCTTATCATATTATTATAATTCAATTCAGAGCCATTATCTGTCTTGGAAAATAGTGAGCACATGTTAAATGCACGACAACTTATCGAGAAGATAAGAGAAAATTTTGTACCTATGTGTTTTTGTTTTGCAGACTACCGTAAGACTTTTTAATATGAAGAAGAAAGAGGAGAGGAACAAGAAGAAGAATAAGGCGAAGAAGAAGAAGAAGAAGAAGAAAGATGAGGAGGAGGAGGAGGAGAAGAAGAAGAAGAAGAAGAAGAAGAAGAAGAAGAAGAAGAAGAAGAAGAAGAAAAAGATATCTGGTGTTTATTATTCACCGACCATATGAAGGAAACTCAGTTTCTGTGAAAGTCAACAACTCCAACAAATATAAAGTTAACAAAGGAGTCACACATCCTTTTCAACCTAATTAAAAAACATATTTTATTCTTCTTATAAAATTTTGCTGAATCAGATGCAAAATGTATCTTTAAACATTCTTATCTTAGAAATCAAGAACATCTCCAAGTACCATTTCTAGTGGTACTTCATCAAATTTAAATATGATTGAAAATTGTAAATATGGAATTCACGTAATTTTCCATAAGTATTTTTGGAGCTGATTTAGTCAAAATATTAATTACGAGTTAATCTAATTGACTTTTAGTTGCATCCTTGAGGAGGCACAGCCCTTCAAAAAATTTACTGGTGGTAGATGATATTTAAAATTTTATAGAACTACTTCATTCGCCTATTAAGTTTTATAATTTCACGTTTTGTCTCTGAAGTAGTCCCCGTAAACAGAAAAAAGCTTGAACATTAAATTCAAATATTAACACTGGATGCATTTCGACAACCACGTTGAAATTATTAGGACATAATTCAAACTGATTAGTTTCAATCTATGCTATACTCGAATACTAATACTCGGCGCGACTCATCAATTCTATTAATTTCCCGATGATGTCAATGTAGTTGACGAAAAGTCTCTAAAAGTACCTTACACTGCGGTTCGTTAGATAAAAAAGGGCAAAATGTACCACGCATATTTGAGTTAGAATCAGAGGAATTTCTTCTCTTTAAGTTATTAGTACTTGTCTTCGTAATATTACAGTTTGCTAAGTCTATCCAAAATGGTTAACAATACTGCTATGATTGCACAAACATCTTGACGACGACATGTCATGAGTGGCATGATACTATGGCGATGCGACGATATCGTAGATGTATGGCAATGCGAAAGAGAAAGCGTCTATAGCCTACAACTTTAAAAAATTGTCTTAGCTATGCTACTAGGGATCGCAAAAAATCCTGAATTTAAAAATCGGATCTCCTTTTAAATTAGTTTTTACGCAGCATATACATGCAACTCGCAGAAGGATATAGAAACGATTAATTTTGTAGTAAAGCACACAGTAATGGACTGCTAGTCTATTAGAAAGGTCAGTAGTGAATTTGCTGCCACGTGACGAGCAGTACTTACTTCACCATCTTAATGATTAACCTTAGCAAACATTTTTTAGACAACAGTACCGAGTTATTCCGAAAAAAAAAACAACATTTTCTCAGGTACTTTCAAAAGTTTGGTCAGTCTTGAGGTCACAAAATGATGGACAGCACTCCAAATCCTTCTAGATGCATAGATTTGGTATCTTCTTTAAATACTTTCAAGAAAAGTCCATATTTTCGAATTGACAGCCGTCAGATTTTGGTGTAAAGGGGCCTATATAGACTGTCCGAGGCTACCTCGAGAGACAACCTGGTGGCCTTAAAAGTACTCATCGGGATGAGTTGAATAGGAAGAATACGAAACTACAACGTAATTATATCAGAAAACAAGCTCAGAAAATTACCATTAACTCTTCATGTATGGTAATGAAACATATTCTTTGTAGGATTTTGCAAACAGCGGAAAGAAAAACTATATGTAAAAATATTAATGAAATCTTTGCAATCTTTCGATAACCTGACTTCTGGTTATACTAACAAGTAAAAATTCTCATTTGCCATTCTCATTATAACACTAGCATCCCACATAGTCCCCTACGGCTAGGCAGGTTAAACTAGTATCTACATGATCCCCCACGATATGTAAATTCAGTTAAAAATGAGAATAAAGGCCTGAAATTAATTTATTTACCTACCTTGTCTTTAAAAATTTTTAAATTCTAATGAATTACATTTTCATAAAATCTCATTCAGTTTCTTTGAAACGTTATTCGTCCTTATTGTGGACTCATCAGAAAAGCCTAAAGCCACTCATAACGATGTTCCATGCAAAACCAAGACAGTATCCATGAATAAGTATGAAATATTTATATTTGACATTGACTGATACAAAGCCACAGATACTAGTTTAACCTGTCTAGCCGTAGGGGACTATGTGGGATGCTAGTGTTATAATGAGAATGGCAAATAAGAATTTTTACTTGTTAGCATGACCAGAAGTCAGGTTATCAAAAGAATGCAAAGATTTCATTAATATTTTTATATATAGTTTTTCTTTTAGTTCATAGATAGTTTTTCTTTCCGCTGTTTGAAAAATCCCATAAAGAATATGTTTCATTATTATAAGCAAACAAATAATAAATAATTCACTTTTAAAGGTAGGTATTCGATTAATTTTAAAATTTTAAATACGAATGCGAGGCAGCCTTGGAGTGTCTATGCGCATCTTAAGAAAGTAAAAAAAGCTGCGGAGAATTGATTTTTTCCAAATGAGAAAGCTCATATCGGATTGGACAATTTCGTAACACCATAATTTAACAACCTCGAAAAATGTTAGAGAAAAAGTTGAATGTTATTATCCATTATCGGTTATTCATGTCTATTTCTTTCCCTCTACGACTTTCTTTAGGCTAAGATCTGGTAAACTTCCTGGCCAAATGAGACCAAACTTTTTGGCCCAGTTGTAGCTTTATTTGTTATAAAATTGCATCAACGTGTGGGGATTTATTCTCGAACCTAGCAGTAGTAATTATTTTTCATTATTGATTGCTTTGAAATAAATCTACACAGTAAGAATAAACAGGAAGTTACCTCAAAAATTAAAATGATGTAAAAGGGGAATAGTCTCAGTAATTGCTCTCTTGGCAGGACTACAAAATTTAACTAGAAATAATTAATTATTCCCTACATATTTTTACACGATGAATAGAAAAAATGATTCACACACTTTTTCGAAATAAATACCACTGAAAAACAGTATTATCGTATATTATTTATTTACTTTCAACTCAAATTAGCCAGAACACATTACGCATAACTCACACGTTACGTCCACTAAAGCACAACGCCAGCGTGACAAATCATCAGTTTTTTAATACAAGCTTCAGTCGAGTTCATTTAATGAATATTCCTTTTCAACTGAAAATTGTAAGCACACGAGAAAAAGTAAAAGGTAATTTCTTGTAATACATTTTCATAGCTTTAAGATGAATCTTTGATTGTATGATAAATGATGAATGATATCTATTTTGTTTAAAACATATTTTTCGTGGTAAAAAATGATTAAAGTACATAAACCACGAAATTCTTCATTTTTTCAAGGGCCGATTGGTAGAAAATTATTTTAAAAATAATAATGACAAGGTGCCTTTATTTGTAGTATAATTTAATGTGTAGTTTAATTTAAAACTAAACTAACAATTATTTTGCAAAATAGGAGAGTAATTTTAAAATAAGTAAAAATTATTACAACATAATAATGCAAGGAAAAAGAAAATGATAAAAATGTATACAAATCGCATATAATTGTGAAAACTACTGAAACTGACACAAAAAAAATGCGATCAAACAGAAATTGCTAGCAGACCATGCTATGAATAAATTATAATGTCGGCCTAACTTTGAGATGCTACAAAAACTGTTTAATTGAAACGTTTTTCAGTGTATCGTCTAAGCTGTTATATATTTTATTTATTTATCTATTTATTTACACGACTCAACAGGACGAATGTCCCAATTACAGAGTTGGAATACTAACAAAAAATATTGTGCTATAACAGAAGTAGGTATTACCAATTTTGTCCATATATACACTTTAAATCCTTAATTCTACAATAAAATCCTTAATAAGTTCTACAATAACAGAAGTATTACAAATTATGTTCATATACATTCTTTAGATCCTTTATTCTACAATGAAAAATATCAATATTATTCTGTATATGATTATAATTCATGCATATGACATTAATATGTGAATACATTAATAGATTGGGGCGTGAAGCTTTGATATGAAATGTTTGGTGGAGTCGAGTTGATTTAGAAGGAACTCGTAGGTCAATGAGTTTTAATAGATCAGAGCAGTCGAGTTTACTGTTTAATATTTTAGACAGAGTTACAATTCCGTAATTCTCGGCGAGTTTGAAGTGACTTAAGTGAGAATCTATTTAACAAAATATCATTACTAATTCCAACAAGTGGAAAGGTCTTGTCCTCGATGTAGCTTAAGTATTTTAAAAATGTTCTTTGAATATTGTCCAGTTTATTAATATGAACGATGTAGTAGGGACTCCAGATTACGTCAGCATACTCCAATTTATTTCTGACAAATGAATTAAATAGAAGCTTCATAGTTTCAACATTCTTGAAATCTTTGGAGTTTGTAATTATGAATCCCAATGATTTAAAAGCTGAAGATGCGATGTTATTTATGTGATAAATAAAATTCACAGATTTCGCAATCCTTGCAATCATCGAGGCATAGGAAATGATAACATCATATATAAAACACAAACTTTTTCAACTCACAATCCACTACACCGCTATATTTCGACCTTAAATGAAAACTGGTAACTTGACGCCCTGTGATATATGCAACCCATATTACATTTGCGTATATCAGCCGTTGTATATACGCAGTCTCACTCGGCCGCGACACCGCTGTATTTCCACCTTAAATGAAAACTGGCAACTTGACCTCCTGTGATATATGCAACCCATATTATATTTGCTTATATCAGCCGTTGCATACGATAGTCTCAGTAGACCGTGACACCGCTGTCTTTTGATCTTGAACAAAGACTGGTAACTCTATCCCATATAAGAAAACATAAACATTTCCTTGCTATCAAAAGTAACACCTAGATTCTTAAATCTATCAACTCTTTGCATGGTTTATTTTATACCCGTTAATGAAAATATTATGCCTACGTGAGTAGGTAGTAAATTTTTAGGTCATCGGCATAGAGTAGATGTGGGCACTGTAAGTTTAAAACTATGTCATTGATAAAGACATTGAATAAAAGTGGACCAAGGACTGACCCTTGAGGGACTCCTGATTCGGCATTAAATTCAACAGACTTGTGTCCATGGTAATAAACATATTGTAATCTACTGCTTAAATATGAGGTAAAGAATGAAACAAACTCATATGATAATCCAAAATTTGTTAATCTATTTAATAATATACCATGTCCAAGCCTGTCAAACGCTTTGGAGAAATCTGTGTAAATAACGTCGACTTGACCACCTCCATCCAAGACTTCATAAAGATACTGAGTCAAGCACAATAAATTTGAAGTCGTAGACCTATCTGGCATGAACCCATGTTGATGGTTTGGTGTTTTATTTTCTATGTTAGGAAAAATATAGTCGTAAAGAAGGAATTCGAATAGTTTAGAGAAATTATTGATTATGGTGATTGGCCTGTTATTTTTTATGTCTTCTTTGGAATTTTTTTTGTGTACAGGGCATATTTTAGATATTTTCCACAGACTGGGAAAAATGCCATTATTTAGGGATAAATTAATTATATATGATAAAGGGCCAGCCAATATTGAGGCGCAATCTTTAACGAAAAAAGCTGGTATTCCATCTGGACCTGCTGTAAGTTTTGGCTTTAATTTTTTGCACCCTGTAATAACTTCTGCCTCTGAGATTGTAGGTATGAATATATTTTGTGTGTCCTCAGGTTCACTTTCGCCACCCATACTGACATTATTAGTTGATGCAGAGTATGCTGATTTGAAATATTCTGAAAATTTATTTACTGTATCTTGGGGGTCATTATATGAGGTACTTTCATATGTCATACTGTTAGGTATTGAGCCAGGGTTGTATGCAAAAGATTTAGTAAACAATGCTAAATAAATTCTGGGTAAGAATACTTCACTAACCTGTACATTTACGTTAGGTGAATTACATCTGAACCAAACCATTTCCCGTAAATACGGTGGTGAAGAAGGAAACTGTTCGTTTAACAATTAGTGACACGTGGTATTTGTATGTATTTTTTAATGTTAGCCAGCCACGCTAATTTAATTTGCCGAAATTCTAGATGTTTTAAACTTTAAACAAATCGACAACAATTTTGTATTTCTTAGAGTTGACTTTGTCGATTTTATAAAGATATGAATAATACAATGTAATTTTATAATTTCAAAATGACAATACTAGTCTACGTGAGTTCCTTACGTAGCTCAAAATTGATAGACCCTATATTTCTGTATATCAGTTTTAAGACAAGATATGCTCTTTTAACAAGTAGTACCAAGTAGTGATAGTGATGTCGTCCAATCTTAATCTACATCCAAAAGTAATTTCCAAATTCTTTATACTGTTAACAATTTATATGGGCTCATTGTAAATCATCATATTGAGGTGTGCCTTAACTAGATGTTCTAAGCGTTTTGGACAAAACATAACAGCATTACACTGCATAATTTAAATCTGAGGTCAATAGTATTTCATTTTAAGTTATGCGATTTAGAATACTCCGATAATGATTAGAGATCCAGATTTATGTGGGTGCATGTGACATTAACAAGATGTGGTTAAAAGGAAAGTGATAATTTGGTGTTATCTACAAATGCTTGTATTTCAGAATACTTTAATACATTAAAAATATCGGTAGTATATATAAAGAACAATATTGACTCCAAAACAGGTTCTTGTGGAACGTCAGATGTTACGAGAGCTATTACGAGTAGTTCTGATTTACAGACACAAAATATGGACATCACTTCCATTTTGGCCACTCTTCCCATCTATCTTATGTAAAATTGTTTTTAGATTTGTTGTTAACAAACACATAACTTTCACTCTATCAATTTGCAATTTTTGTCAGTCTTGACCGTACATAAAAATTATTTCCCCTTGTAGAAACTTTCTGAAAGAAGACATCATATTTGCATAACTTTCAAAGCATTTTAAATTTAGAGAAATGTTATTCGAACCATGGTACTAGTTTTGAAACAGCTTTGATGCTACATTATCCACATATCAGTCCTCCCATGTCAGACTCCAACAAACCAAGAACATTCACCTGCCGGCAATTTTTGTGCTTTTCATAGACATTTATACTTTGGAAATCGAGAGAAAGCTCATTAAATAAACAGTTACTCTTTGACAGGAAACATGGGTAATAAATTCCATCACTTTGTTGTTCGAAGAGGATGAAAACGAAGTTTGGTGTAGTGACGTTAGGCAGAATGAGGAGAAAGAAATATGAGTTGGAAGGGATTAATTATCAGCATAGCAATTAGTATCTAGTACATTTTTTCGACACCTCAAATCTACTTTTACTTCCGGGCTGATCAATCGCTCAAGAGTTTGCTCAGGTGACACCTGTAACTTAGATTTAAGCTGCAATATCTATAACACGGATTAGACGGAGTGTGTAGTATATAAATAAATAGACATAATCAGTAAAAACGTAGTGTAATTTCACGTAAGAATTATTAGGCTATAAAACGAATTTCAGTCTAAACAGTCTAGACTAAAAAAAAACACAGCTGTGCAATAGAAACATATCATCATGATCAACTATAAATAATGGAAATATTATCTGTAGTAATGAGTGTTGATATCTGCTTTACAAATACGTAATTTTCTCTAAAAATTGTACACTGTACAATGATTGTCTTGAAATAGAATGTCTTATAAACATATTTTATATCAGCCCTGAAATTTACCTGTGGACGCCACTGAAAATCTCATGGGTGATAAATTTGGCAAGTCGCCCTGTACCAACATGCTGCGTGTGATTCACTTGGCTTTGGGCCACCTAGACTAGACACCGCCACCACTATCGGGCCTTATGAGACACTCCCTCACATCAGTGTTGTCAGATGAAATAATATAGTAGGAAAAGTCAAAAGAATAAAAGTATTAATATCTGACAACATGTTACAGAACACGAACGTAAATGTTAGCCAAGATTTATTTTGTCGCAGAAAGAAAAATGGAAGTATTTTTTGGTTGGAATACCTTCTAATATAAAATATGTGGTTATTTACAATTTCTGGCTATATAGTTGTATAGGGTCCAGGAATAATAAGCGGCAGCTTCTAAAATTAGGTAACGATTTCATAAATACATTCAATGCTCCTTTCGTGGATGTCGTTCGCGATTATAAGGACTGTGTCGGCAGTAGCGTAGCTGCTGGTAGGGCCTCCGTTGGTGGTGTAGACTAATGATGTTCGCACCGGTTTAGAAGTATCTCAACATATTTGCAAAACATCACAGTTATTTTGGACTTTTACTAACCTGTCTATAGTTACGCTGTAACGAGGTGAATTTTCCGTTGCCAAAATGCAATTTAATAATCAATATACTTCGTTATTTGCTTCGCTTACGTTCGAATATATGTTAAAATCATTGCTATAGATTTCTCCTAAATGTAGCTAGTTGAAGCAGAGAAACAGATTTCTACTTCAAATAGGAAATGTGATAAACCTGGCCGTGAGAGGGCTGTTCGTAATATTAACAATAATTACAAAAATTGACACTGAGGGCGTTGGTAAGTCAGCCAACGAAAATGAGTTTCATTAAAGCAAATTTGCATATCACTTTTGTCCGGTCCTTTGAATAGTCAAGTTGATTATTATTTCTGATCTTCACCACATGTAAGTACACCTTTTTATCATCGTCGCCGGTTTCTTGTCGACTTTTTTATATTAACACCGATAAGACTAATTCACTAAAATGCGTGTTTGAAAGCAATAATTTTAAAATAATTTCCGACTAAATGTATCAGAATATAATTATCATTTTCCGACTTAGCTAAATAAATCTTAATTTAAAGTTAAATGTTATCAAAGTAGGTGTGTCCGAGTTAGGACTTGTTAAATTTTCCCGATTTTATCCAAATACCTATGTTCCAGGAATATTCAGAGGGAAAAAGAACATAGACGATATTTCGAGAGAAAACCAGAATACCGTTTACCGTTTATATTATTTAGATTGCGACCATTTGTGATGGGACTGAGTTAAAATAACATCTGTTGTTTTACCAAATGTGTAGAAATTGTAATTACCGTGTATTTTATTTTAACTATTTCGTATTTAAACGAATTAAAATAAAATATGTCAACACAAAATAATTTTTGTGAAACTTGTTATAGTGCCATTGTTCTACTGAGAGAGTAGAAATTTTAGTTTACCGTTCATTTTGTTTCCAATATTTCGTATTGATACGAATTGAAACAAAATTCATTTAGAAATTTTCTGCAACAACTCCAAAAAGATACCATGTAGCCGAACCGAAGTTTATTTAATAAAGACACTCAGCTGTGGGGCTTGAGGCGCTTGGCAAACACCGCATGAAGTGTTAATGTAATTTTAACGTTTCTGAACCGAACCGAAATACCACCGTTCTGATTATTTCTGTCTGTCCGTCTAGATAAAATAATCTCCGCCGTAAGCTGATACCGAATCCGATAACCGCTGTATTTTTCTGATCCGAGTGTAACTTATGTTACACACAGCATCGAATCCGAAAACCGTTTTATTTATTTGGTATCAGTTTTATTTAGTTTTGCCAAGTCCTTCACACTAACAGTCTGACCTTTACTTTATTTTTTATTACTAATGGGCCAATATCCAGATGCTGAGAACGAGAGAAATGTTCAGCGAAAAATCGATGTTAAATAGTAATTTCTCAACGGATAATTATGAAGCGTAAAAGGATTTTATTCTGATAGTACACGAAGTGACTAAAAATATTGAAGTGGGTACGTTAGGGTTTACGACCTGTGGATAGAGTGCTTCCACAGTACAGACTAACTATCGGAGACGTGTGGTAATATCAGAATTTAATAAAAGATCAACCAATCTAAGTATGGTACAATTTGTAGAGTAAATTTTTCCGGTTTTAAAAATAAAATTTATCAGCCGAATTGAGCCTTAGCGTGCAATACGAGATATACAACAGCATACATTACGGGGTGTCCAATAACAGCAGGGAGTGCAAAGGTAGGGTTGCCACCCTTTGGAAGTTAAGAGAGGTGCAAATGAATGAATGAAAACAGTCTTTGAACAGGACACAGGAGGCGTTTGCTTCAAACCAAATGCAATTTCTGATAAGCTTTCACTAAATTTAAGAAATTTCTCGTTCCTGGAATAGGTAAGTGGAGATTAAAGTTAGAATTATAGGCTCTTTCCATGTTTTACTTAAAAAAATGTTATGATACGTACTGGGTGGAGCAAAATCATATCCGGATTGAAGACATATATAACTGAACTTGTTTCAGATATCAACTTCAAATTTGAAGGATTCATGAGCAATGCGTCAAAATTAAAGTATCAATAACATATCACTTTGAATCAACAACAACGATATAGGAGTATATTAAACAGATGATGGAAAAAAGCTTTAACTGACATTGAAAGTTAATACATATTTAAAGATTGATTGACATATATTGTAAAGTGTAGTGATTGGATCCTTCATTCTGTAGATGGACTATTAGTAATCTGTTTGAACTGTAAAATTGTTTTTATTAGCTCCTCACTTAATTCTGGTCATATATCACTAATTCTTTCATGTAACTTTCTAAGTGTTCCAAATGGCCACGAATTTCTTGCTACAGAGTATGGTATATTTTCCCTTTGAAAACTCTGTATTCTGATAGCTCTGTGAGATAGGGTACAATGTTTTGGACAGAGGCAATAAAATTCTGGAGTTATGTAATTTCTATTAAATAGTGAGCAATGGAATTGTCTTCTACACGCTGCCACACCCTCACGGTGAGAAAATAACATAAACTTCTTCTGTTAGAAGATATCTTACCACACATCATAACAGTCGGTGTTTGAGAGCCTTATATGTCACATTTCTTTGAAAATCTGGTTTTCCAGATATCTTGTCTATTGCTCATTGTGGTTGTGAGGAATCATTGAGTTGTTTTCTTGACATAACACTAGGCATCTACACTAATATCATTTAAAGAAGTTACAATGCTATTAGGCGATCCGCTTCAGAGTTTCTTCGATATTAATTCCGTTTCATCAAATCGCTTCATTACTCCATTCAAGCCGTAGGTATGGAAATATACACCATGCATTTACTACGCCAAGTTAAAAAAAGCATGTGCCAATAATTACTAAATATGATTTACTTGAATACGATGACATATCGAACGTATGCTCAAAGCAACAAGACATTCTTCTGACTGATGCCAAATGACTGACTCGGTGTTTCAGAGATTACGCATTAAACTCGAGACCAAGGAGGTTCCGAGTTCAAATCCTGCTAGGATTTGGATAGCTAGCGGAGTATTTTGTCTGTTATCGAGACCGTAGCAATAAACTAGATTAGTTGTGTCAGGAAAGAGAACTAGTACTGTTATATTCCCTAGGTTCAAGTCTCAGCTGCGACAGAGGGCAATGTCGCAGGAAATGGTTGTTGCTGTTTTCCGTGTGTATTTGTCCTGGTTGAGTAGTGGAATAATTAGGTTTAAACATCGCCAGAAAGATACTCTAAATAAGACTAGACAAATAATGCTAGAGTAATTGCAATAGTAATTAAAACTTTGGCTTGCTACTCTAGATGTAACTGGCTCTATCTCTAATTTTTCAAATTCGGAAAACTCTAATACTGCTTCTATGAATTCCTAATTTGCAGACGGTATTTGAAACCAAGTCAAAGTCATGAGTGTCCCAACACGTTGCGTTCTTTGCATCATCCGGGATCTATCTTGCAAATAAATTCAATCTAAAGCTCTTTATTTTTTAACATAGTTATGTAAGAGAAATAAAAAGACAGAAATAAAATAAAATAAAAATTTATTTGAATAGATTTTCGTTTCTCACCGGTTATAAATCATATTCCTTCAGCTTTGCAAAAACAGTTCTGTTTTTTCTGCTAATTGGAGTCTAATAAATATTAGTACCAAGTATCTTTTAAGAAACCATCCATTATCGATTTGCATAAAATTGAGAAACAACGTTCGTCAATACAGTCATAAAAATTATTGTAGCGTAAGCCAGCGTTAAAGCCAAATTACATAATTAGTCTCCTATTTTAAGGTTCTATACCGTTAAGTCTCGTGAATAACCCACACGCCACTATGCCTACTATGAGGACGGTGATCCGTTTATGAGCGATTCATACTGTATGAAATGCTCGGTTGGATAGAGACTGGCTGTTGCCAAATACACGAATTTCAGTAAAAATAGAGTTCAACCACATAATATAAAAAATACTTTAGAAAAATAACACGCAGACTGTTCTAAAATTGTTTGTGTTTCACAATTGAAATATTTGATTAATATATTTTTCATTTTATTTAGTACCAGACTTTCTGTGAAATATACAATGAAAATAGTACCAATATTGTTAGCATATTGCGTAGAAATTAGATTTTAAAATAAAAAATCAAAACAATTTTTTTACTTAGCAATAATACTTCCCTAAATAGTCAAGACAGAGCTGCTATCACTCCCACAGAATAATCCTTGGAATTTGGGAATAAAGCACTTTCCCTCACTTACTTATCCCCATAGATTGCTTTCTGTATTTTACTCAATGATACTGCACAAACTGACTTCTTGGAATTTGTGTACAATCGTATGGATAACTCTCTGAAAATTTTTGGTATGGTGGGAGAATACCCAGCAGAATTTTCGCCTGCCATTTTCTTTGACCTGCCCAAGGTATTTGATTCTATAGAACCAACATTTGTTGCAGAAAAACTTTTTGCGATAGGAATTAGAGATATCTCTTTTTCGTAGATAGTATCGTATCTCAGCTCTAGAAAACTTTTTGTAAAATTGGAAGAAACTAGTTCAGAGAAGTATGATGTTAATCTTGGAGTTCCTCTAAGCTCCGTTCTGGGACCACTTATTTTCTTTTTGTTTATAAATGACTTACCACTTCATATTCGTAGGGAGACGGTGTCTCCATAGCAGAAGAGGCAGGCACCCCTGAGCAACTGCGGGAGAAGCTTAACACTCTTTTTGGACAATTCACAAATAAACTGATGCGGTATTAATAAATTAATTGTTAAGACGAGAAAAACTTTATTAATGCAATTTTTTGGTGGAGAAGAAATTCACACTGACGTAAATGTAATATTTAACCCATCTTGTCTCAAGTGCTACAACAAAATTACTTGGTATACATATTGACTGCGATATGAGCTGGAAATACCATATTAGCAATGTTTGTCGAAATATAAGTAATGGCTACTATGTAATCTTGCAACTCAAAAATGTTTTAGACCAAAACTCATTATTAATTGTTGATTATGCCATCATTAATTCGATACTATCGTATAACGTTATTTTGTGGGGTGGCGCTTTTGAGAGCGAGGGGGCTCTAATTGTTCAAAAACGAGTCATCCGATTAATTTTAGATTTACAGAAAACTCAGTCATGTGGAGTATTTTGTAACATGCTATATTGACGTTTCCTTGCATGTAGATACACAATTGTCTCATATATTACAAAAAAGGATATTAGTAAGGATGAAAGAACTTCTCAACTACATAATTACCCTACTAGACGTGGTAATCTACTGAAAATACAGAAACGCACTGCATGAGAAGTCTCTACGTTTCAAAGGCTAAGCATTTCCGAGAAACAGAATGGTAGATTTCATGAAAATGTAATCTATTAGAGTGAATTTTTTTTAAGACAAGGTAGATAAATACATTCATTTCAGGCTTTGTTTTCATTTTTAACTGAATCTTCATGACCGTAGGTGGTTATGTAGATACTTGTTTAATCTGCATGGCCGTAGGGGACTGTGTGGATGCTAGTGTTAGAATGAGAATTTTCAAATAAGAAATTAGACAAATTTATTTTAGGATTTTAATTTGCTAGCATAACCAGAATTAAGGTTATCGACAGAATGCAAAGATTTCATTGTTATTTTTACACATAATTTTCTTTTAGTTCTTATAGATAGTTATTTTTTCTGCTGTTTGCAAAATCCTATAAAGAATATGTTTCCAATACAATTATAAGCAAACGAATAATAATTAACTTTTAAATATGCATAGAGTATATAGGTTTTAATACTAGTTAGCTAGTAGATAAGTGAAGATCTGTTGTTTTTATCAGTCAATATCAAATATAATTATTTCACTTACTCATAGAAATTGTCTTGGTTTTGCATGAAACATCTTTATGAGTGGCTTTATGTCTTTCTGATGAGCTCCAAAATAAGGAAGAAAAACGTTTCAAGGGCTAAGCATTTCCGAGAAAGAGAATGGTAGATTTCATGAAAATGTAATCTATTAGAGTGAAAAATTTTTAATAGATAGATGGTTATTTTTTTCTGCTGTTTGCAAAATATGAATGAATATGTTTCAACGCATTAATAATACCTTCAATGCAATCGTAGTGGCAATTTTAAGGAATGCGCATTCCATTTAGCGCCTATAGGCTGCAACCGTCATGAAAATCAGATCTGCTGCATAGAATTGGAAGAAATTAATCTACCGCAGATGTCATAAAAAAGTTACAAACAATGTGATTTTGGCAGCTTTTCTCAAAATATCTAGAAAAGTAAGCTACATAGGGTAATAACCTATACGCACCTACCAACTACACACATTCTGTAAAAATGGCCCTAACAGCTAACCGTGTCAAGTGAGTCCTTAGCCCTTAAATAATGTTTTTCTAAAAACTACTAATTTTTTACACTCAATAGTGTTTCTCTTAATATTTATGATGCTTTTGGCATTACAGATGTAGACATGATCAGCTGCAATGTACAAAATGCAACTAATATACGTCAAAAACTGCAATATTGATGCAATAATAATTACATGATTTCTTATATCTACAGTGTGACCCATGGAATGGTTAAAATGGAAACACCTTCATAACTTTTTTATTTTTTGTCTGACTTGAACCAAATTTTACCAAAATATAGAACAAATTAGGATCTACTTATGGTAAAAAAAAACATTCGCCTCCTACAAATGCAAAGCCACCTACGGTACGTAAATAAATGGAAAAAATAAAGAAATCATATTAGGCATTTTTTTATTGGAAAACATTATTTATGAAAGTTGTTCAGAATTGTCCAAAAACCTAGAACCCAAAATTTCAGCAATATTAAAAAATATTGAATTTTGTTTTTGAATTCCAAAATTTCGACAAAATTTAAAAAAAAATACAAATGTCTTGACAACTACCGGACAGCTTACGTTTAATTTCAAACAAAATTGTCATAGCACAATTTTCTAAATAAAAAAAAAAAAAACACAATTAAAATGACATTTTCGGACTCGGACATTGTTTTAAACAAAATTTCAATAGTCTTTATATTGCTGAAATTTTGGACTCTAGGTATTTGGACAATTCTGAACGACTTTCATTAATAAAGTTTTTCGATAAAGAAATGCCTAATATGATTTCTTTATTTTATCCATTTATTTTGGTACCGCAGGTGGCTTTGCATTGAATGTTTTTTTCGCCATAAGTAGATCCTAATTTGTTCTATCTTTTAGTAAAATTTGGTTCAAGTCGGACAAAAAATAAAAAAGTTATAAAGGTGTTTCCATTTTAAGTGGGCCACACTGTATATTATGCCAAAAGAATATTTCTATCAAATCGAAAACAAATAGACAGTAGCCTTTAATTGCTCCACATTTTGGACCTTCAAAGAATATTTCTTTATATAGACATACCGTAAAACTTTATTTCAAAGACAATGCAAAAGTACACGAATTTTATAATCATTTTAAATATTAAAATTTTAATTTACAATGTAATGCATCTGTAGATAACTGAAATGTTCAATTGTTAATATTTTGTAATATGACTCTTCTAAGTGTGATTAAGTCCGACTTGCAATTTTTTTCTTACTTTTCCATTTTAATTAGTACATTTATTACAGGGGGTAGCACAAAATATTGGACCAATATTGAACCAATATTTATATGTTGGTCCTATATGGATTATATATTGGTGCAATATTTGTGGTACTAGGGCTGGCTATAGGCCTACACCCATTGGAAGGTTTGAATACCCCTGCTACCAATAAAGGAAAGAAAGAAAAAAACCAACTGGTGATCTAAAAAAAAATTATTAGTTTCCCCTGAAATCCCATGACCACTCCTACAATTTCGTTCTGGCTAGATGAATGATTTATTTCAGTATGTCGTATGTAGCAAAATTGAAGTGTATACGAAGATTGTGTATCAAACGAATAAAGAGTGACTACAAAATCCACCTGTGCTTGCGTAGCGGATTGCGAGCTTGGGAAAAATCGTAAAAAGGTTTAGCAGGTCTCAAATTAATAGTCATTAAAAACTAAAATAGGCACTGTTCTTTTTTTCAAAATGTTCAGTAATTACCCCTATTCCAAGGTTGAAATGATCCCAAATCCTAAAAAAATTAAAAAAATATCAATGAATCTAAAAATAACATTATTTGCATTATTTGCTATGATATTCTTTCATGTTTTCGTGTCTGGGGTAGTTTTACCGTTCGTAGGGGTTGTCTTTTCATCAAAACTGGCGAGAAATATTTTTGCCATATTTGTCATGACGGAAACATTTAAATATTTTATTTTCAGAATTTAAAAAAATATGTTTGATTTTTTTGATATTTTGGGGATGATTTCATCTCCTTCGAGGGCCTATGGGTGTACTTTTAACCTTTCTTCACCTTTTTAAAATAGATTTAATAGAAATAATACAAACAGGATTGTCTTTAGATTCACTGATATTTTTTACATTTTTTTAAGATCATTTCAACCCCTGAATAATGGTAACCACTGAACATTTTCAAAAACCAAGAACAATGACCCTTTTGGTTTTTAATGATGATTAATTTGAGACATGCCAAACCTTTTTACGACTTTTCCCAAGTTCGCAATCAACTACGAAAAACAGCTTTTTTTCGGTCACTCTCTTTCAGACTCATAATATTTTCATAGGTCAGTGCGCACCCTTTTTTATGACTATTGTGTACATCTTTGCCTTTTTCTTACCATTTTTGCCATGGGATTTAATACCACGACGGATATAGCGGTGAGAATCTATAATAATTCAACGCCTTATTATCACCGGCGCACTCGCCAGATATTCGACATATTTTGCCACCGCTTATTAATTTAAAAACTCTCATTTTTCACACCGTGACTAGCAAACAAAGTAAAATAATATATCTCTGGGCTTGATTTGTTTAAATAATTTGACAAAGAGTATGCAAGATTTATTATTCTGCATTATTAGTTTAAGGTAGTTAAAATTAATTATAAATTAGCAAGTGGGTGTGCAAAATGTTAATGGGATATGAAGATAAACGACTACTTTTAGGATGTATAGAGCCAGATAGGTCGGGCAGACTATAATAAATAAATAGAGCGCGACAAAGGAAATGTCGCGTAAACTAGTATTATAGAATCCTGAAATAAAGTTCTGTGTTGCTTAAAGTCTAGATTAGATATAAGTTTAATGATAAAATACTTTCGTTAACTCGTGTTACAATTACATCACAAGTGTAATACTTGCAACACAGGACAAACTTAAGACATATGAAACGTTCGCCGAATGATTAAACTATGAAGAGTGGAGATCAGGAAACCCATCGAGATGGATGGATTTGTGGATAATTTCGTCCGCTGAAAGAGCGACGAAATGTTAGTTCAAATTATTGTTACTAGCGGCAGAGGAGTAGTCTGTGCTCAGCGCATAAGCCAATGGGATTTTTATTAATGTGTAAACATGACAACTATAAACGCATACCTAAAAGAATGTGTAATTAAAGGTATGTCCACACCAAAGAAATACACATGAATACTTTGTTGCTGGTTACTGTAACCTATTTATGGTAACAGGAACAAAAACAAAATTACCGTAAACATTTTGTCTACACCAAGAAAACTCATGTTTAGTAACATGATTGTTGTGTTGCTGCAATAAGTTTCGCTCTCTCCACATCAAACAATAGTTTTGCTCCTATACAGGTATATAATACGATCTTTTATTAAGAATTTTCTCATACACAACAGATGAGGCTTTATTAACGGATGATGAATTACAGCACTCGCCTGCCGCTCCTGCTGCAAACTTTGTCTACGTGAGCTACCACTTACATTATCGTGCGTTATACAATATACTGTTACTTACTTACTAAAGGTTACGCCAATCTAATAAAAATAATATGAACCTGGGTCCGATACGTTTGGTGTAAGTTACAACTAAATCAACAAAAATTTCCTTCACTTTTCTTATATCACGTCTACTCGCTCATCTTTGGTAAAATTGTCATGCAATAATCTGCCCAAACAGGCCAGTCATTTTAAACAACAAACTGGAATGAATTACAAAACATTTCAAACTTTGATGCAAGTTGTATGTTCATTCAAGGAAAATATACAATGAGCACGTAAAGGTTGGAATAAATTCATTGAAATAGTTACAAAACAAGTGGCAAAAATTCGCTCAGACCCGTCGATTTTTAAATACATTTCTCAACCTGCCTATTTAAAAAAAAGTGCTGCAAATATTTTTTTAAAAGTTATGACGTCTTCGCCATTTCTTTAAAATGGCAACCCCTATTTTTTAAAATGTCATTTGAAAGAGCACATTTTTCTGCATACAGTACGTTAAATTCTAGGGAGTATTGCATGACGAAATTATCTAGAAAAAAACATTTAACATTAATAGAACACATTCATTACTTATCGTCGAACCTTTTTACAACTTAACCTTTTTTTGTGTTTACGCTTTTTTTCATTTACTTAGCAACGCGGTCCTGGCTCTAACACATTAGTTGGTTACGCGTCTTGTAGTATTATACCTAGAAAAATATATGTTTTGAATTCTTTATGGTAATACTAAGAAGTTTTTTTTTAGCTAGTTTTTTTAACGCCGTATGGGTCGTGCGCGACCCGCATAGAGACAGTAGTATGAAAGTAAGTAAGACAATAGTCACTTACGCCGCAGAACACTATAGTTATTTATCAATGATAAGTGAATTATAATTGTCCTTTCTTAAATTTATTTAATAATTGTTACGTTAATTGTGTATGTCGGAGATTTGTTCTTTTTCCTTTTGGCCCCCCTTTGTCCCTCCTATTGCCTGGACCGACATCGACGACGGAGAATTCATCAAACCTACTGTGTAAGTTTCCAACACATTCTTTTTTTTTATTATACCTAAATACAGTTCACTAAATTATATTAGCCTCACCACGCTGAAAGGGGTACGCCCATTCATTAGTATTTACTTGTGATATCGTATTGAAAGTGCTGATAATGCAACGTTTAAGTGAGACAGAACGAATTGAAATTTTGATAATGATTGGCTATGGAGACAAGTCCCGAACACAAACTATGGTTTGTGAATTATTTAATGGTAAATACTCTTATCGACCTATTACACAATCAACTGTTAGCAAAATAGAAAAGAAGTTCCGAGATTGTGGTCATGTAAGAGATAATTTCACGAAAGTTCGACCTACAATTTCTGAATATAAACAGTTAGATGTTTTACTGACAATGGAGGAGAATCCTCACAAACCAAGTCGCGAAGTCGCAGCAGAACACTCAATTAGTCAGTCGACTGCTTTAAAATATTTGAAGAAGAATAAATGGCACCCATATAAAGTGAATTTAGTTCAAGAGCTTACCGAAGATGATTTCCACATTTCTTAAGTCGAGTACTTTTCTCTGACGAGGCCACCTTCTGTTTAAATGGCACTGTGAATAGGCAAAATTGTCGATATTGTTCAAGTGAAAATCTACACTGGATGGTGGAGGTCCATACTCAGTTTCCACAGAAAGTTAACGTGTGGGCTGGAATTGTTGGGACTACAATATTGGGTCCATTCTTTATCCAAGGTTCATTAGATGGCGAAAAATATTTGGAGCTGCTCCAACAAAACATAATTCCAGAACTTGTCGCACTGTATCCAAATGGTGAAAACCCTAATGTACCGGAAAACTCCATATGGTTTCAACAGGATGGCGCACCGCCACATTATTCGGTAATAGTGCGTAATTATTTAAACGAAATTTTCCCATGTAGATGGATTGGTAGACGCGGATCAATAGAATGGCTAGCTAGATTTCCGGACCTAACCACATTGGTTTATTTTTTATGGGGTTACCTTAAATTCAAAGTTTATTTTAATAGACCAAACAATATTGAGGACTTAAAAGACTTACGAAATTGGAAGAATTGGACCCGAAACAATTATTAACGTTTTGCGAGAATTTCAGTTTCGACTTGGACATTGTCAAGAAGCAAATGGCGCGCAATTTGAACGTTTAATCTAATTATTTTTTGCTGTATTCTTAAATTCTTGTAATTTTGTTTTATTACATTGTTGTAAGTAGTTAAAAAAATTTTCTCGATAATTTCGTCATGCAATACTCCCTAGAATTTAACGTACTGTATGCAGAAAAATGTGCTCTTTCAAATGACATTTTAAAAAATGGGGGTTGCCGTTTAAAAAAAAATGGCGATGGCGTCATAACTTTTAAAAAAATATTTGCGGCACTTTTTTTTTAAATAAACAGATTGAAAAACGTATTTACAATTTAGTGTAATCGACAGGTCTGAGCGAATTTTTGTCACTTGTTTTGTAACTATTTCAATGAATTTATTCCAACCTTTCCGTGCTCACTGTATACAATTTTGCCCCCTCCTACGAAACCGGCAACATTATTTAAATTGCAAAAAATAAATAATTCGACACCTCTCCACATAAACCACTATAACTTTTTCTGGATAAAATTGATCCCATCTCTAGATCGATTGCAAATTAAATTTCCAATCGGATGATGTCGGGCGCGAATATCACGCGCCGCTCCGGACGCTAGATGTGGGTCGCCAAAGTGAAAGGTCCGAGGATTTCACTTCTCGAGCGACACAGCCCAGCTTTGAAAGGCCATATCGCCAAAACTAAGGCTCATAAGGGCTCGATAATATCTTCTGTTGCGGAAAACTGAACGAGAAATCGAATGACCTGAACCGTGGGTCGCTACGTGCCATAGTTTCCGAGATTTGACGCCTCGAAGGCACTGGAAGGTAAAAATTGGATATTTTTTGCGCTTCCGGAGACCCTATCTCAAGAACGGGAGCACGTATCTAGCTGCGGTTTGCACCTTTCGATTTCCCTCGCCTTTCTGCTTACCCGTGAGTTTCATATTTTTGCCGGCACTTTGACTTTTTCAAGAATTTTTGCATTTAACCATTTTAAATAAAAATTAACGCGATTTCGACACTTCCCCGCTTTAAGCGCCCTAAATTGATCCCCCCCTCTTTTTTGAGTTGAATTTATTGCAAATTAAATGTGCCATCTGGTGATGTGGGTCACGAGTTTCTTACGGAGCCGGGTACGACAGGTCTGGGCCGTCAAAGTGAGAGGTCCGAGGATATTGCTTCTCAAGCATCACAGGCTTACTTCGGGACCCGTTGCTCGGAAACGAGCTATTGCGGAGGCTATTACTATTGAAAATCGAACATAAAATCGAACGGCGCTATGCACAAGTTTGTGCGAGCTCCCGTTTCTGAGATATGGACTGTCAACGTGGCCGGATGGTAAAAATCGGATTTATTTTTGCAATTTAAGCAATCTTGCCAGCTTCGTAGGATGAGGCAAAATTTTATATTGCGTGAACATACAACTTTGATCAAAGTTAGAAATGTTTTGTAATAAATTCCAGTTCTGTATAAATTACATGCTAAATTGGTTGGCCTATAGGTAAGCCCACCTACGTAGGAAAAATTTGTCGACTCAACTGCTTGATACGTTTTAATTTTGTCAATTATTCAGTAAGAAACAAGAATGCAGATACGGACATCCAGATCTGGATCTGGATTATATTTCAGCTTATTACGTTGAAAGGTTGAGGGTAAATAAGGATAAATAAGTTAACCCATTAACGCCGTGCGTTGCCATATGGCAACGGTAAACACATTTCATTTTCATATCACCCCTGTATGTTATACGTGCCGATAAGAGTGGGGGAATATGTTATTTTATGTGTCAAAACATGCCTAACTTGACACATGTTCCGCAAATTAATCTGCGGTTGACAGTAATTTAAGCATTTGTTTACAATTTTGTGGTGAATTAAAAATTGCCGAAAATATGGATGTACGTTTTATGTAAGTATTATATTTTTCTATACAGTGCTTCTAAAATATTTTTTTGTTTATGATGGTATTTTATAGACTCGGAACTTTGTTGTTTTAACAATTAAAAAAAAATATGGCTTTTATTACATATGATATAGCTGTTCAAACTTGGGTGTTGCCATATGGCAACGCTAGGCGTTTGTAGTAGCTTGAAAGGTTTTCTTTCTTTCTAGGGGCGAGTTGACTTTAGCAGAGGCAATGGACATTGCATTGCTCTGCATTATTTTCATATATGAAATTTCGTGGCTATTCAGCAATTGGCACAATCCGCCAAAACAGGACTCTAAAATTATGTCCCCTAACATTAAAAAAGATTCTATAAAAAAGAGCGTGGTTATTACGAATCAGCCATAGAAGCAAATGATGGTAATTGTTATGTACGTTGGTTTGATAATGCCGCTTTTCCTATGATTTTTTCTTCACATGGCACACAAGAGAATACCCAGACAGAACGGTTTTCACAAAAATTCCAACGTCCTGTCATGGTTTCAAGACGCAAACTCATTACAAAATACAACTCATTTATGGGAGGGACAGATCAAATGGATCAAACTGTCAGTTGTTCTCGTATTGGAATACGTGGAAGAAAGTGATACTGGTCTATACTTACCTGGCCTTTAGATTTAGCTTTGCAAAACAGTTGGATACTATACAACAAATCTGGGAGAAAATTATCACAACTTGAATATAAACGAGAAATTACTAATGCCTATCTGAAGAAATACGGTGTGCCACATAAAGCAACTGGGAGACCTTCAGCGTCACCTGCAGCATCAGACAGTCGAATATCTGGATACTGTCAGATTGGATGGCATCAATTATTTTATTCATCACACCATTGAAAAAAAGAAAATTGTTTGTGTGCAAATTGGTCTTTGCATAGACTTTTGTCCCATTTTATTCACAATAAATATGTTTTAATATTTTTGTGTATCCTAAATTTTGTAATAAAATAGTTTTTTAATAATAAAGTCATGTAAATTTAATTTTTTAATAATTATCTAGAACAATATACAAAATTAGGGTTTTCTTAAGTTACGGTAGCTCAGACGCCTAGCGTTGCCATATGGCAACGGCCAATATCTCATTACCTGTCAATCTGTCAAAAAAAAGTTTACATAATTTTTTGTTCCTTTTGTCCAGTGTAACACACCTAGTACAAAAAAATATTAAAAACTAAAAAAAAATAATTCCGGCGTTAATGGGTTTTAATCAAGCTAATAAGAGTCCAGAAACAGGAGTTTAGGTGTATATACAGACGCTGAGGTCCAAAAAGCTGAGATTGTTTATGACATGTGTTACCTCCACTACATTATTGAAGGTGTTAACAGAATACAATTGTGATTTAGTGTGTATGAGAACAAACGTCTTCAAAAATGTTTGGGCATCAGATACTGCCATTACCACATCGGGGCAGACAATTTCAAATATTACGTTATTAAATACTATGAACAATTAGTTCATGAGGTCATGATCTCAAATTCTTTTATTACATCTGTCACATCTATTAAAGCTCTAATAAAAATGTTTGACATTAACCACCCCCATTATACATCGATAGGATATTTGGGGCAGATAATGTCAAATACTGTATTATCAAATTTCAATGAGCAACTGTTTCCACATACCGGAGTAGAAATATAGATCCAGACGTTTTCCTTTAAAGAGACTTGGATGGGAAATATGCACATCGCACATTGCCCAGCACCAAGCCTTGCGTTAATCTGTCTTTCATGTCAGTGAATATCCACAGTAATGCTGACACGAAAGACCGATAAACGCAACGTTTGGTGCTGTGTGATGCGCCGATATAGGCCACGTAGCTTTTTTTCTCAGTTACTTTTATTTCTACATCCATGTAGTGGAGTGGAAGTATAATAGTAATAATAATACTTTATTATCCAAAAGACCAATTACAACGGTATAGGATTAGTCACACGATTAGACACCACCACGCTAGTGCCCCCTGATTATGACATAATTAAGAGGTTAAAATAATAGAAACTATAACACTAACAAATATTCTAAAAACAAAGACAACTTACATATATAAAATTACATTGTCACAAATAACTTTTACATTTAATATGAATATGCGTCGAATTTTCAATTAAAATAAAATAAAATAAATACGTAGATCAACAAGTACAAAATTCACATGTCTAAAAATTCTTCAACTGAGTAGAAACAGTTATTAATTAAAAATGTTTTAACATCTTTCTTGAAAGTTCTGGCATTGCTAATATTTTTAAATTGTTGAGGTAGCTTGTTATATAAGATTATTCCCATATACCTTGGATTTTCCTCATACTTTGATAAGCTATGTATAGGGATTAACAAATTATGACCTTCTCTTGTACTATAATTATGATTATAATTACTTGGCAAAAATGAATTAAAATTATTTTGTTCGTAAACGAGTACTTCTAAAATATAGATACAGGGCAAGGTTAATAATTGTAGATCTTTAAATATCTTTTTACACGATTCAAATTTAGATGTTCCTAAAATATAACGAATTGCTCTTTTTTGTAATCTGAATAATCTTTCAGATTTGTGAGTTGAACCCCAGAAAATAATACCATATGATATTCTTGATAGAAATTGTGCATAATAGTAGGTTAACAGTGTTTGTCTACTGGCTAATTTTGATAATCTGTACAATGCATAACAGGTGGAAGAGATTTTCTTAGCAACAGACATTATGTGCGTATCCCAATTTAGGGCATTATCAATATGTATTCCTAAAAATTTTGTAGAATGTGTTTGTTGTATAGATTTACCCTCTAATTTGATTAGATGACTATTAATATATGTGGAATTTCTAGGAGAAAATATAATAAATACTGTTTTAGAAATGTTCAAGAACAATCTGTTTATTTTAAAATATTCAGCATATCTTACTATGTTGTCCTGTAAGGAAGCTAAAGCATTTTGCATAGTTTTTCCGCAACACAAATAGGAATTATCGTCAGCAAACATGATTAAATACCCATCAAAGAAACTCGGTAAGTCATTAATATAAAATAAAAACAATAAAGGCCCTAAAACGGACCCTTGTGGTACGCCAAATTCTATTTTTAGTTTACTAGATTGAGTACCATTAACTTCTACTAATTGAAATCTATTTGTAAGGTATGATGTCAACCAGTCTTTTGCTTTGCCTCTAAGGCCATATTTTTCTAGTTTCATGATAAGGATCGAATGATTTATTAGGTCGAAAGCTTTGCTCAGATCCAAAAAGAGTCCAGAACATTTAGTATTTTGATTTAAATTTTCATAAAGTTTCTCTAAAAATGCTAGTATTGCAGTCTGAGTAGAATATTTTTTACGAAAACCATGTTGAGCATTTGACAATATTTTATTTTTTTCTGAAAAAATTACAATTCTGTTAAAAATAACACGTTCTACTATTTTGGAAATAGTCGACAAAAGTGCCACCGGTCTATAATTCTCAGGCAAGGTATTATCTCCTTTTTTGTGTAGAGGAAGAACTTTAGCTATTTTTAAGATAGATGGAAATGTTCCTTCAGTTAGAGATAGATTTATTAAATATGTAAGTGGAGCCACTAAAAATTTGACTGATTTTTTAATTAAATTAGCACTTAAATTGTCTACTCCTGATGCGTTACTATTTTTTAATGCCATGATGATATTAAAAATTTCATTTTCTGTCACAGGTTTTAAAAAAATTGAGGGGTATACTGATATAGAATTTAGGTTTAATTCAGGAGTGACACCAAGTTCGTCATTTAACTTTTAGGGTAGATCTGTAAAATATTTGTTAAATTGTTCTGCAATGATAGATGATTCAGTTATTGTTTTATTATCAATTTTTATTTCACTTATATCATTTATTTTTCTGTCACATGTATTTTTATTTATTATTGACCATATTGCTTTTGTCTTATTACTGGTTTTACTATAAAAGGAATCGTTATACATTTTCTTTGCATCAATAATAACCTTTTTATAATTTTTTTTATACTTATTGTAATAACTTATGTCATTTGGGCTATTTGTTGATGATTTAATTTGATACAAGAACTTCAACCTTTCTGATGATTTCTTAATGCCTGGTGTTACCCAAGCATTTTTTGCATGTTTAATATTTATTTTTTTATAGGGAGAACTTGAATTATAGTGATACGTCAAAATATTTATAAAATTATTAAAACCCTCATCGACCGTCACTGCATTAAAAACATCATCCCCGTGTTCATTCCGTAACTGACGATAACAAGTTTTATAATTTGCCTAACTATAGGTTCTTGCATAACGCTCATTTTTCTCAACAGATTCTTTTGTTATATATTTGCACTCTAATATTTGAGAGGTGTGATCCGACAAACCATCATTTAAAACTTTACAAGTAACTTTAGGAGTAATTCTGACATTTGTACAAATGTAATCAATACAGCTTTTGTTTCTTACAGATATTCTTGTCGGTTCATTTATTACCATGTCTAAATTGTATGTTTGGAGTAAATCGCACAACTCATTTTTGTTAGTAGAATTAGAAAGGTAGTCAATATTTAGATCACCACAAATTATCATGTCACATTTTTTGACTGTTCTGTGTAAAATCCTATCTAAAGTAGTTATAAATTCATTCATATTTCCTTGTGGTGGTCTGTATATTGCCAAAAGTTTTATAAGATATTGAGAGCATTTTATTTCTACACCGGTAATTTCTACTGACTTTTCAATAGAAGATTCAGTTACGTGTATGAGTTCTCTTACTTTAAATTGTTTATTATTCCTGCAGAAAATTACTACACCTCCATTTTTATGCACATCTCTACAAAAAACAGCAATTCTTTTATCTATTTTAACAGTTTCTACTTCTGTAGGTTTTAGCCAATGCTCGGTTAAACATACAATATAGTAATCGTAACAAAAAATTTAAGTAATAGTTTTGCTGATATACCCAGTTTTAGAATGTCATGAAAAGTCGAGATTTTTAATACTCATTGTTTGTTTACTTAACCTTATCAAAAGCGAGTATAAATATTATTAAATATACTTACTCAATGTACTCTATATGAAATATTATTAGTAGTAAATAACAGTAGTGCTTACTACATTGTTGAACATGTTAAACATTAAGTTTACAAAAAATAAACATTGAACACACACTACCGAATACTAAAGAAGCTCGCCAAACAAACACTCATTCTAACGTGTTTATATTTGATAAGATTAACAACAGTCGGAAATCTTTTTACAAAAGCTTATTATCTTTTCCTGCACATTTCGTTTATCATGTATTTATTATTTCGCCAAATAAATATTTTCTTACCGTAGAGAAAGAATGCTTAGCAAATGGCGACTACTGGATGAATTTTTGTATTTTAAAAACAATTTAGAACGTGTCTGTTTGTAGATAATCGAGGCGCCATGGAAAGAGTATTTGCCAGATGTATAATCCCTATATAGCACCACACAGGCGAAAATGAATAAAGACCTCTACAAAACTTATAACTCTGTAAATTATATATTAGTGAAAATGGTATTTTAATTTAATTTTTGTGGTAGCAGAGCCATTGATTATCGAATAAGGAAAAATATTTCTGGAACTTCTGAATAATCTAGGTTGCCTCAAATGTGTCACAAACGTTAATACTTATAATTGTTTTTATTATTATTATTACCACAACTAGTATTATTATTATTGTGCCAAACGAAGAGGATGCTTTGTGGGAGAGTTTGGTATACTAATTAATTACAAACATTGTCTAAATCTTAGTAATTTTAAGTTTGTTTTATTGTAAAGGAATCTTTAGATGCCCAACAAAATTAATCACTGTACTTACCAACATATCTGCATTAGTTTTATTTGAAAATCAGAAGTTGGATTCAATTTTGTTACCTACGATAACGCAATAGTAGTATCTTCTTGGTAACATGTGAATTTTGTTTGCATCAGGTTGGTATGTAACTACAGCTCTATGTAAATTTAAAGAATTATTAAAAATCGTTATATACGGACAGGCACTTTTAAACTACAGTTATGAAGAAGAAAAATTAGCATTTAACAGATGTTCCGAAAGTATTAGTTTTTGCTGACCTCCAGGAAGAATATACATTGTAAAAAGTTACATTACACCACACAAAAGTAGAAAAAATATAGTTTGAAAAACAGTCACCCATATCTCCGATTAAATTATTCACATTGTTGCTTACCAACTCGAACTTTGGAATAATTTCCAAAAGCGGTATGGGATCCCCAAAGGGTTTTTTCCTGTTTGCTGTGTTTATCGGTTGTTCCTTCAATCAATCAATCAGGATCGATTCTCTATCATCTTGTGAATTTTTCGTGTTTAGGAATTGTTCAGGTTTTTACTTATTCTCGCCTTTGTGCGCCAGCATGAACGGTGAGCATTTACCATTATAACCAGTACGAAAACTTGTACTTATATATAAATCTATCACGTATTTTTTCAAATACACTTTGAAAATTATTCAAAATTCGATTACAGACATAATCGCTTGGCCAACTTTTCTATATGAGTGATATTTACAGATTTACAAATGTGCTTGGCATATACAATAGGTACATTCCAGGAAAATAACTCAAACTTCCACCAATATAGCTGTGGCCGATTTTATTTAAATACAATCAAAATTGGTAGTAAATATATTGTGGTAAGGTTCACCACAATTTGACAGTTTCTGATATCTAACAGGATCAAGGATTGCCAATGACGTTGGATTCTCTACGTTAGGCAGGGCAAAAATATATAAATCTATATTTATTTGTTGGCTAAGAACAGTAAAATTATCAATCTACCTATTTCAGCTACGAATGCTACTAACTGTTAACATGTATTTATGTTATCCAAAATTGTAAATATTGTTTAATAATAATCACCTTTTACTGGTAAAAATGTTCATAACAGGCTAAACTGATATATTTTGATTTTTACCGATACGTGTATTATTTCAACAATCACCACGAATACAGTGCACATAAAAACACAGCTGTCATTTAAGAGACAAGAATTTAGACAATTGTTTTTATTTCATTAACAAAGAACACTACAAAATACATATATGGAAGAGAAACTAATTTTTATCTGAGACAAACCTTGCTCATTTTAATTTTTTATAAATTGAAAGTCACAAAAAGTATAATTACCAGCCTTACTTCGTTTTATTTGAAATAAATCGTTTTAAATACTTCTCCTCTCTCTTATTTTCTCTTTATTTTTCTCTATATATGTATAGTGTTAATCATACATTATTTCTCTGGTTTGCGTCGAGCATATAGTATGTATTAAATTAAAGTTTAAACACGTTTCACAAGGCTTCATCAAAATCCATTCACTAGCACTCAATTTAAAGGTGAAACCCCTCCGTTGCACTAACTGTTATTTTCCAGAAATACAACTAGATTTTAAAAGTGAATTATTTATTATTTGTTTGCTTATAGTAATGAAACATTTTCTTTATAGGATTTTGCAAAGATTTCATTAATATTTTTATATATAGTTTTTCCTTTAGTTCTCATAGATAGCTTTTCTTTCCACTGTTTGCAAAATCCTATAAAGAAAATGTTTCATTAGTATAAGCAAACAAATAATAAATAATTCACTTTTAAACATGCATAGAGTATATAGGTTCCAATACTAGTTAGCTAATAGATAGGTGAAGATCTGTTGTTTTTTATCAGTCAATGTCAATTATAATTATTTTATACCATTCATGGATAATGTCTTAGTTTTGCATGGAACATCGTTATGAGTGACTTTAGGCTTTTCTGATGAGTCCACAATAAGGACGAAAAACGTTTCAAAGGCTAAGCATTTCCAAGAAACTGAATGAGATTTTATGAAAATGTAATTCATTAGAATGAAAAATTTTTTAAAGACAAGGTACGTAAATAAATTAATTTCAGGCCTTTGTTCTCATTTTTAACTGAATTTACATATCGTAGGGGATCATGTAGATACTAGTTTAGCCTGCTTAGCCGTAGGGGACTAGGTTGGATGCTAGTGTTAAAATGAGAATGACAAATCAGAATTTTTACTTGTTAGCATAACCAGAAGTCAGGTTATCGAAAGAATGCAAAGATTTCATTAATATTTTTATATATAGTTTTTCCTTTAGTTCTCATAGATAGCTTTTCTTTCCACTGTTTGCAAAATCCTATAAAGAAAATGTTTCACAACTAGATTTTCACTTATATTAACAATAATCGTCATTAATTAAAATGAACAAAATTTATTAGTTTATTCTCGCTCTCTCTTGGTTGAAAAGAGTTTCAGGATAACAAAACGTTATACAATATTCGATCGTTATAGGGTTTAATATGCTCACATGGATGAGCTCGCTATCGTTCGTTCATTTAACTTCCATGCTCGCATCCTAATGTAATATACTAGTGAAAGGCAACTAATTAACATCTTGCTCTGGATCTATAATTTATTTTTTCTTTACATGCAAAAATACAAATTATTATTTAAATAATACAGAGAAAAATTATTTAATGGCCTTATTTATATTAACGCCCTGGACGAATTTAGCTATTACTATTAACCAGGATACGCACACATAGACATCAACACAACAATCATTCCCTGCGATATTGCCATCTACTGCATCTGAGACTCGACCTCAGGAGGGATAACAGAGACTAGACATGTGCTACTCAACAGCGGTCTAGCCCACCGCTACCGTCTTGGTAATACATTAAACGCCACTAAACAGCCTTACCCTGGCCAGAAATGGAACCCAGGACTTAGTGATCGCAAGCACCCTAGCACTCTGCCACTGAGCCGATTAAAACAGAATATTTATGTGTCGCTTTTATTCGGCAACTTATTGTTGCTATAATATTCACATCTCTCTTATAATTATTAAAACAGTTCTCACTGATATCACAGAAATACAAATAATTTAACTAGAATAATGTGGTTGATCAAACAACAAAACCATTTGACGTGATTTGATTTTGTATTTATATAACTTCTTTAAAACATAATATTTTCTGTACTTACACATTTTTATAGTTTATTCAGAGTTTTGAAAATCACAAAAAGACAAAGGAATAGTTTTCACTTTTTAATTATTGTAAATATTGTTTTAGTACTTTATATTCATTAATAGGCATGATGTAAATTATTTATTTATAATAAATAATGTTAGTTTAATGAACAACTCCATAAATGATTCAATAAACGTAAATTAATGTCATTTAACCTACGGCTATGCTACCGGCAATATTAAGAATGAACCAAGAGCAGATAACGGATTTGTAATGGTGAGCCTGGTAAACAATCGACTACTTTCATTTGAGGTAAGTGCACAGCATATCTGATTAACTACATTCGTATACGTGTAACGTTTGTAATATTCAAGGACGGTTTTGGTGTTATTCTATCACAAACAGGATATATAATGGTTTATTCTGGTAGCAACGCTTTAGACTGAATTTTTAAATTGAGAATAGAAATACTATACGCCAGTTGATTCTAATAAAACTTACAGTTTGACGGAAATACCAGTCAGGGAAAACCTATAAATGTCAAGGAATTGGACTTTGGAAAATCACTGAGAATCCTGTACCATTGTATGCGTTACGCATATAAAAATAGTGAATGACATAGTAAGTCCCAAACAACATTTGTTCTTTAATAAACAATTTAGGAAACAGCTCATGGATCCTCAAGCAGCTGGGCGGTTTTTTTGCCTGCTGCAAAAAGTTAGTTAAACGCCGTCTACTAAGTGAAGAGGAAAATAATATATCAACTATAGCGGGTATAGAGCCCAGAGTATATTAGTATGTACCGTGTCTTGTGATATTTCCAGAGATCTAAAAATAGTGGGCTACAGCCGGCAATCGCCCTCAACTCGCATTTACTTTAACAGGGAAATCATGTTTCATAACACCGTCAAAAACAAAGATCTACCTATGAAAAGAAATGCTAGTTGCATATTTTTCATATTATGAAGAGACGTCGTTTTGGGGTCAACTTTGATATGAATAGTTGTGTACTATAAGGACTAAAATTGTCGACATGACATACTCAGTGCCAAAAGTGTATAAACTTGTGTCTTGGCGCCTAATTCTATAGTATATAGGGCCTTCAAAATATGCACGGCACAAATTCTGAAGCATATTCCTTGAAACTAACAAACTCTGTTAAACTCACAAATAAGCACACATAAAGTAGAATCTGAAACAATATGCTGATAGTTTTTTACTATGGTAAGTAAATACTCAGGTTACCTCAGTTAAAGTATTTGTATATGGTTATTATAAGGATATCCTAATTCATTTATTTTGTAAAACAGTTATTATTTTGGACATCATAGAGGGTCTGTAGTCCAATTCTTTATTTCTTCCGCTAAATGGAAGCATTTTTTGAAGGTTTTTGTGACAAAGCTGTTTTATTTTTTGTCTCTGCTTTGCAATAGCAACCATATAACTAACATTGTACATCAGAAATATCATTGAAATTATTAATTATATGAGAATGTCTTACATCTGCAAGCGCCAGGAAGCAACATTTAAATTTAATTAATTTAATCACACCTCATGTTTTGATTCGGTTCCAAAACGAAATTTGCATTGGAGAGTTATTTTAAACATGATTTAAATTGTCATACAAGTAGGATAAAATTGATGAACTGTAATAAAATTGACATTCAGAATCAAGTCTGCAATTGAATCTATTGATAAAGTGAAAAAGACAGTAACTGATACGATGAACTAATAGGAACAAAATAATTATCATCTAATATCAAAACATTAAACTATAAGAAACGATTTATAATAGAGATTATTATGAACAATTAATACTCTGAAGTTTTTGAACTTTCATAACAATGTTACAGAATATTAGTTCCGTATGAATATGGATGACCTTCAGATGATTCAGTGTTACGCCTTACAGGCAATAAATTTGAGGTTAGGTCAGTATTTCAAATGAGTAATACTTAAACAGTATTCTATGTGAATGTACCAAATATGTGATAGTGTCATCCAGATCCTCTAGTGTAAGATTGGGTCCACACAGGAATTACATTAGGAAGAACGGAACTCAGAGATTGAAAATTTACGAACACGTTTGGGAAAACGACCATGGAATAAACTGGGATTCGGCAAATATTTTAACAAAAGAGGCGGATAGCAAAAAATATTGTTGATTGATGATAAATGCGTGTCGAATGGTTCAGTAGATGTTCACGGGCATAGAGGTTATTTTAACACCTAACATAATACATAAGCACACCACACATAGTAGACAACCCCCGAACTCAAAGCCTAGGTTGTCCGGAGGAAGGTTACACATTTGAAAGGACGCAAACCAACATCTATTTCCTGTCAACATTACCAGTGTCGGAGCTGGGGATCGAACCCAGAACACTAGAGGCAGTCTGACCAAGCGTGCTTGCCACTAAGACGCTTATCCGGATGAGCTACAGTGCGGAATTTTTCACAAATGAACTAGATATACTATTATTCTGAGGATTTCACGGTTTGTTTAGAAGTAAAGCATAAATGTAGGAGAAAATCTCAGTCGCAAAAACAGAAAAAATTAAGGGATTGTCCGTATAATATACAGATAATATAAATTTTTATAATCAAAGCTTCATTCTCAATATAATACCATAAAAAAGTTATCCGCGTATAAACATTGACAAGCGTCCGTCCTTAATTAGTCCAAGTAGGCTACAACCACCTTTAAATAAATTACTCTCAATTCGTACGGGATTTATCTGCCCTAAAACAATTCACGTAAATCTCGAAATTATTCCCTTTCTTTTGAAAATAATTTTTTTGCATTGATAAGGTCATTTTTTTTATTGGAAGTACTCTTCAGATTTCTACATTAACGTTTAAAATATGTAATTTTTCTTTTAAAAACAATTTTATTCTAATTTAATATCAGTTTTATGATAATTAAATACCTGATTGAGATCTGTGACGCTCTTTATTTCTTAGGGACATGGAAAAATGAAGATTTATGAAATATTATAACAAATGCTCAATATGAGCACCTCCTTCTCTAATGCATGCTTGTCCACAACGAACTGACGATTGCTGGACTCGCCACAACATTTCTTCGTTTTTTCTAATTGCATTTGAATGGTACATAATTCTCTCGTATAATTGTTCTCTTGTCTCTACTGGTGTGGCATATACGAGACTCTTTAAATGCCTCCATAAGAAGAAATAAAGAGGATTTAAATTGGGTGATCGGGGAGGTCAAGAAACAGGCCAACCCCAATCTATCCACCGGTTTGGATATACTCTATTTAAATGACCCCTCACTATAAGACTAAAATGCGAGGGCGTCCCATCATGCATAAATCACATGTTCTCTCGAGATGCAATGTTAATGTCTTCTAAAAGTTGTGGTAACTGCTGTAGGAGAAATTCAAAATAAAGTTGCCCATTCAATCGATTTGGTAACACGAATGGGTCCAACAAGTACCGGCCAATAATTTCGGCCCAAACATTAATATGAAATTGCCTTTGATGGCGCGTTTGAATTGTAACAGGTGGGTTCTCCTCGGCCCAAGCGTGTAAGTTATGGGAGTTAATGACTCCATTCCTTCCAAAGCTCGTTTGATTCGTATACAAAACCGATCGAATGGAGGCATGGTTTTGTTCATGCTTCTGTATAAACCACTACGAAAATTGCACCCTGGCAGGAAAGTCAGTTGGGCTAAAGGCATGTACTTTTTGTATATGGTACGGATGAAGCAGTTGCTCTCTCAAAATTCTTCCAACGATCGATATTGGGACATTCATTTGTAATGATAATGCTCGTAATGATCTGATACTGACAAATGAATTCGCAGCGACTGCATCCAATACGTTTTCTTCTACTTCAACAGTACGTGTTGTCCGCGGACCACCCCTGTTTGCGTCATTTGGTGCAAATCGACCCAAGTAGAGACAGAATTCTTAGATTTTTAGTTTTCAAAAAAATTATCTTATTTTTTTACCAGTTTTTCTCAGCCGTTGATCAACACGTTCAAAAGTTTTGCAATCAGGAACCCTTCGATGGCGGTACCGTCGAGCGTATAGTCTTTTTGGTTTCAAGGCATTACAAGAAGCCATTCCATATATTAAATGCATATCTGCGTATTCATTGTTAGTGTAAGCCATATTTCAACCGGTTAATTACTAAATTAAAGTCGGATTAAGCTAATACTGAAAAATTATGTCACACCAATTATCTGATATTTTGATCGAAACTTTTTACAACGTACTAAGGCAATGGGTGCTTTGCCCCCGAGTCCCCAATAATGTTATCCAAGATTCTAATACCCTGACCTAACTGGATTGAAATAATATGATACTGACCCAAAAATGATTATCGATTAAACAATAAAAAAGTTATCGCGAAAAATCGATTTTTAACCCTCAAATTCAAGAGCGAATATCTTCGTAGGGGTACCTCGGGGGAAAGAAAAAGATACGAACTTGTAACCTTATTTTCACTAGTTCTACCCAAATCCGAGAGATTTCCCACCATTTTCGGGACACCCTGTATATGCTTGTTGTTGTACTAACAAACACTTACTTACACTTATTAAAATAATTTTTCTGAATATTCTGGATGCATTTTTTACGTTTATGACGGCTCCAAGTCTGTTTAAAATTAGCATGAACGAATTTCATCGCCTGTCCACTTAGAAACCGAGCCCTTGAGAATATCGTTCACAAAAATCTTTCACATGAAAAAAACTGCATGAGCTTTTCTAATCTCTAGGTCAAGATAGCTGGCTTGGAAAATGGTAGTATACTCAATGTACTTGGAATGAAGAACAATAGCAAACAAGAATCTACCATATTTAAAAAAAACTGACAAAATCTTTCCAGAACGTGTGTTTTGTTCAGTAAAGTTTAACATGAATTTCCGACAAACTAGGGAGGTCCGTGAAACGAATATCTTGTTACATTACATTGTTTTGCCCATTGTAAGCTATCTCATCAAGTTTATCTTTATTTGACAAACACCAAGTACAAGGACAGATGCTAAGCTCAGCAAACAGCTATCCTTGTGCTTGTACTTGAATTGTTTCAGGACAGAAAAAGCTACAATTTCCCGTAGAAATTGAGAGAGTGCATGCATATTTAATTTGAAGTTGGTTCTAGCCCAAAGTGCAGTAATATGTAATATATCTTGTCATACTGTTCCTTATATTTGTTTCTAGTTGCCATTTTATTGTTATTGTACCTTAAACTGTGTCTTCTGATATTTTCGTGGGATAATGATGTGAACATTGGTGGCGCCCTAAAAGTAAATATTTCTTATTACCTATCAATTGCTTTATATTTTTGTCTCGCTTAGTTAATAAGGTCGAAATAACTATTAACTGCTCTCATTTCCTGAAGGTTTCAATATTAAAATTAAAAAACTATGTTGCTTTCAATCTGAAAATCCAGTGGATTTGATGCTCGTTTCAGTGTATTGGTCTATAATGTCCATACTGAATAATGTTGGACACTACGAGATATTTATTTACTATTTTAATCCGCCAGCTGCTCCAGTGATAATAATGATTTTATCTGAGAAAAATATTCTTAGAACAATAGGTTCGCCGCTCCTCCATAACTCAAGATATATAGTTTTTCTCTGGCACTGGCCCTAGACATTGTCCCCACAAATATCAAAATATGCAGACTGAAATGTGGAAGTGTTTGCACCTCTCGTCCAGTATGAACTGAAATTAGCCGGTCAGAAATTTCAATGTCCGCATTAAATATATATTTTTGTGAAAATACACCAGACAAAGCGTTCAGACAATTTATGATTTTTTTCCGGTAAAAATAAAATTTCGTGAAAAATATTTTGTTTACGGGGTATTATGTAAAACACCCGCGTAAAACTGACTGCATTCCATTCTGTTTTTAAGTTCTATATGAAAATGACAGTGTATTTAATATATAAACTAGTCTCTAGTTTGCGTGAAGTAAGTGTTAAGTAGATTTCAATATAAAATTGTTCAACTGATGCTATAAAGATATTGGCAACAATCCAACGTTTCTTTACTTAGGTACAAGTCAGATGAGTAATCTTCAGTACAATCATAGTTGCATGCATAATAGGTTCGGTGAGAGAAGTTTGTAAGCGAACATTGATTCATGGTCATAGTATTTTGAAAACATACTAAATAATATGTTATGCCTAGTTAACTTGCATGTCGGTGACAAAACGGACGGAAATAGTTAGAATTTATCGATGCACAGTACTTTCTTGCAGATTTGAGAGGTAGGGGATGCAAAGTCAAGGGAGAGCTACGCGCCAGTAGCCCAGGCCGTGTAGCTAATTTAGTCCATAAATCTCAAATATGTTTGGAGGCAGATAATTAATTTTTTTATGAGTTTTTTGAAGTGTTTCGGTATTTTTCAAAATATTTAACACGAGTAGATAAATGGGAAAATAAAAAATATTTTCATAAAGAGCATACATTTTTAAGTAATTTTTTTTATTAAAAACAAGGTTTCTGTAAAAAATTATTGAAGCAGAAGTAGTGGAGCAAGCGAAGTCCGAATCTACCTCGTGCTATATTTGCAAAATATTATCCCAGGTACAAAATATATTAACAAAATTGCATTATTAAACAGTATTTGTTAGAGAAAATAATAGAAAATAATTATTATAGATGGTATTTAGTCTATAAAAAGTCATACACAACATAATAGCAGTAAAACCGGAGTCGAGCAAAACCGACGCTCCCGCGCCGGTACCTGAATACAGTGCTCTGTATTTTAAACAAGTAGACAAATGTGCATTTCCACTATATTCTATGTATACATGATATTCTTTTCTACTTATTCCGTCTACTGCGCTTTTTATTCTAGTTTATTGAAGTTACACTTTACCTTGTCTTTCTAATCTATTCTGTAAGCTCATGTTACTAAAATTCAAATTCTTTTTTGTAAATCTGGTTAGTACTTGTTTATATACATGTTTCGATGTCACTTTAAATTGTGTTTGCTATAATTATTATAAGCGTAAACCCTATAAACATGTGTCTGCATCTTTATTATTATAATGTCACTTTAATATAAATACAACTTAATGTCCTTTTCGACTGTTGTTTTATTTATTGCTACGTAATATGTCTTTAAATATTATATATTGATTACCTGCTTAAGCATAGAAATATAACAAATATAATAGAACTAAGTAAAAAAGATTATATTTGAACTAAATGAACGATTGAAGAAAATAGAAAGTAAAATTATAGTTTAAAATTTTCGTAGTATCGTTAAATGAAATAGATTATCTCAAAATTATACAGTAAAAATGAAATATACAAGAAAAAACAATTGGTAGAACAATAAAAACCATCGTGATATAATGAAATTGAAGGGTGATGAATCCAAGATTCAATAAGCCGTGCATCGTCAAAACGCTCGAATGAGCGCTAGAACGTTCTATGAGACTGATGGAGTAGGCAGTGCGTGCTGTTAGGCAAATTAAATTCGATAATATTGCAACAACTTATGTGATTAAAAATATTTTAACATAGTCAATTAACAGTTTTAAATATTATGAAATGTTTTGTGTTAATTTCAAGTAACTATTTCACATCAAATGACTAAAATGCAAGAAATGTCATATCTCGGCTCCCAATTGGCATAGATAAAACTTTTTTAAAATCGTTTCCTGATTTATGTATTTTTAATGTACGCTAATAATTTTTAATTTTGGGTAAAATATTGATGAGTAAAATGTATTTGTTTAAAAAAATTACACAAATTAAAAAGAAATGGTTTTCAAAACTACAAAAAATGTTTCTTTTGACGCCGCTGAAAAGTACATAAAATAAGCTACAAGTTAGTTGTACGACTTGATACCCAACTGTTCAATTTTCGATTTTGTTATTGTTTTTGAGCCGTTGTTATAAACATTTCGACTTGAACTTTGGCACCGTAATTCCATTAGTGGCATATTCTTCTAAAGTTTGGTTAAATTTAATGCATTATTGTTTACGTTATTACCAATTGTTTAAAAATGGCCACCCACAATTATTTTTATATTTTGCAATTTAGCCAATAGACCAAGAGAATTCGGATACATCTAGTTTTCTTTGCAATTTCATCGTGAACAATTTGTTTCTTTTTCCTTATTACGATAAAAGTCATAGAACCAGAGTTATTGGTGAAAAAGTGCGAAAAAACACGATTTTGAACATTCTCTTGTTTAAATAAAAGCTTTCCACCACACGGATTTAATTCAAAACTTTTTCCTAAACTTGCTGTAATGTCTACAACAAGTTCCAATAATAAAATTGCTATAGTAAGACAATTCTCTACGAATTTTAGTTTTACTCCACTATTATATTAATATACAAACCAAACCTTTACACACCCCAAAACATACAGGAGAAACAACAATACGCAGTCAAGAAAATACATACCACTGCAGCATTGGGTCAGGAAACTAGAAGAAGGAAACGCAGAGAGAAGTCAAATAGAACCAATACAAGAAATGGACCACTGGCCTCTGGGAAAGCCACCGGCAAAAGACGAACTACTAGAAATAATGGCCAGAGCTAAAAGAAACACGGCCCCGGGAATAGATAAAATAAATAACGAACTAGTATACTATGGACCGGACAACATAAAACAGCTAATCCTAGAAATCATCACCAACGCATGGACGGAAACCACACCCCTGCCTGAGGAATGGAATACAACCATACAGATACCGCTCCCTAAAATCAAATCACCACAAAACGTGGACGATTACAGAAGAATAACACTCAGCAGTGTTGGGTATAAATACTACGCACAATTCCTCCTCAGAGAAATGGAAAAATACATCGGCGAACTACCAGATTATCAAACGGCATTTATCAAGGGTAGATCGACAGACGACCACATGTACACCACCAGACGGATCCTGGAAGAAAAGTGGAAAGAAGGAACAAAACTATATATAGTCTCAATTGACCTCCAAAAGGCATTTGATACTATAAGGCATGAGGCTATAGTCAACACTTTGCTCAACAGGGGAGTACCGCAATACTTAATAAACAGAATAATAAAAGCATGCCTACACGAAAACACTGCAATACAATGGTTTGGACAGACGACGGAATCAAAAATGAAGAATATAGGAGTCAAACAAGGATGTCCCCTATCCCCCCGACTATTCACCACAGTCCTGGACCAAGTCAAAACAGCCTACAGAGTCACAAGAGCTCTACTACCCTTCATTGAGGACAACAAACCACCATGGTGCCTAACCAAAAAGGTATACACGACCATCATAATGCCTACTACGATGATATATGGAGTCAAAAACGCAGCAATGATAAAGGCCAACCGAAGAAGCCTGAGAAGAGCTGAAAGGGACATTGTCCAACTGCTAGCGAAAACAGGAAAACCACAAAAACGACAGAAAACGTCAACATTACTAGAGGGAAGAACAATAATCAAAAGAATAGAATCATACGCAATGAAATACTGGAGACATGTCCAAAGACGGGACACGACACACCTACTGAAGAAAGCGCTGCGAATGAACAGCAACAAACTGAAAATAGGGAGGCCATGCTACAAATGGATTACAACAATCGAGAGAATTATGAATAAGCTAGGAAAGGATTATACACACTGGGAAAAGTTTGCACAACAAAAAATGGAATACAATAAAGAAATATCAAGGATATACACACTGCCAGACTCAGAAACAGAAGAAACAGAAAACTCAGAAGTAGAATAGGAGAGAAGATGATCACAGACAGAAACTAAGAAGAAGCATATCACAAAAACCTGAAAGTAAAAAGAAGCACGAAAACCTAAAAGAAGCATCTCACAAGCGCCTACACTTTCCATCCGATGAAGACAGCAGGAAAACAAGAAGAAACATCTCACAAACACCTACACGCTCCATCCTATACTCCTACCCCATGCGTCATGCGGCTCTCGCTGCTGACAACAAGCATGTCCAATGTCCAATCCAGCGTATGCAGCTGGTCCGGCGGTATATAAAAGCACTGGGGGTTTGTTCTGGCACACGGTGGGATGATCGGTGGGCGATCGGGCTGCGTGGTGGAACAAATCTCCCTGCACCGGAATTGGCAGCAATGCCCACCTTACGCTGGCAAATCAATCAATCAATCAATCAACTATTATATTAATATACAATTATAAACATAAGAAAGATGAGACTTTAAAATAATTCCTTAGTTTTTTAATTTGTGTACATTTTGGCAGACAACCTTGCACACCGCGTTTCATCCAATACCTCCCCTTCACTAATTTTTTATGGAAAATCCATACAATTTTGTGTAAAAATAGCATACACTTTTACATAAAAAAATATTTTCTATTTTCTCTTCTTCGTAATTTTGTAAAAATAATGAAAGAACTAAGTTTTTGAATGTTTCTCTTAATGTTGGCGGTCTGGAAATCATACAAACTTTACGTGATGTCATTGCTTACCATCCAAAGAACTCACTAATAAAAAAATCATTCGCTTCCGATTTGCTACAGTAAGAGTATTGTCAAGTGATTCTCTTCATGTCATTCAAATTGATTTTCATATTGAATGTTTTGGATTTGTAGTTGTTGAGACCGGATGTCACTTGGATTCATTTTAACAGACTTAGGACATCCACATATCTTTGAAATCATCACAATACCATGATATTTAGCCATGGCATTGAATATCGGCCATATTGAAAAAACATATTTTTCATGTGATTCCTCTTTTTTCAGTTAATTCTGAATGATTCTCAAAATATTCTTCTGTCCGTTCGCCTGTCCGTCCGTCCGTCCTCATGTGTCAGTCCGTCAGTCCGTTCGTCTTTCAGCTCGCGGATAACTCATGATGGTAAAGACTGGCTGTATTGAAATTTGAAGAGTAAATTAATCCTAATTAGAGGAACAACCCTATTGTTTTATAAAAAATCGGTCGGTAAATATAAGACTCATGAAACATTTTAAGAAAAAATGCATGTAAAGCGTATATTGACGAACATTTCGTAAATCATGTTGGTATGATTGGAAGATGATTATAATTACAAGTATTGCAATTATACTAAACAATTTACATATTTGCAAAAATTGTGAAAAGTGTATAATAAAATTTTCAACTATGGTATACAAACTTCAATTACCGGATTGAAAGTGTAATATTTACACCCAGCTTTATGCTAAAATCTTATTGACCATTTGTCTGTTACTGCTTACTCTTACTTTATCACTACATACTTATTTAATAAAAATATGATAATGTATAGGCCAAATTTTAATAAGTGTAGAAAATATGAGTTACTTTCTAATAGCCTAGGTAAAAGGGAGCTTTAGAAAAAAACATGTCAACCGGGGTTTTTCAGCGGTAGCTTAAATGGGAAGAAAATGAACCAAAATCAAAGAATATAACATTTTCACCGCATCTCCTTAGTTTTTTCCATCTTTCTATGCTTTACAAAAGAAATGGATCTGGAGACGTTTATTATGAATTCCTTGTACAGCCCATCGCACCGACGTTTGGATTCTCAAAGAAGTGTATGAATATGCATTTCTGGTTTGTTGGTTCTCATGCTGTAGCTAAGTTTAAAGGATAGGAATAACTTAGGAAACAGAGCATAAACGGAAACGACTGATACGGACCGAGTTTGTGGCTACGGAAACTGACATAAAAAAACCGTACAATCTTTGTACCTGAATACAGTGTTTTGTATTATATACAGGTAGACAAATGTGCCTCTCCACTATATTCTATGTAAACGTGATACTCTTGTTTACTTATTCTGTATCAGAATTCATATTATATTTCTTAGCGAACTACATTCCCGAGCTTTCTTCAGCTGTCTTAGATCCATATGTGTATCAGATAAGTGACCCTTTCTCCAACTTCAGTGCCTGGACTCTGCTCGTCTGACGGTTCTCAATCAACACGTCAAAGGGACAATCGAAGCCTACTTAATCAACATTGAGTCAGTAGACTTGGTCAAATGGTCATGAACTTCAATTGGATTAACTCCAAAGTCAACCAAATCGTTTAGTTTGAATTTGAGTACCTGTTGCAGATCTAGAACACTAAGTATTGCCTCCTTCCTCACAGATAATAATAATAATAATAATAATAATAATAATAATAACACGTCTTTATTATTTTTCATCTTAAAAAAAAATACAATCTATTATTGATTTTATAAAATAAACAATGAAAAATAAATGGCGAAGTTAAGCAGTCACAATTCATAAAAAATCATGAACGCTTTTCTTCCACTTAACCATATATTCTGTTTGAAGCATACAGACTCGGTCCCTCCTGTATCTTGAAGGTACACAAGAGAGGCGAAATCTGCACACTTCGAACAGAATCGAAAATAATAATCTATAATAATTTCAACATGAATACAAAAAAAAAGGCAAGGCTGCAAGAATGAGATTTAAAGAAAAATGTTTTCTTTTTCATTATTACAATATTATTCTATACAAAGGGCTACAATAATCCTGTACATTGACGTTCGAGCAAATATGATTTATATATCTTTTTGAACCTAGTAATGCTGTTCCTTTTTAGCTGATTATTAACAATTATATATTTTACAAATTTGGTAACTAAATGATCTCTTAAACAGTTCAGTACGGTGCTGGGGTGGAGTTAGAAGACCCTTAAATCTAATATTTAATGTGTGCACATCAGTTCGAAATTTAATTTTTTGATAAAGATATATAGGAGTTTTGTTTAATATAATTCCATGAAAAAAACAAGCTGTGTGATGCAATCTTCTATTGTACATGTTAAGCCATTTTACCTCCTTGAGTTTATGAGAAATTCTCTGATTTCGGTAAATTCCATAGATGAGTCTAAGACAAGAATTTTGTAATTTCTGAACTTTCCTTGCATACAGTGTATTTATACAAGGGCCATATAAACAGTCTGCATAATTTAATATAGATAAAACCAAAGTTTCACAGAGGAGAACTTTGGTTTTATGTGGGAGGTAATGGCGATTACCATATATTAATTTTAATATGGAGTAACCTTTTTGTAGCATTTTATTTACATGGGCCTCAAATCTTAAATCACAGTCTAATATAACTCCTAAACTTTTTGCCTTGTCTACTTTTACCAAGGAATCATTACCAATTTTAATATTTGTATGTTCTTTAATATTACTTCGCTGGTTCTTTGGACCAAAAATTATAATATTAGATTTAATGGGATTAATGACAAGACAATGATCATTTGCAATTTTGACAAAATTTTGAAGATCTTCATTAACAAATGAACAGGCGATATCAGCATCAGAGGGCCTGAAAGAATAGTAGAGTTGAGTGTCATCTGCATATAAATGTACTTTGCAGTAATTTAAGTGATTAATAAAATTGCTTGTATATATAGTAAATAGCAATGGACCGAGGATTGGCCCTTGGGGAACACCAGATCTTAGGGTTAGGTAATTTGAAATATTATTATTTAATTTTACACGTTGCTCCCGATTTTTTAAGTAGGCATTAAATAATTGTATTGCTTCCTCAGAGAGCCCTATGTAGTGTAAAATATTATTAAGTATATCGTAATTTATAGTATCAAGTGCCCTACTGAAGTCAAGCAAAATTAAGGTGGTACAAAATCCCTGGTCAGTAGCCGCTATAATATCATCCGCTATGTGTAAGAGAGCCGTAGTGCAACTGTGTTTGGGCCTAAATCCTGATTGAACCGACGGTATTAAATTGTACTTTTCTGTATGTTCTCTTAACTGTTGTAACTCTTTCAATAAGTTTTGACATGGTCGGTAATAAACTAATAGCTCGGAGATCTTTGAATTCTTCTGGATTATTTTTTTTAGGCAGCACAGTTACATCGGCCCTCTTCCACATTGCCGGAAAAACATTTTCAGTTAAACAGAAATTAATTATATGCGTCAAATATAAAACAATATGTGGACAACACAATTTTATCAGATTAACATTTAAATCATCACACCCAGCAGCAGTAGTTTTTATGTTATTTAAAATCTTATATATTGCAAGTTCGTCAACAGGCTGAAATTTAAAATTTGAATTATTTATATTATTATTTTTATAAAAGTCAATAACTTCAGCCGATGCAGTTGTCTGAGGAATAGCATTTATAAAAAAATTATTTATTTCGTCTGCGTTCTGTAAATGAACCGGAATATTTTTATGTTTATTTTGAGGTACAAAATTATTATCTCTGAGAAATTTCCAGTTCTGTTTTGGGGTAGAATTATTCATTTTGTGTTCGATATAGATTTTTTTCTATTTTTTAATTGCTCGAGTTGTATAATTACGTATTTCCTTATAAAACTGAAAATGTACTGGGTTTTTTGTTTTTTTATAACGTTTCTCTGCTTTATCCCGCGATTTCATCATCATTTTTATATTATATATTAACCAAGGGGCATATGGCTTAGTGAATCTGGATGTGATAAAAGGTGCATGTTGTTTGATATACAAGTCGTTAATATTATTGACTAAAAATTCTAACTTTTCATCAATATTATGTAAATCAAATATTACATACCAGGGAACATTAATAAGATCTGCTTCGAAGTGTTCGTAATCAAAATTTTTAAAATTTCTGTAAGTAATTAATTTTGGTTTAGTTTTTTCACCATATACCTTTAAAGTACAAGATATAATTTGATGATCAGATAAATCATTATCTGAGACACCTTTCTCCAAAACTTCCAAACCCTCTGACACTAAAATGAGATCAATTAATGAGGAAGTAGTTTCTGTGATTCTAGTTGGAACGTCAATTATTTGTTCTAGATTAAAAGAGTTTAAAACAGAAAAAAATTGTAGATGTAGAGAAAGCACATTTAGAATTACTTTCATAACTGATGTAGGATAGGAGCACATTGCCTCTGTATCCCTAAACAGACAAATCGTTCCAATTTCTGCAACTTTCCTTGATTTCACTTTCCTTCAGTTTTTGGTCAACATGGGTCTCATAAACTAAAGAGAGGACCAGTAGATTATTTTCGGTTTCAGACCTTACCAAACGGCCTGAATGTATTCCGGTAAACTTTTGATCCTGAATTTCTTTCAACAATTGGAAAAACGTAGGAGATCTCAACCTTAGCTTTTTCCCTTTGATTAATGGAACACTAACTGTTTTACTCTCCAACGAGCACCATTTGAAAATTATATTCAAGGTAATTTACACGAGATTTAAAATAATATCTCAGGTTCATAGTACTAACCAGCATATCCCTATTCGTTGAAGCTAGAATTATTGAACTTAGGAAGGAGGTCATACACCACCACTGGCTACAGAAAATGTGATAGAACTTCACCCTGTGGAAAACCCTTGACCTCAACCACCTTGGCGGATTCCTCCCCTGTATCTGTAATCATTACTCTTAGTATAAACTGAATTCATTTAATTATTCTTCTTTTTCCACGCCTCTTTGTATGGATTCACGTTAGTTGTTGTCAAATACACACTATATATCTATACTTACACATTAGTTTTAGCACAAACACGTCGTCTTGATGTTCTGGTAGATAGCTGCATTATTTAAGGAAGAAATTGTTTGATTATCTTCTTATTGCTATCCGTATTATGTAATAATTAATCAATTATGTTAGTAATGATGAAAAAATATTTATAATTACATAATATCTATCTTATGTAAAATGCATGAAATTCAGTGGACGTCTATGGCACCCAAATTCAATTACTGCCTTAAATTAGTGAACAGTCTATAGACTACAGTAGTATAATAGACAATCAGTTATGAAGGAAGATACCCTCTACCTTCAAAGAATGAATTTTTGATGTATATGTGCCCAAAAGCCTTGATTTTGTTATAGTAGTACAGTACTAGGACAATTTAATATACCTTCGATTTGTAATTTGTGAACTTCAGTTTTTTAAGTTCACTTCCCACACACATGCTTTCACTATATTATTATAACATAATACTTTATATTTAGTCACACTTTACTTCCAACCACACTTGAATCCTTAATTTAGTTTTTCGTAAATATTTTAATACCGTGTTGTAGTTCTAATTTAAAATCGGAATTAGGACAAAATATCCGGATCCGAATGTGCGTGGTGTAGTCCAGGAGATTTTTAAAATAACGCAAACTGAGTGTTGAACATTTCAACAGATTTGTTCTCCGTCTGAAATAAGTCATTTGCTATATAGTGGAGCGGCGCTACAGCATTTACTGAAGCATACATTTTTTGTGGGTTTAAAGTAATACGACCCTAAAAAAAGTTTTGGGGGACTTGTTCTTCAATAGAGTACAAAATTACGACTGTCTTGCTTGGCCGAGAGAAAGAATATACCTAGACAAACAATTTAAAAAGTGCAAAATAATTAAAACGATAATGTTTTGATTTAACTTATCTTAACTCATAAACGGGGACTATTCATTGGTCTCAAATCAATAAAATATTGATGATTATTGAGTAGGTACTTGCTAATTTTCGTGTTTTAGAAACACTACATACAGACGCATGAGGAACCAGATAGCAACTGAAATCATCTGGCGCTAGTTTTGACGTAGACGATACGGACATAAAGAACAGATAATTCTTTACTTAGAACAGAGGACCAGAAATAAAAAATTTGCATTTAATGATGTTGAAATAATTTTTATAGAATACGTTGAAAACAGTGAAAATATTCCAAGCTTAGGGACAGTTTTTAGGGACCGTTTTTTCTTAAAAGCGTCAATTCATATTTCATGTTTCATTAAACCGATTCAGAATTACATAAAATACATAAAAAATGCAGGAAAGTGGCTGCAAGAAATCTCGCATGGGGTAGTGGTTTCTATAAGAGGTGACAATTTCACATGGTCATGGGTCTATATTTATTTCAGAAATATACTGTTTACTAAGTAAATGGGAAACAATTGCAAAAATTCTGGACCACGAAATGCCTTTTAAGGGTGGATTACTTAGAAAAACACAAACATTTATAACAGGTCTTTTAATTTAAAAAGCATAATATACCGTGTTATCAGTCATCATCATCTTTGGCTCTACAACCTAGGGTAGGTCTTGGCCTGTTTCAAGATCAGTTTCCATTATTTCCTATTTCTTGCTTTTTCTTTCCAATTTCTGATTCTCAACGTTCTTAAGCTTTCTTCTACGTGGTTCTTGAATTTGGATCTAGGCCTACCTCCCTTTCGAGTTCCCGCTATGTTTGGTGAAATATCTGTTTTCGGGGTTCCATTTCATCCACCATTTCTAGGTGGCCAAGCCACCTTAATCTGTTGATTTTGATGGATCGGGCAATATCAGGCTATTCGTAGAGGTCATGGAGTTCGAAATTATAACACCTGCGCCACGTTTCGTTCTCATGCACACCTCTGTATATATGACGAAGTATCTTTCGTTCAAAGCAGCCCAGCAGCTCCTCATCACATTTTTTCATCGCCCATGTTTATGACGAGTAGGTGAAGACAGATTTAATAAGGGTTTTATATATCAATACCTTAGTTTTTTTGGTTACTGCGCTTGATGTAGAAGCTATTTTAACCCTTATGTTTTGTTAGCCAGGTATGTTCTTCTCGTGATTGCAGTATTTATTATGTTGTTTTCATTTACTTGAGATCCAAGATATATACTCTAACACCCCTTCAAATGTATATGTTTCTATCACCAGATCCTAGGGTAGCGCTATATTGTTATTTTAGAAAATGTCATATACTTTGTTTTGGCAATGTTAACCTGTAACCCCACTTTCTTCGCAGCTGTTTCTAATGCTTTGTAGATTTGTGTGTTAATCTTGCTATTATATCAATGTCATCCGCGTATGCTAGTATTTGTACGCTCCTGTTAATAATAGTTCCCCTCGTCATAATACCTGACTCTTATGGCTTACACCACTATATTAGCAACAAGCATGATAGACTATCTCCTTGCCGTAATCCTGTGTGTGTTTGAAAGGATATTGACATGTTACTTTGGACCTTAACTTTGCTTTAGATTTTTGAGAGGGTTTCCTTCACTAATGTTATTAAGTGTATTGGGATATTAAATTCTAGCAGTATTGTGACTTTCTATCTATGTTATCATAGGTGCTTCTGAAATCTATGAATAAGTGGTGGGTATCAATCACGTATTCGTACGTATTTTCTAGCACCTGTCTAAGGAGAAATATTTGGTCGGTTGTTGACTTTTCTTTACGAAATCCACTTTGATATTTGCCTATTATATCTTCACTGTATGCTATTAGGCGTGTTATCACTACATGCTTTCACAACGACGCTCCGAGGCACAAGAGGCCGAAGTTCCAGATCCTGGATAATGGGTAAGTATAACTAACTCTTTATCTGTTTCAGCCCGATCTGTAAGCCACACCCCAAAGGAGACAATGACCAAAAACATCCAATACCCGATCCTGGGGGTACCAAGCAAACAACCAGCTCGGTACCCTTACCCTAGCTCGTGCCGGCCTCTGACGCTAAGAAAGCGTCTCTGGCCGAACACAATCCTGAACTACACAGTTCACAGTTCCTTCCGACGAAATCGGAGCACATGATGCCAATTGGCACCCTGGGCTTTCGACTAGTCAACACCCCCAAATCCCTTTGAAACTCCGAGAGGGCTCGGTAACAGCCGCTCCCTCTCACGACAGATGAAAGACGCTCCCGGGAGCCTATACATGCCAGGACCAGGGGAGGTTTGCTAACATCGTCAACAGCTCAAGCTCGACCCCTAATCATCCGTGACCGTCATCTTTAGTCAAGAATATTGGCGAAAAAACTACATGCTTTCTTTATGCACGCTAGATCGGCTTAGTCGCTCCACTAATAATGTTCATCATATTAGAGACACTTTCAAGAATCACTTAACCGCGGTTTATTTTACGGACTAAGCTGTATTTATTTTCATTTACGCCTCGCCGTAATTTTTACAAGTTCCCCATGTGCCGGAGGTTGGAGCTCTAAGAAGCACAAAAATATTATTACCGAATCAGTTAATTCTATATATAAAACTTACTATCTATAATTAGCGAACTAAAATAATTTTTTTGAGCTTTAATTAGATTAATCTAAATACTTTTTATAATTTTAATCTAATTTTGCATATAATAAACAAGGATTCAAAACAGTTTTTAAATATCGCCTTCCTGTAACAGAAATACCTAGGACGCAAATAAGTTTACTTTTCTTATAATCCTGTTCAAGATCAGATGGTTAGGTGACAAGTTGCATTACGGAGGGTCCCTAGTGCCAAAAATGTTGGAATAAGGATTATCATTTTCTTGTACTGAAATATCCCACAACATTGTCATTTAAAAAGTTGTTTTGGATATCTCGTTGGGTGTTTGCTTTCGCTTCGCGGATAAAAGTAATGTTTTAATGATTAATTTTGCAGATAATTAATTTTAATTGTAGCTTTTTGAAAGCGGAAAATTCTAATAATGATAAAAAATAGTTCTAATTCTAGATAGATCTCTACTTTTACTAAGTTCTGAAAGTGCCATTGAAAATTGTCATACATCTTCGTCAGTTGGGCTGTAGGTGTAGGTACGATAATAGCCTAGAGGTAGTAACGTTTAACAGATCCAGCAGAATTTGAGTTAATTATGTAAATTATTATTTAACACCTTTACAAGTTTTTGCGGACCACGTCTCTCGTTCTCGGCGCCAATTGGATAAACAATAGTAATAGTAACTAGATTTGATTAAAACACCTCAAACCCCTAAACTCCTAAAATACCATTATGAAATATTAACAATGGCTGTCAATAAAATCATACGACATCTCTAGGAAGCTCCCAAATAGTTAAATGCGGGAAACATTTTCCTTCCCTAAAAAAGGCAAGGGCACTATGAATCCTAAAAACTACAGGCCAACGATATACAAAGAATGTACAGAAATGGCACATAAATCCCAGGATGGCGTGGATGGACTACAAAAAGGCGTTTGATAGGGTTCCCCACACTTGTATTGTTGAATCTCTCAAAACTTATCGTGTATGCCCAATAACAAGAGACTTCGTGAGAACAAGAATGATGGGACAGATAACGAAGGTGAAAAGGTCACATAAGATAGGAACATTTATAAAAATATATAAAATTTTTGCAAATTTTCATAATGAAAAAAGTTTCCTCTTGAGATTATGAAAATAGAGATGAAAACCTACAATTTGAGTCTAAGAACGATCCCAAAAGTTATACTCAGAATTTTAAGTCGCGCAAAAAATAATATTGAAAATAAATCTGTTCACTTCTCCTTTTTAAGAACATTTTAGAGCTAAAAATGCTAATTGCAGTAATATATCTAAGAGGTACGTAGTAGTGTGGAACCATTAATTTGTTGTCCCCAGTCGATGGGACTTTACCTAAAAAGGTTTGACAGTAAGTGCAAGTGCACTACGGAGCACCGAACCTCGCATCGACTTACACACCGCACCAAACTTTATATCAATGCTTTCAATATGGATAAGGAAGTACTTGTGCGAACGCCGTCATGGGATAAAAAAAAATAAAAACCTAGTTTGTCTTTAATTTTGTCTGCGATGTAATCACAAGTAGTAAATATCATTATTATATATTCAAAAAAACGATCTGAATCCTTTCTCAAGTCATTGTACAAGTTATGAAATTAACCATATTGCATATTGGCTTCGCTTCTTGTTTAAAGGAGGAACTTTGAATCTCTGTTCGTGTGAATAATGTACCATTTACTCAAATTTGACTGCAATGCAAAATCTTCATCCGAAGATGATGAACAACATCGTTTCAAGCTGACTGCTGAAATACAACTAAACCAACTCTTTAATCTATGAACTAAACATTGCAAAATGAATGAATTTAACTGTATATTATCAAAATGGTAGAGGTCTTAAAACGAAGACAGTCGAGCTATACAATACTGTGGCTAGTTGTAACTGGCCCATTATCGCATTAACGGAAACCTGGTTTTTGATGTTGAATTAATTGATAACAATTATATTATTTTTCGTAAGGACAGGGATTTTGCGACTGTTAATCGTAGTCGAGGTGGAGGTGTATTACTAGTAGTTTATTAAAATTTTAATTCTGTACAGATTGATTTGAGCGAAACAAACTTTCATACAATACCCTGAGTTCATATTCTTGGGGTTAAACTACAATTAAATACGCCGCTATTTACATATTTGTCATATATATCCTTCCTGATATCAATGCTGCAGAATGCGATATAATTTTTGACATAATTGGGTCTCTAAACTGCATCTATGATAGCGACATATTAATAATAGGTGACTTCAACATACCTTCATACTCATCATTTGTCTCGAATGACTGTTTTAGTGCAGAAGTTATAGCACTTAACAATTTCCTACATTTTTTAAACCTCACTCAATTCAATTTCATGTACAACAGTAACAATAGACTGCTCGACTTAGTTTTATGTAACACCAATTGCATTGTTGAAAAATCCTTAAAAAGCAGATAATCATCATCCCGGACTTGCGACGAATGGCAGATGTCAATGTGCTAAATGAATTTACAACGCTTAGATCAAAAATTAAATTGGATATCAAAACTGCCTATAAAAACTATACAGAGTGAGCTGAAAACAATATTAATCAGGATCCTAATACATTCTGGTCATACATCAACAATAAGAAAGGAATGTCAAATATCTCTAAAGATATGTATTACAATGACGAACATCTTGACAACCCAGAGGATTTTGTTAACGCTTACGCTAAATTTTTTGAACAATCGTCTTTGTCAAGTGCACCGGACAACATAAATTCAGATGATAATAGCTTAAATAACAATAGCATCAACTTAGATTCCTTTTCTGAAGAAGACGTCCTAAAAGCATTTAAAAAATGAAACCGAAATTCACCATGGGGCCGGATGGTACCTGCATTTTTACTGAAAGATTGTGCTAATATATTCGCTCACCCACTAAAAATTTTATTTAATTTGGCTATAAAATGCTGTTCTTATCCTGATATCTGGAAGTATTCTAAAATATGTCCAGTTTATAAAATGGGCAACAAAAATAATATAACAAATTTCCGACCAATCACTATCATTTGTAACTTTGGCGAAGCTTTTGAAATCTTGCTACATAATTGCATATATCCGCATGTCAAAAACAGTATATCCTTTCAGTAGCATGGACTTCCAACAAAAATGATATAACAAATTTCCGACCAGTCACTATCATTTGTAACTTTGGCGAAGCTTTTGGAATCTTGCTGCATAATTGCATATATCCGCATGTCAAAAACAGTATGTCCTCTCAGCAGCATAGATTTATGAAAGGTCGATCTTCAACAACCAATTTAATATGTGCTACTCAATATATATCCAAGTCCATTGAGATGCAAGTTCAAACAGATGTAACATATTTTGATTTTACAAAAGCATTCGACAGGTTTAATCATAACATTCTTATTAAAAAACTGTTATTAAAAAACATTGGAATGTCACCAAATCTTACACACTATTTAAAATCATACTTGTCAGATAGAAAACAGTACATTTCGTTTAATGGATTCAGGTCTACTGATTACTTATCTTGTTCTGGTGTACCTCAGGGATCTGTTCTTGGGCCACTCTTGTTTAATATATTCATCTATCATATAGCTACGAACTAGATATTCATTTTTTAATGTACGCAGATGACCTCAAGCTACTACATAAAATCTCTAAAATAAATGATTGCAGTAAATTACAAAATGATATATCTAAACTCAGCGCTTCGTGTGTCGAGAACAGTCTCACATTGTAACATGTTTTGATACCTAAATATTAAAACATGTTATTCCGTTGCGAACGACAGCCGAATTTTGGTGGAGAGCATAGGCCGTGGGTTAGGATTGTGTGTGGACACTCAAGAGGGCGCCACCGGCTGTATATTACGTAATGAGATTTAAATAATTTTGCCAGCTCGGAACAAAATTAAGTTATTAGCAACCATGCGATGGAATACTCAAAATATATCTGTAATATCTAAACTCTACTTTACTCTCAAATCTCAAAATTTAAGCAAATATCAGGAGTATCAGTGCAAATAATAAGAACATGTAGACATTAGACATTTATTACAACACACGTGAGACATACAACAATAAAAAGAATAAAAAACTTTACCTAATTGTGGTTTATGCGTATTAAAAATATTCTGTGCCGTTGATAAAAACTTGATTTGAATTCAAACTCAAATCTTTGACTGAGACTTTCTTGCAACTACGAGTTTGCCAATATACAACAACTATGAGTTATAACTTACAACCATGAATTAAAGATTTACCATGAATTAAATATTATATGCGTGACACAATAGTAGGTGAATTAACATCTCACGGTACCATGGGTGTTTTACAGCAAAACTCTTAAATATATTATCATTCTATACACATAACTTAGAGCTTGATTTATAGTTGCAAGATTGTGTTATTACTTACTTCAACATATGAACTAAAACCACTGAATTAAACTATAATATTTTCTTTAGAATATTTAACTAAAATGAACAAAAAAACCTGGTTAAGGCCTTGGCATTTCCTGTGACGACTGCAGTGTGACTTGTCACCATTTCTCTCGACGTTGGCTGCAACTGCAGTTCCGTGTTGCATCAAGTTGCTACCTGAATCTCCGGGAGACTGCTGCGAACGACTCTGCCAGTCCTAAACTTCTCAAAGTGTCAGCGTAACCCAAAACCAAATATCTGAGTAATAGACTTCCTCCTATTACTCCTCCAACTACTGGGTCCCCTTACACAACCAAAATTACAGCACCAAACCTGTGCTCATCCCCATTGTAAGCCTCTCCAAACATAACTTATTCTCAAAGGGCCAGTCCCTCCAAACATACACTTGTACCAAACATATGCTTATACCAAACATGGGCTTATACCAAACATGGGCTTATACCAAACATGGGCTTATACCAAACATGGGCTTATACCAAACATGGGCTTATACCAAACATGGGCTTATACCAAACACTCTGTAATAATTACAATAAATAAGAACTAAATAAAACACCAAACTAAGTAAAATAAAAAGCCTACCTCTTATAGAGAGTATTACATAACCTTCTCGAAACACGTGGCGATCGGATTACGACAAGCAACAGAATTCCTTCCTGGAACTTACAAAATGCTTCTGGCAGGACGGTAAAGAAACACTGGGTACATCAAATCAAATCCCTTTTCAGTGTCAGCGATGTAAAACCCAAATTCTTCACTACAAAACCGGGACCGCCGCCATTTAGCTACCTCGTCGCTGTCGACTCGTCGCTGTCGAGAAGACCAAATCCTCGACGGAAATCTCTTTGACAGTTCTCCGCGTTGCCAACTTGAACCTCTAGAGAACTCTTTCTCTAGCCAATAAAAACGCGCCAACAAAAATGACTTGTAATTTAAAGACTGAATTACACCATTGTGTAATATCCCAACAACAGAATACGTGAGTAACACCTCTAACTTAAAATATTATACACAAAAGAAAGCACGCTTTCTTTCCCTGTTAAGAATTTCAGATATGCAACCCACTATGCCCCTTGAAGTACGAGTGGTTGCCTATCAAACAAACGAATTAATGGGTTAATTTACTGTATTGAAACTGAAATTATTAATGTAGATTTTTCAAATGCTACACCACCCCCTTCCAAAAATAAAAAAAGAAAAAATCTTAACCAAAAAAACTTAAAACTCAAAAAGAGATTTTTTTCTTTTTAACGTTACATCTGCCAGTGACCACAGGTGTTACAACGGAAAGCTCAAATGACATGAATTGCTTGGATACTTTGGTAACTGCGTGTACCACACGTCCATAAGGAATCAAAATCAGTGAAAGTCATAATCGGTAAAAGTCATAATCGGTAAAATCATAATCGGGAAGGTCTTATCCAAGGGAAACTCAAAATCACGAGACTGGTCACACTATCGGAACTATAACAAACTGATCAGATGAACTCTACACAACAATACAAATCAAAATGATTCCATAATCAAAAGATCTATCTACAAAACACAAATCAAGACTCAAACTCCCAGTTTGAAGCCTGACGTAAGCCATCTTAGCCCACCGAAATTTCCGAATTTGAACCAAGGTGAGCCTTTAGGTCCTTAACGTGCCATTCACCAGCGTCAGTTCCATCAACATTGGTGAGGGCATACACTACACGCGAAACTTTCTTACGTACCCTACACAGTACATACTTAGGAGCTAACTTCCTAGAAAACCCAATCGCCGCGTCCGAGAGAACTTTATTTTTGCGCCAAACAAGGTCGCCTTCCTTAAACGAAACGTCTCTCTTCCGGAGATTGTAAACTCTACTATTGCGCTGATACGCAACATGAAGTCTTTTACGAACTTCCTTAAAAACATCTACAAGGCACTTCAACTCTGAAGCATAGCCTTGCCTATCACCTGGCGATATCTCAACATCGTCAGTGGAGACTACTTCTCCATAATAATTTCCCGAAATAGGAACATGCCTACCAAAATTCAAAAAGGACGGGGTGAACCCTGTCACCTCATGCTTTGCAGTGTTAATAGCCTGCCTAATCTTATGAATTTCTTTGTCCCAATTCTTGTGCTCTTTTATGTAGCACCTAATGGCAGTACCAACTGTCTTATTGTTACGCTCAACAAAATTGCACTGTGGAGAATAACGTGCACTGAACCAAATCTTTTGTACCTGATACTCTTTTGCCAGTTTCTTAAACTCAGAGCCTGCAAACTGTTTTCCATTATCACACAAAATGAACTGAGGTACACCAAAGACAAGAAAAACTTCATTCTCCATAAACTTAACCACGTTTTGCGCAGTAGCCTTACGCATAGGACAAACTAATGTGTACTTGGTGAACCAGTCACCTACCACAAGTAAATGAGTGTTTCCCTTAGAAGATCGTGGGAATGGGCCCATAATATCAACAGACACTATCTGCCAAGGATAACTAGCAGATTTTTCGCCACCCATGAGTCCCATTCTAGCCGTGTTTGCTATCTTCTGAGAAGCACAAACTTGACACTTTCGAACATACTTCATGACATCCTGACGCATTTTTGGCCAGTAATAGTGTTCTTGCAGACGAGCCAAGGTCTTGAAGAACCCAAAATGTGCACAAACTGCAGGATCATGGCATGAACTCATGATTTGCTGCCTTTGTCCCTTCGGAACAAGTAACTTCCACTCCGTAAGATTTGTCTGCACCGATATACAAGATGGAATGAGCTTATAGACTAAACCATTTACTACTTTCCATTGAGGATAACGTTTTGGAAAAGAAGAAATTTTTTCACGCATGGATAGATACCAATCATCCAAATTTTCCAAAGAAATTTCTAACAAAAGAACTTCCGGTTCGGCCGGAGGAATGCGAGACAGTGCATCCGGTACAACTACATCACAAGAATTCTTAAAATCAATCTTGATTTGAAACTGTCTAGCAAAGTCGCTACCAAAAATAAAAGACTGCGGCAAAGAAGGCACTACTAAAGCTTTCACAATTTGACAGACATTTCCTATACATATGGGCAAATCAACCAAACCTGTTACTGTTTGCTGACTCCCATTCGCAACAAACACACTTTGAGCATGAGACGGATTGATCTCTAAGTTCAATTGTCTCAATAACTCAAGGCCACCTGAACCAATAATAGAAGCATTTGCTCCCGAATCAAGTAAAGCCACTATGTCCCTACCATATAATTTTACTGAAACGTAAGGCCTGTTATCAGTACCTTTCTTAACAAACAATGGCGCAGCTTGCCCCTGCAAGTCTGTCTTACCCGAAAACTTATAAAAATTCCTAACATGTGAGAGCCAGGACTGCCACTCTCTCTTACTAAAATACGAAAATTTTCGTTTGGCCAACTTACTGGGAACAGTGTGGCGGCCAGAACACACCTCCTTTACTGGTTTTTTGAACAACTCTTGCAATTAGCTAACCTAACATTAGGCATACCACAACGAAAACAAAATATTTTCCTTTTAGCTTTGCAAGACGAAAAAGTGTGGTTCGACTTACCACAATTCCAACAAATTTTTCTACTCTGAGCCTGTGCTGAAGTATTGGGATTATTGGCGCTATTCCCGTTTCCTGAAGTACTTGCGACTACCTGCTCTACTTTGGCAACACCCTGTTCAACCTTAGGAGTCGTACTCCCTACATGACTAAAACTGCTACTACTCTTTGCATTTTGTTTACTATTACACGAACAACAACATCGACTAACTGAAGGTGAGTCTTCAACTGATAAGTTAGAAACTTGCGGTACATGACTGTGCCTAGACTTTAAGTAAGCCGCTTCCTCTAATTTTTTGCACAACCCAAACAATTTAGCAGCCGTATCTGCCTCACATAAAGCTAATTGACCTAAATATTCCGGTAATAAATTATTCCGAATGTGCTTAACTTTCGTGACTTCACTAGGAGCATGACTAAGTCGACTATACAAATTTTCCATTTGCGCAAAGAATATGGTTACCTTTTCATGCTTCTTTTGCTTACGACTTTTAATTTGTTCCCAAATTTCATCTTCCGCGTTGGGTGGTAAAAAGTCTTTCTTTATCAAAGAAACTAAAGAGGCCCAACTATCTACACTAGTCTTAATGCTGCGATACCAAACAAAAGCATCTCCCACAAAAAGTTCTACAGCGGCATTAAACAATTCTTGATCATCAACTTTACGCGCCTGCGCTAACTCATTAACACGCTCAATGAAAGAATAAACACTCTTAGGATCCCCATTAAATTTTACTCCCCACTGAGAAATTGGAATAGTTTTGCTCGCGCACGTCACTACAGGAGTGGGCACGTGAACAACCTGACTGTGCACAGTTTGATTCAAGTCATCATTCGGAACCATAGCTGTTACTCGTTCATGTAAATCGGCCTCTAATTCTAGACACGTAGCATAGGATTCATTTCTAAAAGTATTTGCGGTTTCCGCGTCATCACCTTCTACAATAATGCGTTGAACACGACCGGTAACATGAGCAATACGAGACTTTATTCTTTTAAACAATGAATCAGAGGAAGTGCCTTCGAAATCAACAATTAAATTTTTGATCGAATCTAATGTAGCATTCACAGCTTGCTGCTCAGCATTGAAATCAAGTTTGTAAGTATCTAAATTGATAAGACGACCCGGCCTATCACGTTCTTTTTCCAACAATCTATTTAAAATTTTCCTCTTATCTTGTTGATTTCTATTGGAATAAACATTTCTGATGTTCAACTCATATTCCAACTCTTCAAGCAATAAATGATTAGATTTAAAAGTATCTTCCATGATCAAAAAAAATTTTAAAAGTGCAAATTTCTAACTAAATTAAACGTTAATGTAAAGAGCAATAACAGTCACAAATGCAGGTAATAAACAAACACACAAGTCCGCTGCTTAAAATAGCAAGATGTTCAAAAATTCTAAGTCCCAACACTTACTTACTTACTACTACACCCTGTATAGTAAAATATACAATTGCTATTAAATGCAGCAAACACCAAACTTAAAACTGCAGCAAGAATTATCATCAATAAATTCAATCACAAATTTTGGAAATATTCTTTTCCACCCTGTATATCGATTTAATAATTCCCCTCAAAATCTGAAATATTTTCTAACACTATGCAGTTTTAATTTTTCAACCAGTACTTCTCCGGAAAATGTAGTCTATTTTTTAAAAGTGGCAACGTCGCAAATCAATCGCCGGAGTCTAAAGAAATGCCAGTGTTTTATTGTACATCTCACAAAAACTTTATAAATAGGAACTGTATTCCTGCATGAAATAAAATAGAAATGCTAATGTCTACACACGTTCCTGATATTTGATTAAAATTAAATTATTTACTACTAAATTACTTAAACAAAACCAAAAATTATTGTGTCCACACTCGGCTCTTATTAAAATATGAAACTTTGTTACTCTAGGTGTATTTTTGGTGTAACAATCGCGCCCCACGTTGGGCGCCACTTTTGGTGTAACATGTTTTGATACCTAAATATTAAAACATGTTATTCCGTTGCGAACGACAGCCGAATTTTGGTGGAGAGCATAGGCCGTGGGTTAGGATTGTGTGTGGACACTCAAGAGGGCGCCACCGGCTGTATATTACGTAATGAGATTTAAATAATTTTGCCAGCTCGGAACAAAATTAAGTTATTAGCAACCATGCGATGGAATACTCAAAATATATCTGTAATATCTAAACTCTACTTTACTCTCAAATCTCAAAATTTAAGCAAATATCAGGAGTATCAGTGCAAATAATAAGAACATGTAGACATTAGACATTTATTACAACACACGTGAGACATACAACAATAAAAAGAATAAAAAACTTTACCTAATTGTGGTTTATGCGTATTAAAAATATTCTGTGCCGTTGATAAAAACTTGATTTGAATTCAAACTCAAATCTTTGACTGAGACTTTCTTGCAACTACGAGTTTGCCAATATACAACAACTATGAGTTATAACTTACAACCATGAATTAAAGATTTACCATGAATTAAATATTATATGCGTGACACAATAGTAGGTGAATTAACATCTCACGGTACCATGGGTGTTTTACAGCAAAACTCTTAAATATATTATCATTCTATACACATAACTTAGAGCTTGATTTATAGTTGCAAGATTGTGTTATTACTTACTTCAACATATGAACTAAAACCACTGAATTAAACTATAATATTTTCTTTAGAATATTTAACTAAAATGAACAAAAAAACCTGGTTAAGGCCTTGGCATTTCCTGTGACGACTGCAGTGTGACTTGTCACCATTTCTCTCGACGTTGGCTGCAACTGCAGTTCCGTGTTGCATCAAGTTGCTACCTGAATCTCCGGGAGACTGCTGCGAACGACTCTGCCAGTCCTAAACTTCTCAAAGTGTCAGCGTAACCCAAAACCAAATATCTGAGTAATAGACTTCCTCCTATTACTCCTCCAACTACTGGGTCCCCTTACACAACCAAAATTACAGCACCAAACCTGTGCTCATCCCCATTGTAAGCCTCTCCAAACATAACTTATTCTCAAAGGGCCAGTCCCTCCAAACATACACTTGTACCAAACATATGCTTATACCAAACATGGGCTTATACCAAACATGGGCTTATACCAAACATGGGCTTATACCAAACATGGGCTTATACCAAACATGGGCTTATACCAAACATGGGCTTATACCAAACACTCTGTAATAATTACAATAAATAAGAACTAAATAAAACACCAAACTAAGTAAAATAAAAAGCCTACCTCTTATAGAGAGTATTACATAACCTTCTCGAAACACGTGGCGATCGGATTACGACAAGCAACAGAATTCCTTCCTGGAACTTACAAAATGCTTCTGGCAGGACGGTAAAGAAACACTGGGTACATCAAATCAAATCCCTTTTCAGTGTCAGCGATGTAAAACCCAAATTCTTCACTACAAAACCGGGACCGCCGCCATTTAGCTACCTCGTCGCTGTCGACTCGTCGCTGTCGAGAAGACCAAATCCTCGACGGAAATCTCTTTGACAGTTCTCCGCGTTGCCAACTTGAACCTCTAGAGAACTCTTTCTCTAGCCAATAAAAACGCGCCAACAAAAATGACTTGTAATTTAAAGACTGAATTACACCATTGTGTAATATCCCAACAACAGAATACGTGAGTAACACCTCTAACTTAAAATATTATACACAAAAGAAAGCACGCTTTCTTTCCCTGTTAAGAATTTCAGATATGCAACCCACTATGCCCCTTGAAGTACGAGTGGTTGCCTATCAAACAAACGAATTAATGGGTTAATTTACTGTATTGAAACTGAAATTATTAATGTAGATTTTTCAAATGCTACACCACCCCCTTCCAAAAATAAAAAAAGAAAAAATCTTAACCAAAAAAACTTAAAACTCAAAAAGAGATTTTTTTCTTTTTAACGTTACATCTGCCAGTGACCACAGGTGTTACAACGGAAAGCTCAAATGACATGAATTGCTTGGATACTTTGGTAACTGCGTGTACCACACGTCCATAAGGAATCAAAATCAGTGAAAGTCATAATCGGTAAAAGTCATAATCGGTAAAATCATAATCGGGAAGGTCTTATCCAAGGGAAACTCAAAATCACGAGACTGGTCACACTATCGGAACTATAACAAACTGATCAGATGAACTCTACACAACAATACAAATCAAAATGATTCCATAATCAAAAGATCTATCTACAAAACACAAATCAAGACTCAAACTCCCAGTTTGAAGCCTGACGTAAGCCATCTTAGCCCACCGAAATTTCCGAATTTGAACCAAGGTGAGCCTTTAGGTCCTTAACGTGCCATTCACCAGCGTCAGTTCCATCAACATTGGTGAGGGCATACACTACACGCGAAACTTTCTTACGTACCCTACACAGTACATACTTAGGAGCTAACTTCCTAGAAAACCCAATCGCCGCGTCCGAGAGAACTTTATTTTTGCGCCAAACAAGGTCGCCTTCCTTAAACGAAACGTCTCTCTTCCGGAGATTGTAAACTCTACTATTGCGCTGATACGCAACATGAAGTCTTTTACGAACTTCCTTAAAAACATCTACAAGGCACTTCAACTCTGAAGCATAGCCTTGCCTATCACCTGGCGATATCTCAACATCGTCAGTGGAGACTACTTCTCCATAATAATTTCCCGAAATAGGAACATGCCTACCAAAATTCAAAAAGGACGGGGTGAACCCTGTCACCTCATGCTTTGCAGTGTTAATAGCCTGCCTAATCTTATGAATTTCTTTGTCCCAATTCTTGTGCTCTTTTATGTAGCACCTAATGGCAGTACCAACTGTCTTATTGTTACGCTCAACAAAATTGCACTGTGGAGAATAACGTGCACTGAACCAAATCTTTTGTACCTGATACTCTTTTGCCAGTTTCTTAAACTCAGAGCCTGCAAACTGTTTTCCATTATCACACAAAATGAACTGAGGTACACCAAAGACAAGAAAAACTTCATTCTCCATAAACTTAACCACGTTTTGCGCAGTAGCCTTACGCATAGGACAAACTAATGTGTACTTGGTGAACCAGTCACCTACCACAAGTAAATGAGTGTTTCCCTTAGAAGATCGTGGGAATGGGCCCATAATATCAACAGACACTATCTGCCAAGGATAACTAGCAGATTTTTCGCCACCCATGAGTCCCATTCTAGCCGTGTTTGCTATCTTCTGAGAAGCACAAACTTGACACTTTCGAACATACTTCATGACATCCTGACGCATTTTTGGCCAGTAATAGTGTTCTTGCAGACGAGCCAAGGTCTTGAAGAACCCAAAATGTGCACAAACTGCAGGATCATGGCATGAACTCATGATTTGCTGCCTTTGTCCCTTCGGAACAAGTAACTTCCACTCCGTAAGATTTGTCTGCACCGATATACAAGATGGAATGAGCTTATAGACTAAACCATTTACTACTTTCCATTGAGGATAACGTTTTGGAAAAGAAGAAATTTTTTCACGCATGGATAGATACCAATCATCCAAATTTTCCAAAGAAATTTCTAACAAAAGAACTTCCGGTTCGGCCGGAGGAATGCGAGACAGTGCATCCGGTACAACTACATCACAAGAATTCTTAAAATCAATCTTGATTTGAAACTGTCTAGCAAAGTCGCTACCAAAAATAAAAGACTGCGGCAAAGAAGGCACTACTAAAGCTTTCACAATTTGACAGACATTTCCTATACATATGGGCAAATCAACCAAACCTGTTACTGTTTGCTGACTCCCATTCGCAACAAACACACTTTGAGCATGAGACGGATTGATCTCTAAGTTCAATTGTCTCAATAACTCAAGGCCACCTGAACCAATAATAGAAGCATTTGCTCCCGAATCAAGTAAAGCCACTATGTCCCTACCATATAATTTTACTGAAACGTAAGGCCTGTTATCAGTACCTTTCTTAACAAACAATGGCGCAGCTTGCCCCTGCAAGTCTGTCTTACCCGAAAACTTATAAAAATTCCTAACATGTGAGAGCCAGGACTGCCACTCTCTCTTACTAAAATACGAAAATTTTCGTTTGGCCAACTTACTGGGAACAGTGTGGCGGCCAGAACACACCTCCTTTACTGGTTTTTTGAACAACTCTTGCAATTAGCTAACCTAACATTAGGCATACCACAACGAAAACAAAATATTTTCCTTTTAGCTTTGCAAGACGAAAAAGTGTGGTTCGACTTACCACAATTCCAACAAATTTTTCTACTCTGAGCCTGTGCTGAAGTATTGGGATTATTGGCGCTATTCCCGTTTCCTGAAGTACTTGCGACTACCTGCTCTACTTTGGCAACACCCTGTTCAACCTTAGGAGTCGTACTCCCTACATGACTAAAACTGCTACTACTCTTTGCATTTTGTTTACTATTACACGAACAACAACATCGACTAACTGAAGGTGAGTCTTCAACTGATAAGTTAGAAACTTGCGGTACATGACTGTGCCTAGACTTTAAGTAAGCCGCTTCCTCTAATTTTTTGCACAACCCAAACAATTTAGCAGCCGTATCTGCCTCACATAAAGCTAATTGACCTAAATATTCCGGTAATAAATTATTCCGAATGTGCTTAACTTTCGTGACTTCACTAGGAGCATGACTAAGTCGACTATACAAATTTTCCATTTGCGCAAAGAATATGGTTACCTTTTCATGCTTCTTTTGCTTACGACTTTTAATTTGTTCCCAAATTTCATCTTCCGCGTTGGGTGGTAAAAAGTCTTTCTTTATCAAAGAAACTAAAGAGGCCCAACTATCTACACTAGTCTTAATGCTGCGATACCAAACAAAAGCATCTCCCACAAAAAGTTCTACAGCGGCATTAAACAATTCTTGATCATCAACTTTACGCGCCTGCGCTAACTCATTAACACGCTCAATGAAAGAATAAACACTCTTAGGATCCCCATTAAATTTTACTCCCCACTGAGAAATTGGAATAGTTTTGCTCGCGCACGTCACTACAGGAGTGGGCACGTGAACAACCTGACTGTGCACAGTTTGATTCAAGTCATCATTCGGAACCATAGCTGTTACTCGTTCATGTAAATCGGCCTCTAATTCTAGACACGTAGCATAGGATTCATTTCTAAAAGTATTTGCGGTTTCCGCGTCATCACCTTCTACAATAATGCGTTGAACACGACCGGTAACATGAGCAATACGAGACTTTATTCTTTTAAACAATGAATCAGAGGAAGTGCCTTCGAAATCAACAATTAAATTTTTGATCGAATCTAATGTAGCATTCACAGCTTGCTGCTCAGCATTGAAATCAAGTTTGTAAGTATCTAAATTGATAAGACGACCCGGCCTATCACGTTCTTTTTCCAACAATCTATTTAAAATTTTCCTCTTATCTTGTTGATTTCTATTGGAATAAACATTTCTGATGTTCAACTCATATTCCAACTCTTCAAGCAATAAATGATTAGATTTAAAAGTATCTTCCATGATCAAAAAAAATTTTAAAAGTGCAAATTTCTAACTAAATTAAACGTTAATGTAAAGAGCAATAACAGTCACAAATGCAGGTAATAAACAAACACACAAGTCCGCTGCTTAAAATAGCAAGATGTTCAAAAATTCTAAGTCCCAACACTTACTTACTTACTACTACACCCTGTATAGTAAAATATACAATTGCTATTAAATGCAGCAAACACCAAACTTAAAACTGCAGCAAGAATTATCATCAATAAATTCAATCACAAATTTTGGAAATATTCTTTTCCACCCTGTATATCGATTTAATAATTCCCCTCAAAATCTGAAATATTTTCTAACACTATGCAGTTTTAATTTTTCAACCAGTACTTCTCCGGAAAATGTAGTCTATTTTTTAAAAGTGGCAACGTCGCAAATCAATCGCCGGAGTCTAAAGAAATGCCAGTGTTTTATTGTACATCTCACAAAAACTTTATAAATAGGAACTGTATTCCTGCATGAAATAAAATAGAAATGCTAATGTCTACACACGTTCCTGATATTTGATTAAAATTAAATTATTTACTACTAAATTACTTAAACAAAACCAAAAATTATTGTGTCCACACTCGGCTCTTATTAAAATATGAAACTTTGTTACTCTAGGTGTATTTTTGGTGTAACAATCGCGCCCCACGTTGGGCGCCACTTTTGGTGTAACATGTTTTGATACCTAAATATTAAAACATGTTATTCCGTTGCGAACGACAGCCGAATTTTGGTGGAGAGCATAGGCCGTGGGTTAGGATTGTGTGTGGACACTCAAGAGGGCGCCACCGGCTGTATATTACGTAATGAGATTTAAATAATTTTGCCAGCTCGGAACAAAATTAAGTTATTAGCAACCATGCGATGGAATACTCAAAATATATCTGTAATATCTAAACTCTACTTTACTCTCAAATCTCAAAATTTAAGCAAATATCAGGAGTATCAGTGCAAATAATAAGAACATGTAGACATTAGACATTTATTACAACACACGTGAGACATACAACAATAAAAAGAATAAAAAACTTTACCTAATTGTGGTTTATGCGTATTAAAAATATTCTGTGCCGTTGATAAAAACTTGATTTGAATTCAAACTCAAATCTTTGACTGAGACTTTCTTGCAACTACGAGTTTGCCAATATACAACAACTATGAGTTATAACTTACAACCATGAATTAAAGATTTACCATGAATTAAATATTATATGCGTGACACAATAGTAGGTGAATTAACATCTCACGGTACCATGGGTGTTTTACAGCAAAACTCTTAAATATATTATCATTCTATACACATAACTTAGAGCTTGATTTATAGTTGCAAGATTGTGTTATTACTTACTTCAACATATGAACTAAAACCACTGAATTAAACTATAATATTTTCTTTAGAATATTTAACTAAAATGAACAAAAAAACCTGGTTAAGGCCTTGGCATTTCCTGTGACGACTGCAGTGTGACTTGTCACCATTTCTCTCGACGTTGGCTGCAACTGCAGTTCCGTGTTGCATCAAGTTGCTACCTGAATCTCCGGGAGACTGCTGCGAACGACTCTGCCAGTCCTAAACTTCTCAAAGTGTCAGCGTAACCCAAAACCAAATATCTGAGTAATAGACTTCCTCCTATTACTCCTCCAACTACTGGGTCCCCTTACACAACCAAAATTACAGCACCAAACCTGTGCTCATCCCCATTGTAAGCCTCTCCAAACATAACTTATTCTCAAAGGGCCAGTCCCTCCAAACATACACTTGTACCAAACATATGCTTATACCAAACATGGGCTTATACCAAACATGGGCTTATACCAAACATGGGCTTATACCAAACATGGGCTTATACCAAACATGGGCTTATACCAAACATGGGCTTATACCAAACACTCTGTAATAATTACAATAAATAAGAACTAAATAAAACACCAAACTAAGTAAAATAAAAAGCCTACCTCTTATAGAGAGTATTACATAACCTTCTCGAAACACGTGGCGATCGGATTACGACAAGCAACAGAATTCCTTCCTGGAACTTACAAAATGCTTCTGGCAGGACGGTAAAGAAACACTGGGTACATCAAATCAAATCCCTTTTCAGTGTCAGCGATGTAAAACCCAAATTCTTCACTACAAAACCGGGACCGCCGCCATTTAGCTACCTCGTCGCTGTCGACTCGTCGCTGTCGAGAAGACCAAATCCTCGACGGAAATCTCTTTGACAGTTCTCCGCGTTGCCAACTTGAACCTCTAGAGAACTCTTTCTCTAGCCAATAAAAACGCGCCAACAAAAATGACTTGTAATTTAAAGACTGAATTACACCATTGTGTAATATCCCAACAACAGAATACGTGAGTAACACCTCTAACTTAAAATATTATACACAAAAGAAAGCACGCTTTCTTTCCCTGTTAAGAATTTCAGATATGCAACCCACTATGCCCCTTGAAGTACGAGTGGTTGCCTATCAAACAAACGAATTAATGGGTTAATTTACTGTATTGAAACTGAAATTATTAATGTAGATTTTTCAAATGCTACAACATTAAATGTGCAAAAATGTAACGTAATGACATTTTCCACGAAGGATGTTAATTTTACATTTAACTACCCTCTAGAAAACGAACCATTAACTCGACCGTCCGCGTTTAAAGACCTTGGGGTAATTTTTGAGAAAAAACTCAGCTTTGTCAATCATATAGACACGTTAATTTGCGACGTAAATACAACACCTGGTTTCATTATACGCAATGGGCGTGATTTCTCAAATATCTCAACGTTAAAACTATTATATTTTTCTTTTTTGCGATCTAAACTAGAGTATGGGTTTCTTCTCTGGCAGCCCTGCATAACACTCATAGTCTTAAATTAGAAAACGTGCAACGCCACTTTCTTAAATTTCTATATCTAAAATCTCATGGTAAATATCCACCAATTGGTTTTCCACAAAGCAATTTACTCCAAATGTTTTCAATGCGTAGCTTATCTGAAAGACGCAACGACTTTGCCATAAATTTCTTTAAAAAAGGTGGTTCATTATGATATTGACTGTAGTGAGATACTCCAGAGACTTAATTTCCATATTCCGCGAATAAATTCAAAACAAAACCAAACTTTCTACCTTGCTATAGCCCGGACTAATACTTTAATGTTTTCACCAATCTACAGCATATGCAGTAGACATAACCACAGCCAGCGTGATATCGACACCTTTAATAAATAGGAGCTTTTGTCTAAATCATACGTATTTTTTTTTCTCTCTTTTTATTGTAAATAAATTCAACTCTTTATTCTCTCCAACATTTATATTTTCCTTTGTTGTATATCTTTACTGAAATGTACACTAGTAAATTTAAGTAATTTTTGTATGATGTATGTGTTGTTTCCCATCTTGTAAATGGTCTTGTGCTGTTAGATGGTGTATGAATAAAATAAATAAAACTAAAAAAAAAAGAGTGTCGATTGAGCTCAGGGCTGTGCTTCGATGTATCCACTCGGTGTCTTGGTCCATGGCGCCAGTGCGGTGCTATGCTTGGTGAAAGGGTCGGTGCGAGGGTAGGTGCGAGGGTTGGTGCGAAGGTCGGTGCTCCGCAGAGGACTTGCACTAACGCACTCGCATCACTTGCGGACCATAGGTGGAGGTTACGACCGGGGTATTCATTTTAAAAATAACTTGAGTTGGCCCAGAATATTTCTCTGAAAGAAATATATGTCCTTTGCGACTTATGATTTTTTTTAAATTGGTGCAATCTTTTTCGATGACCCTGTAAGAACATTCTTATATAATCAAGGACTAGAGTAGCCTCAACTTGAAGAATCTCCAACACTAATACGACATCATAAGCTACCTCCCCAACATGAGAGTGCAAAAACATGCGAAATTTCGGCGGTCACTTTTTTTTAATATTGTCAGAGGGATATAATTTGACTGGAGTATTTATAAATCTACGAAAATTCTACATGTTCACCTACCACTAACCTCTTTTTATTCTATGAGATATTACTGTTACAACAGTAATTAATGGCAATTTCCGGTCGGTAGAGCAGTGAACATAAACATATCAAATTAAATCTCACAGTAATCTAATAACACACACGCTAACTTACGGAGCATCCCCTTTAAGCATTAATCGCCCTAAATACGACCTCCCTAGGCAGATCCTAAGTGGTTTTCTGACTTGGCTATAAAATCTTCCAGATGTGTACTTTAGTTTTTCACACGTCAAATGTACAAAGGTGTTTATGAAAGAATTAGTATAATGACAGTGATTAATATCGAAAAATAAACGATGTGATTTATTTAATATACATAATTCTGTACTCATTTATTATTCATGTACCTGAAGTTTCGAACGTTCACTTGAACGAATTTCAAATGAAAAGAAAAAATTAATATCAACTGCAAATCGACTTAAGAGTAATTTTTTATTATTATATCGATTGGTACCAATACTCATAATGCTCCCTCAAAGCCTCCCTTACGTCGAACGTATAGAGCACCCCTAAACAACCCCTGACTTTAAAAAATCACTAAAAATGCAAAATGGCCTAGACGTAAAAAATTTCTTTCTACATCTGCTACAAATAATATCCTAAGCATATCCCAAAATCCTCGTTCGGGGATAAGTGGCAGAACACACCCTTAGCCAACCCCTAATCAAAAAAATAAACACCATAAATCCTATCTAGCTTAGACCTAAAATTTTCCTGACTACACTTGCTACAAATAATGCCCTAAATATACCTTCAAAGCCTCGTTCACCGCGAAGTGGCGGAACACCCCCTTAGCAACCCTTGTATATAAAAAATCAGCATTAAATGAAATCTGGGTTAAGTATAACATTTTGTTAGCTACATTTACTATAATTACTACTTTAAACATATTCTCGATATTCCAATCGCACACAGTGCACTTATGCACCCCCTGCTTCAACCCTTGATTTTAAAAAAATCGTAAAAAAGTCAATCTGACATAAACCTAAAAGTTTTTTCGTCCTTCTAGTTGCCAACAATACCCCTAACATTCCCTCAAAGCCTTGTTCTCGCCGAACCGGCGGAACACCCCCTTAGCAACCCTTGTATATAAAAAATCAGCATTAAATGAAATCTGGGTTAAGTATAACATTTTGTTAGCTACATTTACTATAAATACTACTTTAAACATATTCTCGATATTTCAATCGCACACAGTGCACTTATGCACCCCCTGCTTCAACCCTTGATTTTTAAAAAATCGTAAAAAAGTCAATCTGACATAGACCTAAAAGTTTTTTCGTCCTTCTAGTTGCCAACAATACCCCTAACATTCCCTCAAGGCCTTGTTCTCGCCGAACCGGCGGAACACCCCCTTAGCAACCCTTGTATATAAAAAGTCAGCATTAAATGTAATCTGGGTTAAGTATAACATTTTGTTAGCTACATTTACTATAAATACTACTTTAAACATATTCTCGATATTTCAATCGCACACAGTGCACTTATGCACCCCTTGCTTCAACCCTTGATTTTAAAAAAATCGTAAAAAAGTCAATCTGCCATAGACCTAAAAGTTTTTTCGTCCTTCTAGTTGCCAACAATACCCCTAACATTCCCTCAAAGCCTTGTTCTCGCCGAACCGGCGGTACACCCCCTTAGCAACCCTTGTATATAAAAAGTCAGCATTAAATGTAATCTGGGTAAGTATAACGTTTTGTTAGCTACATTTACTATAAATACTACTTTAAACATATTCTCGATATTTCAATCGCACACAGTGCACTTATGCACCCCCTGCTTCAACCCTTGATTTTAAAAAAATCGTAAAAAAGTCAATCTGACATAGACCTAAAAGTTTTTTCGTCCTTCTAGTTGCCAACAATACCCCTAACATTCCCTCAAAGCCTTGTTCTCGCCGAACCGGCGGAACACCCCCTTAGCAACCCTTGTATATAAAAAATCAGCATTAAATGTAATCTGGGTTAAGTATAACATTTTGTTATCTACATTTACTATAAATACTACTTTAAACATATTCTCGATATTTCAATCGCACACAGTGTACTTATGCACCCCCTACTTCAACCCTTGATTTTTAAAAATTCGTAAAAAATCAAACTGACATAGACCTAAAAGTTTTTACATCCCTCTAGTTGCCAACGATACCCCTAACATTCCCTCAAAGCCTTGTTCTCGCCGAACCGGCGGAACACCCCCTTAGCAACCCTTGTATATAAAAAATCAGCATTAAATGTAATCTGGGTTAAGTATAACATTTTGTAAGCTAAATTTACTATAAATACTACTTTAAACATATTCTCGATATTTCAATCGCACACAGTGTACTTATGCACCCCCTGCTTCAACCCTTGATTTTAAAAAATTCGTAAAAAAATCAAACTGACATAGACCTAAAAGATTTTTCGTCCCTCCAGTTGCCAACAATACCCCTAACATTACCTCAAAGCCTTGTTCTCGCCGAACCGGCGGAACACCCCCTTAGCAACCCTTGTATATAAAAAAATCAGCATTAAATGTAATCTGGGTTAAGTATAACATTTTGTTAGCTACATTTACTATAATTATTACTTTAAACATATTCTCGATATTCAAATGGCACACAGTGCACTTATGCACCCCCTGCTTCAACCCTTGATTTTAAAAAAATCGTAAAAAAGTCAATCTGACATAGACCTAAAAGTTTTTTCGTCCTTCTAGTTGCCAACAATACCCCTAACATTCCCTCAAAGCCTTGTTCTCGCCGAACCGGCGGAACACCCCCTTAGCAACCCTTGTATATAAAAAATCAGCATTAAATGTAATCTGGGTTAAGTATAACATTTTGTTAGCTACATTTACTATAAATACTACTTTAAACATATTCTCGATATTTCAATCGCACACAGTGCACTTATGCACCCCTTGCTTCAACCCTTGATTTAAAAAAAATCGTAAAAAAGTCAATCTGACATAGACCTAAAAGTTTTTTCGTTCTTCTAGTTGCTAACAATACCCCTAACATCCCTTCAAACCCTTGTTCTCGCCGAACCGGCGGAACACCCCCTTAGCAACCCTTGTATATAAAAAGTCAGCATTAAATGTAATCTGGGTTAAGTATAACATTTTGTTAGCTACATTTACTATAAATACTACTTTAAACATATTCTCGATATTTCAATCGCACACAGTGCACTTATGCACCCCTTGCTTCAACCCTTGATTTAAAAAAAATCGTAAAAAAGTCAATCTGACATAGACCTAAAAGTTTTTTCGTCCTTCTAGTTGCCAACAATACCCCCAACATTCCCTCAAAGCGTTGTTCTCGCCGAACCGGCGGAACACCCCCTTAGCAACCCTTGTATATAAAAAGTCAGCATTAAATGTAATCTGGGTAAGTATAACGTTTTGTTAGCTACATTTACTATAAATACTTCTTTAAACATATTCTCGATATTTCAATCGCACACAGTGCACTTATGCACCCCCTGCTTCAACCCCTGATTTTAAAAAAATCGTAAAAAAGTCAATCTGACATAGACCTAAAAGTTTTTTCGTCCTTCTAGTTGCCAACAACACCCCTAACATCCCCTCAAAGCCTTGTTTTCGCCGAACCGGCGGAACACTCCCTTAGCAACCCTTGTATATAAAAAATCAGCATTAAATGTAATCTGGGTTAAGTATAACATTTTGTAAGCTAAATTTACTATAAATACTACTTTAAACATATTCTCGATATTTCAATCGCACACAGTGTACTTATGCACCCCCTGATTCAACCATTGATTTTAAAAAATTCGTAAAAAAGTCAAACTGACATAGACCTAAAAGTTTTTTCGTCCTTCTAGTTGCCAACAATACCCCTAACATTCCTCCAAAGCCTTGTTCTCGCCGAACCGGCGGAACACCCCCTCATCAACCCTTGTATATAAAAAATCGGCATTAAATGTAATCTGGGTTAAGTATAACATTTTGTAAGCTAAATTTACTATACTTAACCCAGATTTCATTTAATGCTGATTTTTTATATACAAGGGTTGCTAAGGGGCTGTCCCGCCGGTTCGGCGAGAACAAGGCTTTGAGGGAATGTTAGGGGTATTGTTGGCAACTAGAAGGACGAAAAAACTTTTAGGTCTATGTCAGTTTGACTTTTTTACGAATTTTTTAAAATCAAGGGTTGAAGCAGGGGGTGCATAAGTACACTGTGTGCGATTGAAATATCGAGAATATGTTTAAAGTAGTATTTATAGTAAATTTAGCTTACAAAATGTTATGCTTAACCCAGATTACATTTAATGCCGATTTTTTATATACAAGGGTTGATAAGGGGGTGTTCCGCCGGTTCGGCGAGAACAAGGCTTTGAGGGAATGTTAGGGGTATTGTTGGCAACTAGACGGACGAAAGAACTTTTAGGTCTATGTCAGTTTGACTTTTTTACGATTTTTTTAAAATCAAGGGTTGAAGCAGGGGGTGCATAAGTACACTGTGTGCGATTGAAATATCGAGAATATGTTTAAAGTAGTATTTATAGTAAATTTAGCTTACAAAATGTTATGCTTAACTCAGATTACATTTAATGCCGATTTTTTATATACACGGGTTGATAAGGGGGTGTTCCGCCGGTTCGGCGAGAACAAGGCTTTGAGGGAATGTTAGGGGTATTGTTGGCAACTATATGGACAAAAAAACTTTTAGGTCTATGTCAGTTTGATTTTTTTACGAATTTTTTGAAATCAAGGGTTGAAGCAGGGGGTGCATAAGTACACTGTGTGCGATTGAAATATCGATAATATGTTTAAAATAGTATTTATAGTAAATTTAGCTTACAAAATGTTATACTTAACCCAGATTACATTTAATGCCGATTTTTTATATACAAGGGTTGATGAGGGGGTGTTCCGCCGGTTCAGCGAGAACAAGGCTTTGAGGGAATGTTAGGGGTATTGTTGGCAACTAGACGGACGAAAGAACTTTTAGGTCTATGTCAGTTTGACTTTTCTTACGATATTTTTAAAATTAAGGGTTGAAGCAGGGGATGCATAAGCACACTGTGTGGGACTGAAATTTCGAGAATATGTTTAAAGTAGTATTTATAGTAAATTTAGCTTACAAAATGTTATACTTAACCCAGATTACATTTAATGCTGATTTTTTATATACAAGGGTTGCTAAGGGGGTGTTCCGCCGGTTCGGCGAGAACAAGGCTTTGAGGGAATGTTAGAGGTATTGTTGGCAACTAAAAGGACGAAAAAACTTTTAGGTCTATGTCAGTTTGACTTTTTTACGAATTTTTTACAATCAAGGGTTGAAGCAGGGGGTGCATAAGTACACTGTGTGCGATTGAAATATCGAGAATATGTTTAAAGTAGTATTTATAGTAAATGTAGCTAACAAAATGTTATACTTAACCCAGATTACATTTAATACTGATTTTTTCTATACAAGGGTTGATGAGGGGGTGTTCCGCCGGTTCAGCGAGAACAAGGCTTTGGAGGAATGTTAGGGGTATTGTTGGCAACTAGAAGGGCGAAAAAACTTTTAGGTCTATGTCAGTTTGACTTTTGTACGAATTTTTTACAATCAAGGGTTGAAGCAGGGGGTGCATAAGTACACTGTGTGCGATTGAAATATCGATAATATGTTTAAAATAGTATTTATAGTAAATTTAGCTTACAAAATGTTATACTTAACCCAGATTACATTTAATGCCGATTTTTTATATACAAGGGTTGATGAGGGGGTGTTCCGCCGGTTCAGCGAGAACAAGGCTTTGGAGGAATGTTAGGGGTATTGTTGGCAACTAGAAGGGCGAAAAAACTTTTAGGTCTATGTCAGTTTGACTTTTGTACGAATTTTTTACAATCAAGGGTTGAAGCAGGGGGTGCATAAGTACACTGTGTGCGATTGAAATATCGAGAATATGTTTAAAGTAGTATTTATAGTAAATTTAGCTTACGAAATGTTATACTTAACCCAGATTACATTTAATGCTGATTTTTTATATACAAGGGTTGCTAAGGGGGTGTTCCGCCGGTTCGGCGAGAACAAGGCTTTGAGGGAATGTTAGGGGTATCGTTGGCAACTAGAAGGACGAAAAAACTTTTAGGTCTATGTCAGATTGACTTTTTTACGAATTTTTAAAAATCAAGGGTTGAAGTAGGGGGTGCATAAGTACACTGTGTGCGATTGAAATATCGAGAATATGTTTAAAGTAGTATTTATAGTAAATGTAGCTAACAAAATGTTATACTTAACCCAGATTACATTTAATGCTGATTTTTTATATACAAGGGTTGCTAAGGGGGTGTTCCGCCGGTTCGGCGAGAACAAGGCTTTGAGGGAATGTTAGGGGTATTGTTGGCAACTAGAGGGACGAAAAAACTTTTAGGTCTATGTCAGTTTGATTTTTTTACGAATTTTTTAAAATCAAGGGTTGAAGCAGGGGGTGCATAAGTACACTGTGTGCGATTGAAATATCGATAATATGTTTAAAGTAGTATTTATAGTAAATTTAGCTTACAAAATGTTATACTTAACCCAGATTACATTTAATGCTGATTTTTTATATACAAGGGTTGCTAAGGGGGTGTTCCGCCGGTTCGGCGAGAACAAGGCTTTGAGGGAATGTTAGGGGTATTGTTGGCAACTAGAAGGACGAAAACACTTTTAGGTCTATGCCAGATTGACTTTTTTACGATTTTTTTAAATCAAGGGTTGAAGCAAGGGGTGCATAAGTGCACTGTGTGCGATTGAAATATCGAGAATATGTTTAAAGTAGTATTTATAGTAAATGTAGCTAACAAAATGTTATACTTAACCCAGATTACATTTAATGCTGATTTATTATATACAAGGGTTGCTAAGGGGGTGTTCCGCCGGTTCGGCGAGAACAAGGCTTTGAGGGAATGTTAGGGGTATTGTTGGCAACTAGAGGGACGAAAAAACTTTTAGGTCTATGTCAGTTTGATTTTTTTACGAATTTTTTAAAATCAAGGGTTGAAGCAGGGGGTGCATAAGTACACTGTGTGCGATTGAAATATCGATAATATGTTTAAAGTAGTATTTATAGTAAATTTAGCTTACAAAATGTTATACTTAACCCAGATTACATTTAATGCCGATTTTTTATATACAAGGGTTGATGAGGGGGTGTTCCGCCGGTTCGACGAGAACAAGGCTTTGAGGGAATGTTAGGAGTATTGTTGGCAACTAGAAGGACGAAAGAACTTTTAGGTCTATGTCAGTTTGACTTTTGTACGAATTTTTTACAATCAAGGGTTGAAGCAGGGGGTGCATAAGTACACTGTGTGCGATTGAAATATCGAGAATATGTTTAAAGTAGTATTTATAGTAAATTTAGCTTACAAAATGTTATACTTAACCCAGATTACATTTAATGCTGATTTTTTATATACAAGGGTTGCTAAGGGGGTGTTCCGCCGGTTCGGCGAGAACAAGGCTTTGAGGGAATGTTAGGGGTATCGTTGGCAACTAGAGGGATGTAAAAACTTTTAGGTCTATGTCAGTTTGATTTTTTTACGAATTTTTAAAAATCAAGGGTTGAAGTAGGGGGTGCATAAGTACACTGTGTGCGATTGAAATATCGAGAATATGTTTAAAGTAGTATTTATAGTAAATGTAGATAACAAAATGTTATACTTAACCCAGATTACATTTAATGCTGATTTTTTATATACAAGGGTTGCTAAGGGGGTGTTCCGCCGGTTCGGCGAGAACAAGGCTTTGAGGGAATGTTAGGGGTATTGTTGGCAACTAGGACGAAAAAACTTTTAGGTCTATGTCAGATTGACTTTTTTACGATTTTTTTAAAATCAAGGGTTGAAGCAGGGGGTGCATAAGTGCACTGTGTGCGATTGAAATATCGAGAATATGTTTAAAGTAGTATTTATAGTAAATGTAGCTAACAAAACGTTATACTTATCCAGATTACATTTAATGCTGACTTTTTATATACAAGGGTTGCTAAGGGGGTGTTCCGCCGGTTCGGCGAGAACAAGGCTTTGAGGGAATGTTAGGGGTATTGTTGGCAACTAGAAGGACGAAAAAACTTTTAGGTCTATGTCAGATTGACTTTTTTACGATTTTTTTTAAATCAAGGGTTGAAGCAAGGGGTGCATAAGTGCACTGTGTGCGATTGAAATATCGAGAATATGTTTAAAGTAGTATTTATAGTAAATGTAGCTAACAAAATGTTATACTTAACCCAGATTACATTTAATGCTGACTTTTTATATACAAGGGTTGCTAAGGGGGTGTTCCGCCGGTTCGGCGAGAACAAGGCTTTGAGGGAATGTTAGGGGTATTGTTGGCAACTAGAACTACGAAAAAACTTTTAGGTCTATGTCAGATTGACTTTTTTACGATTTTTTTAAAATCAAGGGTTGAAGCAGGGGGTGCATAAGTGCACTGTGTGCGATTGAAATATCGAGAATATGTTTAAAGTAGTATTTATAGTAAATGTAGCTAACAAAATGTTATACTTAACCCAGATTTCATTTAATGCTGATTTTTTATATACAAGGGTTGCTAAGGGGGTGTTCCGCCGGTTCGGCGAGAACAAGGCTTTGAGGGAATGTTAGGGGTATTGTTGGCAACTAGAAGGACGAAAAAACTTTTAGGTCTATGTCAGATTGACTTTTTTACGATTTTTTTAAAATCAAGGGTTGAAGCAGGGGGTGCATAAGTGCACTGTGTGCGATTGGAATATCGAGAATATGTTTAAAGTAGTAATTATAGTAAATGTAGCTAACAAAATGTTATACTTAACCCAGATTTCATTTAATGCTGATTTTTTATATACAAGGGTTGCTAAGGGGGTGTTCCGCCACTTCGCGGTGAACGAGGCTTTGAAGGTATATTTACGGCATTATTTGTAGCAAGTGTAGTCAGGAAAATTTTAGGTCTAAGCTAGATAGGATTTATGGTGTTTATTTTTTTGATTAGGGGTTGGCTAAGGGTGTGTTCTGCCACTTATCCCCGAACGAGGATTTTGGGATATGCTTAGGATATTATTTGTAGCAGATGTAGAAAAAAATTTTTTACGTCTAGGCCATTTTGCATTTTTAGTGATTTTTTAAAGTCAGGGGTTGTTTAGGGGTGCTCTATACGTTCGACGTAAGGGAGGCTTTGAGGGAGCATTATGAGTATTGGTACCAATCGATATAATAATAAAAAATTACTCTTAAGTCGATTTGCAGTTGATATTAATTTTTTCTTTTCATTTGAAATTCGTTCAAGTGAACGTTCGAAACTTCAGGTACATTATTATTCGAGGCTATGAGATTAAAATTTATTTGAAAATGAGAAGATCACCAGGGAACCAGAGTAACAATTTGTCTAATCTTGGAATCATCTACAAATAGTTCTTAATATAGCAAATGCTAGACAGATTTATTCAATATTAGATATAATGTTTATAAATATACAAGTTAGTTTTGTGTAATCTTCTGTCTGTTAAGTAATTTTGTAAAATTTAAACTCCATGCATATCTGTACATCGTTACTTTCAGGAATTGAATAAAATATTTTTCCTAGTTACTGCGTGCTCAACATACCCAGTAGGTCATAAATAATATAGTTTAAAAATTCTAATTTCTTGATTTTCATTTTAAAAATTGTAATTTATATTTAAACAAGAAAATGTTATCACCTAACTTACTACAAGTATCAACACAAGAATATAATAATAAGAATAGTTTATTTTCAGAATTTACATAAATCATTACAATGTGAAACTAACAATAGACGGCTAAATTCATGAAAAACTCCTGTCTGCCGATGTATACAGATTCAGCAAATTTAATTTTAGGTACGTAAAGTTGTGTCTGCGCAGATAAACTACGCCTTATCGTAGAACAATGCAGGGCATTAGTCCATCGCTTGACCGCGACGAGTTGAGAACAGCGCTAGCGCACCCATTCTGCTTTTAATAGTGTAGCTGTTTAGACGTGTGGGAATAAAATAAATTAAGAGTGGGTATGCCGTCTAAAAATCAGAAATAAATTACTCTCAAACGCCGCCCCGTCCGCGACAAACTATAATTAGACCATTGCAGTTACGAAATTTGTACAGGCGAAAAATAGAAGAAAACATATCAATCTAGGTTTGTATCTTTTTAATATTTTGAGAAAAAATGGTATTAATTAATAAGATTTGTTTTAATTAGCAGCAAATTGCTGATTTTTTAAAAAATATTTAGAATCAAAATATGAGAAAAAGGACTCGATACAAACCTTCATTCATGTTTTCTGTGTATCGTACTATTTTTATTTTTCCAAAAAACATAATACTTTTTGCAAAAACATGTATAGCACGGAACCGTGCAAAGGCACATTTTGCAACAAATGTTACACTGATACGAGCTCCCTCTGGATTTATTATTGTTTAAGCTCCGCCCTTCACCCAGAATTATTTTATGAATGAGAAAATATAACGAGGGAACGAGATAAGAAATTAAACCAAATCATTTCTAATAACACGGGACGCCCAATAAAATACCAAATTCCATTAATTTACTATTATACTTAACAGGTACTCTACTCTTTGATTATACTACAAGTACGGAATTATAACAATATAGTAACTAGTTATATGTAGCCACCCATGCACCAACAATAAATGTGTAATTGTGTTTCAATTCTTCTTTATAAAATGGTGGTATGCTGGTATATTTGAAAACATTTATTGGACAATACAATTGATACTAAATTTTAAAGATGTGTTCTTGTCGTAAACACATTAATATAGAATTATAAGGGGCGATGCGATTTGCAATGAAAGGAGTTAGAAACACAAAAGTAAAGCGCACATTTTCCCATTTTCTCATCAAGTCACACGCATCAGTTTGTTGCATTAGACCAAGTAACAGGATTTTTTTCATAATAACTTTTATTTCTGGGAAAAATAGAAAGAAATGTTTGGGATAAAAACTGTCGGCAGTAAAGTTATCTATCGATCTGTCAAAATAATGAAATCTAGGCTCAAAATGTAAAAAGAAACAGAGAAACCAACTTACTCCTTTAAACCCGAAAATATTTTCCAGAAAAAGCAACTTCGTGAAAATTTAACAAATCAGAGCTAAAAGTATTGTCCAGAAGGTGATGTGGACCGATGTTGAAAATATTTTCTTGTTGAGATCGCGCACCAATGTAGACGTTCTAAGACTCAAGTTGCAGGTTTTTATCTCTGCTTTAAAAATTTGTAGAGAAAACATTTTTTAATACCAATTTTAGCCATCTTTTTACTTTCAAAATTTTGCAAATTTTTAGAATCGCTCTGACATTCGTATTTTAAAAAAATGCACTATTAAATTTCATTGATACAAATAATTGATGCTTTAGATTTTTAAAATCTAACCAGTAAAACCAGAGATATCCATATTTTTGAGAAATAACCTACTATGTCTAAAGTTATTAATGATATTTTGATGCGGGGTTTAGTTTAAAACATCTATCATTAAACTTTTGTCTAGTATAAAAGCAAATTTGTAAGTTCTCCCCATCCACATATTTTTTAAGAAAATATGAATAATAATTCGTAAAACTAAGTGTACACCAGGCAAGTTATTTTATATAATATGTTCTAATATGTGATATGTGCTAAGTATATAACACTAGTTCCTTGGTCAAATCGAGAACTACTACTCCTAGAAAGTAAAATTTCAAATAAAAGGTTGCCTCTATCCTTAATCTTTATTTATTCTCGATATATTTACTTGTTACTGACTTCGAAAAATTGGCATTTGCTTGCTACATTTATGTCTGCAAATTTCAGGTTAGGGTTGTAAAGAAATTCTTATTTTATACTATATACTATCAAAACAGTACCTGAGAGGTCAACCACTTGTAGAAATTACACGAACTGCCGAGACTGCCTTGCCTGCGGCGCCTGCGTAACTCCAACCAGCCGCACTTGCGGGGCTTTCAATTATATGACCGCTACTGCCATGGCTGCCGACAGCCTGCCTAAAATTCGGAGAACGAGTGCCGACGGTGGTTTACCTCTCGATAGACACCTAGTGAATTTCATAATGTTCCGTTGAATAGTTTAATGCTTATAAATAATTACTTATCACTGATTTTCTGCGAATCATTTCTCTTATTCTCGGCGTCTATTGGATGTATAACAATAATAATTAAAATTATTTTTTTGTTTAACTTGCCATAATTCAAAAAACGAAAACATTAATGGATCTCAATTTTACTATGTCATCACTACATATTTATTAATGAACTGTGGTAATATGAAGGTCAAATTTTAATAATTGTAAAAAATACGTTTTTTTTTCAAAAACCATGTCGATAAAATGTGAGTATTTGCAAGGATCAGTTAACGAACGGAAAACCTTTTAAGTCTATGTTGAGAAGAAATAAAGATGGAGACACCTTTTTTATTTGAAACTTTTTTTCTGTTTAACAGTTTCTAAGAATATCGCGTATAGACAAATTAAACCAATAAATAACTAATACTATACACATAACACTTATTGGATAAAACAACTTGCGTGGTGTATATTTTTGATTTTAACAATGGTTGCTAATTTTTGTTTATTGGTAAACTACCATTATTTGAGGGAGACTACAAAATAAAAATTCAAGAAGTCCTGAGGAATCCCCTGAGGATCCAATAGTTTAAATTTTGATTTGTTGAATGATGTGACAGCTAAAGCTTTACACATACGAAAACTAAACAACATTAAAATGTTAAGTTTTCCATTTAGTTATAAACAAGAATTAGTACTATAATAACAAACAAGACTGCAGCTACGGACACGTATTTCGGAGTTATTGCTCTTCATATATGGCACATGAGGTACGAAGGTACAAAATAGAGTACCTACAATATACTGTGCTTTCCTATCTTTGTTGGTTTTGCTTTTAACAATATAACAATATTATTTATGCCATGCTACGCTGATGAGAAGCAATAACTCTGAAACGTGTGTCCGTAGCTGCAATATTGCATACCACTAATTTTTGTTTATAATTTTTATCGGACCTCATCAACTCTTATTCTTTTTATTTAATATTATGATTTCCTTATTGACGATTATTATTAATTAATGCAGATTACTAATTATTGAATATCTTTTCCATTATGCAAAAATATAGATATACTCGTATACTCCATATTACCAATTAAAATTCTAGGGAAGCATAATACCTAGCCGTCTAAATTATAAATACTGTATTTATTGAAGGAATAATATGTTAAAAACGCATTTAGGTTAGAATGATAGGATAGATGTGTCGCGTGTCGGCATAACCTTTGAGCTTTGGCAGGTAGAATTTATATACAATCATGAACTAATTTCGAGCTTATACGTAAGTGGAATCGCGGTCATTCATTTCTATTTACTACTACATAGTACTATAAACACATAAAATAATATTTTATCGTTTTTAAAGGACCGCCCACTGGAGTTTCCCTTTCACCTCCCCTGTTGCAAATTTTAGCAGCTTGTCGAGGCATACCTACTCTTAATCTCAATCTTGTTATTAAAATGCAGAAAAAGTGCAAATTGTGAAGTGGTACTTCGTGGACCATTCCACTGATGACACAATAAATTTATTTACTGTGGCATATCAAGACAGACCAATCCCCTCAGCTAGCATAATTTCATACATTATTAAAAAATTTGAGAATTTCGGGTGTGTCGTGAATTATTGTGAAAAATACTGTCAACCCGAACCCCGCCATCAACAAATGAGCGAAGAACGTGAAATTCGCGAAACTAATGTCTGTGCACTTGTTGAAACTAGTGAACCTTGTTCTAGCAAACAAATTGTTGATGAAGTTGACATGAAGGAAAGAACTGTAAGAAATATTTTGAAAAGAAATGGGTACAGTTGTTTTAAAGTTCAAACAACGCAAGAAATATTTCCCGAGGACAATTTCAAACGGATGGAATTTTGTGAAATCATGATAAATAAAGTGAATGAGAATGAAAACTTCTTAAAGAATATATTGTTTACATATGATTCAACCTTTTCATCACATAGGAAACACAATCCACCCGTAGTGCGATATTGGCCTCGAAAAAATAAACATTTGATTATTGCTGTGCGATTGTTGCTGTGCGAACTCAGTATCCTCAAAAGTTGAACGTTGAATTTTAGACAATCATATTATAGGCCCACTGCTAATCGATGGCAATTTAAATGGCAATAAATATTTAGAGCTTTTACAAAACAAAATAATTCCTGCAGTTCAAAACCTTCCTGTCAACTTTGACGACATTTGGTTTCAGCAAGACGGCTGATCAAGTCACAATACCTTAACTGTTCTTAATTTTCTGGAAAGAACATTTCCCAATCGTTTAATAGCTACGAGGGGAATGATTAAATGCCCCCCCAGGTCACCTCATCTAGCACCCCATGATTTCTTTCTGTGGGGCTTTTTAAAGGAAATCAGGTACAAACCTGCGTTTGGACGAGCCAATAATTTAGTTGAATTACGGGAAAAACTTATCCAACTTTGTGCAAGCATTACTCCAAATCAACTCAATGATATGAGAGGTTCATTGTATAATCATTTTGGCTATTGTTTGGCACAAGAAGGTGGTCTGTTTGAAAGCTTACTTCATTAATTTATTGTTTGATAGTTATTAGTTGATTTTAGTTTCCGAGTTATTTAATTTTTTTTTAATGTTCCATTTTCATTCGGTCTTAATAAGAATTATTATTTTATTCCCATAGCATTTACGGCTAAAAAAGAAACTGCAGAAATGCTTTCAATAGAAGAAATTATTTGTCAAAAATGTGACAAATAACTTCTTCGCTTTTGACGAAGAGATATTTTCGCGTTTCGTATAGAAATTATTACCACGTCCGCATCCATCCTTAGTTCATGCCGTGCTAAATTCAATTCATTGTGTGTCTCTGCTTTCACGATTTATGGAACTAGCGGGGCGTGGTCAATTACATCGTTATTCCTATACTCTAAACTGCATTTTCTGAATCTGTATACAAATCCTGCTTTAATAGAATGTGTGAGCAGTAGAGAATTATTTTCAAAATTTTAAACAAAATCATTTATATTAAATATGAATGTATATTGTATACGTATTGATGTATTTACGTCCACATCCACGTAGTGGAGTGAAGCGGTACAAAATTTCTGTCTGTCGGTCGGTTGGTCGGTCGATCAGTCTGTAACTTTTTTGTACGTACGCTTTCTCAGGAACGGTTTAAGACATTGTCTCTGAAACTAGATTATATTTTGCGCTAATTCCGGTGAAGGATTGGGTGTTAAATAGGGATAAATAAGGGAAAATAAGTAAAGCAAGCTGGTAAGAGTACATTAACTTGGGATTTGGCGTATATATTAGAAACCAAGGCCTCATATCTTTCTTATAACAGGTCAAACTTGTTTTGTAGGGAGATGAGTTCGATCGTCGACGAGGGCAGACGTGTTTTAGTGGCTCTCACGAAATCTCGAAAAACTCGGGTAAAAATGGTTAGAAAACGTGCGGAAATGTGACGAATTAAAGCGTGGACATTCCTACATTAGTTGATATAAATTAGCATAAATTTGGCTATTCCATATAGCTGATATTTGATATTTAATTATAGTATCACTAAAAGCGTATATAAACAATTCGGCAAAGTATACAAACATTTATATAAAATATAGGGAAGGCACAGATATACATAGGAAGTGAAGTTTAAATAAAGAAATCAGAGGATAGACCAGCAACCAAAGACCAGGCTATTACAGAAAGCTAAGCTATATTAATTTAATTTATTAACTTGATATAATCGAGATAATAACTAAATTTATTAACAACTCAGTTTATTAGTATAGTCTAGACTATTGATTGTATTTGTTTCTTTGTTTATTGGTTTGTTTGTTTTTTGTTTGTGCATTAGTATTTAGTTTATTACAAGACAGAGAAAAAATTTAAAAGTAAAATTACAAATGTATTAAATATAGGTAATGAAATAGAAAAATGTCCGGAATTAAAAATCCGCCAATTGGAGAACGGAAATTAAAACTGATTGCTTAAAAAAAAGATACACAGGGTATACAAAATCTCCCTCGGACCTCTTTCTCATAACCAGAAAAAAGGCTCTTATTTAATTTTTTTACCGCGAGATAGGGCCCTTTCCAGCACTTCCATCGTAAATGGATATTTACCTATGGAACGGTTAATAAAATAAAATAAAAATAAAATTAAAATAACAATAATAATAATATTAATAAGTAATAGTTTTCGGCATCTGCCGAGCCAAACATCGCTTTGAAAGAGGAGGAAAAGCGGACCAAATACCGTGATCTCCGGTACGAGCGGTACCCAGGCTACTCGGTCAAGATGGTAGTCCTAATAATCGGTGTACTCGGTGGTATGAAGCCTACGCTACTCTCGGAACTAAAGATACCGATCTGCCAGAAATCAGCCGAATATCTCTCAGGCCAAATGCAGAAGGAGGTTATCTTGGGGTCCCTTCGCCTACTTAGGGCACACGATTCTGGTATTTATAGTCACTAACCCCACAGGTTATGGGGAGTGGCTGTAATTATGGCCGGCGCGGCTATCGTGTGGTATCGGTCGGAAAGCTCGGAAGCCCTGTACGGCAACGGATAAACCGTAAATAATAATAATAATAATAATAATAATAATAAATAAAAAAGCTGTAAAATTCAGAAACAGAAAACTTGGGAGAAGAATAAATAAGGAGATGATGATAGATGGAAACTTAAAAGAAGCATCTCACAAACACCTACACTTCCCATTCTATATTCCTATCCCATGAGTCATGCGACTCTCGCTGCTGGCAACAAGCATGTCCAATGGATTGAATTAGCAGCGATGCTCACCTTACGCTGGAAAATCAATAAATCAATCAATCAACAGGTCAAACTTGTTTTGTACTAAGTATGAGGTATTGAAAGATTGAAGGTAAGAGGTCGTCACAGAAATACATGAAGAATTAAGAAATTCAACTGGCTGAGGATGCCTTCTCTGTCAATATCACTATTGATTAGTTTGTGTAAGAAAACTAGTTGTGTAATAATATGGTGATTTCTACGAGCTTGGATATTATTTATCTTTAGCAAAGATATTTTAAGGAATGTCAAAAGTGAATTATAATAATTTGATGGTATTTAGATTGTTAAATTCTCGAAGGTTTCATATCACAAAATAAAGAGATCTGAAGAAATTTATTATTATATCATTCATATGACGAAAATTATGCCAAGGTCAATAATACTAGTTCTCTGCAGAGAAAATTTAAGATTGAAATAGTTATATTCATAGTAAACACAACAAGGTAAACTATTCAATTCACACCAGATATAAATTTTATTAAATGCTAGTTGTAGCTTATTACAGACAAGAGAGCACTTAATGGTAATGTACATTTTCATATCAACTGCGTAAAGAAAACAATTGGCTTATATCATTTATTACATCATTGATGTATATATCAAATAACAATGGCTCCAGTATGGATCCTTGTGGGACAGATACATCAGTACAAACTGTTTTTACCTTTAAGGTAAGATTTAAAAAAAATTATATAAAAAAAATATTTTTAAGAAAAAGCTTTTGTTTTAAAAAACTGTACTAAAAAGTAATTTTTTTAAAATTTATACACCTGGAAACCAAAAGCTTTGGGGGAGGTCATGTAGCACTATTGCATAGTTACTTTGCTCAACTGACCGTCGCCAAAGCTTTTGTTTTCCAGCTATATGAATTAAAAAAAAATATTTTTTACTTTTTAGTACAGTTTTTTTTAAATAAAAGCTTTTTCTTAAAAACAATTTTTTATACATTTTTTTTACTCTTGAAATATATGCATATTTATTGCCCTACTATTTAACTTGAAGCCATTCTAAGTGAACCTGAAAAGTTATCGGACATGCAATAATTTTTGGCGATATTTAAACTTTGATTGTGCAACTAAAATTTTATTTTCCATTTGTTGCACACTCAATCGACCACACTGTATATCCTGGATGTAGAGTCAGGTCATGCTTATCCAGGGTTCAGACTTTGCGAAGCGGAAAAAATTCCCTGAATTTTCCAGGTTTTCCATAACTAAAAATATTAATTTCCATATACTTTTTAGTGAAGTAATTTTTTATTTGACATAAAATAATTCCTTGAATTGAACTGGGTCAGTGAAAATTCTTAAAAACTCTATGGTTTTCCATATCGAGACGCAGAATTCCCTGATTTCTTATACAATTTATAAAATTCCCTGATATTTCCAGTTTTTTTTTAAAGATTTTTAAATTCCCTGAGTTTTCCAGGTTCTCCAGGTTTTCCGTACGAGTCTGAACCCTGCTGTCATAAAAATACATTGTCATCGAAACCGAATCAACGTGTAAAATTTCAACTCCGCAGGATAAGAGGAAGTAGTTCTAATTCAGTCTGCAAGATTTGACCTAAACAAACTAACACACTAACATTGCAGTTAAATAAAAGCTTTTAAAATCATAGACAATTATGAGAAAATAGCAGATCCCAATCATCAGCCGATCATCGGTCGCTGAAAGAGAAGTAACAATGAACATCTAAGCAAAGTTTCATTAATTCCTTAACTTTACTATATTTATTGTACTATTTTCTCTCATTGTGGTATTTTTTTTTATTATATACAACATTTTTGACATACGTTTTGAGACTTATGCAATGTTCCAGTTGACCTGCCCTTCTTGTATAGCACGACCAGCAGCCACACGAATCTATCGTGGCTGCCTGTTAGGCGCACGGTTTCGAAAAAGCTCTTTCCCAACAGTTTTTTGGTGACAAGTCCATTGTTTTGCCTCTTGCCATCACTTGCCATCTGGTTTTCCCTGGACCATTAACCATTAGAACTGTTTTTGATGCGATGGGCTGCCCTGGTAATTCGTCTCCAGATCCCCATCTCCACCACATATTATGTTTACAATCCACTGTAAAACCATGCGAATAGCATTGCATAACACCAGTAACTTGTTTTATTTTTATCATCATCTTCCTTTATTTCTGGTTAATTCGTTTCGAATTGTTTTCTTCCATTTTATTACAGTGGTAATTAACCTATTTATTTTGGTGCTACACTTTTTGTATTTTACCGACCCATAACATTGCATATGTACAGAAAAGAGATAAAATGTTGTTTTCAGATATTAAACCTAGTTTAAAACGCATATAATATTAAGTAATTTAGCAGAATGTATTTGTGTTTACTATGTCTGATGTTACATGAGAAGTTTAAAGAACTCCCTTGAGGTGACCTTAAGATTTATCAATTAAATGCAATTTCAGAAACATAAAACTAATTTAACAGAGTTTTAATTAATTAGTGCGATGGGATGTGACGAGCCAAGTTAAGCCTGTGAATGGATTCTATTTTTAAATGTACCAATGATTTACTTGGCTCGCTCTACATCCAGATGGTTTTAAAGCGGACTTAAGAGCAAGTGTGCAACTGAATTTAAAGACTTAAGTGGTTGATATCATATATCAGGTGTTAAAATTTCCAGTGTAAACACTTAAATTATTAAAACAACTAGTCATAATCGTTCTATCTTTGCTGTATCAAAATCACATATGATAAAGTTGTAAACAATAAAAATTATCATAATTTACTTTTTCCATTATTCCATTATAGTTGGGAGTAAAATTAATTATGGTGTTTAACAGATGTGTTTGTGTGTTAAAAACGAGCAAAACTTATACGAAATATGTATTTTTTTCCAAGAAATTATCTAGAATAATATCGATGTAACGGCAACAAAGTCACTAAGAATGCATGTTAGCTCAAATAAAGACGAATAATATTTAAATTCAACTAAGAGTCCGATCTCGACATTTTAAATAAATATGAAGGGTGTTATAGCAAGATCGATTATAATAGATTATATCAACATTGTCAACAGATAAACTGGGAGCACGTACCAACGTCGTCAGACCCATTTAATTTGCTTCATATAACCCTACTAGATGCCTTAACCCTGACTTCTGCTTAAAGAAAATGAAAAAAAAAATGAAAGCCAGATATTGCTGGAGGAATTAAAGCACCCTGAAAGAATGTACGTTCCTTGTATTTTGTAAGAAAATATACATCTGACTTTGTCCACGAGTACTTTACTAAAATCCGAACTATCTACACAAAGGTGATCAGAGTTGCAAAAGAATGTTATTATAAGGTTAGACTTACCAGTGCAGTTAACAAATCAAAGGAGAGAAGGGTTATCATTACTGATCTAAGAGGTATTAAACTAAAGTTATTCAACAACATGCGGCACCAAATAACCATTTCATGTGTCTTTGTCATACTACTGTTCTTATGAGTTTTTACTTATCGCTTAAAGATACGATACAGCTAAATATAATTATTTCTGGAGTAAAATCCCTTGGTGTACATGATCCATCTGTCGGAATTTTTGAAAATATACCAGATAGCACAATAATATTTTCATTCGTATTCTTTAATATTAGCATTTTCTAAATTAATCGAAAAACAATTTCAAAACGGATATTAGCCTTCTTAAATTTACACAAACTACTCAGTGGTAACCAGCTAGGATTTTTAACCCATAAAAGCAACAGGGATGCAATTTGTGCGTTTTTGGAAGAACTTTATTATAATAGAACTGAAGCTGAGGTTATTGCGACTCTAAGTTAAGAAAAATTACACTTTCCTTTTTAGGATTTCTCGTCACATATGTATTCACTCCTAAACAACATTTAAAGTTCGCATCTTAACTTTAAATGTTGTTTAGGAGTGAAGACATATGTCCAACAACAAGGGTCTGTTCTTGGCTTGGATCTTCTTTTTACTGCACATAAATGACTATGTAACTCTCAATATATCGGAAAATTTTACGGTTTTTGTTGATGACTCCATTATAATCACAATTTGAAGAGTTTACATGAAGAAGTTTGCTTCAAAATGTGTCAGGAAATTTCAGGATGATTATGTACCATTATGTAAGTAAGTAAGTAAGTAATTTATTTATAATAATACAACATAGAATACAAATTCAATGTAAAATACAAAATTAGTAATATAATAAATATGCTTCTTATCATTAATCGCTAAATTATAAAAATGATTTCAATATAAAAACAAGTTTTACCTAATCTTATATGTATATGCATATGCTATTATTCCTCCATTTAGTGTACACCTAAACTACATATGTAGCCTGTGTGTGTACCCATTACAATACTTGTTTAATAACATCGTATTCACATATAGATGCAGAATTAAGGGGCAGAATGATTTGTAAGTTTGTTTAACCACCTGCCAATAGTTTCATAAATCTAACTTTGTTAGTCCGTAAGAATTCCGACACTTTATGAGAAAATAAACCTATATTGTTGAATTGTTTATAATTTGTTGGTAAAACATTATAAAATTTAGGGCCGTAATAAGTTATAAATCTTTGGGTTGTTATATACCTGTTTTTAGGTATTATCACATTTAGATTATGTTTTTGCCTTGTATTATTTTCATGTTGTATTGTGTTTATTATGTTTTTGTGTTTAAAAGTAAATATGAGAACCGATTTGACATATAAAAGTTGCAAATTAAATACATTGAATTGTTTGAATAATAGTTCCGACTAGTACTGTTTATTTTTTCCTAAGATAATTTTGATTATATATTTTTGTGATATATTTAAAGGTTCTAAATTTGTTGGATAGGCACTTCCCCATATCAATCTTCCATATCTAAGAATTGATTCGACTAAGGCGTGATACAGTGTTTTTAAGATATTGCATTTTTTAAATGGCAGAATTTCCAAACTAACTTATGCATTTTATTATTTAATTGTTGGATATGCTCAGTCCATTTTAAGTTTTGATCTATTATAACTCCAAGATATTTAGTAGTTTTTGTTTGGAATAATTTTATATCACATTCACAGTTGTATTTTTGCTTATTTAAGCACGTATGTAATTGCAGTGTATGTATATTTGGTATGTTCTTATCATAAATACCGAAGCACGTAAATTTACTTTTTTCCAGATTAACTGTTAGAAGGTGTTCGGCTAGCCACTGTTGTAGTTTCGAAAATTCTAGAACCGCTTTGTTCTTTACATCTTCCCAGGAGTCATCTTCAACCAGGAGAACAGTGTCATCGGCGTAAGCTATAACTTTTCTGTCCATTGGGATATGAAGTAATTCGTTTATGTAAATATTAAACAGAACTGGTCCTAGAACAGTTCCTTGTGGTATTCCATATTTCATATTTTTTAAATTAACTTTACTTTCACCAATTTTTACACACTGTTCTCTATTTTGAAGATAACTACTGAACAAATTATTAACAATACCTTTTATGCCATATTCATTGAGTTGAGTAATTAGTAAATCGTGGGACACCGTATCAAAGGCCTTAGCTAAATCTAAAAATATTGCAATTTGTTTTCTCTTACCATCCACCGAGTTATATATAGTTTTTACTACCTCATACATGCCGTTCTCCGTACACATACCTTCTTCAAAGCCATATTGATTAGGGGAAAACATTTTATTATGGTTTAAGTGTTCTAATAACCTAGATTTGATACATTTTTCTAATATTTTTGCGATGTTATTTATTACCGAAATAGGTCTGTAATTACTTATTACCGTCCTATCACGTGCTTTGTATATAAGTGTTACAACAGAAACTTTTAACAAATTTGGAAAGCAACCCTTTCCAAAACATAAATTAAATATATAACATAGTGGTTTAGCTATAACAGGACCCAGCAACTTTAATATAGATGAGGATATCTTATCTTCTCCAGAGGAGGATTTATTTTTCAAAGCGTTTAGATTCTTTATTATTTCGTCTTCGGAGGTAGGTTTGAGAAATATGTTTTTATCATTTAGGTTTCTGCGTTTTAATGTGTTCTTAACGTTTATTTTATTTGCCATATTTTCACCTACATTTATGAAAAAATCGTTAAAAATTTCACTAATTTCACTATGCTATTCGCACAATTTCTATCGAATTGGAGTACTCTAAGGAAAACACTTTTCTTTAACAGTGTCAAATCTAAGTGTTCGATGATTGTTGAGTCAACAATTATTGAACACTGCAAAAGTGAGCTATATATCTGAATTTGTGTAAAGATTAAGAGACCTTTGCAAAGATGACATGTCTGGATGTTCGCATCTCTAATACGAAAAAATGTATATAGGCACATAATATTCTCTTGTCTTTTCGAGAGAAGCCATTGTAAATTTAGTTTTAGTTTAATTAACAATAATCTTGGACCATTGGCAGATGAATTTAAAATAATTGTTACTTTATGAATGTAAATATAAATGAACTTTTAAAAATGTTCAAAAATCAAGTTCTTTATTATCCATTTCATCAATATCTCTTTGAACTATAACAGTATTATTATTTGCACATGCAGTCGGATGTATATTTTAAATTGTTTCAAAAATTTGCATTTTTTCGAACTTACATCTTTATTGAGAAGATCTAACATATCTTTCAGTTTATCTGTTACTGGTTCCTTTGTAAAGACTAAACTTCCTTCTGCATGTAAATTTTAAAATATCAATCTACTTAATGTTGAGATTGACTGTTGCATCACTGTAATAAACACCTGAAAATACAAATTTTCAGTTGAATTAAAACTAACAACTGCCTGAAAGTATCTCTGGATGTAGTTTTGTTGTCTACTTTAATGTTTGTAATGTTATTAATTTGTGATTATCCAGATTTTCGACATTGTAGAGTATCTGTGGTAAAAAATAGTAGAATTTTACAATATTGGGGACAATATAAAATCTTGTAACAGATAGTTCATTATTTTTTAACGCTCCTTGCAAATCGTTTGTCAAGTCCGCTAAAGTCAAGACGCGAATTATCTGTCAGAAGTTACTTCTTGTCCTATACTTTGGCAACCCTGTAGAATAAACTTTACAGAGTTAGTATTAATTCTGCATTATATTTACTTTGCAGTTTCAAAATACTTAGTTCATTAAAAACCACAATTGCTAATAAACGAGATACAAAAATGAGAAACATTAACTCATTCTTAACTAACGTAACTGTTGTTTATTTGAGAACAATCCAAATTAAATAGTGTCAGTTACACATTGTGCAAGCAAAAAAAGGCAATGCTCCAGCTATACAACTATTAATAATATTTCGGGAACTATTTTAAGAAAAACTTTAGTTTTCAGCAAAATAAAAATATTAATAAGCTCGCAGTAAACAACGGTTTATTAAATTTAGGGAACTAGATTAGAGCAGGTTGGTCTACTTTTTAGCTCAAAGTAGACAAACACAGATGAAAACTATAAAATTATGATTTGCATACCATTTTTGCTCTCATATTGTCAGGCTGAAGAGCCACAAATCAGTATTTTGTGGTGATAAAAGTTTGCTTGTTGACTTGTTAATACATGTTTCAGAATAACTTTATGGCATTCATTGGCCTTCTTGGCTAGTAAATTATTTAAAAAATTTTAATATTGTGAGTAACATTACAAGAGGAATAATGAATGAAAATGTCAATCGAAATAACTATTTATGTAACTGTACAAAATACAATCATAATAATCATAACCATAATCATAGTAGTTGGACTGAATAAAAAAATATACATATAGGGTGATTCTTAACATATACGCTTAAACTTAGCGAACATTAGATTATGATGAATAATGGCTAATAATGAAAACAATTGTAGTAAAAGTTTTTTAATTACCGAGATAATTTCGCGACATTTAGAAAAAAAATTGTCAGTTGTGAATTTCAATTTATTGTAATTAGCTATAAAGAAGTCAAAACAATACACATATTTGCTATTGTTAGTTATTTGATAGCAGTTGTTTTGGTCCCTATTTGAGATTTATTTTCACGAAATTATTGCACCTATTCTGACCTACGCCTCTGTTGCGTGAGGATACCAAACAGTCACCCACCTGAAGAGGATACAAGCCAATGACCAAAAACACTCAAATCACCCGATCCCGAGGGCACCAAGGAAACAACCAGCTCTGTACCCTTACCCTAGTCCGTGCCAACCTCTGGCGCTAAAATAAGCATCGTTGGTCGAACACAATCTTTGATCTAGACTGTTCACACTTCCTTCCGATGAAATCAGAGCAGATGATGCCAATTGTCACCCTGGGTTTCCGACTAGTCAATACCCCCCAAACCCCTTCAAACTCCGAGAGTGCTCGGCAACAGCCGTTCCCTCTCACTACAGATGAAATACGCCCCTGGTAGCCGACATGCCAGCGAAGAAAGCAGACCAAGACAGAAGAGCGCCAGAAGAAACGACCCAGCTTGCAGGGTCCAACATTCAGGACCAGAGGAGGTCTGCTAACATCGCTTACACCGCATTTGCATAGGGAGAGGGGGGTAGTCGAAAAAGCAGACCCACCCCTTACGAGGCTGGTCCAGGTCTACAGCGATGATTGGAGCAGAGCTCAAGCTCGACCCCTGATCATGCAAGACCGCCATCGTTAGTCAAGAATATTGCCCCGTTTGCATGGTTACCTTGTGACATTAGATTCTGAACCGGTTACGAATAGCTAAAAATACCTATGCAGCAATTTTTATATGACCGCCAATGATTTATTCGGCATATTTCCGAATAGAAGGAATTTTTTCCGATTTTTGCTCACCTTACACTAGGAATAACTTAATGAAACTAATAGTTTGTTGAAGTCAACAACAGTTTTAGGCATATTATTATTATTATTATTATTATTATTATGAATGAGATCTCCACTAGTAGTGGGCGCACAAACAAGTATCGGCCGCAGCAAGATACTTGTGATTACAGGGGTGAATTTAGAAATGAACGGACTATTGTAGTAGTCGACAAGATCACTGCTTTCTGGATGGCTGCAATCTTGTCGGCAATTTCAAGCTTTGTTAAATTGGCAACAAGAGTTTTGGGGATTACTCCGGTGGTAGATATTATTAATGGAATTACAGTCACCCTTTCTTGATGCCATATTTGCTGGATCTCTTGCCCAAGCCGCTGATATTTGCCTTCTTTTTCAGCAAAATAGTTCTGAATGTTATGGTCGTTCGGAATTCCTACATCGATCAGGCAAACCTCCTTTTTGACTTTGTCTATCAAGATAATATCAGGCCTGTTGTGGACGACTGTTCGATCCGTCAATACAGAACGGTCCCAGTAGAGCTTGTGGGTGTCAGTTTCCAAGACTGCACTGGGTGTGTACTGATAGTAAGGCACTTCTTCTTTTAATAAGTCATGTCGCCGTGCCAACCCTTGATGCACAATTCTGGCAACTTGGTTATGCCGCGTGAGGTATTCGGTGGCAGCTAACATCTGGCAGGCGCCCGTGATATGTTGAATAGTTTCGGGCTGCTGACGACATCTCCTACACAAATCATCCTCAACATTGGCCCTCATGATGTACTTGACATAGTTTTTGGTGGCAATAACCTGATCCTGGATAGCAAACATGAAGCCCTCCGTCTCCGCGAAGAGTTCAGCACGCCCCAGCCAACCGCATGAGGTTTTAAAATCGACATGTGGCCGACTGAGGACACTCGCATATCTACCGTGAAGTGGTTTCGATATCCAGGCCTGTCTCATTTGTTGCAGGTGGACTGCATCTGTTGTATTATTATTACTATTATTATTTTTTTTCTCCGTTTCTCGGGTAATGTGACGAATGTAGCGGGCCAGACGCCAAGCTTAAATTCGCTTCAGATGTACCTTTCAAGAAAGATCTTACAATGTGCGCAGTTTGCAACAGCGTGGCTTTTTGCATCAAGTGGTAGATGTCTTCTGATAGATTTAGAATTTTAAAATTTTTCTTCAGTGTCTTAGGGACAAGTCCAGTAGAAGAAATTAATAAAGGGACTACAATAGCAACTTCAAGATTCCACAATGCCTCTATTTCGCGGGCTAAAGCCTCATATTTGTCCATCTTTTCATCATATTTTCGACATAAATTGTGGTTATTGGGAATAGATATGTCAATCAGATAAGCCTTTTTCTTAGTTTTGTCTGTCTGTTAGTATACCCTTGTCCCAGTATATTTTATAGTTGTTGTTTTCTTCGACTGGGTTAGGTACGCGCCGATAATACTCAGTTATATTATTATTATTATTATTATTATTATTATTATTATTGAATGGAATCTCCACTAGTAGTGGGTACACAAACAAGTATCGGCTGCCGCAAGATACTTGTGATTACAGGGGTGAATTTAGAAATGAACGGACGATAGAGGTAGTCGACAACATCACTGCTTTCTGGATGGCCCCAATCTTATCGGCAATTCCACGCTTTGTTAAATTGGCGACAAGAGTTTTGGGGACTACTCCGGTGGTAGATATAATTAATGGGATTACAGTCACCCGTTCCTGAGGCCACATTTGCTGGATCTCTTGCCCAAGTCGCTGATATTTGCCTTCTTTTTCAGCAAAGTAGTTTTGAATGTTATGGTCGTTCGGGCTTCCTACATCTACCAGGCAACCCTCCTTTTTGACCTTTTTGATCCGTCAATACAGAACGATCCCAGTAGAGCTTGTGGGTGGCAGTTTCCAAGACTGCAGTGGGTGTGTACTGGTCCCTAGTAGCACAACATATTGGACCAATATATAATCTATACTTATAGGACCAATATTCCTATATTGGTCCTATATGGATTATATATTGGTGCAATATTAGTGCTACTAGGGGTAATATGGCACTTCTTGTTTTAATAAGTCATGTCGCCGTGCTAAGCCTTGATGTACAATTCTGGCAACTTGGTTATGCCGTGTGAGGTATTTGGTGGCAGCTAACATCTGGCGGGCGCCCGTGATGTGTTGAATAGTTTCGTTATTATTATTATTATTACTATTATTATTATTATTATTATTATTATTATTATTATTATTATAAATATGGAACTAGCGCGGAGCCATATACATACTCCACAGTATACGAAACATTTCTATAGAAAACCCTTAATCCATTGCAGAGTACCTACTGATTGAACAAACAAAAAACTTATCCCGGACATTCGTTCCGGAGCCAGCAAGACATCCAAGGCGCGAGGTGCCATGATGATTGAAGAGCTGAATGGGGCGATCCTATAATCAGACTTGCAAGAAATTAATAATAATTTGTTTAAAAACATGTAAAAGAAGAGGCTATTTAAAATCATTTGTATATAATGCAAAAAGAGGGTGTATAGATAAAATTTCTAGGATCTATATGACTGATTAATAGGGAAAAATTGCTGAATTGCGGCTAAACTACACAATTTATGATCCAACATGATTTTTCAAAACATGAAGATATTTAATGCAGAATTATCAGGAGAATTATAATTATGAAGAAAAAAAATTTAGAAAATCAATGAAAAATGACAAATAAAAACGAAGGAGAGAACAGAATAGAGTTAAAGACTAGAAATTGTGTTTTACAAATTTCATAGTTAAAGAGATGTATATTTTAAATTGTTTCAAAAATTTGCATTTTTTCGAACTTACATCTTTATTGAGAAGATCTAACATATCTTTCAGTTTATCTGTTACTGGTTCCTTTGTAAAGACTAAACTTCCTGCTGCATGTAAATTTTAAAATATCAATCTACTTAATGTTGAGATTGACTGTTGCATCACTGTAATAAACACGTGAAAATACAAATTTTCAGTTGAATTAAAACTAACAACTGCCTGAAAGTATCTCTGGATGTAGTTTTGTTGTCTACTTTAATGTTTGTAATGTTATTAATTTGTGATTATCCAGATTTTCGACATTGTAGAGTATCTGTGGTAAAAAATAGTAGAATTTTACAATATTGGGGACAATATAAAATCTTGTAACAGATAATTCATTATTTTTTAACGCTCCTTGCGTGGATCCGGAAAAACTATCTGATCAATAATGACAAGCAGTGTCAAAATTGTACAATGAATAAGATGTAAAAAAACATTACTTTATGTAATATATATTAACACATGGAGAATAAAGAGAAAAGTAAATATAATAATAAAGGAACATTCAAACATTATTAAATCATATGTATAGCAGTTAAGATAATTCGAGTTACTTTATATTATATTTATGTTAGATCTTGAATCTTGGATTTAACTTTTTAAAAACAATTTTTATTTTATTTAAACAAAAGAGTATTTATTATTATTTTTGTTTAGTTAGTTCACAATTTAATCACTTAAAACTAATTAATAGTTAGTCTCCGAGCATTGCTCTTAATGGAGAAACTAACGATGAGATTAATAACAATAAAATATTAAAATACAGAGAGGCTTTGCTCTATTGAAATTAACTTAGTGAGTTTACTGAACGATGCAGGACTGAAGCCAAAAGCGTCGTTCAGTCGTATTTATAATGTTTGCATAAAATGCAGATTAAACAGAAACTAAATCTATGCATCAGGGTTTCACAAAAGTAACCTAAGCTAGAACGTGCAATTTGGAATATTAAAGTATTGAATTACAAAGATAAAGAAAGATATGAAATAAAGAAATGAATTTGTTTTGGAAAGTATTAAATTACTTATGTGAACCTGTCGATAAGGACTTAAAGAATAATATGGTTACACAAATGTTATTATATAATACAATGCTTAAATCTAATATAACAACTCCCTTTCTTATAAAAAAGTTGATGCTATAAATCAACTTTTAAGCGTAAGTTTTGCTGTATGAGGGATTTAGTTCGATATCCTCGGGGATTTCACGAATATTTACACTTGGTCTTCTTTTGGGGAGTAAATGTCCATATCCACTGAAAAGCTTGGCCTTCGGTGGTTGTGGGGGTCGCGGTGGTTGATCGTTGGATAGGGAGATGCCGATCCTTGCGTCTCTTCTGCCTTTTCTGCATTTGCAGATTACGAATAAAATGATAAGTACGATAATCAAAGTTATCGTAAAGTATGTGAACCAAGAAATGTTCTTGTTGATGAATGGTTCATTGATGATTTTGTCTAGATCGTCCGAATATTGATCTAGTTTATGCTTGGCGATGTTTAGATCATCCGTGTTGAGGTTGCTTAACTTCAGTGGCTTCAAATTTGGGAGTTTGGATTTCTCCGGGAGATGGTTACAGCAATCGTATGGTATTCGAACCGGATGGCTGTTGTAAGTGATGTTGTCCAGCGGGTGCGATGAGGTATGGACCCTGGTGCTACCTATGAAGGCACTACACTCCGATTTCAAAGTCAAGATTGAGTTCAGCTGGATTATTTTCGTAATAACGTCTCTGTTGTTGCACTTTACGGTTACCGGTAGATTGTCTGATACTAGTATTAGCCACTTATTGTTGCTTAGTTTTTGAATACTGTAGTCTTTAGCAAACAATAAATTTGACTGGCAAGTCCGGGGCACTACACTTAATTGTTTTAGTATTTGGGCTTCGCATATCGCGTCACTGTCTATGGGATACGGAAGCACATTTGAACAAAGTCTTACACTGGGGTTTAAGGATTTACAATTGTCAAGGTTCGGGAGAGGTACAAATAACAATGAATCATCGTCCTTTGCTATGTACTTATGTGTCGTTGATAAAATATGATGTAATCCTGTTCGATTATCCAATATAGGAATAGGGTAAAGGTGGTAGAGGGTGTAAGTTTCTGGTTCTGTTAATGGAATTTTTAAAACAAATATTACTTTAGATCCAGATTGAAAAGCCTGAAGTTCTATTATATCAGAATATTGAGCAACTTTTGAAATTTGTGGTGTTATCGGCAGATTATTTTTGTGCAGAGATTGAGATACTTCCTGAAGAGAAGAAACTAAGTCTTTCGGGGCAATTATCGAACTATGTAGGATTTTTAATCGAGCAAATGTGATTGAGTTTAAAATGTTATCTAAACTATTTTCTAAAAACATATAACTTTCCATAAGAGATTCGCATATCTCGAGTACTCGTAATTTTGATTGAATGTAAGCTAAATCATCTGATATATCATAAATTGATTTTTCAATTTCTTTAATATCGTTATTGAAAGTTTCCTCGTCGATTTTTAGTTTTTGAATTGTTGAATTAAAACTTTTTATTACCGAGGTCGTTACCGAAATTTGGTTCTTCATCAGATTTTCTAGTTGATGTTCGTCATTCGTGAGTTTATTAATACAATCTGTATAGTATTCACCATCAGAGGCGTCTAGGTTACCTGTGATAGCCTTCCAGAATGTACCGATTCCGTTTAAAATACCTCGTTTGTACCTTTTAGTGTCCACAAATATTTCCTCAACTTTTTGTTGTAATGATTGGGAAATTTGGGTTAAGAGACTGATATGTGTTCTAACTTCCGATCGAAAGGATGTCATGCGAGGGTTGTCTGTATCGAATGTGGTTATCATGTCGTTTAGAATTTTGTTGTTATTGTCGAGGGTTAATTTAATTGGCTCGATGTCTTTGTAGACTAGAATTGTCCATTTATCATTTGATATCTCGATTCGGTCTTCTTCGTGATAGTAAATTCCGATGGTATTGTTGATGGGTTCGATAGAGTATTGGGGTGATACTGCTTTGAGCAGCAGAAGAAACCTGAAAATAAATTAATTTTCAAAGTATGGTTTCATTCTGTCAAAGTTGGTTTTTGTAGTGTGTTTAGTCTGAGGGTTGTAAAGTATAGCAGAGTTATTTAGAATTTCTCTAATTTCAAATGGTCCATTAAACTTGTTTTGAAGTTTATTCTTAATTTGACTTTCCTTTACATAGACTTTGTCACCTACTTTGTACTCGGGTAAATTGTCGTGTACATGTTTATCGAATCTTATTTTAGCCTTTTCTTTCTGTAATTGGGTCCTTGTACGAGCTATTTTATAATAGTGCGATATTCTATTGTTTAAATCTCGCATGTACTTAGATATGAGTTGTTCGTGATTGTAAAGTGTTTCAGGGGGACGACTTGCACTATGTCCGAATATTAATTCGTACGGGGTGAAGCCATGAGTTTTGTTTATAGAGTTATTATAACAAATAACTGCGTATGGTAAGATGGTTAACGGGTGTTCGCTAGGGTTTTCTAATTTATTAGCCCTTATCATTTCCATGAGCGTCGCGTGAAATCTCTCTAGTGAGCCGTTGGATTGTGGGTGGTGTACACTAGAGTATGTTAATTTAATATCGTAAAGAAGGCAAAGGTCTTTAAGAAGTCGATTTTCGAATTCTCGGCCTGAGTCACAATGGATGCGAAGGGGTGTACCGTAATGTTGAAAGTACAGTAGAAGTGTATTTACGATAGATTTCGCGGTTTTGTCCTCTATAGCATAAGCTTGTGTGAATTTAGTGAGTTCATCCCTGATTGTTAGGGCGTAATTTCGTGTAGGAACTTCAAGGATGTCAATGTTAATGCGTTCGAACGGGGTTTTCGGTGTCTCTGTAATGACTAGAGGATTGTCCAAGTTTTTACGTAAAATTTTCGCTTTTTGACAAGTTTCGCATGCTTTTATAAATTTTTCGACGTCTTTTGTTAGTCCGGTCCAATTGTACTTATTTTTAATTCTACGTATCGTCTCATTAATGCCGCGATGGAGATTATTTTTGCCAGCATGAAACTGATTTAGAATTATGGGAATTTGGTCTTCATCGGGTTTTGTTACAACGTCTTGACAAACGACTAGCTGTATGTCTTTGTCGCTAAAAATAAATGAGAAGATTTCGAGAATAGGTAGGTTCAAGTTATTCTCGACATAGTATGTTTTTGCTGGATTTATGTCATTCTGATTTTTGTATATCGTAACGAAAAGTTGTAAAATTGCCGACAAGGGGTCGAATGGTAAGGGTACGATATGATACGATCTGTTCTTTACTGTTTGACTAGATACGGTGTTAATTTTGTTGTTAGAAAACTCAGGGTTTTCTTCAAGAATATCCTCGATTATTTTGTAGTGGATATCTTGCAAATTGTCTTGCTGAAAGAATGTAATTATGTTTTTATGATCTTTATCGAGCAGTTGATTATTTGAAAACTTGATTTTCGCGTAATCGATTAGGGACTCTGTCTGATACAATCTCTCGAAGGTTTCGTATTCTCTGGCTATTTGTTCCGGTGGTATATCTTCGTCGGGAATGATTTCTGGGTCAGGCGGGTCTTCTGGATTTTGTGCGTTGTTGTGGTACGCTACACATTTTTGTATGTGATTGACTTTAATGCGCGATAGGGCGTCAGCGTTCTTGTTGATTTTACCTGGCTTGTATATGATCTCGTAATCATATTCCTCGAGTTTGAGGCGCCAACGTGCTAGCCTACTGCCGGGATCTTTTATAGAAAAGAGCCAAGTCAAAGGTCGGTGGTCAGTTATGAGTTTAAATTTTCGTCCGAAAAGGTACGGCCTGTAGTGTTTAACTGCCCATACGATAGCTAGAAGCTCCCTTTCGATTGTAGAGTATTTTGTTTCAGCATTACACAAAGTTCGTGACGCGTAAGCAATGGGAAGGTCCTTGCCTATAGGTCCTTGCGAAAGCACGGCTCCGATAGCGTACGCGCTAGCATCGGTTGTTAACAGAAAGGTTTCATCAAAGTTTGGGTATATTAAAATAGGGGTTGACGTTAATGCGGTTTTCAAGTCGTCAAAAGAATTTTTACAAGTCGAGTCGAAATTGAACGGGATGTCTTTCTGCAGAAGCTTAGTGAGAGGTTTTGAAATTTTTGCAAAGTTAGAGATAAAGCGCCTGTAGTAACCGGCTAGTCCTAAAAAGGATTTAATCTCTTTTTGTGTCTTGGGTACCGGGAAATTTCGAATACAGTCAATTTTCGAAGGATTCGGTTTGACTCCGTCTTGGGTGATAAGGTGACCTAGATAAGCTACTTCTTTCCTTAGAAATTCGCACTTATCTGGCTGGATTTTGAGATTGGCTTTTCTTAGCCTTTTGAAAACTTCGGTGAGCCTAGAAATGTGTTCATGGATGGTGGGTGAGTATATGATTATATCGTCCATATAAACGAGACAGCGTTCGTTTTGAATGCCTAAAAGAATATTGTCCATAACGCGCTGAAAAGTGGAGGGTGCGTTTTTTAGACCAAATGGCATACGAACGAACTCGTAATGACCATTTTCGACTGAAAATGCTGTCTTTTGAATGTCGCTTTTGTCAATTTCTATCTGGTGGAAGCCAGACGCGAGATCTAAAGTAGTGAAATACTCACACTTTCCTAGTTGGTCTAGGAGATCTGAAATATTGGGTAATGGGTACTTATCGTTAACTGTCAGCTCATTGAGTTTACGATAGTCAATCACAACTCTCCATTTTTGCTTGCCTGAGGCGTCAAGCTTTTTTGGTACAACCCACACTGGGGAGGACCAGGGTGAGATGGACGGTTGAATTATACCTTGATTGAGCATTTCTGTCATTTGGCGTTTTACTTCGTCCTTGTGAATTTGCGGGTATCTGTACGATTTAGTGAAGATAGGTTTAGCGTTGTTAGTATCTATCGAATGCTTTATTTCATTCGTGAAAGTTAGTGAGTCGCCTTCTAAGTAAAATATGTCCGAAAATTTTAGACATAAATCTACGATCGATTCCTTCTCTTCGTCATTGAGATGTTCCAAACGTAATTGATTTTCAATTTCGTACAGTCTGTTGTTGGTATTATTTTGAAAGTCATTTGCATTGATGTTTGAAATATTGACATTACAGGTTAATTCAAATTCAGTGATTGGTTCTAATTTTAAGTCGTGAAAATCGATAATTTTAGGTATCGCATTTGCATTAATTATGGAAGTTAAAAATTCACCTTTTTCATTTACTTTAACCACGGCATTGGGTAATCTGACTTTTTCTTGTTCCTGAGCTAGCAGTATAGCATCAGTACTTCTTAAATCGCATTTTAGTTTGAAAATTTGTTCTGTACGTGGTTGAATAGAGATTACGTTTTTTATCAAATTGTCATTAGAGTGGAGATATTGTACATTCTTATTAATAACTGATGTTTCGATGTCTTCCTCGCCTGCTTTGAACAGGGGTACAGTTTTAAAATTAGTAATAAGTTGTCTATTTTTTATATCTATCGTGCAATCATAGTGATCTAGAAAGTCCGATCCGAGTAATCCGTCGAATTCTATATCTAAGTTATGAATGAATACCTTGTGAGGGTCGCCGGGTTTAAATGGAATAAGTTTTGATTCTGTTATTAAAATTTTTTCATTAGTTATCCCTTGAATAACGGCATTTTCCTGAAATTTGTTAGGGATTCTTGCGGCGGTCTTTTCTTTAAAAATAGAGATTCCCGCGCCCGTGTCAATGAGAAGTTTGAATGTTTTTGTGATATCTTTAATATAGAATAGGTTTCTGGACTTGACGGTTAGAAGTGAGTTTAGATGAAAATTTGTTCGGGGAAGTTCAGATTGGGGTTGTAGTCGTCTAGATTCATGGACTGAATTTGGGACGAGAGGTCTGCAACTGGGTTGTAGTTCTCTGAAAGTGTTTCCTGGAATTGAATAGGGTTCTCTTCCGTCAAAGTTTCGGGGTATTGGTTCTCGAAATTCGGGGGGTCGTGAAGGGTTTGAGGGCCTAGCTGAAAATCCTGAAAGTTGTCGGGATATTGATAGTGCTCCTCAGAAAAAGTTTCTTGTGAATTAGATGGAAATTCCTGAAACTCTGGATTATATGCGACTTCTTGATATTCCTCGTTAGAGTAATATTGTGCCGGATAGTTAATATGATGAGTTCTTGGTTGATTGGCATTCCTATTATAGTTTGGGTTTGGTTGTATTACAGACGGTCGTTGAAACTGATTTGGTCTATTAGGGAATTGAGTGGGCCTCTGATTTTGATTGGAGAATGTCTGTTGTATAAATGGCCTTTGTTGTTGTTGCTGCTGTTGCGGTTGTTGCGGGGCAGCATATTGTCTTTGGAAATTTAAATTTGAATAATTTTGGGGGGTGAAATTCGGGTATTGCGGTGATTGTTGACGTGCACGACATTCGTTTATGACGTGTCCGGTTTTTTTACAATACGCGCAAATTTTTTGAAAAGGTGTTGTAGCGTTAGGTTTCCTTACTGGGGCTTGATTATCTCGGGGATTAGTAATTGGTTTATTAAATTTTTGATTCTCAAAATAGGAGAGTTGAAGCTCTCGTTTGATTCGTGCTGAAGCTTCGAGCATAGTATCGGGGTTTCCAGCCCTTATAATTTGACCTAACCGCGGTTCTAGCCCGGTAAGCAAGGTGTTTAGAGTCATAGTCTCCACGAGTTGAGACTGTGCATCTTTCTGATCTGGAGTTAATCGTGATTTTTGCACTGCGGCGTGCATTTTAGCGTTATGCGTTTGCAACCTGGAGAAGAAAGTTAAAGCGGATTCATTTGGCAATTGTTTAACGCGTTGCAGGTCTTGAATTAACGACGTCAAATCTCTGGAATCACCGAAATGAACTGCCAGTAACTGTTTAATTTCTACCCAAGTGGCTGGGTTCCTAGAATTGATTAATTGAGCAGCTCGCCCACGAAGCTTGTTTTTGATGTGAAGCGTCAAAAGAATACGCTGGTCTCCGACTGCCATGCGTTGTGCATGATCACAAGCGTTTAAAAAGGTGTTTAGTAAAATTTGGTCTCCATCAAACTCTGGGACAATGGAGAATATCTCCGATAATTTATATGGTTCTATTACTTGCTCACGCTGTTCGCGAATAATTTCTTGTTGTTCACGAGCTATTTCAACCTGTTCTTGAGCCATTGTTACAATTTAGTTATTTAAAATTTGAGAGAAAAAAAAATTGGAGGTAGGAGATATTGGACAATAGAACACTTCGCGTTTAAAAATAAAAATGAAAATAAAATTCGATGCACTTATGATTCAATTGTTAAAAGTACTTACATAAAGGTTTTCATTAGTTGCGGGATTGTGTTTTGTTCTTAAGAGTGCTTTGGTTGGTTTCTTCTTAAATGCTAGGGTTGGTTTCTTCTTAAATGCTAGGGTTGGTTTCTTCTTAAATGCTAAGTTTCTTGAATGTGTGGTTTTCTTGGTTTGAAGGGTTCGAGGTTCGTTTTCCGTTGAAGGATTGAGATCCACCACTACCAGTTAGGCTCTGGTTCCTTGTTCTGGTAGAGTTGCTGCGGATCCTACCGACTGCGCCAATTGTTAGATCTTGAATCTTGGATTTAACTTTTTAAAAACAATTTTTATTTTATTTAAACAAAAGAGTATTTATTATTATTTTTGTTTAGTTAGTTCACAATTTAATCACTTAAAACTAATTAATAGTTAGTCTCCGAGCATTGCTCTTAATGGAGAAACTAACGATGAGATTAATAACAATAAAATATTAAAATACAGAGAGGCTTTGCTCTATTGAAATTAACTTAGTGAGTTTACTGAACGATGCAGGACTGAAGCCAAAAGCGTCGTTCAGTCGTATTTATAATGTTTGCATAAAATGCAGATTAAACAGAAACTAAATCTATGCATCAGGGTTTCACAAAAGTAACCTAAGCTAGAACGTGCAATTTGGAATATTAAAGTATTGAATTACAAAGATAAAGAAAGATATGAAATAAAGAAATGAATTTGTTTTGGAAAGTATTAAATTACTTATGTGAACCTGTCGATAAGGACTTAAAGAATAATATGGTTACACAAATGTTATTATATAATACAATGCTTAAATCTAATATAACATTTATATCAGCTATTAGCAAAAGCACATGTTGAGAAATATTAAATTACCACAGGAGTAAATGACGTCGCACAGCTGTTAATATATATTTTTTTAGGTAAATATTAGAGGGAGACTACAGAAAATTTTATTTTTTTACATTTTGCTCTAAAATCAAAAGATCTTTCAGAAAACATAATAAGAAAATATGCTAAATGAGCCCATTGTCCCCATCATAATATATGTATTTGTGATTATCCTTCGATTTAAGTTTAAATTTGCACCCTCCTAGGCTCTATAAAATTAGTCATGTTAAGGGGTAATTATCATGCGCACACTAAGATTATGATCATCCTTTATGTATTAGATTCTGTTTATGCAAAGTCAAACACGGTATGCAGCCAACTATAATATTTGAGTAAATGTTTTATATCCAAAAACACCATCTGTTATGGCAATTTATAAATTATAATGTAACTGATGAAGCGCCAACAACTGTTCCACATCTTTGAAGAAGCTGAACTTAATTGTTATGAAAATCGTGGAAGCTCGATCAATCTCTACAGAGTAAATAATCGAGTTCATCAGGAAGAGTTTATTTAGAGAAAACCCCTTTATAGTCTAGGAATATTAGATGAAGTAGAATTAAAACCTCGAAAAATGAATGCCAATTTACAAATAGACTTAACAGATGAAAATAGTAAATTATTAAAAAATCGTCGTCCATAACAGATTTACCTGAAAATTTTTTAATGGATTTCTGTAACCATAAATGTACTCGATAGTTTTACTGAAAAGTATAAATAGCTAAAAATTGGCCATTTCTGAAAAAACAGCTTTTGTATAACTTTATATACTTGTAATTTCTATAATCATCCTATCAAGACATACCGAGAAATAATTCAAGACAATTTTGTCGGATATATTTTAACATCTTATAAAAAATAATGAATTTCACAAAATCCTCCAAAGAAAGGTGTGTAGCGGAAAAACTAAATGGAGAAAAATCTCTTCGTAATGTTTAACTACAACAGTATATTTAAAGAGACTATAAACTTTTCTTATACTTACGGCTTAAAAATATTGTTCTTGAAAATAATTATAAAATATCATTTCGTTTTTTTGCCAATTTACCAATCAAAAAGGGTTGTACTAATAACCCATTTGTAGGGAACAGAATTACCTTTCAATTTTCTAAGGAATATTTTATCACTTCCACATCCACGTACTGGATGTAAGGAGATGGGAAGGAAGTATCAGGGAAAAGAGAACGATAATATGATAGAATTGATAGCTGACTAATATTGCAATGCTGTATCCTAAACTGGAGTACCTCTATATTTTTACATAAAAACAATAAAGAGTAGGTTCTAAATGACGAAGACTTTATAAAGAAAAGCAAGAATTAACGAAAACATGTATTTATTGAAACATATTCTTTATAGGATTTTGCAAACAGCAGAAAAAATAACTATCTAGTAGAACTAAAAGAAAAACTGTGTGTAAAAATATTAATGAAATCTTTGCATTCTTCCGATAACCTGAATTCTGGTTATGCTAGCAAATTAAAATCCTAAAATAAATTTGTATAATTTCTTATTTGAAAATTCTCATTCAACAACTAGCATCCACACAGTCCCTACGACCATGCAGATTATATCTACATAACCCCCTACGGTCATGAAGATTCAGTTAAAAATGAATGAATGAATTTATTTACCTATCTTGCCTTAAAAATTTTTCATTCTAATGGATTACATTTTCATGAAATCTATCATTCTGCTTTGGAAATGCTCACAGCCAGTTCCATAATAGAAACTAAAGGACCTTTACTGTTAAAAGTAGGCTTTAACTTGCATTACCCGTTCCATAATACTACTTTTACGTAAATATCGTTAAAGCTAAAATCCCAAATTCGGGGCTTTTACCTAAAAGCTAGCTTTAAGTAAACTGTCAAACAGATATTTTTGCATGTGTATAACCTCACTTTTCTTATTCGTTTCGTTAGTCTGTGGTATGTTTATTGTTAGTGCACATCTTCAAACGAATGTGTGAAAATGAATAATGCAATGCTAGATATAAGTACGAGCTCCTCTTCAAAAAATGAGGATGATGAGGCAGATATCACGGTTAGGAGAGTGAAAGTGTATAGAGGACGGCAAGATCATTTTAGACAATACGACGATATGGAATTTCTTGAGAGATGTAGGTTGATGAAACCAACAGTAAGTGCATTGCTGGAACGAAATGAACATTTCCTACGGTTTCCCACAAAAAACTAAGTAGTAAAGATGTGTACTTACTCCTATGTTCTAAAAAGTCATCCTGAAATAACTAGTGCTCAATTTGAAATCAACAGTCAATTTTTGTTACAGAGGAGGAGCGATACAACTTATTGTCCAGTTGTCGTTAACACTGACGTTTTATGCAACAGGCAGTATGCTTATTTCAGCTGGGGATTTTATGGGGGTATCAATAAATGTTCATTTTGAAACACACTCAGATAACAAATTGAACACCCAACAATAGATACACGTGATACAAATACAAAACTAACCGAAATTGGAAAAACTGAAAAAAACTTTGCAGCGAACGTTAACAATGTCAAACTTTGCTGTCGAATATCTAAAATAGACGTTTCTGAATTCACGTCGAAGGGGATATTTAAAATTCAGCATACCCAACATTTCAAAAACAACGAAAATGCGACTTTATCTTTATGAAAAGGAGCAACCAATCCCCTTTATGAAATGGGCTCACTTTAAAATCAGTCAAAATGAGGGTTTTCTCTTAACTTCCTTTAACTAAAGTTACTTTAAAGCGCTTATTATGGAACTGGCGTTAGTCTTTGAAATGTTTCCATTACTCTGGAGCTCCTCAGAAAGGCACAAAGCTGCTCATAAAAATGTTTCATGCAAAACCAAGAAAATTTCTAAATAAGTATGAAATAATTTTATTTGACATTGACTGATAAAAACAACAGATCTTCACCTATCTGTTGAAACATCTTCATGAGTGGCTTTGTGCCTTTCTGATGAGCTCCAGAATAAGGGCGAAAAACATTTTAAAGGCTAAGCATTTCCAAAACAGAATGATAGATTTCATGAAAATGTAATCCATTAGAATGAAAATTTTTTAAGACAAGACAGGTAAATCAATTCATTATAGGCCTTTGATCTCATTTTTAACTGAATCTTCATGAACGTAGGGGGCTAGGTAGATACTAGTTTAATCTGCATGGCCGTAGGGACTGCGTGGATGCTAGTTGTTGAATGAGAATTTTCAAATAAGAAACTAGACAAATTCATTTTAGGATTTTAATTTCCTAGCATAACCAGAATTCAGGTTATCGAAAGAATGCAAAGATTTTATTAATATTTTTACACATAGTTTTTCTTTTAGTTCTCATATATAGTTAATTTTTCTGCTGTTTGCAAAATCCTATAAAGAATATATTTCAATACAATTATAAGCAAGCAAATAATAATTCACTTTTAAACATATATTTATATTCTATTATGCTCAAACTTTTTGAAATGCTTTGTTCTGTTTCTTCTCAGGATGTTTCTAAATCGTACGTGATAGAAAACAATTGAAATCAGTTTTAGTAACCACTCAATTAATTTTTTTCCCACTTATTTAAAGTCGCGGCGTCGGTCTATTTCCGTTACTGAGACCTATCACCATCACCAGGAGACGGTAGCTCAATCTGGAAATTTTGCCGAACTACTTCTCTACCGAAGAGTAGGGATTTCTTACTCCCTTAACATATAATAGACAAGGGACCGACTGCTTTACATCCCCTTCGAAGGATGGTATATCCGCTATGTAACCCTCGCCTAAAGTCACATATCTTCCACGCATGCACTGATATATAAGCCGTTAGAAGATGGAGCGAGAACGCTGTGTTTCTCTAGACTGGTTCACCCAGGGGTAGGGCACTTAAGTACGATATATCTCAACACGATTTTCAGAACCATCCGTCACCATTTTTTTCACTTCCTTTTTTGTTCAGTAGATGACGCAATGTTGTTTCCAAACTGATAGATCTGCCATATTTGAACTTTTCGCGATAGTTTTGGCACGTATATTAAGGTGTTTGGTGTTTTGTGTAGTTTGTTAGCAGAATAGAAGATATAAGCTTTTAAAAGTTATAAGGTGTGTTTTTTTTATTAATAATATGTGTTTCTTGTACAAATTTTATATACTTTGATTTCTGACAGAATGACTACCCGAATTAGGCCTTGTTGTGTTCGAGGGAATCAAGACTTGTTGACCGAAATGAGTGAAATTTTTTGTGAAAGCCACATAAATTTAAAAAACATTTTTGTGGATATAACTTTAATGTGCGTTTATTATTATATTAACATTATTACTAATATTGTCAACGGCAAAGTTACTCGTCGTAAAGATTTAGACCCCGTATGTAAAATTGCATACAAATAACTTGTAAAAAAAAGAAAGAAGAAAAATCTATATGTAAATTAAATAAAAATTTTGAATCTCATTGTTTTTTTAAGGAGTTAATACATACAGCTGTGTTATTTTTTTCTTTCAGTAAAATTAGGTACATTAACACGTCTCTTCTACCTCCGATTAGTTATTTATTCAATACATTATTTGACAAATTGATAATAAAGAAGTTGTTAGAGAATGTAACGACGAAATTAATACCTAATTATTTGGTGATGAAAAGACCTGGTCTAATTGTACCTTCTGCCGAGGTAAAGGCCACCCCTTGTGCAAATACGTATTTTTTAAATTTGCCGTTTTGTGTGGGCCTGAACCATTTTTACAGTGTTCTGTAATCATACCTAGTAGCTGTAGATAAATGGGAGTGATGCAAATTTAAATTTACACATGGTAATGTGTCCCTGCAAGGGATGTCGCTTCTTGATGTTTTGTGATTCAACATTTTAACATTGAGTGGGCTATCTATTGAATACTTTATTTATGGGTTCACCCGTCCAAGTGCTAACCACTCTTGACGTTGCTGCAGTTCCGTATCGAAATACGAATACAGGCAGACGTATCTACGCTCTCTCATTCAATTCAGTAAGATTAGGTTAATTGAAACAAACTACTTTTAAAGAACTTATAAGTGCAGGTTGTTGCCAATTTTTAAAAAATGAACACATCAATTCATAAAGAATTTAATGATCTAGCGAACAGTTTCAGAATTGTCCCACCATTATTATGTCATTTTCAGCAAGGAAGTAACCATTTGCAAGTTTTTATCGTTATTAACTTTTTCGTGGTGCAAACTTGTATTTCTGGGCTATTATTTATGAAAGCATATTTTCGCAATTTTGAAAAACTCATTACTACCTTTGATCATCTAACACTGACATAACAAAATTAAAATTTCAAATAAACAAATAATTGCATTTGCATTTCTTGGCAGATATTTAATTATTTCGATTCGTAAAACATGTGTTTTGAAGGTTGATTCAGTACATTACACTCGCACTGGCCTTTTCTCTATTTATTTAAATGTTCGCTAGTTTATTTCATTTAGTACGGTTACAGTTAACATCATTGCTGAAAAACCTCCAATGCCAAAATACATCCGTGTCTATCGTTTCAACAGCTTATCCATGGCATAAGCTTACATTTCACTTCGGTAATAGAATTTTACAACCGACTGGCCGACTGAAATTAAATTAAATTGAGCAGTTTCTTTCCATCTAATAAAATTTCTCCTATTTATTTATTTCTTATTTCAATAACAATAAAATTCGGAGATTTATTATTATTTAGCCGCGTATTAGTTCTCGGAAAAATATTAATTCTAACTACATATTGTTTCAATAAACAGTTGGACATCTAAAATATTGTTTAAAGGAAAAGTTTTTCAGGTAGTGGTTAAAATAAATAAACTAGTAAAGAAAATTACGTAATTTTTTAAAATGAAACAACTGCAGGCCTATACATATTTTATAGGAAGTTTTGTATAAATATTTGAAAAAATGAACTGCTTCCACATCCACGTTTCACGACAATCTAAACCTATCTCAAAAAATTTTTATTTGAAAATTTTAAATGGAAAAAAATGTTAAAATTTTGAAAATTATGAAAATTTTTTATAAAATGGGTGATGGAACAAATTTTTTTTTGCTCAAATTTAAAATATCCACGTTTCATGACATTCTAAACATACATCAAGAAAGAAATTTGTTTTGAAAATTTTAAAAATATATTTATTTTTTATTATTTTACCACCACAATAGAACAGATGATGGGAAACATTTTTTTCTCCAATTCTAAAATTTCCACGTTTCATTATATTTTCAACCTATTTCAACAAAAAAATGTTTTGAAAATTTAAAAAAAATACCACCACTATACAGTAGATGATGGAAAACAGTTATCAGGTTTTCTCTGTAATAATAGGGCTAAGTACATGGCGATTATAATTCCCATATGTGATCTCTTAATAATTTTTTAGACTGACCGTCTTGTATGAATAAAGAGGGAAGTTCTGTGTAAATACCTTTACCGATTTTTTGTTTTACTATGTTTGTCAATTAATAATACACTTTTCTTACATGATTTACAAACTGTTTACTTAATAATATGCATTTAGCATAGTGTGACGTGCTTTCTTCCAGTTGCCTGGCGCATAGGCAAGTGGAAGCGTCACTTTAGCACTGAGCTATATTTCGGTTAAATTCGGTAATCTCGAGCGCCACCTTTGCAATTTTTACGTGGGGCAAAGGTCCCACATTAGCCTCCTAAACGCAGCCTGTTGCAGTAGGGCTGGGATAGCTACAGTGGAGACACGGTATGTCCAGGAGTCTGGACGGCAGATTAGACTTTCACTCACATTCAACAGTAAAAGGCAGATGTCAGTAAATAACAAAGTTTATTAACATACAATGACATTTTTACAAAACGATAAAAAACGGTTAGGTACCAAAATACTTCTTATACATAAAATAAAAAAAATTAGGATATGCCAATTTAATTTAATTTGATTTAGGTAGGGCGCCATTGTGTGACGTACGGGTAATCAGGCCGTGAGAAGCTAGTTAGCTACTAGTTACTCATTAATGCGGAAGCAAGCGGTGGTAAGCAAGCAAACGGTGAAAGCGGCAAAAAAAACAAAAGCGGTAAAAGAAAAACAGTAAGCGGAAAAGAAACGGTAAACGGTAAGAAACAACACCAAAGTAACAAAAACGGTAAGTAATTTAAAAAAACGGACAGCGTGTAAGTACCAGGCAAAAGCAGGCGGATATCAATAGCAGTAATTATGCCTATATGAACGGTCAGAGTGTAAGTGTGAAGAACTTGGCAAAACTAAATAAAACTGATACCAAATAAATAAAACGGTTTTCCGATTTGGTACGGTGTGTAACTTAAGTCACAGTCGGATCGGAAAATAGAACGGTTATCGAATTTGGAGCGGTGTGTAACCTTGGTTACACTCGGTTCGGAACATACAACGGTTATCGGATTTGGTATCAGTTTGCGGCGGGGATTATTCTGCCTAGACGGACAGATAGCAATAATCAGAACGGTGGTATTTCGGTTCGGTTCGGAAATGTTGAAATTACATCAACACTTTATGCGGAGTTTGCCAAGCGCCTCAAACCCCACAGCCGGGTGCCTTCATTAAATGCATTTCGGTTCGGCCACGTGGTATCTTGTCGGCTTTGATGCGGAAAATTTCTATGTATCACAATATAATGTTAGTTAATTTATTTACGGTAGCCTAGATTTTATTCTCAATTCCCGGACTATAACACATTTTTACAAATTATTTCAAAGTAAGGAATTTTGTTCCATTTCGTATCAGTACAAAATATTGGAAACAAAATAAACGGTAAATTAACAACACTACAATAAATTTCACAAAAATAATTTTTGCAAAGACAGATTTTATTTGGCTACGAACTAGCTAAAATAAAATATACGGTAATTATAACTTCTACACCTTTGGTAGAACAATAGATATTATTTTATCGCAGTACCATCACAAATGGTCAGGATTAAAATAATATAAATGGTAAACGGTAAACAGTTTTCTTTCGAAATGTCATCTATGTTCTTTTTTCCCATTTAGAAATTCTTAAGAACATAGCTACTTGGATAAAATCGGAGAAGTTGACTGGTCCTAACTCGGATTCACTTACTATTGTAATAATTTAACTTTAAATTTATTTAATTTCGGCTAAGTCGGAAAATAATAATTATATTCTGATACATTTAAATGGAATCGGTTTCAAATTATTGCTTAAAACAGGCAGTTCAGTGTATTAATCTTATCGGTGTTATTATAAAAAGCGGCGGCGATGATAAAACGGTGTACTTACATATGGTGAATATACGGGATAATACCCGACTGGGCTGTTTGACGGATCAGACAGAAGTGATATTCAAATCTGCTCTAATGAAACTCATTTGTACTGGCTGACTTACCAACGCCTTATAATTAATGTTAATATTACGGACAGCCCTCTCACTGCCAGGTTTATCAAATTACCTATTTAAAGTAGAAATCTGTTTCGCGGTTTTAGCTAGCTAAATTAGGAGAAATCTATAATAATAATTACAATACATATGTCCGAATGTAAGCGGAGCAAATAACGAAGTATATATTATTAATTTAAACTGCATTTTTGACAACGGAAAATTTACCTCGTTACAATAGTTAAGTGGAAGAACAACCCTATAGTAGAATTTCTACTACAAGAGTTGAACTTCGCCATTTATTTTCATTATAAAATTATAGTTACTGCGTTAAAATATAAACTGAAAGAAAATAATAAAGACGTTCATTATTATTAATATTACTATTATTATTATTATATATAATGTCAGCTGCACCTTTGCCCTTCAAAACTTTTCTATTACGATCCGATTATTTATTCAAAAGTTATGAAAGGTTTTGTACCGAAATGCAGGAAAAAGTCGTTCGTGTGTTGGTTTGTGACGCCATAAATTTGATCCTCATTTAACGCGAGAACCGTTTTTTTGTATAATTTTTTTTAAATTTTCATCTACGCGACAGTTTTGTATTTTTCGTATTTTAAAACTTTAAGCTTTAACACCAGAATCATAGAGAAATATCGTCACCGTATACCAAACTGCACATAAGTTTACAAACGTCTTGCAATATGGCAGCCTTATTAGATTCACCATTTATAATGTTTAACTTCTGACAACAGATTTAGTACCAGCTACTTCGAAAATACCAAAATACCAAAATACCAATTTTAATGCGCCTCCGCCAAATGTTTAAATAGAAAAAACTTTTTCCAGACTTTTAGCGTCAAGCCATATTTTGCAAAATATATCATAGAAATCGCTTGGGCCATCTCAGAGTAATGATCGAAGAAATACAAAACAGAAATAGCATGCATACGAGTTGAATCGAGAACTTTCTCCTTTTAAAAACGTTCAGTTATGAACTAACTGATACGATAACTATGTATTAACAACACACCAGGGAATGATATTATATTGTTGCTACCAATGCCAATGACAATTTGTTGAAGTAATACGAATGTTTAAGTCCAGTTCGTGCTTCCATTAGAAAACCTGATGGCGCCACTGTAGTTGTTTTTTAATATCTATAAATATTCACCGACTATTCTCACCTAGTTTATTGGTCGCCAGGGTGGTCTACTTTTTTGTATTCTGTTAAAACTAATAATTTTATCATCATATATGTTTACTGCTCGAAAAACTTTAACACGAAAATAAAAAACATTCGATGAAACGATGTATCTGCAGATTGTAAACAAGTATTCCTACTAAATCAAAACACAATTTTCTAGTTTGACATCAGAATGAAAACACAAATTTTATGTATACATTAATTGCCGCGCTTATGAGCTGAGCATAAAAGCAGTAAAAAGCCTTTGACGATTTCCTTATTACAGCATTTTTAGGACAGATGTTTGAAGTGCAAAGATACACAATTGTTTAATTTTTTTCAACCTTTTCTGTAGTGGTTAAATTATTACGTTTTTGAAGGAACTTAATTATTTTAGTTTATAACTTATAGTAGACATAAACAATGTTTGTAAATGAGGACTTTGTTGACAGGCCTAAAAATGGCTCATAAATAAAAGTACTTAATGATGACCTTATTTTTTAGTCCTTTGATGCTTCGTTGTAGGCACTATTAAAGCAAACCATATGTTAATTTACACGTGCAATTCTCTATCGTTTAGCAAAAGTAATTAATTAATTTATGCTAGTTTAAACAACGGTCTATTAAATTGATGTCTGGATTTAAGTGTTAAACCGCAAGTCAAAGGACTCCGCAGTAAAACAGATCCCGGCCGATTTTCCCTAAATACAGAATAGAATTTTGAAAACGTAATTCTATTGAGTTGTCAGTACGATATATCTGCTGATGATAAGAATAAATTAATTTTGTGCTTAACACTTACAAAAGTGTATAAAAATAAACAATTTAATCACGGGTACTTAGAAAAAGGTTTGTCCGTGGCCCATTGCATATCTACTATTAATTAATAAGGACAGTGATAAATCAGGTGCAAAAGGTTTCTTACAATTGGCAATAAAATTGTGCTTACTACTAAAGTAAAACATAAATAAAGTAATACAAATTATAATCTTGCAATAAACTAATACAAAGATTTAGTGGACTGAAAAACGGGGAAAAAGTCGCTTCCTTCTCGACTTTTTTTTTTTTAGGGTACAACCACATGGGATCTTTACAAAATGATAGATAGGGTCCCTGGCCATCTGAAATCGGCAATTACAACATTTTTTAGTAGGGACAACATTTTTTATTGCGAAATTTGTCAAAACTATGTTTTATTACTTTTCACACATACCTCGCGATATCTCCGGAACCAATTTTGATATATTTTTTTTTTTTTTTGTAATCGATAAAGGAAGTGTGGGCGAAGATAACTGCAGTATTGTCGTTAGTATGAAAAATTTAGTTTTTTTGTGAAACTAGGAAAAACTTTGATATTTACTTTTTTGCAGCACTATTTTCAGTAAGCGAGAAACTTTTTTGTTTTAAGAAATTTTGCTATATTATCTGTGTACCAAACAAGGCCAAAGCTTCAAAAAAGTTTTTAAAAAAAGAATCACTATTCTATGTCTTATAGTTTTCGAGTTATAGTCAGTTAAAGTTGAAAGTTTCCGCAGCCGCCTTTAATTATTGTGCATCGCCTTCTAAAGAACGCACCGCGCCGGCCGGCGAGCAGACATATCCGCATCCGCATGCTACTTATACAGTCTTGATTCACTTTGCTAATAAGTTACAAACTATCTTTGCGTGTTAATATTACTGCGATTATATATTATTGTGTATATTTGGAGGTGTGTGTCTACCCATATTTTTTTTTGTTAACAATGGAGTGTTTATTTTGTGAGCAGGCTCTACAAGAAAAAGATAAACATGTGACACAAAATCCGAGATTGCAAGGATTAAAAACAATTATAAGTGCTGCAGAAAAAAGAAAAGACATTTCTGCTCAAAAAATTTTACAACAAAAGGAAGACATTCTAGGAGGAAAGGTTAAAGTAAGATTTCATTTAACTTGCAGACAAACATTTATTAGTTCGCAAAATATTGGATATGTTTCCCAAAGCAGTGAAAACGAAAATGCGTCATCGTCTCGGGCAAGATACCATAAAGACGCATTTAATATTCGGAAAATGTGTCTAATATGTAACAGATCTGGAAAGAAAGTTCAAGAGCGCTTAAAATCTGTGCAGACAGGTAGGTTAATAAAGTTTAAATTTCTTAGAAATATAAAAGCCAAATTACGTCTGCTTTAAAAAATCTTGCTTCACTATATGAATTTTTATACATTTTTAAGGGGTATTTATTTACTAAACTCAAAAATACTTGATCACATTTAGGCAAAAAACTTTTTTCCTCCTTTTTCCCTGTTTCGAAGTAAGTAAAATTAGAGGGCCAAAAGAGATAAGAAGACTAAATAGCAGTCAAGAAGAAGCTGACACAAAACTGATACTCCACGTTCTAGCAGAGCTAAAAGTAGATAAAAAAATTCTGGTAAAATCTGTTGATACCGACGTCCTGATCTTGCTGTTACATTTTTATTGTAAAATATCAGTTATGTCCCAAAGCAATATATACATACAATTAGGACATGGTAAAAATTCACATTTTTTGTCTATTAACAACATTGTAGCAAATTTAGGGGCAGAAATGTGCAAAAAACTACTGACAATTCATTGCTTAGCTGGCTGCGACACAACAAATGCAATGTATAAGATAGGCAAGAAAACAGCATTTGATATGTTATCCAAAAATATTGATTATTTAAAAGATAAGAAAGATATATGTTTTAAACTTATTTGTGATAAGTATTTTGTAAAAGTTTGAATAATTACTAGTATTTTCTGGTAATATATTTTCATTTGTTTCTATTGTTATAGAGCTTTTACAGTTCCAGGAAGTTGCATTTGCATATAATTATATTAAAAGATTTAGAAAATCTTCCCTTTTTATCAGAAGATAAAGGCATTGGAAGTTAGTACTAAATATATACTTTACTTGTATAGAAACAAAAACAAAAATATTGTTTCCTTGAATCAATTACGATGGTACCTAACAACGGAATCAAATCGCCCAGCTTCTGAGTTGCTTTTAGACATGTAAAAAGGTAATAATAATTTTTCTAAGTCGTTCATGCTTAATAGAAAATATCTACATACATCTATTATTGTTTTAGGTGTCTGTATCAATTAAAAATTTGGTACAGTAGCCACATTCAAGAGATGCCAGTAGAAAATCCGACTCTATACGGATGGACATTAGAAGAAAATACGTGGTAGGCCAATTTTTCTTCTCAAGAACCAGTACCTGATGATATAAGAAAAACTTTGACGATACGATGTTCCGACAAAACTTGTAACAATAATAGGTGTACCTGTGTTTTACAAGGGTTAAAATGCTGCAGTGACTGCAAATATGCAAACTGCAGTAACAGTTTAATCAACGAAACCTCATCAGGTGGCCAAGATTGTTAATCTAAACTGAAGTAATAGCTATAATAATATATTTTTAAAATGTTTAGGAACTTTTATTTACAGGTATAATCAAGTTGACGGTCCCGCAATATCGCTGTACGCAATACCAATAGCATTTACACCTAGCCGCACGGCCCGGCCGGCTAAACCACACCGGCCTGCAGTTAGTACTACATGCTTAAACGGAGGCGCGGGAACTTTCAACTTTAACTAACTATAACTCGAAAACTATAAGACATAGAATAGTGATTCTTTTTTTAAAAACTTTTTTGAAGATTTGGCCTTGTTTCGTACGCAGATAGTATAGCAACATTTCTTAAAACAAAAAAGTTTCTCACTTACTGAAAATAGTGCTGCAAAAAAGTAAATATCAAAGTTTGTCCTAGTTTCACAAAAAAACTAAATTTTTCATACTAACTACAATACCGCAGTTATCTTCGCCCACACTTCCTTTATCAATTACAAAAAAAATAATAATAATATCTAAATTGGTTCCGGAGATATCGCGAGGTATGTGTGAAAAGTAATAAAACATAGTTTTGACAAATTTTTTACAAATTTCGCAATAAAAAATGTTGTCCCTATTAAAAAATGTTGTAATTGCCGATTTCAGATGGCCAGGGACCTAATCTATCATTTTGTAAAGACCACATGTGGTTGTACCTTAAAAAAAAATTTTGAAACGTTTTTGCTGCTTTTTCAGTCCACTAATTTTAAAATATCCAGGTTTCAAAGCATTCTAAATCTATTTAAAGGAAAATGTTTTGATTTTTTTTAGGACTTCTATGGAATAGATAAAAAAAATATTTTTGCTCTTTAAAATTTCATGACATTCTAAACCTACTAAAAGAAAAAAATCGAAAATTATTTAACTACTACTAGACTTCCACTCTACTACGTGGATATGCAACTAAAAATGTGACAGATGGTAACAAAATTGGCAAGGAAGACACCTGTTACAGTTTTATTGAAAAATATACAGAGTTTTTAGATGAATCAATCTATAATAAATACTCTACATATGTTTCGGCTTATTAGGCCTTTATCAAGAGTATTACATAGTGAATACTAAAGTTTCCGACGTGCTTATTCTAATTTATACCTACAAGTATTTATATCTTAATCGGTCGTTCTTGAATATTAAACAAATTGATAAGAAGTATCCATTGATTTATATAATCAGTTTAGGTCGACTCCAAACTTTGCATAATTAAGGATTTTAAATTAAGTCCTAAATAGATTAAGTCATAAACAGATTAAGATATAAATACTTGTAGGTATAAATTAGAATAAGCACGTCGGAAACTTTAGTATTCACTATGTAATACTCTTGATAAAGGCCTAATAAGCCGAAACATATGTAGAGTATTTATAATATATAGATTGATTCATCTAAAAGCAGTGTTTAATTTATAATTAACAATTATTTTCAAGATGTTTCACAAGGTACCTACCACAAGTTCAGTTCGGTGTATTATATACAGAGTGGTCACCCTAAGAAATAATTCAACCGTGGTGGAAATGATAAAGGTATTTACGCAAGCAATTTATTTAATATTGACTTCATGCTATTGGATCACCACTCTGTATATTTTTTTGACCAAAAGTTATCAGGTTTTCTTTGTAATAATAATGATAACTACATTCCGATTATGATGCTGATATGTCGTTTCGTAATTACCAATTTTTTTACAGTGACCGCCCTGTATAAATAAAGAGGAAAGTTCTGTGTAAGTGTCTTTAGCGATTTTAAAAAACAAAATTATGCTATCACTAAATAGACTAGGCTCACTCGGAAGCGTATTGTAAATTTTATATAGATAATACAGCAAATATTTTAGAGTTGTGGTTTTATATGAAATAGGAAGTACATGTTTCTGATTTTTTATGATTCTAGTGTTACATTTATGTACGGAAAGGTTTGCGGAATTTTTATGTTTATAATAATATTTAAATATATCAAATATATACAGCTCTCCTAAAGTTAGAACATTAAAATTGGAATGAAATATATCAATTAAATAATATTTTAAACGTAAGAAATTTGTATCATTATTATTTTTCATGATTGACATTTAAATATCATAATTACTTTACTAATATTGACAGAGAGGTGAAATGTTAACATTTGTTTTACCAAGACCATATATTTGTGTGAGTTTCAATCATGAGCTATTTAATATAATTAATATCTACTAATTGACATATGTTTTATATTTAATTATTTTTGTATATTACTTTCACTATTTTAAAATTATATATGTATTAATTAATATGGTACATGTCGTTAATGTTGTATATTACATCAAATTGTATTAAGATTACCCTGGCAATTACAAGTTGTTCTAAACTCAGCTGCCAGATTTTCAAGATCGTTGTTCAAAATCGTTGTGTGTGTGTGTGTATATCAATACATTTAAATTTGAATTTGAACATAGGGCAGAGCCCAGTAACAATTCATAACTAGCTTATTAAATCGGCTTTCGTTTTCTCAAACAGTTAATATGTTCATGTTCAGAGGCTGATCAATGACTATGTTGAGGTACTTGATGTTATCAGTTTGTTCTATATACAAATTACATGAGTGAAAAACATATGAAGCTGGATAATTTATCATTCATATAAATTAGATCCTTTATATATAAATTACGAAAAGTACCAGTCCAAGAACTGTGCCTTGTGACACACGCTACTTGAATTCTTTAATTCCTTTATTATTTGTTAAAATATATCGTTTCTGTTAAGTTATAGACACATCGCAGCATCTGCCCTTTACATATATTATTTCAGAAGCTTTACATTGCTGACAGTGTCAAATGCCCTTACTAGGTCTAGATAGGCGGTAGCTTCATTTTCATCATTATATGCTATTGTTGACAAGATCGTAATAACATTCTGGATATTTATTTGGCCTGCATCCTCATTTATTATTTGAAAGGAAGCGGATAGTCGAATGCCATGTATTCCTGGAGAAACATTATTACCTAGACTGTGACTGTCAATGTAATTGGTGGTTCTTTGTTCAAGTATCGACTCAAGCACTGCTACTGATACAGAGAAAGACCTAGGCAACAATTACAGCATGGCACTAAAGGTAATTCTTTTAAATACTAATAGACATGCAAAATGTGAACAATATTCATGGGCCCATTTTGTACACAAGTTTTTCGTTGTAGTTGTGAATTAAGTTTTAGCAGAAAAAGTATTTTTTGTTCGACATTAATTGAAAATATGGCGAAGGTGCCGAATGAACTGTATTGAAATTGGCGGATTCTTAGGGGCTGGTACTAAATCATATGTCAAAAGTTAAACTTTCAAAAGAGCGAATTCAATAGGGCTGCTCTAATTTCATAACTGTTGCTACCAAAAGGGTGGAGAATTTAAAAAAAATTGAGCTATCTTTAAAAGACGACAACTGAAAGTTATGACGTAAAATTTCACCATCGTTCGGTTAATTGAATCTTAGTATCTAATCGCGATATTGCGGTCGGTGTTAAAATTAACAAACAACAAAATCGAACATTTTTTACTGACCTTAATATTGATATTTAGTAATAAGGTTCAATTAACTTGATACTGAAATTTTATTTAATAATTTTTTCAAATTTATTAAAGACGGTGCAATTTTAAAAGGAAATTTTGAAGGTGGGTTTTTATACACGAAGTTCCTGCCCCTATGTTTTTAGTTTAAAGTATTTTTTATCGCATTTGTTAATTTATTGCCACAAGGAAGTTAATGTAGCTCTTCTTGCATCAAGCTTGAAAGTGTAGACATAAGTCGAAATTACGCCATAGTATTAATTGATTGATTTGCCAGCATAAGGTGGGCATTGCTGTCGATTCCGGGCACCGAGTCTGTGGGTTGGTTCCAACACACAGCCCGGTCGTCCGCCGAACGGCCAGATGCAGCCGCCCACATATTCATTCCACGACTGGGCGGCCCCATCCAACCGCCCGACGGACGACCAGACCGCGTGCCAGAACCAAACCTTGGATGTTTTACATACCGCCGGATCGGCTGCACACGCTGGCTGGATTGGACATGGGACATGCTTGTTGTCAGCAGCGAGAACCACATGATACATGGGGTAGGAACATAGAATGGGAAGTGTAGGTGTTCTCGAGATGCTTCTTTTAAGTTTCCATGCTTCTTTTTAGTTTCCATCGGTCATCCTCGGATAGGAAGTGTATGCGTTTGCCAGATGCTTCATTTTAGTTTTCATTTATCGTCGTCTCCTTATTTATTCTTCTTCTAAGTTTCCTGTTTCTTCTGTTTCTGGATCTAGCAGTGTGCACTGCCTCCTGTCCGCTTGCGTCCATAGGTATATGGTTTCATGTTTCCCAGAAATCTCCGTTTCAGCTCGCCATAATGAGCTTTCATTTATATTAGCCGTTCCACAGGTAAACATCCATTTACGGTGGAAGTGCAGAGAAGGGCTCTGTCTCGTGGTAAAAAGAGTTTTATTTCAGCGGGTTATGAGAAAGAGACCCGATAGAATACTTTGAAAACCCTGTATATTGGTTTGTTTTTGAATATTTATCGATAAGTTATTAGGTAATAAGAGTCAAAGGATGAAAGAGTGACCGCAAAAAAGTGTGAATTTCAGCTTGTTTTTGCAACCCCACAACTTCGAGACGAAAAATACAAATTTAACGTTATATGTCTTAAATTAAAGCTAATTAAAAATCTAGACGGATATATTTTTTAATGTTTTTATTTAGCGGTAAATGCCCTCTATGTACCAATCCCCTTTTAGAGGGTGGTTATCGCTTAATAATAAAATTAGGATACATATGTCCTGCAGTATCTTCTGAGTATTTATCTTATTTATCCGGACTTTTCCTTAGAGTTAAAAGTCATTTTCAGGTTATGATGACACTAATACACATTTCAACCTTCGTTTAGGGGGGTGGTTACCTCCAAACGATAAGTTTGGGAGTCATTTAAGATTCGTGTTATCTTCTCAGTCTTTTGCTTATTTTGCTATATTTTGTCATGTCATGAAGGATTCGTGTTTGCAAGGATGTCAGACTCCCCTACTTACAGTAACCCCCTTTTAGAGGGTAGCTTTTAATTTACTATACATAAGAATATGTTAATACTTGAAATTCTTGACCTATTTTCATAAACAAAACATCAGAATTATTTATTTTATTGTCCATTAAAAAATTATCTACTCTTACCCGTTCAACCCCTAAAATAAGAAATGGAAAAATACGCACGTCTAGATTTTTAACTAGCTTTAATTTAATACCTTTAACGCTAAAGTTGCTTTTTCTGTCTCTAAGTTATAGGAGTTGCAAAAACCAGCTAATTTCGCGGTCATTCTATTATTGATAAAATACCAGAATTAAAAATTGTGTAGACATAATGTATACGCACAAAGTTGGCGCTTTGTAACAAGGGCGACACGGCCGAAGTAAGCAGACAATTGAAAGAATTGGGAGCTTAATTTTATGAAGGTTCCAGAAGATTTGTTGGCATTGGCTGTGGACAGTGGCTGTCACCCCTCATGGCTGAGTCGTTCAGCTGTCTAGAAACGCTCGGCTGAGCGATCAGCATATTTTTATAGTTGCCGCTGATTGACCTTTATAAGATGAAAACAATAATAAAGCGTGTGTTTAATTCAGATCACGGCGAATCCGAGACCATATTAAAACTTGCGATGGAATGTTAGAGCATGTTGAAAAGCTGAGTACCGTACGCTGAAGAAGGACAGAGTCCGCGAGACCTCACAGCTCCTCATCAGGACCAGATAGGTCTCAAGCGAATTCGTACTTCGCATACATGTGCCAGTTTTTGCAATGCATTACCTAAAACTACAAACTTGCTTTTGCAAATCTATAGTAGGTACTTCAAACTCGGCCCGTATCACCACGTGACCTCAATATAAACATTATTGTCTCATGAATACGTATTTGTCCTCTCCACGTCGGTGCATATGGTCAGGCCGGGTCGAGACCACAATCCGCACTTTAAGGAATAGGCGGCGAAAAAATACGCACCGAAACGGTACATCGTTAAATCCATACAAGTGTCACTTTACTACTGAAGCCACTACAACCTATATTTAACTCTCCCAAACTAAGGGATGTGGCAATCGTTGTTTTTCTAAGGAACGATATTTTTCACCGATACGTGACACATAGGCGTAACAGAGACTGCTAAGGCTGTACTAGTATGTGAAATTAACGAAACTTTTAGAGCATTTTTAAGTTACATGTAAAGTACCGAGTGGAAAGTTATGTTGTACGCCCGCTTTATCTTGTTTAGTTTTTCAGATAGAGAAAAACTCGATACATGAATATTGCAGGGATTTAATCAAAATTCACATTCGTTGAATCAAAAAGACAATTCAGCATTAAATAAAATTGATATAGACATACATTTTGTTGTTTTTTTTATTAGTTAAATGCTCTCTACAGTTCTATTTTCTTTTATTATACAACAGGTGTCTATTCAATTACAGAATAGGAACAAAAGGAAATGTACAATTTATGTAGCTTTTCGATATTATACAGTGTCCGCCAAAAAGTCTGCACCATACGGAAAACTTCTTTATTAAATTGTTTTTTTATTGGGTTTCAGCATGAATAATAACCACAAAATTGCCAAAAAAATTTCTCCAAAATGTCATTAGAAATTTTAATGTGGCCTGAAATGCCCGTAATTATCAAAATATGGATAGGTACCACAAGGAAAAGTTGTTTGCAATTGCATTAAGAATCTAAATATGAAGTTTGGTTTGAAAATTTCAATGTTTCAGTTTTTTATTTTCTCTTCACCACCCTCTAGAGGGGTGGACAAAAAAGTTAAGCGATAACCACCAAATCTGATATAGATTAATATTGTAAGAGAAAAAGTGGTTTACATTTTTTCACTAAATAACTCAAAAGTCTAACATTTACGGAAAAAGTGGTATGCGTACAAAAAATAAAATTATGAAATTACAAGTATTTTATTTTTTTATTATTTCTGCACGATAAATAAATATGATAGTTTATCAGTCGAGATATAATGTTTAAGTCTCAAATATGTCAGCATAATGTTAAAAATACATATAATAGAAATTAAAGCTTGAAGTACTCTTTGACATGATTTTTTTTTATCTGTACAGCTTGAAAAATAACGACGTTATGTGCAAGACAATGAGTATTTTGTAATTTCTTTAAATGCAACATTTAAAATTTTCCTGTCGTCATTGGCCATAGAATAGAAATTCCAAATATCTGTAACAGTTTTTATTAATATACAGGGTGTCTCACCGGGAACTGAATCGATCGATATAGAGAAAAGTACGCATCAGAAATTTTTGAAAATTTAGGTTACTAACGTCGGTGTAGCCAATCCAACTAAAATTATTAAAAGCACGGGGTACTTCTGATTATACCAATTTGCTTATTTTAAATGGAACACCCTATATATTTTCGATTTTTCGAGATGACAATAATATTCTGAGTACAGGCATGTACCACACCCTATATCGAGACCTAGTAGTTTCGAAGATATTTGACAGTTTATAAAAAATTTGACAGGTACAACGGTTTTCAAGAACCGTTATAACTATTTCTGTGTAGGACATCCTCATTTGCTCTTTGGCACAGAGAAAGAACACAAGGAGAACTACGTTCTACGACTGAAATAAATTCAATAATACTATATCAGGTGTTCCGTTTTTTGCGTTACATTTTGTCAACTTCAAACCGCAAAAACTTGTTTACAGACAGACAGACAGACAGCTTATTCATGTGAGACATAATACAATGTATACACTTGTCAACAGATTAAAAGTAATGTTAAAATATTAAAAAATTAAAAAATACATTATATACTTACAAAAAACATTAATAGTAAAAAAATTATTAAAAAACTGCTTAATGATCTAACAATATCAAGTTATATGTTGAAAATAGTCAATGAACTCTTGGACTTCATAAAAAACCTCCTCTTTCAGAAAACTTTTAATTTTTTTAATAAATTTTGTATCGTTTAGATTTTTCCATTCATTTGGTAAAAGATTATATAGTTGTACTGATTTATACCTGTAACTATTAATGTTCTTCGATAAACGGAAAAATGGAGCCACTATAGATCTGTGTCTAGTATTATAGCTAGTTTGAATGTGGTATTCCCTAACATGGTTATGTGCATAGATAATACATTCAAATATGTACTGATTGGTGGAAGTAAGTATACCTAAATTTTTAAACAACGGTCTACAGGTGTCATTAAATTTAGAATTTGTAATGATTCTTACTGCTCGTTTTTGCAATTTTAAAATTTTAGTGGCATGTGAAGATCCTCCCCAAAGTAAGATACCATAGCTCATTACGCTATGGAAAAGAGCATGATATGTCATTAAGATAACACTATTATTCACTAAGTTAGTTATATTTTTCAATAGATAGATGCAACTTGACAGCTTTTTGGATAGGCTATCTATATGAGCTTCCCAGGTTAACTTACTATCAAAAATTAGACCTAAACACTTTACAGGATTATTATTTTCGATGCAGACATGAGGGTTTAAGTTGAAAATAAGTGTTTGAGTTTTCTCTTCATTTAACTTTAATTTAATATTGTTAAAATAATCCTGAGCTTGTAACTGTGTTTCCTCCGACATACTGATAAGATGTTTTAAATGGTTTAGGTCAAATGGAACACCCTGTATTTTTTTACGTCAAGTTGTGTAAAATTGAATTCCCTTTTTTCTGATATTGAGGGGTTAAAGTTTTCAACTTTTTGAAATATTTGCGATTTTATTAGAAATTCATGAATTGTTGTAATCATTCTATCAAAATAGCCATGATTAGAAACAATCAGTCATTATCTTATGTCAAAAAATGCCAGCAAGTTTAAATTACACCCATGAAGACTCTTTAAATGTGTTTATTATTTATGGAGAATGTGATAAGGTAATACCAAGAACTTGCAGCACATTTGCTACTCGATATCCACAAAAACGGAAATCGTCACCAAACACTGTAAATCACATACTGGAAAATTTTAAAAATTAACCCCTCAATGCTAATATTAGAAAAAAATCGGTAAAGGTGTTTACACAGAACTTCCCTCGTTATTTGTAGATGGCGGTAACTCTAAAAAATTAATAACACTCAAAATAATAATCGGAATATAGTTATCACTCTTATTACAAAGAAAACCTGACAAGTTTTGGTCAAAAAAATATACAGAGTGCTCAAGCTCATCCAGCAACAAAAGTTCAATACTAAATGACAGGTGCCAAATATGGAAGGGTTGCGCAAATACCTTTACAAGTGTCCACCACAGTTGAATTATTTCTTGGGATGGCCACAATGTACATTTTTCAATAAAAGTATAACAGGTGCATATGCCAAATATTATATCTGTCACATTTCAATTCCTCATTCACGTGGAGTGGAAGTACAGCGGTGGTTACAAATTTTTTTTTGTTTTAAATTTTTCAAAAATCTTGGTAAAACAAAATTCATAATTTTGTTCTTCTGAAATATGTTTAGAATGTCATGAAAGGTGGAAATTTTAAATTTGTGCAAAAAGAAATTTTTACCATCTATTCTAGTGGTAAAATATTTTTCCAAGATGGTAAAAAAATGTTGCAATATTTTTTTCCGAAATAGGTTTGGAATGTCATGAAACATGGAAATTTTAATTCTGAGCAAAAACAAATTTTTCGTCTATTCTATATTAGTGATAAATAGATTAAAACTTTTCAAAAATTTTTTAAAATTTTTCAAAAATATGTTTAAATTTGTTTTTGTTCAATAGGTTTAGAATGCCATGGAAACGTGGAAATTTTAAATTTGAACAAGGAAAAAAAATGTTTCATCTATTTTAGTCTCGATTTTAGTGGTAAAAATTTTTTCAAAAATGTTGGTAAAAAAAATTCAAATTTTTTTTTTTTGGAAATAAGTTTAGAATGACATGAATCGTGGAAATTTTAAATTTGAAGAAAGAAAAATTTTTTTCATCTTGGTAAAAATTTTTTCAAAAATATTAGTGAAAAAAATTTTCCTGAAATGGGTTAAGCGTGTCATGAAACGTAGAAATTTTAAATTTGAGCAAACAAAATTTTTTTTCACTATTTATTCCGTTTAGACGGTCCACCCTGTATATTTTCCAGTGAAATTTCTACCATTTCTGCGCTGACAGTAGCGTCAACTACCTACCAAATTTGACTGCTCTCCGTCAAGTAGTTTTTTAGTAAATGCACCAACAGACAGACAGACAGACAGACAGACTGACGGAATTGAAAAACCTATATTTTCGTAATCTCCGTGATCTGAAACGTCAGAATCCGAAAAAATCTCGGAGGGTGATTTTTTCTCGAATACAATACTTCCCTTCGGTATGCGAGGGAAGTAAAAGGAAATTCAATTTTACACAACTTAACGTAAAAAAATACAGGGTGTTCCATTTGACCTGAACAAGTTTTCGCGGTTTTAAGTTGACAAAATGTAACGCGAAAAACGGAATACTTGGTATGATATTATTGAATTTATTTCAGTCGTAGAACGCAGTTCTCCTTGTGTTATTTCTCTGTGCCAAAGAGCAAATGAGGATATCATACACAGAAAAAGTTATAACGGTTCTTGCAAACCGTTGTACCTGTCAATTTTTTTATAAACTGTCAAATATCTTCTAAACTACTAGGTTTCGATATAGGATGTGGTACATGCCTATACTCAGAATTTTATTGTCATCTCGAAAAATCGAAAATATATAGGGTGTTCCATTTAAAATAAGCAAGTTGGTATCGACTTCCGGTATAACCGGATGTACCCCATGCTTCTAATAATTTTAGTTGGATTGCCTACACCGACATTAGTAACCATCTAAATTTTCAAACATTTCTGATGCATGCTTTTCTCTATATCGGTCGATTCAGTTCCCGGTGACACACCCTGTATAGTATCATCAACATGCTCTAATTTTGCTTCAATTTATCAAAATATGGTTTTTGACATATTTGAGATTTAAACATTATATCTCGACTGATAAACGTTCGAGCGCCATTTTCTAACTATCATATTTTTAGATCTATTGATCATACAGAACTAAGCAAAATAAAATACTTTTAATTCGACAATCTTATTTTTTATAGCCTACCACTGTTTCCATAAATGTAAGACTTCTGAGTAATTTACGAAAAACAGTCACGAGGTACCAATTTTTTAAAGCTAAAATCGTAATGTTCAAATAGTTATAACTTGGAAAATATAAATTTATATAAATAATTATATCCCATATTTTTCTCTTACAATTTAATTCTGTATCAGATTAGGTGGTTACCATTTTACTTTTGAATCACCCCTTTAAAGGGGGTGGGAACCACCCACAAGTAAAAAGCGCTTACTTTTAAAGGATGAACAATACAAAAAGTTCCATGAAAATCAATACACTATAGACGGATTCCGAGGTAAAAACCTAATTGCACTAGCCTATTAGTCCATTTTTGTAAGTTTCAGTTGGTTTTCAAATTATTTATGTATTTATTTTCAAAACAACTTTTTGCGTGAAACTTGAAAACTCTCCAAACACTTAAAACAAAACTTTTACTATTACACGATTACACACAATATTTTCCTATATACCCCGTATACGGATAAGTAAAAGTGTGAAAAAATGTCCTTTGCTTATTTCCTATGATAATATTTTTCTTTATAATACACAATGAACTAAATTAACTCCACCTGTTCGTGATATTTTCGATGTCACAAGTTAAATAAATCCGGAACCTAGCAGTGAAAATCTAGGTAAAAACCTTGATTTAATTAGAAGAATAACGAGGGTATTCTATTACAGACTGCAGCGAAATTTACAGTATACGTTTGTGGAAAGAAACTGAAATAAGTTGAACGTTCTGGTGAAATAACCTCATTTTTAAAAGTTTCTGTGACTTTTGAACATCATTAAATTAATTGATAGTTGTATTTATAGCTCAGACTAAATAACGCTGGCTGGCTAAGCCTCGCTCTCTCCAGATGTTTGAGACAATTTTGGTGGGACGGACCATTTTTGTTTACATACCGCTTCAAAACATCAACATTTATTACATCTTTATTTTTTAAATTGTCCGAGATTAATCTTATATCCCCATCCATATACTTCAGGCTGGGTCTTGCAAAACCGAAGCGTATAAGGTAGGCTGGAATGATTTAATTTTTATAAACAACGAATGATGCAACTTTTTCCGTGAAATTTATTATGACTGGCTTCCAAAACCAATAAACGAAAATACGAGGTAGTAAATCTTTGTTTTTCTAATAAAAATAATTTCTTATTACAGATTTGTCTTCCTACTATGTCTTACGTTTGTTGGTTTGAATGAAACGCCAAATATTATGAAATAATGTTTAATATACGATGGTTTCCCTAGTATTTCAGCTGCTATTGTATACTCGCTGGGTGTGAGTTCTATTCTTGGTTAGGGTGCCAGCTCTCAGTTTCGATGATAAAGTCACTTTTTTATTATTCACTTATTTAACTTCGGCGTATTTTTGCTGCTTAAGGCAAATCACCGACGCCACAAGACGTTCCGGTTACACGTCCTTTCATCATCATGCCATTCCAACCTACGACATCTCAACCCCCAACTTAACCCCCGCTATCTCAATTCTCACCCATTTCAGACCCTCGACATCTCAACCATCCGAGATTTCTACAGTAAAAATCGAAATAAATTGAATTGTTTAATTTAACTGAAAACTGAACAACTGGAAGACTGAAAAATTGAAAATTCAAAAACTGAAAACTGAAAGACTGGAAAATTGGAAAACTGAACTGAAAAATGAATAATTGAGAAACTGAAAACTGAAAACCGAAAAACTGAAAAACTAAAAAACTGAAAACGAAAAAACTCTGAAAACTGAAAATTGACAACAGACTTGCATTGGCTTTTCACGAAAGTCGAAGTCATTTTGACTGTCGAGCGCGTGATCATATCTCAATGGCAAATCAGACGGCACTAATCGTCATACCCTTGGCTCACTGTCCGCAATGACTCATTACTGTGCCATTATCACCTTTAGTTATCAAGTGGATTGAGTGGGCCCGGGTTAAAATATAGGTGGTTGAATTTTCGGAGAGTTGAGATGTCGGGGGAGGTGCCAACGACGAGCTACCCCCAACCAGGAAATTATTTGATAGACAAGAAACCTACTGCTTTACATCCCCTCCGATGGATGGTATATCTACTTTGCAAACACCGCCTAAATTTACATAGCTTCTATGTATGCGCTAATATTCAAGCTGTTAGATGGCGAGGTAAGATCATTGTATTTATTTGGAGGTCCACCTATCCAAGTACTAATCGCAATTGGTGTAGCTTAACATTTCATATCGAAATACGTGTATAGGGGGCTGCACACAGTGCCAGTAATTCGGACGAGTCACTAAAATCGAGTACTGGATTTTAGTACTTCTCTCGTATAAACAGCCGTTTTAGTGTTCCAGTACATAGTTCCATCTATTTAATTATATTACTCTTTTTGAGTAATATGTAAAATTACTGTAAATAACGTTGACGTTTACATCGCACAAATTTTGACGTTTCAAATCAATAACAAAATTACGATTTGACACATTGTCATGGCAGCGAAATCATATACGCTCAGTTTTTAGATTTAAGCAAGGCATTCGACTGCGTTTCACATGATATTTTGATAAAAAAGTTAGCCTTTTATAAATTCTCTATTACCAGCCAGAAATTATTGTCTTCATACCTCCAAGATAGATCTCAGTTTGTCAACTATAAAAACAAAAATTCCCAACGGATAAATGTAAAATATGGTGTACCTCAGGGCTCGGTATTGGGCCCAATTCTTTTTCTCATCTTTATAAATGACTTGCCATACAACATCGCCGCAGCAAGATCTGTTCTTTTTGTGGACGACACCACACTAATACACAACAACAAGGACATCACTACATTGCTATCAATGGTAAACGAAACACAATCCACTGCCCACGACTGGTTCCTGTCAAACAATTTGAAATTAAATGAAAATAAAACTAAAACAATGATTTTTACCTTAAGACAACATACACCAGATAACATGATATCCACGAATTGCGTCAAATTCTTAGGTGTTTATCTGGATAGTAAATTAACTTGGGAAAAACATGTACATGCCATATGTCGCAAAATGTCCAAAAATATTTACTTATTGCGTAATCTTGTGAATTGTGTCTCAGACGACTTTAATAACTGCATATTTCGGTTTAATACACTCGGTACTAATCTACGCGATTTTGGTTTGGGGTCATTCCCCACATGCCGCAACTGCTTTCGCGGTCCAAAGAAAAGCAGTAAGGGTGATTGCGGGGTTGAGTTGGAGGGAGCAGTGCAAGGAATATTTTAAAAAACTCAAAATTCCAACATTATATAGCATCTACATTTTGCAATGCCTTCTACATGTAAAAGAAAATGAATCAAAATACCTATCACGTGCCCAGCTACATTCTCATTCCACCCGAAGCAACAGGAACTTACACCACGAATTTTTGCGCTTATCGAAAACACGCAATGGCACAGCGTTCTATGCAATAAAGTTTTTCAACGCATTAGCATGCAATATCAGGGAACTAGATTGTAAACGTTTTAAAACAGTCGTTAAGTCATTTTTAATCGAAAATGCATTTTTTTCACTGAACGAATATTTTTCAGCTGATTTCTCCAATTTATGTAAGTAACTTGAATATATGTATGTTTGTGAAAATTTACCTGTTCGTTGTTTACATTCTCTTACTGTATATTTTTTTTACTACTCTTCGTACATTACTCTCCTTAACACCCTGTATTTTTGACTTGTGTAAATACTTTTTGTATAATGCATCAATAAATACTTACTTACTTACTTACTAATAAAATAATACAGTTTGTTTGTAGCAAAACTTACTAATTTAGCTTTTGAATGTTCATTTAAAGTACCTTTTCGGCATGTACCATTTGAGTTCTTCTTAGAAAACTTAGAGAGACAACACTTGTCTTTTGGTTGCTGCAATTTTGACATTTTAAATGTTTAGTAAAAAGTCACCAACCTGATTTCTTATAATTTATAAACAACTGACTGTCCTAATTATTCACTAGTGACTAATGGATACCATTATCCTTGAGGAAACACATATATAATGAGTACATTATTTCATAGTTGTGGACAAAATGTGTCATTTCAAGGGACTTTGTTTCTATCTAATTTTGGGCAATCAATTTGAGCCACTAACTATTATCGAATAAAAAATCTTAGTGGATCGAGATACTAACAACCTCTTCCATTATTCCGTATATGTGTACTACAGAATATACGTGTAATATACCAGTTACTAGTATTTATATTATATCTGGAATAGATTGTGTGTAAATTGTTAAATTGATTGCTTTGTGTGTTTTAATGTTGCAATAATTATAACTTTATTCGCATAAAAGTTCTAAAAATAGCTGTTTAACAACGTAAACAAATTATGTATAGTATTTTTATTATTGATCCCTTATTATTGTTACTGACGTAATTTTGTTAGCATTTTTACCTGATCTTTCTGTCCATAATGATTTATAATAACTGTGAAGACATAAATTAAAGCTTTATGTATTTCCATCGCATTTAATTAAGTCGTCTTTTAATTATTTTAACTTAGTTATGTCGTCAATTTAACATAAAAGACGTTTATAATGACTTCGCAATAATAACGATCTTTTCTAATTTCACAAGTGTGTGAACATCTCAGACAACCTAGGACTTTCTCACAGTTCCATAGCGAGATATCTCTTTATTTGGGCAATTTAAAACATTTTCAATAGAAATGTATTTATAGGGAATTGGATATTTGCTATTGAACTCTATAAGTATTGAGGTATTCGTAGCCAAGGTATTGTGAGGATATATATTCACTTTGTTCTCTATAATTTATTGCTCTTCTTGTTTCTAACCTTCGAGATTACTGCGCCATCATACACTTGCGTTATATGTATTTATTACAGATGCGTGAGGTTAAAAACGGTATTTGAAATTGTTGTGAAAATTGGACTAATATGCTAATAATTGGCATTGAACATATTAACACCGATAATAATCTAATTAGTGATCTTACATCATTGTACAAAATTTAAACAGATATTTTATTGATTTGTCAGTTAATTTAACAACGAATTAAATAAAAATTCGAATAAGAACAACTTCATGACTGTACAGAAATATCCAACTTTATTATTAGAACCTCTTACGGAATTAAAAGGTTTTTAATATTAAAAATTAAGATTAGCTAAAAAATATTCATATACCTCCGGTGTAGGTATATAATCTAAGTTCAAATTTAATTTAAAAAATTTGATCTTTTAGTAGCTCCTCTTACATATTAATAAAGCTGTCTTTAGCTTAAAGTCATTTTCCATCCAACTTCAAAACAGCAAAAGTTTTTCCTTTATATAAAAAAGGTCACACCATATTATTTAAGAACTAAATCATAAATGAGCGATAAAATTGCAACTGGTCTACAGTTGCAATTTTATCGCTCATTTATGAAATAATCAAGAGTCATCTTTAACAGAATTGTCAAATTCGCGACAAATTATAAAATCCTTTCGGAGTCACATGGTTTTACAAAAGTTAGTTCTACTGAAACTGCAATAATGGCATTTTTGAATAAATTATACAAAAATTTGGATATAAGTGATAAATATGTTATATATTTATGGATTTAAACAAAGGCTTTGAACTAATAAATTACACACTACTATAAACTAAAACTAAATTTTGGAATTTCACAAAGAGTGGTGACTGCTTTATTAACAATCAACCAATATATGTAATATTAACTAAATACAACACAAGTCCTTTTGTTTATTGGTTCATTAGGTCCAAGACAAGGTGTGAATATGAATACAATATATTGAAAATTTTATTTATTAAAAAAACCCCTGCCTAAGGAATCACCACTTCCACATCCAGATTTTTCATTCGTCACTTTAAAGGAAACATCCTGACTAGATTTGCACTCTAGTATGTGGAAATTATTGATCATAGAATTTTAATAATATTTGGGGCAGATGTCATAGAAAAGTTTGAGGCGTTATTTTCTACCATATACGTTAAAAATGAAATTTCTAGTTTACCATACTTATTTTCCCCTATTCATAACCTACCACCTCCCACCCCTTCAATGAAATCATCTCAATCAGATGTTATTACAATACATACGTGTACTAACTTTCAAGTGAATATCTTAATTTTGTCTTATCAATCCCATTAATAATGGAGCGGAAAGAAATAAATCTGAAGCCTTGGTTTCTAGTATGTACACCAAATCCCAAATTTCTGTACTCTTATCAGCTTGATTTACTTATTATCCCCTATTTACCTCAATTAACCCCCAACCCTTCAATGGAACCGCCTCAAAATATAATCTAGTTCCAGATGTTATAATACATACGTCTCCCAAATTTCAAGTGAATATCTCAATTTTATTTTATCAACCCCTTTAATAATGCAGTAAGGTTGGTAGGGGGTTGAAAAATATTATTAAAAGTTCTAAGGCTCTAAGGCTTCTAGGACATACACCGAATTTCAAGTTTCTGTACTCTTACCAGCTTGCTTTACTTATTTTTCCCTGTTGTACTACTTACCCCACTCCCTCAACGCAATCATGTCTAAATATAATCTAGTTTCAGATATCGTTATAATACATACGTGTACCAAATTTCAAGTGAAAATCTAAATTTAATTTTATCAACCTTTTTAATAAGGGAATGGGGGTCGTGGGGGGATGGAAAAGATTTGAAAAACCTGAGGCCTTCGCATCTAGTATATACTGCAAATCCCAAGTTTCTGTACTCTCACCAGCTTGCTTTACTTATTTTCCCCTATTTACCCCTATTCAACCCTCAACCCTTCACCGGAATCATCTTAAAATAAAATATATTTCCAGATATCGTTAGAATACACACGTGTACCAAGTTTCAAGTGAATATCTCAATTTTATTTTATCAATCCCTTTAATAATTATGTAGGGGTATTGGGGGGATGAAAAATATTATAAAAAATCTTAGGCCTTGGTTTCTAGTACATGCACCGGATTTGAAGTTACTGTACTCTTACCATCCTGCTTTTATTTTCCCTATTTACCCCTATTTAACCCTCAACCCTTCAACTGAATCATCTCAAAGTATAATCTAGGACCAGATGTCGTGATAATACATGCGTGTACCAAATTTCAAGTGAATATCTCAATTTTATTTTATCAATCTCTTTAATAATGGAGTGTGGAGGTGGTGGTGGAGGGATGAAAAATATTATGAAAAATTTTGCGGCCTTGGCTTGTAGTACATACATCAAATTTCAAGCTTTTGTACTCATACCATCTTGCTTTACTTATTTCACCCGATTTAACCCTCAACCCTTCAACGGAATCATCTCAAAACATAATCTAGTTCCAGATGTCGTTATAATTCATACGTGTACCAAATTTCAAGTAAATATCTCAATTTTATTTTATCAACCCCTTTAATAATGGAGTAGGGGTTGAAAAATATTACTAAATAACCCACAGCCCTTCAACGGACTCATCTCAAAATATAATCTAGTTCCAGATGTCATTATAATACATACGTCTAGTATACTTCCAATTCACTACGTGGATGTGGAAGTAAAATAAAGAGCGATAAAATTTTGGGTTCACCTTTCTTTGATATTTTATTTTACATCGAACTTAACGCACTATGCGTTGAATTAACAAAATATTTTGCTAAGTAAGCAAAACATAATGATTAAATCAGTGGATCGTTTATTCAGTGGTTTATTATTGTTATTCACTAACACTTGTCGATAGATGGTTGTTTTTGCTGATGTCATTTTTTATTGTTGTTTTTGCCACGATCGGAACGACCAAATCCTTAGATTTCTAATGTATTTTTGGGGGATACAAAATTACAGAATGTTTCTAAAGTTATAGAATGTTTGAAGTAAATTTTGTTAGATGAAAGTGGGTAGCGTCCAATTACAAAATTGACTTTCTTGAATTATATATAATGTCGTATGTTTCAATCGAGAGACTATTAATACATTTTTGATCGTCCCTATTAGCAATAGACAGAAGCTACTGGGGCCCGAATCCCAGACAAGGCGAGGGTCACTGTTTCCGGAAAGCTAACAAACAACTACATCGGTGGTATATTGTGAATTAACTCGGCAAATTTTATAGTTCACGCCATGACCGGCCCCGTCTGAACCACCAGACAACTACGACCTGTGCGAAAACTAATTTTATTAGTGCACTTTCAAGCCATATCGGGTGGTCCTGCATCGGTTTACATGTGAAATAGAAGCCGAACCCGATTTCCTATCAAAGAAGGCGCTTAAACCGCGGCAGATCAAATTATTGTGCGGCCGACACAAACGCACCGGTGTCGCCGTTTCCCTGACGACATACCATTGTATGCCTTAAATGAGTGTTCATGGTGGTTGGTAGAGTCTTCCCTTCGCTAATAGCTTGAGCTCCCACGACACAAAAGTCTACGGAACAACACTACTAACATTTTATTTGTGAATATAAAGAAAACATGATGGAAAACATTAATTAGTAGAAAAACGTCAGTATGTCATATATGATTTAGCTCTACTTGATGAGATTTATACAGATTATAGGGAAATATCAATTATTTGATATATAACATTACCTTTCTTTAGTAACCTTACATATCTTTGAGTTTTATACTAGCAAGTAGTAATAAAAGTGTAACTGTTACTCCTGTATCCTTATGAGCCTTTTCAAAACAAGGACAGGAAAACAACTTTTATAAACATTCTTTATAATGGTAACAAGTTTAAGGGACGTTAAGTACTGTCACGCCATCCAGTGGCGTACTCAAGAACTTTATACTTTTGAAATAATCCAAGAGATGTCGCACGACTGTGTAACTCTCAGAATGGAAGTTCAGCAATCATCTTGGAGATGACGCTCGAAACAGGATTCGAGAAAGCCTTTCAGTGGGTGTATGTAAACAACAGGGTAGGTCACAGAGTAGTTCTGACTGAGAATATAGAAATTTTAAATAATAAATTTGAAGAAATAAGTATTATGATTAGTTCGAAGTATTACCTTTACGGCTTGGGTATGTTTACTAGGGGTGTAACGTGACAATACTTTATTAAGATTCCTATCTGCTTTAACTTTCAACACCAAGCTCCTTTTCTCTCTTTAGGTGTTAGTGTTGAAATTATTTAACCTCATTTTCACTTAAGTATGAAATATATATGTACAGGGTGGGCAACTAAGAATGGAGGCCGGCCATATCTCAGAAAGCAATCAACACACAAGTTTAGAGAAAAAATTACATTAACTAAAATGACTGAAAAATCTCATGAAAATATTTTCGAGTTTCTAAAATGGCCGCTAGGGGGCGTAACAGCCATGATCGAATAGAAAATTAGGTTATTCTCTGTATTTTGCTCAATTAAGTGGCATGGAAAATATATGCATCATAATCCTAAATAATTTTGAATCTTTTGGTTTTCATTTTTATTGTATCTTCAAGAATAAAGTGGTGGGGAGATGCCAAAAGAATATGTTTTAAATGTCAATTACTTCGATTAGCCTTAACGGAATTTAACAAACTTGGTCTCATTACAAAGTACTTTTCATATTCTATCGAGGGTGCTTTACGCTGTTTTCATATGATCATTACCGTCGCCGCTAGAGGGCGTTGTTTGACATGTCAACAAATATCTCACTTTTTCTACAATAAATTAAATGTAATGGTGTGTTTATTTTTACACGTTAAAATAGAGAATTAAAAGCTTCAGATGTCAGTGAAAGCAGCAACTCGATAACTTTTTTCTAACAATAGATATTATATTAGCAAACAAAGGTGAAATTATGAATTATTGTTCGATCTTGCCGATGGAATTTGCGAAAGTAGCTGTTGAAACCAAGTAAGCTGTGAAAATGACATAATGAAGAAACAACACATTATATCAAATATGTTCAGTAGAATATATATCACAATATAAAAATTAGTAATTAATAATAATGACAAGTCTAATAGTAATAGCAATAAACAATGTAACAAATCAAACGTCCACAAAAGCAAAGGCAAGGTTACATTACAACACATTATATCGTCGTATTATCGTCATAATATGCATTATTGGTCTGAGACGAATCCGCGCTGGATGCGAGACGTCCAATCTCCGGGTCATTGGTCTATAAATGTGTGGTGTGGAATTCTAGGTAAACAAATAATTGGGCCTTCCATTTTCAATGAAACTCTTAATGGAGAACGTTATCAAAGTTTTTTAAGAAACGAATTGCTACTTCTTTTAGAAGACGTACTTCTACTAATTCCACTAATTCCTTGTGATATGTTTTTCCAACATGATAGGAGCCTGGCGCATTTCTCTTTGAACGTTCGGGATTGTTTAGACCAGACATATCCTGACAGGTGGATAGGACGTGGAGGTCTATTTTGTTGGCCAGCCAGGTCCGCAGACTTGACTTGCTTAGGTTTTTATTTGTGGGGGTGAATAAAAGACCTCGTTTTAGTCACCAGACCCACTACAAACGAGGACATGATTGACAGAATAAGAAATGCCATTAAAGGCATTTCGATGGCAGAAGTGGAGAATTCTGTTCTGTTTGATTTGTTACATTGTTTATTGTTATTACTATTAGATTTGTTGTCGTTGTTATTAATTACTAATTTTTATATTATGTAATATATATTCTACTGAATATATTTGATATATGTTGATTCTTCATTGTGTCATTTTCACAGCTTACTTATTTTCAACAGCTACTTTGCAAATTTCTTCGCCAAGATCTGATAATAATATGATTCATAATTTCAACTTTGTTTGCTAATATCTACTATTAGAAAACAGGTATAGACTTGCGGTTTTCACTGACATATGAAGCTTTTAATTCTCTATTTTACCATGTAAAAATAATCATACTACTCCATTTAATTTTTTTTAGAAATAGTGAGATATTTGTTGACATGTCAAATGACCTCTGAACTGGTATACAGCAGGTATGTAAACCCCAACCTCGACAGAGTCGAACCTAATATTGTCAGTTTATCATGGAATATCGAATTTGTCAATGCTCCACAAAGATGTTTAAAAGTGAATTATTATTTGTTTACTTATAATTGTAATGGAATATATTCTTCTCATTCTATTCATCTCATATGGATAGTTATTTTTTTGCTATTTGCAAAATCCTAAAAAGAAGTTTCCCTCCACAAAGATATTATTACTATCTTGACATAAGCAATACAGAGTAAATTTTTTTATTTTATCACTGTATCAAATAACTATATTTATTTACCATATATCAATACAAGCCTCTACTGTTATTGTGCACAAACATTTTAAATACGGCTCTGTGGGATATACCTTTCGCTAACGAGACATTGATTTACGGTCGGTTTTTATGGCTTTCTTTGTGCCTTAAATATATGTAGCGAACTATATATTTACTTAACGAATTATGGTATTCTGTTGACAGGTATTTTTCTGTTTTTGCGGACATAACAAAACAGCCACTTGTCCAGCGTTAACACATTAGCATTAAATAATTATATCACTTGACGTTACACCAGTCCACTCTATGTCCAGCAAATTACAACAGTTATTAATAGAAACAATGTGTAATTACAAAAGTACTTCGAAGAAGATTGGCATGGAAAAAATGTAAATCTAAGTTTAATTATTAAGTGTTGCTTTATGTATGTGAAAACAATATGCAATGTTGCGTGTAACGAAAATGTCATTTAATTTATGGATGATGCAGTTTATTATACACAGTTATTTTTCAGTACAACTATTAATTGAAAAATAAACACACATGTTAATACGGTGTAGATCATATGGGCGAATGACGCTACGATGATCTCGTGTTTATTATTTTAAGTGACAAGAGATTACAATGTTAATCTCTTCCTTCGATATTTGACGCCACAGCGACGATCTATTATACGAAATTTAGACAGTTCCGTCACTATTAAAATTTACTACTCCGAATTAAACTAATCTCACACCTTCGCCGAGTCGGCATACAGCGTGTGTGGAATACATTCTCTACATTCTACATTCTCTCCGTTGATACAAGGTTCTTGAAAAAAAGGAACATCGAATTGTACAGTTCGGTTGCATATTATTTGGCACACAAAATATTATCATAGGTACATGAGGACATCATCAAATTCTATACAAATAAATTGAAAAATAAATATTTAGCTATAAAACAAAAAATTAGTGCGTGAAACTCATACGATTGAAGTGAAACCTCTATTCGAAAATTGTATATTAGATTATAAGAAAATTAATGAAATATAGGCACTAGAATTGCAATGAAACACATTCTTTGAAGTAATATTAGGTAGACAACAACGATAAATTCTACCTAGATTATCTACATGATTTCACCAATTATGTCAATTACCTTTAAACTGACCTTAAAGTTGCTCAAAAAAACACTTTTTAAACCTCTTTGTCGCAGTAACCTGGCAAATCGACTTAAAAGTAAACTTGACTATAAAATAGTAATTCAGAAGCTAACCTCCGTCTAACTTGTTTGTAGAATTCATATTATTTAGGTTATTTGAACAATTAGGTACTTAGTTATTATCTAAGAATTATTTTAGTCATTAAAAGAGGCCATTAACTTAGCATGGTTGGATAATTCGTGGTGCCAATATACAAATTTAGTATGCTAAAAGTAAAAAACCACCGCTTAAGGAATCACTACTTCCGCATCGAGATTTCCCATCCAAGTCTTTTTAAAGGAGAATATCTTGACTATATTTGCACTCTAGTGTGTGGAAATATGTGCCTATAGAATTTCAATAAAAGGGCATTGCCGAATGCCAGCCGAGCTTCCAGAACTTTCGGGCGCTGTCGAATACCAAGGCTCCATTATGACAACTCACTCGTCAACACAATACACTAGTCGAGTTAAAATTTACACATAATAAGTAGAATTTATCAATAGGTAGTATATTCAAAATAAGGTAATATAATTAGGTTATATTTACCTACAAGTAATTATTTGATACAACAACAGAGTTAATAATACTTTAAATAGGTAAAGTTAACCAAAATGTCGTAAATTTTAGTATAACTTGACCTGTGATAATTTCCACCTATAAAATACGTAGATTGTCATGGTAATTTTAACATAGAGGTATAATTAGCTCAAGACGCCATATTTTCTCAGCGTAGTTGAAGTATGATTCCAAATTGTAGTTTGTAAAATGAGTGTATATGGAAACAAACTGACGAAAAGTTTAAGAAAATACATAATTATAACTGTAAACTCATATTTAACAAGTATAGTATACTTTCGGCTCAAAATATTACAATAATTTTTTTATTTGGTAATACAAATTTTCTTATAGGTGAATATTTTTGAGGCGCATTAGTATTTTATGGAGTACAGCTGCTATTTTTCACGGAAAAATTTTCAGCGCATTGATTTCAATAAGCGAGAACTGCAAATACTTTCCTCATAAATTGTATTTATTTTAGTTACCGGCATTCATCTTGTATTGTTATTGTGAGTTTAGGTATCTCAACTACTTATAGAGAAAAATACCAAATAAGTGTAAAAATCTTATTTATCTCCACTTTCCACTTTTTCAATTTCACCTATGTCCGTAAATTCTACCTAAAACTAGTCAAATAGACGTTGAATTCAAGTAAAATTTACTTAAATAGGTATTAGTAACCAAATGTACTGTGCAACTACAAGTAAGATTTATATGTAATTTTACCTGTTTTAGTTGATATAACTTAATTTCGACGTCGTCTTATTCTCCACTTATGTCGGTTCTACGTAGCATGAACATAAATTTTACCAAAATATGGTTGATTCTAATTTTGCAACTAAATTTATTATACGTAATTTAGCAAATAATACTTAAATGTTTGCTGGGTGGTATGTGCGAAGACCATTTATTGAAATAACTCTGTATCATTTTACTAATACTTATCACCGCTACAATCTTGTATCATTATTCTAAAATTGCGTTGTATGCTGTATGTACCAATAGAAACATTTGCAAATATTTTCATTACTGCGCAACGTCCACCTCTACGGTAATGAAAATATGTTGATGTGTAAATCTTTCATCAATAAAATGAGTTTAATTGGACAAATGATCTCGATTTACTTTTACGTGCTATTACGTTTCAGCAACTAAATGTACTCGATAAGTAGTTTCATTAACATTTATTTAGCACTTAAAAACTACAGACGGTCTGGCATTAATAGCCGCAATTATTTTAATCTAGACATGCGAAATATGAGGATTCACATTCATGTTAAAAACGTAATATATATGGTAAGGTTGTACTCGAATGTAATACTAATAATAATAATAAACAACTATGCATTTCTTGAATCAAACTTATATTCTAGCAGTCAATCTAAAAATACTGTAATATACAGAGTAAGTGTACAGACAGAGACAAAAATTTGGTTATTTCTCCAATAAAACTGAAATAGTGCAAGAGAAATAAATGTTTGATTTAGAAAACCGCTGCCTAAGGCCCGATTGTACCAAAAGCACGTTCAAGCTAAGTTTAACTGAACGACAGTTCTACGATGAACTCAGCTCAGGAGCAATTATGTTGTACCATCAGTTTTAAACGTTCGTTCAGTTGAACTTGGTTTCATCGCCGGTTGGCACTACAGGATCAGAGTATGACACATAATTCTCTAACAGAAGAAGAAGATTGCACCGTTATTAACCATACTTTATTTATATTTATTATTTACCATAGAGAAATTAAACATTTTATTTGTCTATGTTATTTACCATTTATTTATATCCAGCTGCGTTATAACGTTATAAGTTTTTTTGAGATGGCAGAGAAAAAAACTGTGAAATCTGATAGAATGACAAATTTCTCGGCATCTGAAGAACAATTATTAATGTTACTCATTCAAAAATACAAAAACATTTAGAATGTAAAGGCACTGATATGTACTCACCAGCCAAAAAAAAATGTTAGGAAACATTAACAAGTGAATTTAACTGCAGTAGTGGACAACAGTTTAGAGCTCTTTATACACAAAAAATACGAAAATATGAAAAAACGTACAAAACAAAAATATGCAGATGAAAAATTGAAAATTTGAGGGACTGGCGGAGGGCCCTACGTATTCATCTGCAATTCTGCTTATTACGAATCTTACAACAGGTTTGGACAGTCCGAACCTCACATGGAATTCTGTATTATTCTATTTAGTGAAATGATTGACTCGATGCTTATAATGTTTCCAGCGTCTTCTTCTATTCAACATAATATGCACCAACTCCATAGAATCCTCATAATCCGTTAATTCATCAAACATATCTTATGCAGCTTGCTCCTCCATCATTTAAAAGTCGCGCGTCAGAAAGGCTATTTGAAATATTGGTAAATAACAATTTAATTTATATTAAGTTAGGTTATGTATGGGCTTGAACTACTTGAACCAACGAAGTGGAACTCGGACTTCGTTGACTTGAACTTTCCTTGAACCAACCAAAAGGACCGTTCAACTAAATTGTTCTTGATCCTCTGCAGAACGCTTGAACCGTAATGGTACAATTTAAATTCATTACTTGATCTCTGTTCAGCAGTGAACCAAAGTTCAACAAGATGGTACATCCGGGCCTAAGGAATCACTACTTCCACATTTTCTCATCCAAGTCACTTTAAAGGAAACGTCTTGAGTATATTTTTTGCATTCTAGTATGTGGAAATTATTGATCATAGAATTTTAATAATATTTGGGACAGATAGTACAGGCAAATTAGCCATTTAGGGTAACAAAAATTAATAAAAGGATCATCTCTGGGATTTAAGTAAGTAATAATATGGAGAATGAGATGATGCATTCTTTGCACTTCCAAGTTCCGGGAAAATTCAAAGAAAGTTGGAAAAATTTTCTGATTTTCGGTTTTTTCGCTCTAGCGAAGAAATGAAAATAGAGAAAAAAGTTCCCACCAGAATTTGTAGCTCGTCTCTTTCTCTACTGAAAAGGTCTTTACAAATTTTTATCTTACTTAAGCCGTTTAGAAGATAAATCGAGTTTTCCACTTACAGTTTTCGAAAATGCGCGAAAAATAAGAATTCTCCAGGATAATTCTTACTATTCACAGTCCTTAAAAAAATTAAAATAACATAAAATGTAGAGAAAAGTCTCAGCTTTAATGTGGAACTAATAACAAAATTCATAAAAAAATTTATCATAGAGAAAAAGTGTCAGAAGCTGGTTTAGTAAACTTTGTACAGTTGGTCCACAGATTTATTCATATCTTTGCCGGGAGTCGTTAGAATAATAATTCATTTTGCTAATATATTCTTATATAATGATATACTACTCCAATTAACATTTTATTGCAATTACTTTTGTTGGAAAAATATGCCTTGCGATCAAAGTAGAGGGTGTATTTCTCATCGATCAATCATCTCCAAATTTTGGAGTTCAATTCGCTATATCTTAATTAATAATAATAGCATAGTCTTAATTTTTAGAATATATATGTACAATCAGACATATTCTTTCGAATGACTTTAGAGTTTTTTAAATGCGTGCAGTACTTTTTGAATTTGTCTACATTTTCACACACGTTCAGAAAATGGACAATTATGTAGTAAAACATATACAGCTTATTTGTTTCTTAACATTCTTCAATAAAATTTTCACGAAATGTAGATCAAAGTGCGTGGGATCGAATCCATCTAGTAAAAAACCACCCATTGTTACGGAAGAAATAGGCAGAATGCATGAAACTGAAAGATGTGAATAAATCAACTGTATAAAGTTTACTAAGCCATCTTCTAACACTGTTCTCTATGATAAAAATTTATACGAATTTTGTGATTAGTTCCACATTAAAGCTGAGACTTTTCTCCACATTTCATGTTGTTTCCATTTTTTTAGCGGCTCTGAATAGTAAGAATTATCGATCGATGTGTCCGGTCGTACGAAACTCCCAGAGAATTCTCAATTTCCGCGCATTTCGGAGCGGCTCAAAACTATAAGTGGAAAACTGAATTTATCTCCTAAACGGCTTAAGTAAGACAAAAATTTGTAAAGGCCTTTTTTGTAGAGAAAGAGACGAGCTACAAATTTTGTTGAAAACTTTTTTCTGTATTCATTCTCTTCTATTCACAATCTACCACTTCCCACCCCTTCAACGGAATCATCTTAATCAAATGTAATTACAATACATACGTGTACTAACTTTCAAGTGAATATTAAAACCAAAACATAAAAAACGATATAAGCCCAGGAATTTTTGCAAAATTTCAGTTATTAGGATTGCATGCGACAATTCTAAGGTATTAACAAATATAATAAAACAAACTGTCAATATTATTTCTTTCGGGGTATGTTCCTCTTAACGCTAACATTCCTTTCTTAATTACCTGTTTTGGAAGGAATTTCGCAAGGAGATGTTTCCAAAATGATTCATGTCTGATTAAAATGTGACTTCCTTGTAGTTGCTTCAGTTTTCTAGAAGTCACCTTGTAGATGTTATTTCTGACAGCTCGTATCATTTAAAGGTACAGTAGCCGAAATAACTGCAATGTTGGTACCTGCCTCACGTCACCCTTAGAATTTATTGCATTTACAGGTATTATATATTTATTTCCGCAATTACCACCAACTAAGAATGGGAAAGGAAGTGGCAAGTTATCTCTGGTTAAAGTTAATGGTTTGTAAAGAATTTCATTTTTCAGGGTTACAATTTTACTACTAATTTTACTACTTGCAAATTGTATTGGTATTAGGTACTAATAGTATATTCCCAGAGTATTCATATGCACGTATACAATTCATTATTCTTTACCGGTATTACAGTTAACGTTAATACTTTAATGACTTAGGGCTCATTAAGATGAAGAATTTATCATAACATATAGGTGGTCTTTTTAAATTAAAATAGTATATTTCCAAAACGCCGCATTTTGGAAAAAATGTTTCAGACAAAAGTTGTTTAGCTTCGAGGGGGACACAAAATCACATTATTTTCTTTGGGTTTGGTGGTAATTTTCATGGTAATTTAAAGGTCATATTTAGTTTGCATTTGCCTCTGACTTCGAATAACCGTAATAATAAATATTTATATGAAAAGAAAAACCAAATTTTGTCTGAAAATATGTTAATATTTAAATAATAAAATGTCTCGTTTATTACTTCAATTAATGTCAAACCATCAACCTGGATATATTTTACAACACATTTTACAAAGGATTTAGTATAGCATTTAATACAATGTGACTGTCAATACTTACACAAACATTTCCAATTCGTTTTTCATATTTTCAGAAGTAGCTGGAATGTTTTGATATAGATTATCTTTAATGTATCCCTAAAAGAAAAAATCATGAGACATTAAATCGGGTGTTCGAGCGGGCCAGTGTATGGGTCCAGCGCGACCTATTCAGTGACCATTATAATCTCTAATTAATACTTCTTTTGCATTTATTCTTATTGTTATTCAAGGCCAGACGAAAATTAAATAATAGTATATCTTGTGTTAAAAAAATGAAATTTGAAAATATTCTATGAATTGTTATTCAATTAAATTAATGTTTAACGTATTTTCGGTAAAATCAATAAATGATAGGCGTCACGAAATGTTCCTTCTTGACTGTCTTTGAAAAAAATGTTTCGATTGCTTGAATGAAACATATAAGTTTCCATTAAAAAAGTTGTTGCTGACCTCGCAATTACCTTGAAAACGTCATCAAATCGAAAGAAAATAACGTGATTTTGTTCCACCTCGAAATTAAACAGCTTTTCTCAGAAATATTCTTTCCTCGTTTCCGAATTATTTTACTTGTCCAATTTATATGAACCATCCGGTATATATCTACTTAACCACATAAAATAAATGGAATAATTTTCGTTGAACTTTAAAAACAATATATGAATGATGGTATCAATAAAAAAAAACGGTAAAGATATTTACACAGAACTTCCCTCTTTATTCATACAATCCGGTCACGTTAAAAAATTGCTAATTAAGAGATGACATATGAGAATTATAATCGCCATGTAGTTAGCCCTATTATTACAGAGAAAACCTGAAAACTTTCTTCCATCATCTACTGTATAGGTGGGGGAAAAATGTTCCAATTTTTTTTTCTTTTCAAAACATTTTTCTGTTGAAACAGGTTTAGAGTATAATGAAACGTGGAAATTTTAAAATGAAAACATTTTTTTCCATCATCCATTGTAGTGGTAAAAAAATATTTTTTTAAATTCTCAAAACAATTTTTTTTTGAAATATGATTAGAATGTCATGAAACGTGGAAATTTTAAATTTGAGCAAAACAAATTTTTTCCATCACCAATTTTATACAAAATTTCAAAATAAAAATAAAATTTTAAAACAGATTCAGAATGGCACGAAACGTGGAAATTTTAAATTTGAGCGAAAAAAAAAATTTCCATCACTCATTTTATAGGTAAATAATTTTCAAAATTTTCAAAATTTCAATATTTTTCTTCTATTTAAAAATTTCAAAAGAAAACATTTAAAAAAAATAGATTTAGAATGTCACCAAACGTGGAAATTTTAAAATTGAGTGAAAACATTTTTTTTTCATTACCTATTCCCTTTAGCCGCTCCACCCTGTATATTTTCCAATGAAAGTCTAACCATTTCTTCTTTGGCAGTGGCGTCAGCTACCTACCAAATTTGACTGTTCTCCGTCAAGTAGTCTTTTAGTTAACGCGCCAACAGACCGACAGACAGACAGACAGACAGACAGACAGGCAGACAGACAGACAGACAGACCGACAGACAGACTGATGGAATTGAAAATCCTATATTTTCGTAATCTACATGATCTGAAACGTGAAAATTCGAAAAAATCTCTGAGGGTGATTTTTTTTCGAATACAATACTTCTCTTCGGTATGCGAGGGAAGTACGAAACCAATTTCCTTTATAAAAATTGTATCCAAACTGTATAAAACTGAATAAACTTAAAACCTAATTTAAAAACAGATATGAAAACGTATATTTAAACTAGTAAGATATAATATAGTAATTTTCTCAAAATATTCAGAAATGCTAAACGGTTTGCGTAATGTAAGTATTTTCATAACACAGCACTGAAATATGCCACATATTTGAAGCATATTTAGGTTAAATAGTAAACTAAATGAGTTTTACATTCATGTGCATAATTCAAGTACTAGTAGTAATCTTAACAACAAAGTTATTTACAGCAATATCAACACCGATAACGAATACCGTTGATATATCCTGTGCCAAAACTCCATGGAGATTATAAAGTTCGTCTTCAACAATAATAACTATTATTTATAGTCTTCGCAAAAACGAAAACGAAGGGTGATATTGAATTTGATAGATTAATTTCCAGAATAATAAATATCACTCGTAGAGAAAGATTTCTCATATCATTGTGTTAGTTGTAGAATTCTGAATAACTTTCAAAATCTGCCTGTCTGCCTATCCATCAGGAAGAAGTTGGAAATGTTCTAGCTGGTCCCTTCTCGCTGTCCGAAAGCCTTACGCCTGTTAGACCTCATTTTCTATCAGCTCTTTGGTAATATCGGCCCAACGTATGAGTTGAACGTCGTACTCTTCGCTTCCCGCCAATTAATTTTTCCTGCACTATCAAGCATTCAATATTGTTCTAAGAAAATAATGGGGTTCGGGAAAACGCAAAACTGCAGAATCGTTTTGGAGAATTTTGGTATGCTGAGTTGACCAAGAGACTCATTTCAAACATCTCTTAATAGCCTATATCTCAGAGAAGCAAAGAAAGATAGAGTAAAGCATAAGTAAGATGTTTATGCATCTCATTCCTGTCATGATAAATGTTCCTCATGTTGCCGATCTTTGCCATCTGTATTCTTTATCGATTTTCTTTTTCGTTTCCGATATTCGCCACAATAGCTTCAAAGTAAACCATCTAATCTTATTTATTAACTTAACGTGACTAGGTAGTTTTCATTTGCACGGTTTACAGTCATAACTCTTAAGCAGCTTCCTCAATTTACATGTATTTATCGGTAGTGTCTTCATTATCATTGTCATCATCTCTATCACGTGGCATAGATACTATCATTTGCACCAACGCCCTCCTGGATTGATAATTGCCATAAACTCTGTTAATCATCTATCTTATCAATGTCATCGATATTTCCTTCGCCTCGGCCCCTAGCCTTCCAGCTATATCCCACGACACTTCACTGTAGGTACATAAATATGTGAACAACTTAATCAGCATCACATCTTTTCAAGCAGCCACAAAAAATTGAGTCCAAATTCTTTTAGGGCTGGGCTTACGGTTTATAAAAATTTACCATCTACGATATAGACGAAACAATTCGACTCTCAAGATGTTCCTAAGATGGTGGATCACACAACATTCACTAGGATTTCTAGTAGGTTGTATACACCTACACACCTAATCAGCACATATCAAAATCCAGCTATCTTTCTCCGGCCATTTTGCTACAATTACTGGATTACATAAAATATTTAACAATTGCATTTATTTATGTATTATTTTATTTAAAAATTCACTGCACGAGAGTACTGTCCAATTATAGGACAGGAGATAATAAGTACATACAAATGTATAGCAAAGATATGTAGAAACACAGCAATGTAAAATATACACGGAAATGAATACTAAGGGGAAACGAAATTTTAATTCCATTCAGTGAATCTTTTATCACAGCTACATTGCAGTGGAAGATAGTAGATTGGTGTATTTTCTCGGTTGGACTCCTATTCTTTATGTTATCTTTAAAACTTTGTTATAATTGTTGAACCCTAGATGTCTTTTGTTGTTCTAAATTATAATTATCTTAATTTGCACAATATTCGGTTATATTTTAAACATGTTTCCCAACAACACTATCTTATCACTTTGTCAATTATTTCACTCTGATTGCATACGGTCTTTTGTAAGTTGTCAACTGTTTCTTCTAGCGCCTTAAATAAAGTTAGGAGAGCTAATGTACCAACATTGCATGATTCACAAAACCATTTCTCGGGTTTCAAGTAGAAGTGTGATTTCCCTTTGTCTCCGTGTTCGGCTTATGAAACAATAGTCCACACACAACACCACTTTTGATGTAACAGCCTACTGGAGTTATTTCTTTTAAACAACTTCCGCACTCTAACACGTCTGCATTTCACGACGCGATGTCTATGACATATCACTGAAAATGCTAAACTGGTTTTGATGATTATAGTTCCCATATACATTTTATTGGGGGATCTTTTGAATATTAATTCTGGGAGTTGGAATAGAATAATGAGTTTTCCCTAGAACCTAGTCTTGGCGTCCCAAAATTTAGGTATCTTAAGATAGCTACGATCTGCAGAAGATTGATATAGTAGTTTCAGTACATTAATATTATTAAAATCGTGAAAATACCGTATTTCAACACTCAGTATTGAAACATTCTTTATAGGATTTTGCAAACAGCAGAAAAATTAACTATCTATAAAAGAAAAACTTTGAGTAGAAATATTAATGAAATCTTTGCATTCTTTCATTAATATTTCTACTCAAAGTTTTTCTTTTATAGATAGTTAATTTTTCTGCTGTTTGCAAAATCCTATAAAGAATGTTTCAATACAATTATAAGCAAACAAATAATAAATCATTTTTAAACATTCAACACTCAGTGTTTGAAAATTTTCATTTGTTGATCATATTACATCGAGGTCGATGGGCTATGGACAAACAAGCCAGTATAACACAAACAGAACTGGCGGGAATAACCATAGCCGCAAAAGAAATTTCCCGTAGACAAATAACGGGAAAAACAATCAGAATCTACGCTGATAGTAGACAATCACTACTGGCCCTACAGAGACTCAAAATAACAACAGGGTCAGTATGGGAATGCCATCAGGCACTCGTGGGCGCCTCCAGCATGAACAGTGTCATTCTATGCTGGGTCAAAGGATATGCACAGTGCAGAGGCAACAGGAAAGCTGACAGTCTGGCTAAAAAGGCAGCCAGTCTAAGTATACTTGGACCTGGCCCTTCTAACATACTGCCGACCTCAGCAATAATGCTAATGATTAAAGAAAACACCCACAGAAAATTTAAAAAACTGTGGAATGAAACTCATAATTGTCAGTTGGCCAGGGATCTGCTTAGATACCCCGACAAGGATACAACGATGACCTACCTGGGAATGTCCAGGAAGAACCTGCGCTTCGCGACAGGAATTCTTAATGGTCATTGCCAGATGAGAAAGCACCTTTATAACATGAAGTTAAACTACACACCCCTATGCAGAGGTTGTGAACAAGAAGACGAGACTGTCCAACACGTACTCTGTGAGTGCCCGGCAGTCTCCTCTAGCAGATAATCCATTTTGGGAGAACGTTGGCCTACTTTGGCCGACTTGAGGGATATTCCCCTAGGCAGCATTACCACCTTCTTCACAAGATTAGGATGGTTGGAGGTCTAGGTGGAATCTTGTATCCCTCGAGAGGATGTATAAGGGGCCCAATGGGGCCTAGGTGCTGCGGTCACTTAAATGTGACTGCCCTTCCACAAACTCCAAACTCCAACTCCAATTACATCGAGGTCATGAAAAATTGGTGGACGTGTAATAAATTTGGTAAGTAATAATTAAAGTTAGAACCTTACTCATCCTTATATTTAGTTAAACATAATGTAATTTGTTGATATTATCAAGGGTACTTTGTAATGTCACACAGTCATTCACTTTATTTTATAACTTGATATCATTTTATTATAAAAGACAACTGACACCCAATTCAATTGTAGTCATTAATTAAAATATTGATGGATAATAGACCTAACACAGAACTCTGAGGTACACCTGAGACAGATACAAATTCTGTAGATTATTGACCACACTATTCAAAATGCTGGTGTCTTTTTTCAAGACACGATTTGAAAATTAACTTTCTTGAGAAGTCAAATTTATAAAACTTTAAACATAAAATATGCTGACTAAGTCTGTTAGACGCATAGAAAAATGATGGTGTGTCGAAAGCTTTAGAGAAATCGATAATAATTGTTATATGTCTGTAACTCTCATATATATTTCTTTCCGTTCTTGTTATATATAGACATTATTTTAGAATATTTTAATGCATCAGGAAATACGTTAGATTTAACGGCCAAAACTTCAACCAACGAAGAGTATAATGTTACGTCTAGTTTATATCCTAATATCTGATTGGCACTAGGGACGTCAACAGGTACAAAAGACGCCGATATCATAAAACACCGCGGAATGCTCGCTATAAATAATTTAAATAAGTTGATAAATTACGAGGTATTAACTGGGTACTTCGTTTTTATTTCAAAAACACTTCGCGCAAAACGCGAAATCCAAGGTATTCTGAAATTTGTCCCAAAATAAAGTCAGATCAGACAGTGAGTCAAAACATAGTGATTTACATTACCGCGATTAATGGTCACAACAAGAAAATTCTGTTTACTTTCTCTTTCCAAAATATTACTAGCCAAGTGCGCCTTTCCTTCTCTAGCTGAACTGGATGAAAAATACGCAACGAACTATAGTGGAGCGGCTTGTCTAGCTTGCATACATATTTCTCTTTTTTTTAGGTAAAGATCGTTTTCTCTTTTATAAATACAGCAAATATTAGAATTTTAGTTTTCCCTTATTCATTATATAAAACATGTGATGGTGGTGAGATATTAGTTTTGGTTTAAAAAATTGTCTCTTATGGTCTTAGAGAATGCATGCATTATGTTGTTATTACATTATGGTGAGCTAGGTGGCTTGTTATGCCTGGAAACTCATCGTTATTAGAAGTTTTACGACACTGCCGTGTCATCCCCACAAAGCTTCCTACATGTTCACCTCCGCTTTTCCCGAAAACTTCTGATTCTAGAACAGAAAATTCAAAAAAAGTTACCATCATCCTTTATCTTTCTTCCTAACCTTCTTCTTTAATCTTAATATACTTGATATCTATTTGGAAAAGTAAATAGGTTTCCCGTTTGCTATATTTACCCCTGTAAATTATCACATTTTATCGACAGCCTTAAAACGAAATACATAATAATATTTCCTATACTTATTAAAATTTGACTTTTATAAGGGTGTCCCACAATAACGTACAAAAAATTTAACCAATAATTCCTTATAGAAAATGAAGGTGGGTTCTTCAAAATAAGCCCTTCACGTCCAGCTACACCCCCTACAACGTAATCAGAAAAGGACTAAATTTGGCATATCTCGGAAAGAGAGAACGAAATGTGTGAGAAGGATGAGAACACCCGTGCCATTTGCTGATTATACGTCAGGCTTATATAGCTTGTCTCCTCTAGTTATGGAACTCTTTGGTTACTAATATTGTCAAATTATAATTTGACACCAGCCTACTTAGTGTATTGATCACATAAGACAGGAACTATACAGAAGCGGTGGTTGGTTATTTTCGTAGCTTTTTCGTTCAATTTTCGACAATTTCTCATTCTAAGTTTATTTATTTATTTGATTTTTGTTTATAATGGGTTCTAAAGGATATAGGGGTTGTGCTTATCGTCCATGACCTTTGAGGGCGCGTGGAACAATAAGCTTCTTTCTGTTTCCCAAAGATCCTGAAAGATAACAGTTGAAAAGAAGCAATATGAAAGGAAATATTTTCTTAGAGGTGTTTTAAAACCTCATGAGCTGTGACCTTCATATGCGCAGAGACATATTCCGCCCCGTTGACTCAGTTACACTTCTTTAAAATATTATATTTATTGTTTACAATTTATCCCGAGCTCTTGTTTATGTATACAGCAACGCAGCCTCCAGTGTCTTCAAAAACATACTTATAACTCAGATTAAACTTTGCCTTTTGCGCATTTCGCGGCTCATGAGATTCTGAAACACCTCTATCAGTTGAGCTACTAACTCTGGGTGAACTCGAAATACGATTTAAAAATAACATTTTGATAAAAAGGATTGGATTCTTCGACATTATATTAAAGCTAAATATTATAAAGGAACATAACTATTTAGCGTGAATTTTTTATGTAATGAAACAACGATTGAAATGATGAAAACGATTCGTGGAAGAAATGAAGGTATTCAGTAAGTTACAGAATATGTTCATCAGTTTCTAATGAACACAATTGCATTGTGACCATGAATAAGGTAATTAAGTAATGACTCGTATCACTAAAGAAATGTTCATTTATCAATTAAAAAAGTCAATAATTCGCGTTTACTGTTATTGTACATAAATATTTTTTTCGCTGTACTATTTGATTAAAAATATTGAAAATATATTATTCATCAAATCTTGTGATTAATTTTAAGCTACATAATATATGTTAGATCTTGAATCTTGGATTTAACTTTTTAAAAACAATTTTTATTTTATTTAAACAAAAGAGTATTTATTATTATTTTTGTTTAGTTAGTTCACAATTTAATCACTTAAAACTAATTAATAGTTAGTCTCCGAGCATTGCTCTTAATGGAGAAACTAACGATGAGATTAATAACAATAAAATATTAAAATACAGAGAGGCTTTGCTCTATTGAAATTAACTTAGTGAGTTTACTGAACGATGCAGGACTGAAGCCAAAAGCGTCGTTCAGTCGTATTTATAATGTTTGCATAAAATGCAGATTAAACAGAAACTAAATCTATGCATCAGGGTTTCACAAAAGTAACCTAAGCTAGAACGTGCAATTTGGAATATTAAAGTATTGAATTACAAAGATAAAGAAAGATATGAAATAAAGAAATGAATTTGTTTTGGAAAGTATTAAATTACTTATGTGAACCTGTCGATAAGGACTTAAAGAATAATATGGTTACACAAATGTTATTATATAATACAATGCTTAAATCTAATATAACAACTCCCTTTCTTATAAAAAAGTTGATGCTATAAATCAACTTTTAAGCGTAAGTTTTGCTGTATGAGGGATTTAGTTCGATATCCTCGGGGATTTCACGAATATTTACACTTGGTCTTCTTTTGGGGAGTAAATGTCCATATCCACTGAAAAGCTTGGCCTTCGGTGGTTGTGGGGGTCGCGGTGGTTGATCGTTGGATAGGGAGATGCCGATCCTTGCGTCTCTTCTGCCTTTTCTGCATTTGCAGATTACGAATAAAATGATAAGTACGATAATCAAAGTTATCGTAAAGTATGTGAACCAAGAAATGTTCTTGTTGATGAATGGTTCATTGATGATTTTGTCTAGATCGTCCGAATATTGATCTAGTTTATGCTTGGCGATGTTTAGATCATCCGTGTTGAGGTTGCTTAACTTCAGTGGCTTCAAATTTGGGAGTTTGGATTTCTCCGGGAGATGGTTACAGCAATCGTATGGTATTCGAACCGGATGGCTGTTGTAAGTGATGTTGTCCAGCGGGTGCGATGAGGTATGGACCCTGGTGCTACCTATGAAGGCACTACACTCCGATTTCAAAGTCAAGATTGAGTTCAGCTGGATTATTTTCGTAATAACGTCTCTGTTGTTGCACTTTACGGTTACCGGTAGATTGTCTGATACTAGTATTAGCCACTTATTGTTGCTTAGTTTTTGAATACTGTAGTCTTTAGCAAACAATAAATTTGACTGGCAAGTCCGGGGCACTACACTTAATTGTTTTAGTATTTGGGCTTCGCATATCGCGTCACTGTCTATGGGATACGGAAGCACATTTGAACAAAGTCTTACACTGGGGTTTAAGGATTTACAATTGTCAAGGTTCGGGAGAGGTACAAATAACAATGAATCATCGTCCTTTGCTATGTACTTATGTGTCGTTGATAAAATATGATGTAATCCTGTTCGATTATCCAATATAGGAATAGGGTAAAGGTGGTAGAGGGTGTAAGTTTCTGGTTCTGTTAATGGAATTTTTAAAACAAATATTACTTTAGATCCAGATTGAAAAGCCTGAAGTTCTATTATATCAGAATATTGAGCAACTTTTGAAATTTGTGGTGTTATCGGCAGATTATTTTTGTGCAGAGATTGAGATACTTCCTGAAGAGAAGAAACTAAGTCTTTCGGGGCAATTATCGAACTATGTAGGATTTTTAATCGAGCAAATGTGATTGAGTTTAAAATGTTATCTAAACTATTTTCTAAAAACATATAACTTTCCATAAGAGATTCGCATATCTCGAGTACTCGTAATTTTGATTGAATGTAAGCTAAATCATCTGATATATCATAAATTGATTTTTCAATTTCTTTAATATCGTTATTGAAAGTTTCCTCGTCGATTTTTAGTTTTTGAATTGTTGAATTAAAACTTTTTATTACCGAGGTCGTTACCGAAATTTGGTTCTTCATCAGATTTTCTAGTTGATGTTCGTCATTCGTGAGTTTATTAATACAATCTGTATAGTATTCACCATCAGAGGCGTCTAGGTTACCTGTGATAGCCTTCCAGAATGTACCGATTCCGTTTAAAATACCTCGTTTGTACCTTTTAGTGTCCACAAATATTTCCTCAACTTTTTGTTGTAATGATTGGGAAATTTGGGTTAAGAGACTGATATGTGTTCTAACTTCCGATCGAAAGGATGTCATGCGAGGGTTGTCTGTATCGAATGTGGTTATCATGTCGTTTAGAATTTTGTTGTTATTGTCGAGGGTTAATTTAATTGGCTCGATGTCTTTGTAGACTAGAATTGTCCATTTATCATTTGATATCTCGATTCGGTCTTCTTCGTGATAGTAAATTCCGATGGTATTGTTGATGGGTTCGATAGAGTATTGGGGTGATACTGCTTTGAGCAGCAGAAGAAACCTGAAAATAAATTAATTTTCAAAGTATGGTTTCATTCTGTCAAAGTTGGTTTTTGTAGTGTGTTTAGTCTGAGGGTTGTAAAGTATAGCAGAGTTATTTAGAATTTCTCTAATTTCAAATGGTCCATTAAACTTGTTTTGAAGTTTATTCTTAATTTGACTTTCCTTTACATAGACTTTGTCACCTACTTTGTACTCGGGTAAATTGTCGTGTACATGTTTATCGAATCTTATTTTAGCCTTTTCTTTCTGTAATTGGGTCCTTGTACGAGCTATTTTATAATAGTGCGATATTCTATTGTTTAAATCTCGCATGTACTTAGATATGAGTTGTTCGTGATTGTAAAGTGTTTCAGGGGGACGACTTGCACTATGTCCGAATATTAATTCGTACGGGGTGAAGCCATGAGTTTTGTTTATAGAGTTATTATAACAAATAACTGCGTATGGTAAGATGGTTAACGGGTGTTCGCTAGGGTTTTCTAATTTATTAGCCCTTATCATTTCCATGAGCGTCGCGTGAAATCTCTCTAGTGAGCCGTTGGATTGTGGGTGGTGTACACTAGAGTATGTTAATTTAATATCGTAAAGAAGGCAAAGGTCTTTAAGAAGTCGATTTTCGAATTCTCGGCCTGAGTCACAATGGATGCGAAGGGGTGTACCGTAATGTTGAAAGTACAGTAGAAGTGTATTTACGATAGATTTCGCGGTTTTGTCCTCTATAGCATAAGCTTGTGTGAATTTAGTGAGTTCATCCCTGATTGTTAGGGCGTAATTTCGTGTAGGAACTTCAAGGATGTCAATGTTAATGCGTTCGAACGGGGTTTTCGGTGTCTCTGTAATGACTAGAGGATTGTCCAAGTTTTTACGTAAAATTTTCGCTTTTTGACAAGTTTCGCATGCTTTTATAAATTTTTCGACGTCTTTTGTTAGTCCGGTCCAATTGTACTTATTTTTAATTCTACGTATCGTCTCATTAATGCCGCGATGGAGATTATTTTTGCCAGCATGAAACTGATTTAGAATTATGGGAATTTGGTCTTCATCGGGTTTTGTTACAACGTCTTGACAAACGACTAGCTGTATGTCTTTGTCGCTAAAAATAAATGAGAAGATTTCGAGAATAGGTAGGTTCAAGTTATTCTCGACATAGTATGTTTTTGCTGGATTTATGTCATTCTGATTTTTGTATATCGTAACGAAAAGTTGTAAAATTGCCGACAAGGGGTCGAATGGTAAGGGTACGATATGATACGATCTGTTCTTTACTGTTTGACTAGATACGGTGTTAATTTTGTTGTTAGAAAACTCAGGGTTTTCTTCAAGAATATCCTCGATTATTTTGTAGTGGATATCTTGCAAATTGTCTTGCTGAAAGAATGTAATTATGTTTTTATGATCTTTATCGAGCAGTTGATTATTTGAAAACTTGATTTTCGCGTAATCGATTAGGGACTCTGTCTGATACAATCTCTCGAAGGTTTCGTATTCTCTGGCTATTTGTTCCGGTGGTATATCTTCGTCGGGAATGATTTCTGGGTCAGGCGGGTCTTCTGGATTTTGTGCGTTGTTGTGGTACGCTACACATTTTTGTATGTGATTGACTTTAATGCGCGATAGGGCGTCAGCGTTCTTGTTGATTTTACCTGGCTTGTATATGATCTCGTAATCATATTCCTCGAGTTTGAGGCGCCAACGTGCTAGCCTACTGCCGGGATCTTTTATAGAAAAGAGCCAAGTCAAAGGTCGGTGGTCAGTTATGAGTTTAAATTTTCGTCCGAAAAGGTACGGCCTGTAGTGTTTAACTGCCCATACGATAGCTAGAAGCTCCCTTTCGATTGTAGAGTATTTTGTTTCAGCATTACACAAAGTTCGTGACGCGTAAGCAATGGGAAGGTCCTTGCCTATAGGTCCTTGCGAAAGCACGGCTCCGATAGCGTACGCGCTAGCATCGGTTGTTAACAGAAAGGTTTCATCAAAGTTTGGGTATATTAAAATAGGGGTTGACGTTAATGCGGTTTTCAAGTCGTCAAAAGAATTTTTACAAGTCGAGTCGAAATTGAACGGGATGTCTTTCTGCAGAAGCTTAGTGAGAGGTTTTGAAATTTTTGCAAAGTTAGAGATAAAGCGCCTGTAGTAACCGGCTAGTCCTAAAAAGGATTTAATCTCTTTTTGTGTCTTGGGTACCGGGAAATTTCGAATACAGTCAATTTTCGAAGGATTCGGTTTGACTCCGTCTTGGGTGATAAGGTGACCTAGATAAGCTACTTCTTTCCTTAGAAATTCGCACTTATCTGGCTGGATTTTGAGATTGGCTTTTCTTAGCCTTTTGAAAACTTCGGTGAGCCTAGAAATGTGTTCATGGATGGTGGGTGAGTATATGATTATATCGTCCATATAAACGAGACAGCGTTCGTTTTGAATGCCTAAAAGAATATTGTCCATAACGCGCTGAAAAGTGGAGGGTGCGTTTTTTAGACCAAATGGCATACGAACGAACTCGTAATGACCATTTTCGACTGAAAATGCTGTCTTTTGAATGTCGCTTTTGTCAATTTCTATCTGGTGGAAGCCAGACGCGAGATCTAAAGTAGTGAAATACTCACACTTTCCTAGTTGGTCTAGGAGATCTGAAATATTGGGTAATGGGTACTTATCGTTAACTGTCAGCTCATTGAGTTTACGATAGTCAATCACAACTCTCCATTTTTGCTTGCCTGAGGCGTCAAGCTTTTTTGGTACAACCCACACTGGGGAGGACCAGGGTGAGATGGACGGTTGAATTATACCTTGATTGAGCATTTCTGTCATTTGGCGTTTTACTTCGTCCTTGTGAATTTGCGGGTATCTGTACGATTTAGTGAAGATAGGTTTAGCGTTGTTAGTATCTATCGAATGCTTTATTTCATTCGTGAAAGTTAGTGAGTCGCCTTCTAAGTAAAATATGTCCGAAAATTTTAGACATAAATCTACGATCGATTCCTTCTCTTCGTCATTGAGATGTTCCAAACGTAATTGATTTTCAATTTCGTACAGTCTGTTGTTGGTATTATTTTGAAAGTCATTTGCATTGATGTTTGAAATATTGACATTACAGGTTAATTCAAATTCAGTGATTGGTTCTAATTTTAAGTCGTGAAAATCGATAATTTTAGGTATCGCATTTGCATTAATTATGGAAGTTAAAAATTCACCTTTTTCATTTACTTTAACCACGGCATTGGGTAATCTGACTTTTTCTTGTTCCTGAGCTAGCAGTATAGCATCAGTACTTCTTAAATCGCATTTTAGTTTGAAAATTTGTTCTGTACGTGGTTGAATAGAGATTACGTTTTTTATCAAATTGTCATTAGAGTGGAGATATTGTACATTCTTATTAATAACTGATGTTTCGATGTCTTCCTCGCCTGCTTTGAACAGGGGTACAGTTTTAAAATTAGTAATAAGTTGTCTATTTTTTATATCTATCGTGCAATCATAGTGATCTAGAAAGTCCGATCCGAGTAATCCGTCGAATTCTATATCTAAGTTATGAATGAATACCTTGTGAGGGTCGCCGGGTTTAAATGGAATAAGTTTTGATTCTGTTATTAAAATTTTTTCATTAGTTATCCCTTGAATAACGGCATTTTCCTGAAATTTGTTAGGGATTCTTGCGGCGGTCTTTTCTTTAAAAATAGAGATTCCCGCGCCCGTGTCAATGAGAAGTTTGAATGTTTTTGTGATATCTTTAATATAGAATAGGTTTCTGGACTTGACGGTTAGAAGTGAGTTTAGATGAAAATTTGTTCGGGGAAGTTCAGATTGGGGTTGTAGTCGTCTAGATTCATGGACTGAATTTGGGACGAGAGGTCTGCAACTGGGTTGTAGTTCTCTGAAAGTGTTTCCTGGAATTGAATAGGGTTCTCTTCCGTCAAAGTTTCGGGGTATTGGTTCTCGAAATTCGGGGGGTCGTGAAGGGTTTGAGGGCCTAGCTGAAAATCCTGAAAGTTGTCGGGATATTGATAGTGCTCCTCAGAAAAAGTTTCTTGTGAATTAGATGGAAATTCCTGAAACTCTGGATTATATGCGACTTCTTGATATTCCTCGTTAGAGTAATATTGTGCCGGATAGTTAATATGATGAGTTCTTGGTTGATTGGCATTCCTATTATAGTTTGGGTTTGGTTGTATTACAGACGGTCGTTGAAACTGATTTGGTCTATTAGGGAATTGAGTGGGCCTCTGATTTTGATTGGAGAATGTCTGTTGTATAAATGGCCTTTGTTGTTGTTGCTGCTGTTGCGGTTGTTGCGGGGCAGCATATTGTCTTTGGAAATTTAAATTTGAATAATTTTGGGGGGTGAAATTCGGGTATTGCGGTGATTGTTGACGTGCACGACATTCGTTTATGACGTGTCCGGTTTTTTTACAATACGCGCAAATTTTTTGAAAAGGTGTTGTAGCGTTAGGTTTCCTTACTGGGGCTTGATTATCTCGGGGATTAGTAATTGGTTTATTAAATTTTTGATTCTCAAAATAGGAGAGTTGAAGCTCTCGTTTGATTCGTGCTGAAGCTTCGAGCATAGTATCGGGGTTTCCAGCCCTTATAATTTGACCTAACCGCGGTTCTAGCCCGGTAAGCAAGGTGTTTAGAGTCATAGTCTCCACGAGTTGAGACTGTGCATCTTTCTGATCTGGAGTTAATCGTGATTTTTGCACTGCGGCGTGCATTTTAGCGTTATGCGTTTGCAACCTGGAGAAGAAAGTTAAAGCGGATTCATTTGGCAATTGTTTAACGCGTTGCAGGTCTTGAATTAACGACGTCAAATCTCTGGAATCACCGAAATGAACTGCCAGTAACTGTTTAATTTCTACCCAAGTGGCTGGGTTCCTAGAATTGATTAATTGAGCAGCTCGCCCACGAAGCTTGTTTTTGATGTGAAGCGTCAAAAGAATACGCTGGTCTCCGACTGCCATGCGTTGTGCATGATCACAAGCGTTTAAAAAGGTGTTTAGTAAAATTTGGTCTCCATCAAACTCTGGGACAATGGAGAATATCTCCGATAATTTATATGGTTCTATTACTTGCTCACGCTGTTCGCGAATAATTTCTTGTTGTTCACGAGCTATTTCAACCTGTTCTTGAGCCATTGTTACAATTTAGTTATTTAAAATTTGAGAGAAAAAAAAATTGGAGGTAGGAGATATTGGACAATAGAACACTTCGCGTTTAAAAATAAAAATGAAAATAAAATTCGATGCACTTATGATTCAATTGTTAAAAGTACTTACATAAAGGTTTTCATTAGTTGCGGGATTGTGTTTTGTTCTTAAGAGTGCTTTGGTTGGTTTCTTCTTAAATGCTAGGGTTGGTTTCTTCTTAAATGCTAAGTTTCTTGAATGTGTGGTTTTCTTGGTTTGAAGGGTTCGAGGTTCGTTTTCCGTTGAAGGATTGAGATCCACCACTACCAGTTAGGCTCTGGTTCCTTGTTCTGGTAGAGTTGCTGCGGATCCTACCGACTGCGCCAATTGTTAGATCTTGAATCTTGGATTTAACTTTTTAAAAACAATTTTTATTTTATTTAAACAAAAGAGTATTTATTATTATTTTTGTTTAGTTAGTTCACAATTTAATCACTTAAAACTAATTAATAGTTAGTCTCCGAGCATTGCTCTTAATGGAGAAACTAACGATGAGATTAATAACAATAAAATATTAAAATACAGAGAGGCTTTGCTCTATTGAAATTAACTTAGTGAGTTTACTGAACGATGCAGGACTGAAGCCAAAAGCGTCGTTCAGTCGTATTTATAATGTTTGCATAAAATGCAGATTAAACAGAAACTAAATCTATGCATCAGGGTTTCACAAAAGTAACCTAAGCTAGAACGTGCAATTTGGAATATTAAAGTATTGAATTACAAAGATAAAGAAAGATATGAAATAAAGAAATGAATTTGTTTTGGAAAGTATTAAATTACTTATGTGAACCTGTCGATAAGGACTTAAAGAATAATATGGTTACACAAATGTTATTATATAATACAATGCTTAAATCTAATATAACATATATATGTCGTTCATTGTATATCTATACACTGTACTAATCTCCATGATAGTATTTTCTTATTCTGGTAGCATTATAAAAAAAATGCATTGGCTTCAAATCGCATTATTATCATTAATGATGCCTGAAATACGGGCTATAAATATGAACGTGCACTTATTTGTTTGAATATTCTGCAATAGACGATGACTTAGGCCCCCAACTACATTAATACCATATATACGTATTTTTATTTATATCTATCCTCTAAATATAAAATAAGATAGTTTTCCCAGTGTACAGTGTATTGGACCGAAATATTTCCTGCCTTCTGTGGTTTTGACAAATATAATTGTGCTCGTTGCTTTTTATTGATCTCTTAGGCAGATGTAATTTAGTTTTTATTTCTCTTAAAAACGGTCGATTTTTACGAAATCTTTTCAAGAGTTACAAAAATTTCTTAAGGTAGCATAATGTTTAGTTGTCTTTAATAGAAAGACAAAATAGCAGACCGAAAGATATTTAAAAAATTATAAGAAGGGTATTAACGTAAAAATTAAGCTTGCTAGTTATTTCAGGTGCGTCAAAATCATTGTGTAATAATTTAAACAAAGATACTTGAGAAAAGTATGTACGCCTATCCTCAAGAGTGGTCATACAGTAACTTTCAAGCATGTTACTTTGCGGAAAACCAATCACTGGATAGACACCGTCCGTTTTGAACCACATTAATTTAAGAAGTCTACGTTGAACCGCCTCCAAGTTATTCTTGTGAACATCATAACTGGAACACCAAATTAACGATGCATACTTAAGTTTCGATCTGACGAAGGATTGATAAAGAATTTTCAGAGTATCAGTATTAGTGAACTCTTGACTAGTACGAAGGATGAATCCAAGGGCTTAGGAGGCTTCATAGACAATGGGATCGATATGATTAGTGAAGGATAATTTACTATCAAAAGTAACGCCGAGGTCGTGAAATGTTATAGGTCTTTAAAGTATGACATTATCTAACCTGTAATAAAAAATAATAGGTGATATATTTAAAGAAAAGGACATTACGTTACATTTACTAGGATTTATAAGTAATTTATTGACTATGCACCAGGTGTTTATTTTGTCAAGGTAAGTTTGAAGTTGAAAGCATCATCGATTACATCAACAATTACTGTGAAAATTTTTAGATCGTCGGCATATAAAAGGTGAGGCAAATCAATTTCGTTCACTATGTCGTTAATAAATATGTTAAAAAACAAGGGCCCCAGAATAGATCCCTGGGGAACTCCAGATGTGGCAGCAAATTGGATCGATTTGAACTCATTAGTGCAACGTACTCCTATTCGTTAAATACGATTTAAACAAAAGGAGCAAACAATATGAGAAGCCGACTTTTTCTAATTTATTAAGTAACAACTGGTGATCAAGTCTATCAAACGCTTTGGAGAAATCGGTATATATGACATCTGTCCGCCACACGTTCATCTAAGGATTCGGAAATATATTGAGTTACACAGAATAAATTTATTGTTGTTTCATAAATCCATGTTGGTTAATAGAGATTTCGATGTTAATTGAATGGTATATTCTATCGTGCAGTAATATTTCTAAAACTTTACAGATGTTACAAATTACAGAGATTGGTCTAAAGTTCTCAATTTCCAGTTTGTTTCCCTTTTTGGAGATGGGACATACTTTGGAATATTTCCACAGGTCAGGAATAATTTATAATTATTTTACATTTTTTTATCTATATTTTTTTCTCGACCATCCAAGAGAGTACTAGCAAAATAATTTTCTCCTTTAATAAGCGTTGTAGAGAGGTCCGGCCGCTCCACTATAACAGCATGCGTAAAACAGTAGCTGGGTTTAAACAACGGTTTAAGTTGATCGCCATGCAGTCTACTCCACCATGATGATGGTCTTATTAGACGGGAACGTTGTGTTTGTCTTTGTTTGTTGTCGAATGTCAGTAGAGGAGGAGACGACGGGAGCTCTGTGAATATTAAACTGCGGGATGACCCTTGCAATTTAATTAATTCTCATTATTCTATACGCGTTCAATTGCAGCTTTTTAAGACCTCATAACGTCTACTGAGTTTGTATATAAAAATATGTCACTATTGGTATAAAAAACTCTATAGAATGTAGATTGAATTAAAGACTTAAACGTTGTCGATTGTATGCTATTGTACAGTGTGTGCCCAGATTGTGGTACATTTGCGTTGTTAAATATTTAAAAAAATGTGTTCGTTTAGTACTACGTCAAGATTTGTCTGATTGAATATGAAACCAAAATAGGTTTCTTTGAAATTTTTTGCAAGGGACCTTGCTCCTTCTATCAATTTACAACATAGCAGATGATATTCTGAATAAATTCCAGAAAATATTTTTCCCGATAACAATACTCACATTCGGTGAGCAAAGGAAGTAAATATACTATTAATATAATTTGTTTTAAACAATGTATTTTTGATTTATAAAAAGACTGATAAAAACGTTAAAAATTTGCAATTTCAAAGTATATAATACACCATTGAAAATTGATCAGAGCTGTTGTGTATCTATAATATAATATTTCCGATGTGTGTTTCTGCTTGTAGGCAAAAATGTTCGGGAATTTTTGGTACTTTTCGATTCTCCAGAGACCTGAAATTCGCTGCAAATATTCCTTAGCACCTAAGGTTGATGATAAAAGGCAGCTTTTCATGTTTTCACAGGCAATAAGTAAAGTGAGATATATGGATAGTGAAGTTATGTAAATTAAGGAACAGAAAATGAAAGTCGAATAAAAATGACCAAAGAAGAGAGTAAATATTGGTGTCTCCACGACAGTGCAAGCAGAAACATTATATTTCTATATTATTATGTGTATTAGTTTAAGGTCGTCGGTATATCTGCGTCGAGGACGGACGTGTTATCTGTAACATTCCCGACAAAACACGAAAAGAACTGGTTAAAGCGACATTAAACTGGATAAAATTTAACTCATCGGTAGATTAAAAAATTCTGCGTAAAATGAAGTGTAATAATAGAAGAACAAAGCATGCAACAAATTAAAACATTAAAATTACTGTAAAATATTTGTTAATAATAGTATAAAGTGGTCTAGCGTATGGGCTTTTACGTCAAAAAAGAAAGTACCTTGCACCGACCGTTCATGACGCCTCTCAAGTGGATTGTGTGAGCAACCTCTGTTCATAAGGCAAGATAAACATACCAGCTGTGGACGAAAAAAGATAATTTTTAAGCAGTAGTTTTAGTTTATTAATGTACTAGTTTATTTCTTTTCTATATTAAAACTGAAAAAAAAATGAAAGTAAAATTGAAAATAATAATAATAATAATAATAATAATAATAATAATAATATCTTTATTCACGATGCAAATAAAATATTCACGATAAATAGATACCACTTCACCTAGATGATGCTCTTCCAATGGCCCTGATGCTCTTCCAATGGCCCTGAATTTTTTAACTAGATTTATTAACAATTAATTCTTGTATTATTGAAATAGTTTTATTACTTGAGAAAAAGTGTTAAACATAGGTAATGAAATAGGAAAATACCCGGAGTTAAAAAGCGGTAGTTGAAAGTAATCACTACAAAAACAAACTAGTAACAGGGTAATAACTAACATACAGCGTTTGTAAAATATTCTCTCGTGCCTCTTTCTCATAGCCCGCTGTATAAAAGCTCTCTCTATAGCGAGACAGGTCTCTTTCTTACACTTTCACCGTAAATGGATATTTACCTGTAGAACGATTAATAAATAAAAGCTTCCTGCGGCGAGCGAATGTATGTATGTCTTAGCAGACAAACGAAGTGAACACAAGCGGGCAAAAGGAGGTGTACACTTCTAGAAACGTAGAAGAATAATAAATAAGATGATGATAGATGGAAACTTAAAAGAATCATGGAAACTAAAAGGAAGCATCTTCCAAACGCCTACACTTCCCATCCGATGATGACAGGTTGAAATTAAAAAGAAGCATGGAAACTTAAAAGAAGTATCACACAAACACCTATATTTCCCATCCTATATGCGCGTCATGTGGCTCTAGCTGCTGACAACAAGCATGTCCCGTGCCCAATCCAGCGTATGCAGCCGTGTTGGAACGAACCTCCAGACTAGATGCCCAGAATAGGCAGCAATGCTCACCTTACGCTAGCAAATAAATCAATCAATAAAATCAATCAATCATTATTTGTTTTAGTTTAGAACCATATTTCGTCTCTTTTTATGTATTTATTTTGTAGCTCCATTTACGCCGCCTTCTAATTTCGCTTGTCTAAAGTACCAATTAAATATTTATACAATCTCTTAGTACACGAGACGTTGATATTGTCAATTTTAAAATCTTTGAAATCATGTGCACTGTTTCTTTGAAGCTCTTATTGCATTCCTGTTAAATTTAATAAACCTCTCAACATAGTAGTATCTCATTCGTCACTGGAAAACATATTTTAAATGAAACTTAAAATTGACGCTTAATTTACGTGCTATTGTACGTTTAATCGCGTGAGCGTGGCTTTTGTGAGAGGTTAAATTTTTGGTAGCTTTATTCCTCAAAAATAAAATCAACAGATTTTTCAGGACCATTCTATTTTTGAATCACAGAACATGTACTTGAAATTGGTCTTTTAGGCATACGCATCGACATAAAAAGTATATTTTCAACCTCGACACTTGTACTTTTTATTAATTTATATTATACATTACAGAGCATATTTTAAGGAATTTGCACTAGGCGGCACTAACCAATTAAAGGAACAAATTTAAAAGGTAGTCTTTTAAAAAAAATCACAGATTTTGCAATCCTTGCAACTATCGGGACATTGGAAATGATAACACCATACATAAAACATAAACTTATTCCGGACTCGGCGAACAGCTACGATTCGTCCCAAAAAACATGATTTTAGATACTTGTTACAAAAATAACTTCTGTGTCTTCGACGCTAATACTGCCTGCGGCGCTAATAATTATTAACAATTAGATATCAGAATAAAAACCTACTAACCTAACCTATTGAAATCATAAAAAAGAATTTGTGAAAAAAATATATTAATCATCTCAAAATTAAAGAAAAAATTCAGCAGGCATAGGAGTTTGAACCCGGGACCTTTCGCACCGTAAGCGAGAACATTACCTATTCGCCAACCGTACGGCTGATGATGAACATTAGGGTAAGGAATAAATAGAGACAAATGATATTACCCTTCTTTATTCGTCCGCCGCAGCAGCACTAATGCGTCCCGGCTCGATGCTACAAGATTTGCTCTCTCCTTACCGCCTTTTGTTGAACAGGCGGTACAATATCGATCGGCGCTCACCGACTACACTGCATTCGCTCCCACATAGTAGCACCCTCTCGATCAGTATTACATCTTCTGACCTTTCATGTCGACGGCCTTGGAAAAACCTCGTAACTTTTGTCCTATACGCTATACCGAACATTAACATTTCCAATGTTAAAATTTCATGATAAACTCATCATTTTTGTACAGGTCTTCATCAGGAAGTCTTCACCTCTGTGTGACGTTCACTTCAACATCAGACAAGACCAAGTCGGATCTGTGAGCAACGCACCATATACAAAGAATATCTCTTTGTCAATAATCCTTTAGATGGACCCAGAGTCCATTATTTTTGTCAGTATTGGCATTTTCTCCATTAGTTGTAAGGTCTGTAAGTTTTTCTTTAGCCAATTGATCAATGTTTAAATCCTCAAACAACATCTTGATAGCTTCAGAAAGGCCTTCAGCGCCTCATCTCTCGGATCTGTTTTCCCCTAAAAATACAGATTTCATTTCCTTATTTCCTTGTCCAGGCCTTGTTGATTTTCCCCCTTTTTCCTTATTTTTCAGCGTCGGCACTAATGCCTGCCACTAGGCGGCACTAAGACCTTCACTACGCGACACTAGTCATTTAAAAGAACTTGCATTCAAGTTTTTGTAGTAAATTCACGTAGTTCTCCACGAAATTATCAACCAACTTGAAGGGGTGAAGTGGTGTTTAATGTATTTGTGACAGTTTTCTAATGTTGTCGACCACTTCCTCTTTTCATTTATTTGACCTTATAGAATCTAACTATACTTGAATGTAAATCAACAATATTTAAATAGCAGATCTATATTGCATTTTGCGGCACTAAAGGCACTAGTATCCAATAAGGTATTATCTTGACTGGTATGGTACTGTCATGAAGAGCTCCTCAAAATAATGGAGGAGCAGAACAGAGTTTCATTAGAGAACCATGTCCAAAACAAGCTGAAGAACTTCTCACAAAGAAGGATGCAGTTTAGTACTATAACAGGACTTCTAACAGGATATTTTGCAGATAAGAAGCACTTATACACAATCGGAAAATTGAAGGAGAATACATGGTGTTCAACATCGAGGCGCATGCCTGCAGAAGATCTAGTATCTATGAGCAAACACGAACAGACCCGAAATCCTTTGATACTCGTCCACTCTGGTACCTATATCACCTAAGTGATGGCAAAGGATACCTAACATTTGTATGGGGAATTAAGCCAGGGAGAGCACAATCAATCCAGAGGGCTCTAGTGCCCTCTAAATTATTCACATACGAGCCCCGAACAAGAAAACAATTGTCTAGTCAAAGATGCGTATTTGAAACTTCATAGGTACCCTCGATCATGGTTTGTATTGATTTTTCAGTACTGATCTGCCACAAGGAATTTTTAGTCGAGAATTGATACAAATCTTCCTAACTTATTCTTGCAAGGGTACCTTCTAGTGAATTGTAATGTTAATTTATGGAAAGAAATAAACTCAATAATATTAAGACAGAAGAAGAAAATAATGTTATGGATAATATAAACACATGTTTTAAATTTCATTCCTCAATCTTTCTCAGCACCAAACTGTACATCGTACATGTAATCCGTAAATCAACAGACATTGCTCTATATTAAGCCGGTCTAGACTCATTTACAATCATAAAAATAGCGTGAAGCCAACTTTTTTTACGGTATGCGTAATATAAAAATAGATAAAGAGAACTAAAGGCATTATTTTTATTATCAGACTAAGTACTTGATTAAATTTAACCCCACTTCTTATTTTGTTACAGAATATAAAATTGAACTTACAAGCATGCACGAACTTCGTTTGGACGTGTGAATTTCTCAACTTGAGATATTTTGTTTCGAAAAATAATAACTAAATAATTTAGTAATTCTTATCAATTCGGACAATGAATCCAGTACTTAGGAAGTGTAGTTCAATAATATTCTCCTTTCCATTTAAGTTTTGCGTTTCCAAGGTGTCTTCTTATGATGAAGTATTATTGATGGCCTGCAGCCTTCTTTCGGTATGGACTGGAGTATTACCTGTTACTCCAGTTGATTGTCTTTTTTAAAGCACTTTCTCACCTCCCTAAAAGTAATTTCGCTTCATTTTTGAAAGCCGCCATTTACTTGTTTCATTAAGACCTGTTTCTGACATCATTTTTAGCTTAAGATTTTTCTTCCTCGTAGTTTTTTTATAAACTTTTTGGATTCTTCTGCTACACTTTCTTAATTTGTCTTAGTACCGTGTTCTTAGTGATTTCTCATCCGATATTGAATTAGCTTCAAAATTTGCAATTTTTCTTTCTATTTATTCACAAGGCTGGTCTGACACAAAGTGAATTCTTGATTCATCTGTGCGCAAACAAACATCATATTCATTCTGCTGTTCCCTGGTTTCTATGCTCGTTCACAATTCTCTGACACGACGAGTTGTTCGTTCTTATAAAGGCAAAGTCAGAATCAGCAATCTGAAAGATTGGAAAGTGAATACGGTGCGCGGCATATTGACAAAATGACCATTGAGAATAATCACCTAATGCCTGACTAACACTGAAACAAATTACGTTTTAAATTGCCAGTTTCAAAGTCTTTGATTATAGTGCAGATAGAAATTCATTGTCTTCAGTGGGTGCATGTGAGCTTCAAAAAATTAATCAACATCCACTTCAACTGATCTGCATATACCCATGTTTAGTGGACACTATGGTTATTGCTATAGAGGGGACAGGATTATATAAATAGGTTTAAGATAGATAGATGACAGTAAATAGTGCTTCCACTCACATTTTAGACCAGGAATTCCGGGATTGTTTATGATTGATTTTAAATAAATTACTATTATTTATAAAAACTGTTGAGGTTGTGACGTGTGACGTTTCTCTTATATCTCACCGCCACATCATTTGGCCCACTAAGTATATATACGAGCGGCCATGTTGAGTTCGTTGGAAAAGCGTATATGGCAGTGGCTACTCCAGCCTTACTGACGAGTTCACGAAGTAGCCACGGAACGAGACGCTAATATTTACTAACCCCACATTGGTGACCCCGATGTGATCTGAACACGCAACATGATTTACGACGTACTCTATACCTACTCTACACCCTACGGAGACACGCGCACAAGTATGTTCGAGTATATGAGTTATTTCCTCCTCGAGCAATTGCGTTGCTCAGCCCCTCTCTTAGGATTGTGCTGATACGGGTAGAGCGCGTCAAGTAAAGAGTGGGGTACTCGCTTCGTTCCTGTCCAGTTTATCCATCGTTATTCTTCTACCATCAGGTTTCTCATGACTTTGTCACTGGTGGGGGAATGATGCAGCGTGTGACGTTTCCCTTACATCTCACCGCCACATCATTTGGCCCATTAAGGATATATACGAGTAGCCATATTGAGTTCGTTGGAAAAGCGTATAAGGTAGTGGCTACTTGACGAGTTCACGGAGTAGCCACGGAACGAAACGCTAATATTTACTAACCCCACAGAGCTGTTACATATTAGAAATGATTGCTCGACTTTGCTCGTTTTTATTTACTACATTTCTTCTCATAATGTAACCTTATTTACTTATAATTATAATATCACTGGCTCTTGCATTTTGTACCCGCTCGCAGTCATATAGTTGCATGCTCACCAAATGGCGGATGACTTAAGTTGAGTAAAATGTATAAATTATAAAAATAGACGACAAGCGAGGTATATTTTGTATCATAAAGCTGCATCATGGGCTTATGAACCTGTACCTAAAGTGGTTTTTACCGAACATTTATTATTTTTAGAGTAAAAGTTGAAATAAAATTTTATGTATCTGATAGTTTCTTACTATGCACTTAATACTGTTTAAAACTGTTTAAAATTTAATAAAATTCTGTGCATAAGTTACTGGTCGTTCTTACTTTTTAACCGTGCAACATGTATTATTTTACTAATGATTTCTAATTGTATATTTTGTAAAATTTTATTAAATTATACTCATTCATAACTTCATATTGATTGAATTATTTACTGAACAGTTGATTATTACCCTTAGAAAATACACACGATGTAACAGATATAAGGCGCTAATTAAATTTTGCCACACCTATGACTTTCAAGATCAAATATTATGTCCTAGGATCTAATTATTACACTGACTAGCGTAAATAATGAACGATCAATGCCGTTTTTTAATAGATTTAGAACAAGGACATCATTTCCTTACCGCTTCAATATTTTCAGATATATTGTTGGGAGAGTTGTCAAAAGAGTTGTATTATAAATTATGCGTAAAAAGTTTTTAAAATAAGTTCAAAGAAACACAATGCTGACCTTGCTTTTCCTCACTAACAGCAATTTGAAAATAGATGTTTTTTAAGTAAACAGTGCTTCTAGGTCGATCACAAACTGTGTCGATTTCGACTCAGTAAAAATTATTACGCTTGTAGTAGGTAAGTAGTGAGTGCTAAAAACAGCCACTGTTTGACCCAAAATTGTGAAAACAAAATTCAGTTTATATGATAGTCAAAACATTGAACTCCTTCTTTAGATTTGGCACGTTATTTAATTTGTAGGATTAGGACGTACAGTAAATTTATACAAGACACACAACAACATGCTTCAATTTGTTTTGATGCCACATAGTTTTTAGGAAGTGGTAATTAAAACTTTATATTAGCTCAGTAAAGCCATATAACATGTTACTGCTCACTTTTTCCAGTACTGCATGAGACTCTACTCATGTTTATATTAATATTTAAAATCTATGGGAAGTTTCCCGCCATTATTCGTGGACCAAATAGTAATTAAAAATCGATAAAAATATATTTTTTTCAAAATAGTAAGACTGTTTTTTACTTAATAAAAATATAATGTGGAAGACCAACAAAGAGAAAAATATGTTTCAAGTAAATAAAAGATTATTCGTAAGTATCATTTAAATAAACTTCTTATTTATCTGATAATTTGTTAAAAACATTTCCAAAGTAATATAAAGATTTTACCTTTATAAAATGCCTATTTTGTCCTCAGTAATGGGTACAACCAATGAAGCTGATTCTACTGATAGTCTATGAAAACGTCTTATATCTGCTGAAATGTTGTAAAAAGATAGTGCTTCATTTCTGGGAAAATTATCGACTGCATCCCTAATTAGAAGGAAATAGGGGTGTACTTCTGGCCGAAACTGCCTAGCTAGATGGTCGATACCATTTTCAGATAAGAAAAAACTTTCTACAAAATTTCAGCGAGTACAAAACATTTTGAATAAATCGTTCACCAGCTTTCCAGCTGGTTTAGAGCTGGCGAATGATTTGTTCACAATGGTTTATACATATAAAACGTGTCGTAAACGTTTTGTAGTTAATAAACATTTCAAAGCAACACTATAACATAATATAAATTTTGTACACTACAATTCAATAGAGACATTTAATTACGAGTATATTATTATGTTTATAGGCAGCAGTAAGTACTCAATTTACAAAACAAATACGGGGATTATGTCTTACAATTGTTTAAAAACATGTACCAGTCCTACGTATAATATACGTTGTATATGTTCGCTTTAATAAAGAGGCGAAATCTCGTTTTCTACACATGTCAATGACGATGTAGCTAAACGATTTGTATTAGTAGTAGCAGTCATTTCTATTTTTTTTTCTTGAAGACGTTATTGAGTTGCTTATTTGGCACTGTAATAATAGTCGACGGAGTGTTCCTAAGTGTGTTTTGATTTTAATATATTCTATATTTCATTATTAATTTGTATCCTCGAGTAGCCAATGTACACATTAGGTACTAATAGATTTGGAATCTATGAAACAACTTCACAAAATAGCATGTTCAAAAATTATGATTCTATTTTTAAGTTGCCAGGGCTACAGCCCTTGCAAATTACAATTTGAATTATGCTGGAGAAACAAAACGCCCAATTATAACAAGAGTCAAAATACATATGTAGCATTTGTAGCATCTACAAAAATGGCGGCATCCTTGAATGCTCAAACTATAGAGAATTACGTTACTAAACATTACATATAAAGTGTTCTCAATAATAGTTAGTAAACACATACAACATTATGCATAGAGAGAAATAGGAAGGTACCAAGCTGGTTTTAGAGGAGGGTGGTCTACCATACATCAAATATCAACGCTAAGCTAATACATTCTATGGCCCAGAACCCGCGCTGGGTATTTCCAAAAGCTCAGCCAGAAGGGCGATTAAAGACTGGGTCAAGAGCAAACACAAAAATCACTGGAAGAACATTCCAGGAAATCGACATGGGAAAACACTCATTAAAGGTCCATGTGCAAAACAAACTGAAGAACTGCTCACAATGAACAGGACGCAGTTAAAACTAATAGTAGGACTTCTGACTGGACATTTTCCGGTAAAGAAGTATCTAAATACAATCGGCAAATTTGACGGCAACCTAGACTGCAGACTATGCAGCAAGGAGCCGGAAACGGTCGATCACATCATATTCAACTGCGAGGCATTGGCTCGCAGAAGACATGGTATTTACGGGCAAGCACGAACGGACCCGGAATTCATCAGCACCCGCCCGACCATGGATCTGTATCACCTGATTAGGGGTACAGGGGTACTGGAGTGGGCGGAGTGAAACATGACATGGAGAGCACAATAAGCCCAGGAGGCTGCAGTGCCCTCGGAGTTTTTATTAACAGACGAGCCCTGAGAACAAAAAAAAAAAAACGCTAAGACAAATGTTAGAAAAACACTCGAATGCGAAATTAGCACCCACCATATATTTATTGATTTCAAGGCCGCCTACGACACTATTAAGAGAAATAAATTATACACAGCAATGAGACACTGCCAAATATCCTATCACTTGCATAGCTAGCGAAGCAGGTTTAATTCCTGCTCACCGTGAAATCATTTTAATTAGAAGATTATCCCCAAGATGTGGTTCGGACTCCACTATAAACTGTAGGGCCTCGTTCCTCTTTACCTAACACAATATCATTCGGAATTATCAAGGAGTTACCTCGGTGACTTGAGAAGTGTTTATGAAAACATTAAAACATTAAGTAAAACATTAAACCTGGTAAATCAGACAGAATTGACTTTAGAAAAAGTAGAATGCAGGGTACGAGTAGATGGCGACTTATCTGAAGCATTCGAAACCACTAATAAGTTACGACAAGAAGATGTATTCTCCTGCATATTGTTTAACCTTGCCCTTTAAAAAGCTGTACGATCAGCGGGTGTTACAACGACGGGGACAATATTTAATAAGTGCACCCAAATACTGGCCTACGCAGATGATACAGCATAATTGGTATTGTCGAGATGGCAGTAACAGAAGCTTACACAACATGTAACAAGAAAAATGGGACTGATAATTAACACAAGCAAAACAAAATACATGCTGGCCGCTGAACATCCAGTGAGAGAGAAATATAGAAAATGGCGAGACAGAGTCTGTGAAAGAGTTTGTGTAACTTGTCAGTAGCCAAAATGACACATCAGAAGTAAAACGCAGAGTCCTTGGTAAACCGCTCTCACGAAACATATCCCGAAGCACGAAGAGCAAACTTTATAAAATCTTCATAAGACCAGTGATAACATGGTCCCTTACTAAGAGAGATGAGTCTATCCTAGGCCGCTTCGAGAGAAAAAATTTAGGAAAATTTAGGGAGCTGTTAAAAAAAACAGGATATGGAGAAGAAGATACAACTTTGAGCTGTATAGGTTGTTTAACGATCCGAACATTGTAAGACTTGGACGTCTGAGATGGGTGGGCCATGTCATGAGGATGGATGTGAACGAACCGGCCAGAAAGACAATGCTTGGCAAACTAGTAGGTCAACCTAGAAGAGGAAGACCCCGAATGAGGTTCTTAGACAACATAGATATTAAGGAATATAGGAACAGGAGCGTGAGTAAGGCCTGCATTGCCCAGGGATAGCTTGAATGAAGTCCTAGAGGAGGCTAAGGCTCATAATGGGCTGTAACGCAAGAAAGAAGAAGAAAAAACACAAGATAAATCTCAAATATGGAAGAACAGAATAGTCTGGTATTGCCCTGCGTGCTTTTAACAACAATCGTACAATAGATATCAACCTACAGTTAATTAGAAACATAGTTAATAATAGACAGCTGGATGTTTTGAGAATCTAGATATTGAAAAATGTGAAAATATTATAAATACTGACATAGGACCAATCATAGCCTGTTGGATCAACATGTAGGGATGACAGGATTGTTTGAATTCGTTCAAATATTTAAGTATATCTATAGGCAGATTTTATAAGCTCCCGATAATGATAACGTGGTTAGCGAAATGCGTATCGAATGTTATATTCAATAGTTTAACTGAACACCATGTACATACATGATTTCTTTAATCACACTATCTTATTCTATTGTTTCAAGAGCATTTATGGTCCAGTATAAATAATTGATGTATACTTTAAACTGGTTACAGTGGCTAAAGCCATATATACCTTCCGCTGTCATACGGTGCCATACGATTTTTATTAATAAATTATAGCCGGGACGTGCTAAGTTTTTATAAAGTTATCCGTTTATTTGAGCGCGCTCTATTTTTAAATTTTAGCACTTCATTAAAAGTAGAAATGTTTAAAGCAAACGTAAAAGTGGTAATCGATACTACAACTACATGGCTATTTTAAAACAAACAAGAATAATGTTTCAACAATAAACCGATACGACAGTATGTAAGTAATCGATTGCTTCTGTAATATACGAGGTTCTCCTTTTTTCGGCACGGGTTAACAAACCCGAATTTATTTATACTACAAAAATAAACTTACGCACTCTAGTATTTGCAATTAAGTTTAATTTATTTTTTATCAAGGTTTCGAGCGATAATTTTCTTCTGCTGAACTGGATACTGATTAAGCAATTTAAAGCTAGTTCTGTTGTATTTTCGTGATTGTGTAATGCGACCATTTTTAAAATATGGTCAACATATCTTTACTGTTTCCGCAAATATCTTGAAAATAGCTAGAAAAACACTTGAAAAAAAATGTATATCAATATTAAAATCGATTCAAAATACAGTTAGTTACATCACTTTTCATTAAAACAAACATTAAAACTAACCCGAGCAACTTCTGGTCTTTTCTAAAATACTATGAGAAATACAACTAGTATACCGAATTCGATGTGTTACAACAATAATTCCTTAAATGATACTCAGAGCATTGTCGATGCATTTGCCCAATATTTCCCAATCATCCTTTATCACATCATCTACATATAACATAACCCAACAAGAAACTACAGGCAATGTACCCCAACTTAATATCCCAACCATTACCGAAAATGATGTTTTAAAAGCACTAAAAAAAATTAAAAAATAAACTTACGACGGGTCCAGATGGTATACCAGCTTTCGTATTAAGAGACTGTGCCTGTATTTTTGCACTACCACTTTCTATCATTTTTAATCTAGCACTGCAAACTACTGCATTTCCCCAATTATGGACTCAGTCAAAAATTTGTCATTTTTTCAAAAAAGGTGATAAGACTAATATTGAAAATTACAGACCTATAGTTATCCTCTGTAATTTTGGTAAACTCTTTGAAATTGTCCTATACGATATAATCTCTTTTCATGTTAAATCTCAACTCTCCTATAGTCAACATGGGTTCTTGGCAGGTAGATCTACGATTACCAACTTGGTAAGCGTTACACACTTTATCGCAAATACACTGGATTATGGTGGCCAAGCGGATATAATTTATATAGACCTCTCTAAAGCATTTGACAGACTGGATCATGGGTTCTTACTGCAGAAGCTGTCAGATTTTGGTTTAAGTCTTGAATTTGAAGTTTTTTCGAGTCATATCTTAGTAACGGAACACTAAACGTGAAATATCACGGGTTTTCATCTATTGAAGTATCAGCGACATCAGGAGTTCCACAGGACTCTGTTTTGGGCCCACTGTTATTTATAATTCTCATCAATGACATTTGCCAAGATATACAAAGTAATTCCTCCTATGATCTTAAACTGTTTGCATCTATTAACTCCGAAGAAGACTGCCATCGATTGCAACACGACCTCACAAAAATAAACACATGGTGCGAAAATAATAGGCTACACTTAAATATATCAAAATGTAATTCGATGACCTTTACGACAAGAAATAAATTTTTCCTACAAAATAGGCAAGGATATGGTAACTAGATGCACTCAATTCAAGGATCTTGGAGCCATCTTTGAAACAAAATTAACTTTTACTGCCCACATTTATCAGACAATTGCTAATGCCTACAGAAATCTAGGCTTTATTATGCGAAACTCAAGGCACTTTAAAGATATTTCCACGCTTTCTCCTATTTTATGCCTTTGTACGCCCAAAACTGGAATACGGTGGTATTATCTGGAATCCACAATACAATATTCATATTCTTAATTTGGAACGGGTTCAGAGAAGGCACGTCAAATATATTTCCATCAAAACTGACTGAATTTATCCCCCCAGAGGGACGCCACAAACTAACTTATTAGCTAGATTTAATCTAAATGACTTAGCGACACGTAAAGTCTATTTTTCTGTTTTGTTCCTACACAAACTATTAACAGGTCAGATAGACTGCACGGATATTTTCAGTTCCATACATTTCAGTGTTCCATCTTTTCAGACTCGCTCATACGCCCTATTCTACTTAGCTACGCCAAAAACAAATGTATTAAAATCTTCTCCTATTCACAATATGTGCTCCAACTATTTAAGCTGTCAGTTGAACCTTGATATTTTTAATTGTAGTACTAATAATATAAAGCAATGTATTTTAAGTCACTCTTAAATTAACCTTTAGTTCCTACTACATCACCGTTTAGTTAAAGTATCTGCTCACATTACTTTGCATTTTCCATTTTTAAATTGATAGTTATTATTCATGTAAAATATTTAGTTTTAAGTTTTTACTCTGTACTGTATACATACTTATTTGATTGGGGCAAAGAGGTCAAGCTCGACCCCTAATCATCCGAGACCGTCATATTTAGTCAAGAATATTGGTGCATACTTATTTGTATATTTCCTGCCCTGTAATTGGATGCACATCTGTCTGGCAGCTGTATTCATAAAATGTTTAAAAAAATAAATAAAAAAATTATTAAAATAAATTTTTATACCGACTAAATCGTTTGGAAACCCAGTCTCGTAGAAGACAACTTAACTTCTCTAGTTTTTGGAAATTATGAAGCCATTTTAAAAATAAATCCCACTGGGCAATACTTCGCTGTGATACACGCGACTCTACTTATTGCAGCGTATTAATTCACAGCTTGTAGTAATATCATAACCTCAAATTATTGAAGAATGAAAGTTGAACTAAAATTGATTCAGTGGTTTCAGAGATTACAAACAAACAAACTTACGTCTTTATGTACATATTATTATAGATAGATTTTATATAGTATTTAAGCCTGAGCAACATTAACTTCGTTCTACATGTGATGGAAAAAATCCCGGTTCCTTGTTTACAAATGTCATAAACAGACGAATTCTACATAAATCCCAAAAATATATTTTGAAAATTCAAACAATGATGAGATGCAAGGCATGTGCGTTTGGTTTATTTCCCTAGTCACCCACATTTGCGAAATAATTTATCTATAGTATAAATCTGACTATTACAAGTTGTTATAAATACCTTCTGAGTTATACGATGAAACGCTGGTTAACTAGGATTAATAGAACAAAACTTCAAAAATAAATAGAAGTTTATTTGATCCTACACACATACTTTAAGCCACTAATTAAAATAAGCCCTGCAAATGAATTTCGGGTCCTCCCAAATTTTTCAAGAGAAGGTATTTGTATTTTAAATTTTTCTATTTACGTTCTTGCATTTGTTATTTTATCTAGTATAAATGATTAAAAGAAAAAGAAAAATAATTTGTATAGTTCGAATATTAGCAGGTTCCTCAATTAGTAAATAAAAATCACAAAGTGCAAAACAGAGATATGCATTTTTAAATACAACACAAAAAGCTATTTTCACTTAATAAAAATTGTGAAGAACTTTAGCTATTTAGGGAATTAATAAACAATTTCCTTTACTCCTATTGTTTACAAATATCAGGAATAACAGGGACCCATATATGAACCTTGCGATACACCTGAAGTCAATCATCACGTTTGTGTTACATTATTGAACAATTATTGAATATACAAAAGTACAAGGTTGGGTTGGAAAAAGGGTCACTCATCTGGTATATAGATGGATGCGAGAATTCTGAGATGGCTGACGACGTAACGGGAACTAATCGCAGGCTATGAAGCTTGCACAACTATCTTCCTGTTGGAAATCCATGCCATAGATCTATATACCTAGTTAGGGACAAAAAAGGCATTCAACTGAAAAATATCTATATACTTTGAGATAACTAGGTAGCATTAAATGCTCTCAGGCCTCATATCGTTGAATATAAAATTGCCTGGGAATTCAGACATATCTAAAGCAACTGGAAAAAGTATGAGCTTACCTTGATGTGGGTGCCAGGGCACGAGGATAGAAGGTAATAAATTAGCTGACAGCCTTGCAAAAAATTTGCTGAAGCCACATTTTCCGAGCCGAACAGATTCGTGACTTAACGAACGAGGTCCTAAAATTTAAAAAAATTGCTGAAGCCCCATTTTCCGGAGCCGAACAGATTCGTGACTTAACGAAAGAGGTCCTACAATGAGAAAATGAACAGAAGAAGTCCTGGTAGAACACTCCAAGACCAGAGACAAGTGAAAAAGCTTATAATTTATTGGATAAAGTATTCCAAAAGTTTCTAGAACTCGAAAAGTCTGACTCAGAGCCCCTTAAGATATAATTTTAAGACCATTGACTAGGTAAAAAATGACAAATGTAAATACTGGCATATCGCAACAGAGACTGTGGAGCATGAAGTTTGAGAATGCAAAATATTAATCTGGATTAGGCTAAAAAATCTAGAAAAGGCGGAATTTAAGAGGTGAAGAAAATTTAATGGCTGCCAACATCCTCTGAGTCAGAATGGTTACATTCGAAGCACATAAAATAAGTAAAAACAACTAAAGCAAAAAGACTAAATATGAAATTAGGGTAATTTGTAAAATATGAGTGTGGAAAGTCTCTTGAGTTAAAGCAAACCATCCCCTGCATATTAAGAAACAAATATTATTAAGTGCAATGAGAAAAAAGTAAAATAATGAATGTACCGAGTTCCTTAAATATGTTCAACGAGCGTAAAACTGCCTTGCACTTCTGAGTGTAAATAGAGACTCTCTGAAGTTAACATCATGAGTAATGCTGAAAATTTATACGTAGTTTTAAAATAAAATAGCCATTAATATTGTGTGATCTTGAAATCCAAATGACTTACCCAGTTGTTCAAATCCACCTTTTGTCTTTGCGCGTATTATTAATAAATTAACAATGTCAGGTAAACGACGCATCTTTTTTATGATGTCATCTGAAACACAATCGAGCAGGTGGGTCTGTAAATCACAGGATTATACCGTTTTTTATACTAAATCTTTTAACGCCACAATACTATAGGTGTCTATTGTTCCAAGCCAAATGCTAAAACTGTGTGTCATCAAATCCGTGTAGTCATAGTGAAAATAAACGTAAGTACTTATAGCACAGGAAAAGTAAAAAAAAAATCAGAGGTAATTGAGAGCAATATTTGCAAGATTCGCTAAATATTTCGTGCTCAAATCGAGTTGCATACCGAAAAGTCATAAGTCAAGATGATTTGACATATTTCTCTTGGTATGTACAGGGTGTAACTAGTTTCATGTCATTAAAAAAAACTGTTCCGAGTATTCGAAATAATAAAAAACTGTAATACCCAACTTGTGTTCCCGCCGGAAGAAATACAGAACTTTGATGGGATTACTTGTGCCGAACTTTTTATACCATTAATTATGAAAATGTAAATAATTCCTTCTCCTTCGGCACAACGCAAGCATTGCATGGCCGCAGGAGTTTAAATAAAAGCCATGAGCTTTAGACCCCATGTTATACAAGGTGTTTTTGTTTGTCTTGTCGTTCCCTACCACCAGTTTTTTTAATGACATGAAACTAATTTATAATAAAGTTGCCAAAAGTAAGAAAATTCGTGTAAATTAGCTGTTAACGTCCAAGTTCCTTACGTTAAAGTGTTCGGAATTTAATCATATAATAAACTGTCAATTTACACTCTTCATGATATTAATGGCAATTACGCTCCATACAATTCTAAACACAATAAAATATATTTAATATCTTTACTACGGCATTTTTCTTACATTAAATTATTGATTTATTTTGCTAAAAAACTCAATTTTGTATTTGAACTTCTTCTTTGAATATTATCCGTAGTCTTTAGCGTCTCGATGTTTCGACACCGCAAATTCCTCATCGGAATTTGTCAAAGAAATGACCATACAAATTACACTAAAAATCCAAGTTATCAACTGCCACATATGACTGACTTGGTAGACTGAAATATCACGGGTCATTTAGACAAATTTGCCTAGACTATTATATACTGTGCCAAAAAGAACTTTGAATAAATTAGAAAGCTAATTTTTGTTATAATGACAGATACATGGTTCGCGGGCTTTATTACATGAGAAATTATGAAAGATTTACAATAACAGTAGGTCTGTTTTTAAACGAAATTTTTAATAGATGAATCAACTCAGTATAAAAACTAATAAGACCTTGTGCAAAGTTCATGCACCTACTATCTATTTGCAATCAATTATGTAATATTTATCTCAGTCAAAATTAATTAATGCTACTGATTAGATGTTATCTCAATTTTTTAATACACATATAATAAATAGCAAACTTAATTGTTGAAGTGTAAATTTTCACAGCTGGCATGAACAGAAGAAGAGTCCTTGAATACTTTTGTGTCATATTATGGATTTCAGTTTATTTCAGTTTCCAATTTAAGATCAATTGGATAATTAGCACCCCTAGGTATTCACTCAATTATTATTGTGGTTGGTCTCCGTTTGCTGTACAGCACTTCTGTGATATACCAGTTTGTCTAATATGCTACAGTCACATCTAACTTTAATATGTCTGAGTGGTTATCATTTGCTCGGCCTATAAACATAATTTATGTTGTAATTTACACTTAAACCATAAGCAGACCGCATTTCCTGAAAGATGTCCAGAATGTGTATGAGCTCATCCTCGCTCGTTACAACTATGGCAGTATAACATACAAATCTTAAGTAAAAAATGTTGGTTCCGTCTAACAACTCCAACACATAGTCGAGTGCAATTAGATTTTTACCTCGGAACCCAGTCATGATGAATGGATTTTCATGATTCTTTGCATTGAGTTTCTAACGCTGAGTACAAACAAGTTTACATTTTGAAAATTGCCATTTTTTGCTTGGGGTGGTTCACATCCCCTCTAGAGAGACGGGCAAAAAAGTAAAATAATAACCACCGAATCTGATATAGAATCATATTGTAAGAGAAAAAGGTGGTTTGCAATTTTTCATGAAAATTTATATTTTTCAAGATATGTTTTTGGTTGAACTAGCCTCGTGTATAGACGTGCTGTAAAATGCTCTCGAAAGAGAACGCTAAAAAATCGATAAAAACCACGTTAAACTCGATAAAATTAAAGCCACCGATACATCAAGAAATTCTGCGCGAAGTGAAACGCCATAATAGAAAAACAAAGTTCATATTAATAATTACGCGTATAGTTTTTTAAATAGAATCAAATAAAGCAAATGTAAGTGCCTATACCTATATGCTAAGACGACCGAGCACTATTTCTCAAGTTGTTAGTGTGATAACGTAAACATCTAGCAATATAATAAATACACCATCAGTGAAATGCAACGGACTGGACTGGACTGGTTTCTAATGAGTGGAAGTAATAACTTTAGCAAAGTAAAGGATGAAAAGATAAGTTTTATTTTTATTTATTTTTAAGTTCTATTTATTGTTTTATTAATCCTTGTCAGGACAGTTTATTACACATCAGAGAAAAAATTTAGGGGTAAAAATGAAATGGTATTAAATATAGGTAATGAAATAAAAAATACCCGGAACTAGAAAGCGGCAGTTGAAAGTAATTACTGTAGAAACAAACTAATACACAGTCTGCAAAATATTCTCTCGGACCTCTTTCTCATAACCAACCCGCCATAAAAAGCTTTTTTTATCGCGAGATAGGGCACCTCCACCGTAAATAGATATTTACCTGTGGAACGGTTAATAATAATAATAATAATAATAATAATAATAAATAAAAAGACTTCGGTGTTTACTATATTACTTTTTTATCCGCCTCTCTAGAGGGGGTGGGAAGCACCCCCAAATAAAAAGTGGCAATTTTTAAAGGGTAAACTACTTTGTACTCGGTATTAGAAACTCAATGCAAAAGAAAATCATGAAAATCTATTCATTATAACTGAGTTCCGTTATTTTTAACTATTTGTGTTTAATTGTGCTCGACTAACACGTCGCATCATGTGTGCACTAATGTTAAAGAGGATTGAATTCAGAACACAACCCTGTCTGGTTGAAAATTCCTAAATAAATATGTTTTATGAAATAAAAATACCTACTCTGTCCATTTGACAACAACATTATTTAAAAAACTTTAATTATATAATATCGTTATTGGGGTCAGTGTGAAAATGAACAAGTAACAAAGTTTAACATGTATTTTTTTTTAATATCGATGTTAGATAATATGTTTCAACTAATCGGAAAACAGTGAAATTTTATTTCGTAATTTTCAGTGACTGCTTTCTAATTTTTCTTTACTATTCTAGATATAACAAATATTTTTTACAGGTAAATTTTAATATCCTCTATCTCATTAACGAATCGTTTTAAGACTACCTGTTCTATAAAAAGAAACTTCAAGTCAATAACTTAAACCGTTCCGGAGAAAACGTGCGGCAAAAAAAAGTTACAGACAGACAGACAGACAGACAGACCGACCGACCGACCGACCGACCGACCGACCGACCGACCGACCGACCGACCGACCGAGAGACAGACAGACAGACCGACAGACAGACAGACATTTTTTTAGCTCAAATTTAAAATCTCGACATTCCATGGTATTCCAAACCTGTTTCAAGAAAAAAAAAAAGATTTTTTCTTTATGATTACTATACTTCCAATCCACTACGTGGATGTGGAAGTAATTATATAAACACCCTATAAGTAACAGAAAATTGAAAAAATTTTGCTCTCACAAGAAAGACACAGGAGATACTTATGTAGATTTTTTCCTTTAAAAATGATTTGCCGGATAAACCATTTGATACAATTTTATTCTCTGACTGTGGAAGAATATAGAATTTATACGCCACAAATTCCGCACAATTTATAAAATAACTACAACTTGTTGGCAATTTCTCTGTTATAAGTAATAAATATAGAAAAACATCTAGTATGATTTGATGGAATGCAGTTTATGTCAATATTATGGTCAATATAGAATTCCTTTGGCATTAACAAAATCGTTTAAGTTGCATCTCGTCTCCGATGCAATAAATAATGCAATTATATGTTTATCTTCTGTTCGCACATGAACTTTAATCGGGTCCGAAAAATGCCTGCCATCATCAGTTTTCTTTCATCTTATCTCGTGACAGACTGGACCTGAGTGTGAATGTTTATTTAGACTCAATAATAATAATAATTGTTTTATTGTGCTGCGTCTTGCTCTAGAGATAAAAGTAGGTGGGAAACTTAGTTTCGCATCTCCACACAGACAAGCTGATTATATTGGTTATAACTGACCTTAATTAATTAACTGTCCAGTTTTTATTGCAGTTTCAACTGTTTCATTAATCCACAGCGCTTTTCTGGTATTTGCAGTGAATTGTTAAATGAATACGGTATTTGTTTTGTTGGTATTTTTGCAATCTAACAGTACGGCATATTTTGCTAGAGCAATTAAGGAAACCTTATTTTTTGATTACACATATTATATTATCACTTATACAGCGTGTGCGATAAAACCATCTATAATCCTAGACCTGACTGCCAGAACGACAAAAAGATTAAGGATACCTTATTTTTTAATTACACATGTTATCACTTATACAGGATATCCGATTAAACCATGAATAATCCTAGACCTGATTATCAGATCGACAAAAAGATAAAGGATTCATTATTACTTCCAAATCCACATAGTGGATGGAAGTATAGTAGGTAATCGTAAAAAAATTTCAAATATTTGTTTTCTTGGAATAGGTTTGGAATGTCATGAAACGTCTGTTTGTCTGTCGGTCTGTCTGTAACTTTTTTTTTGTCCGCAAGTTTTCTCCGGAACGGTTTAAGATATTGACTTGAAATTTTGTACCTGTATATATTATAACGAGATGTGGAACTGGATTGTTTTTTGAAATTATCCGGTGACGGGTTGGGAGGTGACTGAGAGTAAATAGAGGGAATTAAGTAAAGTAAGCTGGTAAGAGTACAGAAACTTGAAATTTGGTGTATGTACTAGAAGCTAAGGCCTCAGATTTTTTTACAATATTTTTCAACCACCCCTATTCCATTATTAAAGGGGTAGATAAAATAAAATTGATATATTCGCTTGAAATTTGGTACACCTATGTACTAAAACGACATCTAGAACTAAATTATATTTTTAGATGATTCCGTTCCATGGTTGGGGGTTAAATAGGGGAAAATAAGTAAAGTAAACTGGTAAGAGTAGAAAAATTTGGGATTTGGTGTATATACTAGAAGCGAAGGCCTCAGGTTTTTTATAATATTTTCCATACCACCACCACCCCCACTCGCCACTCCCTTATTAAAAGAGTTGATAAATTGAGATTTTCACTTGAAACTTGGTATATGTATGTATTATAACGACATCTGGAACTAGATTATATTTTGAGATGATTCCATTGAAGGGTTGGAGGTTAAATATGGATAAATAGGGGAAAATAAGTAAAGCAAGCTGGTAAGAGTAGAGAAATCTGGAATTTGGTGTATATACTAGAAGCAAGGGCTTCAGGCTTTTTTAATAATAGTCTTCATCCCCCCACACCCTTATTAAAAGAGTTGATAAAATTAAACTGAGATTCTTACTTGAAATTTGGTACACGTAAATGAAATCTGAAACTAGATTATATTTTGACATGATTCTGTTGAAGGAGTGGGGGGGTAAGTAGAGGTAAATAGAGAAAAATAAGTAAAGCAAGCTGTAGGAGTACAGAAACGTGGGATTTGGTGTATATACCAGAAACAAAGGCCTCAGATTTCTTTCTAATATTTTTCAACCCCTCCCCCCCACCCCGACCTACACAACCTAAGCTCCGTTATTAATGGGATTGACAACATAAAATTGATATATTCACTTGAAAGTTAGTACATGTATGTATTGTAATGACATCTGATTGAGATGATTCCCTTGAAGGGATGGGAGGTGGTAGGTTGTGAATAGGGGAAAATAAGTAGAGTAAGCTAGAAACTTCATTTTTAACGAATATGGTAGAAACTAACGCCTTAAACGTTTCTATGACATCTACCCCAAATATTATTAAAATTATATGACCAATAATTCCCACATACTAGAGTGTAAATATAATCAAGATGTTTCCTTTAAAGTAACTTGGATGATAAATCTAAATGTGGTAATTCCTTAGGCAGCGGTTTTTTTTAATTACGTATTTATTATAACTTATACAGAGTGTCCGATAAAACCATGGAAAATTCTAGATCTGACTGTCAGAACGACAAAAAGATTAAGGAAACCATTTTTTTAATTACACATATCTCATCATTTATACAGGGTGTCCGATAAAACTGTGGATAATTCTAGACTTGATTGCCAGAACAACAAAATATTGGACGAAACCTTATTTTTTTTTACATATATATTATCACCCATACACGGTGCCCGATACAACCATGGATAATCCTAGACTTAATTACTAGAACAGCAAAAAGGTTAAGGAAATATTATTATTTCACTTCAGAAGAAGACGCCCTCAGATCTCACTTGTTTAATATTCAAATATTTTGAAATTTTGGTTGTGAATACCTATATACTTATAAAGTGATTATTCAGACGTAACCGTATTTTAATTTTAGTGAGAATACGTGGAAACATCCTTACATGGTTAACCTCTCATCTAGTAAATAGACAAATTTTTGTCTCACTTAACTCTGAATCATCTAATATCGTAGATATGGAAATAGGTGTTGCACAGGGTTCTATTATAGGCCCGCTCCTGTTTCTTATTTTTATAAACGACCTGCCAGAGTTCATTAAAGATGGGGAAACATTCATGTACGCGGATGACACATCTGTTATAATCCACAGTGACAGCACAAAAGAGTTAGAAACTAAGACAAACAGGGTCACTGAGCAATTTGAAGATTGGTGTTATAGAAATTATTTAATTATTAATAAGAATAAAACGGTTTTTTTAAACATTTCGCAAATATAACATCTGATGACATCCCAAAAATAAAGTATGTCAACACCAGTCAAGAGACTACATTTTTAGGGTGTGTAATTGACTCTACTTTAAATTTTGCCCCTCAAGTAGATAGCCTGTGTTCTAAGCTAGCAAAAACAACATTTGGAATTTTAAATTTAAGGAAAGACGTAAACACTGGAGGTTTAATAACGTGCTACTATTATCTAGCATATTCCGTAATAAGCTATAGCATCAGTATATGGGGACAGTCAGTTGAGGCAAACAGTGTCTTTGCCATGCAGAAGAGAATCATTAGGATACTGTTTAATCTGAACTACAGGGAATCAGGTAAAGATACATTCAAAACATTGCATTTACATATTTAAAATTTCCTGTTTTGTTCACAAAAATTGGCATAAATTTAAAACTAATAGTGCCGTACATAACTACCACACAAGAGGGGCGCCAGGAATTCACATAAAAAGTTTTAACCTCAGCAAGTATAAGAAATCACCCTATTGTGCCGGTAGTTATGTATACAGAAACTTCCTTCAGAAATCAAGTCAGAAGATTCTTTCAGCGTGTTCAGAAATACACTTAAAATATTTCTAATTCAAAATTGCTTCTACAGCATGGCGGAGTTTCTTCAGCAGTAAAGGATGATAATTTTTGTTTCTTGTTTTTTGTTCTCGTTATTTCATAGTATCACTACATAACATGCAAATTATGCATAAGTACCTAAATGCAGTATTTTGTTTTACACATATTGTTTTAAAAGTATATGTTTGTTAGTCTATCTGTAACCCTGTTTTCGTTTTATATATTTTATATATTTTACTCTGACAAAACCAATTTGTTCATGTAACAAGATTTTACGGTTAATAAATTTATTATTATTATTGTTATTATTTACACTCTGGTGGAGTTTAGCCATAGCTATTGCATCTCTCAAACAAGACACCGTACATATAAACATCAATACAACAACCATTTCCTGTGACATTGCCAGAAAAGATAACAGCGAGTTATACCACTTGTACCACTCAACAACTGCCTAGCTCACTGTTACCCCCTCGGTAACCCTGACCAAGGCTCGACTCCAGGACTCTGGGCAAAAGCCTAACAAAATCAAACATATTCTTAACCTATCTCAATATCGATATTAGGCAATAAGTTTCAATTAACCAGGTGGCGCGGCGGTGATATTTTATTTCATTACGTATAGTGATTTTTTCAAGGGTTGCATTTTCATTTTTTTTTAAATTCCTTTAAAACATTTTTACCTCTTTCTGACCTACCTGGTCAAAATCATCTAGCCTACTATATTTTTCAGCTAATGCTGGTCACAGTGAAAACCTCACACAAATTAGACAAATAGTTTTGGAGTTAAGGCTAGACATATATATTTACATACAGACATGTGGACATAAAGATAAAGAGACAACTGCATAAAGAGCATCTCTTTCAAAGATCGATTAAAAAGTACAACAATTATTAATAGAATAGTATCAAGGCTAGTGAACTTATTTCACTAGTCTTGAGAACTACTTAAAGAAATATCAGTCCTGGTGTTTGTATTTTTTACACGAGTATGTTTTACTCATTTTATGGTAAGGTACTGGTATAGAAGTTATGAGACGGTGTACGTACATAGAGCAAAGATTTAATAACGTTGCAATAAAAAATAAATTAATAACTGTGAAGAACTAAGCGAGAAACACCTAATGTTTGTTAAGAATTACAGATTCTGAAAGATGTATATTGTGTGAAGACTCCTCATCTTAAAAAATAATAATCAACGTCTAGCTTTAGCATAAATATTTATAACATTTGTTTGAATGATGCCAAAGCAATTCGCTTAGGTGAGAAAGTTTTAAAACCAATTCGAAGAACGGATTCATTTGTCAACAAATGCATCCACAAATTATCCGTCCCATTTTAACACTAGCGTTTAAAGAATACCGTTCGTTTATAAATGTTGAAGTCAAGCATTAATGCTTAATTTAGATATTGATTTCGATTCAAAGATTATTTTACCAATCAGATCTCTTTATAATAGTATAGGGCGTTCTGTTCAGGGTTGAGAAAAAATCCACCTTCTTAGAAATAGACGACCTACTGGGTATTTATGTGGGTTTGTGGTGGGTTTTTCTAGGTAACTGTGGTTTATTCTGGGTTTAAAAAATAGTTCAAATGTAAATTTCCCGCCTAATTCTCACATTCGGTGTTGCTTTGACAATACACAGCATGTGACAACATCTTGATTTTGTTGAAAATATTCTCTAGTAGCTATTCAGTTACAGACGCACTCTTAGGGCTGATTGATGTGATGTGATGTAAAGCTTGAGGAGTGATTTTAATTTATTGTAATCTAATCTAATGGTATGTACAAACTGAATTCAACAAAAAAAAATCTACAGTTTACGAATCAGAAATACAACGCTATGAAAATCTAGTAAATATGTGCGATTTTTTTTAAATTGTCCCATTTCTAGAGCCTCAGTGGAAATAATTTTTTCTACATATTTGGAGTAAATTAAGCAATAGGCTTGGAGCTGGCGTCAAGACTAATTCAGATTTATAGACATTTAAAAAAAACCTAAATGCTTATATTTTCAAAAGATATTTATCTCTTGCCTTTCACTTTCCAGCAGGAGGAAAGTTTGTTAAGTTTTTGTTATTTATTTCATGTTTTTATTTTTCGACTTATTGTTTATTTGTTTTATTGTTTACTAATAGATTGATACGTTACATTTTAGTTCAAGTATTTGTGGGGCAAAAATATAATTTTTTATAATACTTGCTTTTTTTCCTGCAAAAAAAAACGAGTGTCAAACAAAAACCCAGATGGGTTTTTCTAAAATTAAAAACCTACAAAAATCCATCCATTTTAACAACCGGTTTCTTCTAATCCTGGGCTTTTGTGCCAACCCTGGTTCTGTTCGACTTAGAATTTCTGATGGAAGTTCATATTTGGGTACCAGAGGTGATGACTTTACTTATAAACCATGGATACAGAGTACCATAGGAGTCAAGTAATCGGTTCGTTGATTTTGTTTCGAAGCGGTGTTTTAGACATCCGATTTTCCTGACAGAAGTATCTATAATAAGGGCTACTATCATTATCAGTTTGTGTATAATACCTGCAACTACGAATATTATATTCAGCGAAGAATACAGACGGCAAGATGGCAACTTGTCAGTTGAGCAGAATTTGGAGTTACGAAATGCTCGAAAATCAGTCTATCGCCTTATTCTTCACTATATCTGAATCATTAGGAAGGACTTCTGACGGTGTATTAATGTTTTTGAGATTTAGATCTAAAGACTGGATAGCTCATTGCACCAATAGTTCGATTTTTGCAACATGTCAATAAGAGGTGACGAGAACACCCTCCAAAAGTTGGAGTGATATTACCAAATAGCTGATGAGAAAGGGTTTTGTTGACGCTGTGTACCTAACAGGCAACCGTGACAGATGACCTAATGCTGTGAGTCGTGTCATACAATTAGGAAGGCCAAATAGAATAATTCGTTGATCACAAAATATTTGTCAAAATCTTGCGAATAAAAACAGAATAATTTTCTTGGTTGTGATTGGCCATTATGACAAAAATGAATTTTAGTAGTCGCCAAATAGGAAGAAGCCACCTGAGGCAGATTAAATCCCATCCGTCACTACGCTACTGACTAAAATAGATATGCAATACTTTGTGCGCATGTATTTGGTTTCTGCCCACGTTTGCTAGAATTGATGTTTTATATGATAAGGAGAGGTATAGCTAGTCGTCTTTTGAGCAGCCTCATCCTATCTGGAGACTATAATACATACACTGAAGATATGTAAAAACCCTACAAGCAAACTTTTCTCAGAAGTCCTTAAACGGTGTGGTATACACACAAATTTTAAGTATGATAATTATAGTTCAGGTGAAGCGCGGCTTCAAGTTTGTGTTGCGGCAAGTGAGCAAATTTTTGAAATGTAGGAAGAGAAGCATGTATTACAATATAGAAAACAGAAAAAATTCAAAATTTAATTATTTTTGCTCATCAAATGAACTTAGACTATTATACTAAATGACTGTAGAAATAAATGGCAGCGATGGCACGTTGAGCAAGAATAGAGCACTAATATACTACTATAGGTTATTCAAAGTCAGTTTGAAAATAATAAAAACAAGGCCGACAAAGGAATAGTTGATATAACGAGCGATGTAATGAACGTCGACCAACAATTTTCAGAATCACTTTTTAATTGTTGTAAATATTGCTTTACTACTTCATATTAATTTATAGGCATGATGTAAGTTATTTATTTATAATATATAATGTTAGCTTAATTAACCTACGGCTATGCTACTGGCAATATTAAGAATAAACTAAGAGCGGGTAATGGACTTGTAATGGTGAGCAAGGTAAACAATCGACTAGTTTCATTTGAGGTAAGCGCATAACATATCTAGTTAACTATATTAGTAGAAGTGTATCGTTTGTAATATCAAGCACGACACTCTCGGTGTTATTCTTTCGCAAACAGGCTTTATCTTGGTAGAAAGGCTTTAGACTAGACTCTAAATTAAGAATAGAAATACTATACTTAGGATTTTAGGGCTGGTGCTTACTGTTAGAGTTTAAAATAATTTTGTAAGGAAAGGCTTTTTTACCCTTCAATCTCATAAGCACATCTTCTTTCCTGTTTTAAGGTGGCCATTCCCTAGAAAGAGACATTCAATGGGGAAATATTTATTATTTTTGTCCATAACTTCCTTTCTTAGTACGTATATTTAAAAAAACTATAAGAGTACCTAACTAGAACCATAACAAGACTATTATAATGAATGTTCACTCAATAATTTCAGTGGTTTGCAAAATAGCTGGATTTAAATCTACGACATAGGAAGATTAACATAATTTTTAAATTTGAATTTAACTATTTTGCAAGCGACTGAAATTATTGAGTGCAAATTCATAGTAATAGTTTTGTTGTGGTTCTACTTAGGTTGTCTTATAGTTTTTTTTTAAATATAAGTAGTAGAAAAAAAGTTATGGCCAAAAATAATAAATATTTCCCTATGGGATGTCTCTTTCTAGGGAATGGCCACCTTAATATCTTCCATAGCTTTAATAATACTAAACTAAGAAGTTTTCGTGTCGTTCATTATTACTATTCTTATTTTGGCTCCCCTGAAGGATAGTCTATGATAGACAGTGTCTAGGATACTAGACTTAATTATAATTATAGATATGACAAATACAAATATTGCAAAAACCCCATGATTTCTAATTTGCGCAACTAATTAGAAAGAAATATACAATAAAATATTAATTAATTAAATATTAATTTCATTGCAATTTAAAGAGGTTTAGTGATTTTATATTATTCCAACTGAACAGACTCTCCGTACCATACTGTATAAATACATTCGGGCGTATTATTTTATCGTAAATGCCATGATATGGTGAAAAATACAAATTACGGACATTTCCAGAACCCAAGAGAAATTCATTGGTCCCAGTTGTATAAGTTTTAGTTTTAAATTCAGAAGTAGTAGAAAGTAATATAGATGTGACCTTACAAGGTCCTTTGATCAAAACTGCTTTCCAGTGCACATTTGGCTTAAGTTCTATAAAAGAATAAAGATCAAGTATATCATATATGGAAAGAATCACTGTAAATGGAAAACCGGGTAAGTCGTGGACATGGCCAGTATACGACGAGTGTGTACAACAACCAACAGTGAACATCGACATAACATATTGGAATTCCAATTTTTCAAATAACGACACTAACTATTACCCTTTACCTCAATCGGTTACAGTTATTCTCTATAAAAAAGCATTTTTGATATGATTCAATTTATAAGCCTAACGACATTCATAATACTGTACGACGCTCCTGAAAAATAGAAATGTGGATGAGAGGAATAGTTTAATATAGAGAAAATAATTCTGTTATACTTATTTGACGAAATATTTACAGCAACGAGTAAAGTTGCGGTTAATTATTCTCGTCTTCCACTACTTTTCATATTTTACGAAGTCAGTTATACTGGATATCTCTGAGACGTTTCTGAGAGTCATTGCGTAGTTAAAGCAGGAAAATAAGATAGGATTTATTTAAAAAAGAACGGGAAAAAATTAAATACTTATGTGTTATTAAGTTATTATAGACTAGTATATGAAGTGGGGACATCATGTAGAATTGATAACATCTAAATGACAAATATTAGTCCCTGTCTTTTATAATAAAATATTAAATAGCAAACAATTAATTATGATCTGCAAGGCCTTGGTGGAATTCGTCTTGAAATCTCATTATAACATGCGAGAAAATCTACAATACCTACATTAAGACATTTATAAACATGTTAAAACCAGGTTATAAAAGCAATGTCTAGAAAATCTAAAAGATGCCCCATCCTCCACGAAAACTTTGTGAAATAATTTACTAAATATTAAAATGATATACAGTGTGCTCCATGTTTAACAGTAACACCTTCGTGACTTGCTTATTAACAAATCGATTTATTTTAATCTTGAGTAAGTTGTGCTTCCCTTCAAGGTAACTAAAGCACATATACTTATTCAATTTATTCCATAGACCATGGGGTCAATTTCGAGATAGATCGTATTAATAAATAAATCGTATAGGTTTTTAAAAAAAACAGTATCACCCTTTGTGTCAATTTTTTTATAATAGGATCCCTAATACGATTTACCTTAAAATTGTCCCCATTTTCACCGCCCCAATCCACACGCTTATGGAAAAATTAAATATGTATGCGTTTTTAGTTACTTTGAAGAGGTGTACAGTTTACCCAAGTTAAATAAATCGATTTATCAATAACTAAGTTACGAAGGCGTTACCATAATTGCTACCAATATTGAAAAATGTCCTCACCTCTGTGTAATTAAGAATCAGTCCTTAGAAATAATTTTCAACGTATCCACTTTTCTTTAAAAACTCTAAGAGTAAAATGGAGAGGCTAAAGCGAGTTATTCTTTCGAAATTTAATTTATTATTATATAAGAGTACTTAAATACAATAGCTTTCAAGCACTGAAACATGTAGGTCAGTGCTTTCTGATCGGTGTTTATTTTACCAATCATATTTGTTGGTGTGGTCTATCTGCGCCTCGAAACCTCATCATAATTGGCGTTTGCTGTACCAATTTCACGTGTTCGCCCTGACAGTAACGATAACTATATACCAAGCATTATTCTCCATCATTGTTCCTTTATTAATTACTATTTTATTTTTCAGGACGACCACCTTTACAGCTTTAACTAAAAATGTTCTTACTTGAGAGTTGTGATAGCTACAGGCCAAATATTATTGTCACACGACACATTTCTTTTATTAATTATTTTTTATGGGTGCTTAGCATGTATATTTTCGCTAAAATTACAATAATATTACAACCTAATGTGTATTTTTTATTAAAAATTTGTTCCATTTCTTCATTGGCACCGGCGTCAACTGCCAGTCTACCAAATAATACTTTTCCTCGTCAAATAGTTTAGTACATGTATACATGTATCCAATAACAGACAGATGCCAGATCTGCAGACTGACAGACGGAAATGAAAGATTCTATTTAACTAGTTTATATAATTTAAATGAGAAAATTAAATATTGCCCAGAATTTTTTTAAAGTCGAAGATGAATTTATGTGACGCAAAGATATGAATTTACATATTTACATAGGTCCATCCCCGTCTACACATCAAACAACAGCTATTGATTATCAGATTACTAAAAATTCGTAATCATTTAGGGCAAATAACAACAACTATTAGTAACTTACATTTTTCAGAAAAATGTAGCGGGGCATAACTGTAGGCTTTCCAAAGGCCTAGGAAAGATCCCAACCATCTTCCATCAGAAAGCTGTAAATCTATGTGCCCAAAAATGCATAAATCAAGGCATTCGAAGGGCATACTTTCAGATAGCTAGGCAGCATTAAAGGCTCTCAGGTCTTAAACCTTTGGGTCCAAAGTTGCCTGGGAATGCGGGCAATCCCTGAAGCTACTGGCAAAAAACAAAGTTACCTTGATGTGGCTTATCTAAGGGAGACATAACGGAGATCTCAAAATGGGAAAAGGAACAGAAAAAGTCCTATGGGAGGAATACTCCATGCCAAAGATAATCGAAAGTTCATAATTTATTCGACAAAGATAAGGCTGAAGAGAAGAAGAGCTGAAAGAGCCGAGCCCTTAAACAATCTACAATCTAAATAAGTACTTTTTACTATGATAAAGCGTTCTGGAGATATTAACTATATATAAATTTTAATGACTTCCCTTCTTTTTGAATGACCGTTAAAATTTCATTAAAATCAGTATATGGGACTTATAACATAAATTCAATGACACCCTGTATATAAACATACTTGAATAAGAAAATATATTAAAAAACTTAAAACACTTATTTCATAGTCGGCATCAAATATCGGGTTTATGTCTGATATTGAAGCACTAACGATATAAAATCATGAAGTTTTTAAGTTCCATAATTTTTCAAAATTTCATAGCGAAAATTTATTCAGTTTGCATATACAGTATGTCCGCGGATGGGGTTTACAAGAGGTGTAATGGCTAAAATTTTTAACTTTTCGAGAAAATGTTATTCTTTATAAAAGTTTTTGCTTGCCTAAAAATAGTAATGACGTTGAAAAAAATTATATTTTTTATACGGGGTGATCAAAAATTACAAAAACTTAAAATTTCGTAAGAGTAAACTGGTTCTATTTTTTATTTTGAAACAAAATGTGAAATAAAAAAGTTGTTTCAAATTATATGGTCTGTCCAAATCCAAAATTTCATTAATTTGTTTAAAAGGTTTTTGGCTTTTACTGGAAATGACAATATTACATGCATAATGAAAGGTTTGCATCTAGACGCCCCATTTAATTGTTAGGTGCCTTGTTATCTAGCTACGTCTCATATCATGACATATCTGCATTAAAAATTGATTTTTAAAATGTTAACTGTTGAACAGAGAATTTTTTTTAGTACAGTGTTATGGAGACGGTAAAAGTTCATACCGTCAAAAATTCAGTGAGAGATTTCCCACTGTGTATGTTTCGAGAATGGCAGTTCATAAATTGGTAAAAAAATTTAAAAAAACTGGTTCGGTGCTTGACGTAAAGAAAAAGAAAAAAAAAGATCAAAATGACGCTGCCACATTATTAGTGTTGGCATCTGTTGCTGAAGAACCCAAACTTTCGTTGAGAAATCGAGCCCGGCATTTGGAGGTGGTTAAAAAAGTTGCATTCAAAAAATTTTGAAAGAAAATAAAATTTTTCCATACAAACCACATTTTAACCATACCTTAGAAGAAGGAGATGAAGCAAAACGATTAGATTTCTGTTTATGGGTAGGAAATGAAATTTTAAGTGGCAACACAAATTTTTATAAATTTATTATGTTCTCCGACGAGTCAACATTTTCTACAAATGGGACTGTAGCTTCACAACATGTAAGGTATTGGAGTGAGACCAACCCCGAATTTAGAATTTCTACCGGAAGGCAATATTTAAAAAAAGTAAATATTTGGTGCGCTATCTCATATCATGGCGTAATAGGGCCATACTTTTTTGAAAATACGTGCAATAGTAATTCTTACTTACGCATGCTTAATACATTCTTTTCTGATCAATTAGAAGTCTTGCCGTTGGAGTATCGTAACAGACTGTATTTTCAGTAGGACGGATGTCCGGCACATCATGCCTGCATCGTACGTAATTGGCTTAATAGCAAATTTGGGCAAAGGTGGATTGGACGCAGCGGTCCAGTTCGGTGGCCCCCAAGAAGTCCAGATTTGACTATTGCGGATATATTTCTCTGGGGCCGTCTAAAACAAATTACTTACCGAGAACCCATAGACAATGACGTTGAAGTTCTAAAGCAGCGCATTTCGGCAGCTGTGCAATCAATTTCCATTGAGGAAGTTAGAAGTAGTTTTCACAACATTCGAAAACGATTAGAAACATGCGTTCAATTTGGTGGAGAAATTTTTGAATAGTGATATTCAATAAAGTCAGAATATTCAAATATGTATGGACTTTAATAAATTCAAAATTGTTTATCTAGTATTTATTTTCTTGTTCGAATGCAATTAGCTAAATATAAATTTGATAAAAACCTACAATTATTTTTTACTAAAAATTCACTAATTTCGGAAACATTGCAACATTTAAATGAAATTTTCGATTTGGACAGACCATATAATTTGAAACAACTTTTTTTATCTCACATTTTGTTTCAAAATAAAAAATAGAACCAGTTTACTCTTACGAAATTTCAAGTTTTTGTAATTTTTGATCACCCCGTATAAAAAATATAATTTTTCTCAACGTCATTACTATTTTTTAGGCAAGCAAAAACTTTTATAAAGAATAACATTTTCTCGAAAAGTTAAAAATTTTAGCCATTACACCTCTTGTAAACCCCATCCGCGGACATACTGTATATTCCTTTTTTTTAGACTTCCCCCCCGTTGGATACTGTATATAATTAAATGTATAATTTGACCTAACGAACAAACCCGGTAGTTCATGAACGAAAAAACTTTATTTCCATAGAGGCACAGTTCAGATTTAATTTTATAATTGCCGGAATGCCTAGATTATGCTAGATCCTGACAAGAAATATTTCCAAAAAAGATTGATGATCCCTAACGAAATACCGAAGTCTCTCCCCTTATACCGATACGTTCTAAATATATATCATATTAGTTTTAATGGGTGCTCCACACTTCGTGGCACGTGTTACAATGGTTATTTATTTAGTTGGGTGTTAAGTGGGCTCCAAGAGGGTGGACGTGCCGGCATCATCGTCGTGACGAAGTGTGTCACTTGGAGTACCGAGTTGTAGTCGTCGTAGTGGAGTAGAGAGCGGTGAGGAGCGTTTTTTTGGCAGCTTCACCAGACACCCCGAAATAGCAACACATTACAGTCGCAATACCAAACAGTCTGCCGCTCTAATCTGACTTTGGGAGGGTGGGCGTATATTCCTCCAGCGGTCTGAAATTAGGCTCGAATTTACTACTTTCTATTAGATGCTTAGGTAGAAGGTACATTTTTTATGGTAATGTACAACTAATACATATAGGTATAACGTGTGTAAATGCTATAAAAATAGGAATATTTATGTACGTTTTGTTCTAAACTTGACCATTACCATAGTAGGGTTATTGACGATATAGTCTATTTGAATATGAGAGAGAGAGTAATGAAACTTTATCATGAATGCAAATCTGGAAAATATAGTCAGTCAGTATATTAATAATGTACTTATATTACATATTACACTATAATGGTGAGCTGTATTCTTATGAAGGCTGTTTTTTGCGGATTTGTATTTATATTGAGCTTTTATTACTCTCTTTCATTTCCAAATAGACTATACAAATACTGTTAAATAACAAAACATACAGAATCTTATGACAAGTTAAGATACAGGTTTTGTTTCATAACCCTTTTGTTTTTGAGATATACATTTTTTTTGTCATTTTTTATTATACATACAGGGTGTAATTAGTTTCATGTCATTAAAGAAACTGGTAATAGGGACCGACTACACAAACAAAAAACTTATATGACTTTTTTCTCTTGGGCCACTTTGAAAAAAAAATGACCTAGGTTTAAAAATTTAATGTTAAGGTAGGAAACATTTGAAAACCACTGTTTCTCAGGGTCAATGGATGTTATAGTTCCGAATATTAGAAATAATAAAAACTGTAATACCCGACTTGTGTTCCCGCCGGAAAAAGTGTGTTAACTTTGATGGGATTACTTGTACCGAACTTTTTATACCACTTATTATGAAAATATAAATTCCTTCTCTTTCGGCACAATGCAAGCAAAGCAAAATAATTTAAAAGTGGCTTATTCACATTTGTAACATTGTGTTAAAAGCTTAAAAAATTAGTAATTATTTTATGAAATTGGAAAGCGAACAGTTAGACGTCCGGGATACTATAACAGAAAATAGCTGTGTATTTTAAGTTAGGAAATTTGATTTTTTTCACGAATTGAGCGCATAATGTTTCCCAATTAGGGATCGAAAACTAAAAATTGAGTCTTTGGTCTCTATGAAAATCAATGTAAACAAAAATAAACACATTAAAATAAGACAGCGAATATTAATAATAATAATCATTCAACATTTAGTTGTTTAAATTAAATAATTTACATTGGAAAATTAAACTGACAATATTTGAAATAATCTATTTTAACATGGTAGATAACAATGTTGTCAAGAAAAAAAAAATGAAATGACCCGGACGACATGAGGAAGTAAATGTTAATTCAGTGTGAACTGGAGACTCAAGCAGAACTCAATCTCTGAACCGAGTTAAATCGACTAATGCAGAAAACGGAATTAAATAACAATGACTTAATTACAACATTAATGATAATAACACCGGCACACACAAAAAAAGAAGTGAGTGAGAAGGACCAGAATATCAAATTTTTATGTTTTTGAGGATGTTGGAAAGGAATCTAAAATTAGCTTTTAAAAGCTAGTTCCTTTTGTCCTTTAATCCACTAACAAAAACGGGTTAAATAAGACAAACTTGTTTTTATATATAGCTCGAGAGCTTACGACACCGAGGGTGAAAGGGCTTTGTAAAATTTAATATTTATTTATGTCGAAATCGCATAAATTTTTTAACGGTTGTCCCAAAAAAATGAAAGTGGCCGCAATAATCTGAAAAAATGTACGGGTGCGTAGAAAGATGAGAGAAATCGAGTGGAACAAACCGCAGCTCTGAGCCCAAACAAATTTCAATCTGTAGATCGGTCTGTCTGTTGGTCGGTGGAACGGTTTAAGATATTGACTTAAATGTGGTGTGGTGGCTTCCAGTACATACATCAAATCCTAAGTTTCTGAACTCTTACTAGCTTGCTTTACTTACATATCCCAATTTACCCCCAACGTTTCAACGGAATGACCTCAAAGTATAATCAGGGAAAATCTTATGGTGTACGGTTTCAGGGGCAAGATAAATGAATAGTTATGTTCATATTAATCTGATCGAAATCAAGTAGTGGAAGTAAATGGGGCCAGATCTGAGAAATTAAATATCAAAATAGGTGTACCACGGGTGCCCATATTGGGGCCGTTGTTGTTTTTAATATTTGTGAACGACTTGCGAGAACTGTTGTTTCCTGTTAATAATTTGACAATGTTTGCGGATGACAACACATTGCTCTGTACTGGCTTGACGAAGCAGAAACATGTCGCATAAGAAACGCAAAGTTTGATTAATACATTTATCACATGGTTTAAAGGCAATAATCTGTATTTAAATGCGTCTAAAACTGTGTTTATCAATTTCACTCCTAGAAGCTGCACAACTGATGAAAGTTATCTCATAAAAGTAGAGCATAGATCAATTGAACAGGTAAATGTAACAACACTTTTAGGGGTTTACATTGATAACAGACTAAGTTGGGAAGATCGTATTGAGAATCTGTCAAAAAAGTTAAGTTCGCTCTCTTTCGCTTTTTATAGATTAAGTAATATTTCAAATCTGAAGGTGATGTTGTCATTTCATCATGCCGAATTTATGTCAAGAGTAAGGCGTGGAATAATTTTCTGAGGTTCTTCGAGATATTTTAACAGAATAGTTTTATTACAAAAGAAAATTCTAAGAAATATTGTAGGTGCTTCAAACTACCAATCATGTGGTCCTATTTTTATAAAACTCCAACTTTTACCTCTTGCTTGTATATATATTACTGAACTAGTGTTATACGTTAGGTCCAATCAAAACAATTTAATTAAAAATATAGATATTCATAGCTACAATACAAGAAATAAGACAGAAATAACCATTCCTTCCCACAATAGTGCTCTTTTTGAAAGAAATTGAAATTATAGAGGTATTAAATGTTACAATAAGTAGCCTTCCACCATAAAAGATATTTAAAACTTGAGAAAATTTAAGGATAAGTTACAGACATTCCTGTTAGGAAAAATTATTATACTATGGAGTATTTGGATTATTAATAATTTCTAATGTTAGATAACTAATGTTGTACTATTTATTATTAGCTTTATTTTCAACTTATCCTATATTATGTATTATGGTATATTGGATAATAAAGCTTACTTTACTTTACAGACGTGTACCAAACTTCAAGTCAATATCTTAAATCGTGCGTACCAAGAAAGTCACAAACTAACCGATCAACAGAATTGTTTTTGACTCGAATTTAAAATTTATATACGTTTCAAAATATTTCAACACTATTTCAAAAAGAAAAATATTGAAAATTTTAGTACGATTACTAACTATACTTCCACTTCACTAGATATCTGGATGTGGAAGTAAATCATCTCTTTCTCCATTTACAACGTCTAAAAAGGTGTGAATCCATGTTCTTTCAAAAACCTATAATTTTATCAGATTCTGTTGCAAAATTTAAATCCGCAAAAAAAAGTGCCTCACTCATAGATATATAAACAACATATTTTCACTTATTTTACTGGTTTATTAGTGAATTAAAGGAGAACAAGAGCTAACTTTTAAAAACTAAAGTCAGATTCGTCTTCAGCATTCTCAAAAACATACAGAATTGATACTCTGGTCGCTGTCTCTAGCCACCTTTTCTTTACGTGCCGGTGTAATCTCTTACAATTTCCAATTAGACCGATAATAATTTATAGACGGCTACGGACACTGTCGTAATTTTAGCAACTGTAGAAACTGATTCTGAAATGTGTGACTTTTTGTTGTAAATACAGTACATTTATTTTCAGAACAACTGTCTACACTCCACTAGACACGTACCCAACATCTAGCAGATTTTGTGGGATATTTTACAATATTTATTTGAGTACACCAGATTTCAGGAATTGATTCTGTTTATACATACATTTTTTTATCGTAGGAGTCAGGATTTTACAAATTTTATTTTAGTTTGTATCAAACCACCTCGAGACTATACAGCAGCGGTCCGTCATAATAAACAAGCTGAGGTCACCACTCGTCCTTATTTATAAGTAATTTATTGTTACATTAGCATAAATGATTTAGTTGAAGAAGCACCCAGAACTATCAAAATCTTGATATAGGAATTCTTCTATTCTTAATGACTAATTGTTTAAAATTACGTCAGCCAGAATTGCATAAACAATTTGTAACAAAACTTAGATTTTAAGTAATTGTAATGTAGTTAGTGGTCCATAGCAAATATTAACTAATATTTTATTGAACATGTCGCAAACTTACTCTGTCTTGATACGAAAAGTTAAGCAACAACAGTTGCGGTTAATATTTAGAAGGGCAACCTTCAGTGAAACGCAGCGACTTCACCCCACTTAGAGGTTTACAAGCTAGTTACATCTTATCTCAAGGATGCTGTACCACTACGCAATTGTCGCCTAGTATTATATTGTATCTGCCATTACGCTGATATGTATGATCAGCGTAATGGGAAATTTACATCCCATCTCAGTATCCAATACGCAATCCTCGCTTTGCGTCCAATCAAAAGTTGCCGATTGCCTGAAATTCACTAGATATTGCTAGACTCGTAAAATTGATGAGAAAAACCCCAAATTCGGAAATCCAATATGGCGGCATTAAGGAAAAGGTGCTGACCCTTTCAAATGATGTATAAACTTAATATTTTTTAAAGTGGGTTGATATCATAGCAATAGCCCCCAAAAGTGGAATATAAATATTAGAATACGTGGGGTTAAACCTTGGCTGAAATGGTAAAGGTGTCGCTGTGCAAGCATTTTTCATTCCGATAAGCTGTAACTTTTGTTAGCTCAATAGTTTCTTCAAAGCCCAAACGACGCAGAGAACGGTATAGCAGACATTGAACGTTAACACACTTTGACATCGAAACGCGACATTGAAGGCAACTTAGAGGTATCAGCACTGCAATCTAATAATGTTTTAATGTACCATTAGAGGAGTAATAATAATTTCATGAATGAACTAATGTTAGGGTACTTATTGAATGAAGCAACTTGTGGGGTAGGCGCCTTTTTTACCAACGGTTATAAAATTATTTTGGCGAGTTTGAGTTCGAACGGCGACGAAGGCAGACTCGTTTAAGCGGCTCCTAGGAAATATCAAATAAACTCGGTCAAAACTATGGGAAATCGTGAGAACTTGCGTTGAATTAAAGAGTGGACAATTCTACATTAGTTGATATAAATTAGCATAAGTTTGACTATTTCATATAGCTGATATTTGATATTTGATTACAGCATTACTAAAAGCTAATAGACAACTTAACAATGGAATACAACTAAAAGAATGTGAACACGTGCAATCGAACGACCCAGCTTTAGGTATCAAGTGGTTCATGCCATAAACTCATAAATTTCCCTGCACCAACAAACCACAGTGGGACGCACCAGTGACAGATATATGAAATGAAGTATAAGAAATCAGCAAAGAAAGGAGGATAAACTATAAATCACACACCAGGCGATTACAGAAAGCTAAGCTATATTAATTTCTTTTATTAACTTAATGCATTAACTTAATTTATTAACTCTATTAATTTAACTTAATTTATAAACTGAAAATACAATTAAAGCGGCGGTTGAAACTAATTACTACAAAAACAAACTAATATACTGGGCGTACAAAATATTATCGCGGACCTCTTTCTCATAACCCGCGGTAAAAAACTCTTTGTACCGCGAGACAGGGCTCTTCCTTGCACTTCCACCATAAATGGATATTCACCTATGGAACTATTAATAAAAAAAAGCTTCTTGTGGCGAGCTAAGGTATGTATTTCTTCACAGACAAACGAAGTGGATGCATTGATGCAGGACGTTGAAACGAAAACAGATTTCTGGGAAACATGAAACCATATATGGACGCAAATGAACGAGGAGGTGCACAGTGCTAAATTTAGAAACAGAAGAAACAGAAAACTGAGAAGAATAAATAAGGGAATTGATGATAGATGGAAACGAAGCATGGAAACTAAAAAGAAGCATCTCGCAAACGCCTGTATTTCCCATTAGATGATGACAGATGGAAACTAAGAAGTATGGAAACTTAAAACAAGCATATCACAAACACCTACACTTTCCATGCTATATTCCTACCCCATGCAACAAGCATATCCCATGTCAAATCCAGCGTGTGCAGCCGGCCCGGCGGTATATAGAAACACCCAAGGTCTGTTCCGGCACGTGGCTTCGGCGTCCGTTGGGCGGTCGGGTGGAGCCGCCCAGTCATAGCATGGATATGTCACAGCGAGTGAAGAGTTCTTCTTCTTCTTCGACCAAAGGTCGCCGCACTCAGGCCTTGTGGCCCATTGTGCAACCGCTAACCAATTTATTGAAAGTCCCCATACAGGCCGGATTCTAGTCCAAAGGCCAAAATCCTCCCTATGGGGGAATTTATTATTTCCTCCAGCATTGGAAACCCAATGCAGAGGTGTTTGTGCCTCAAGTTCATCAACCTAGGGCAGGAAGTGTCAGAACGTGGATAGAAGTTTCCCCCTCGTCCTAGCAAAACCTGCAGTCGGGGTGGTCCACCACCCCCATGGCATGCAGGTGTTTCCTGAAAGAGCCGTGTCCGGCCAAGACACCTATCACGACTCTGACTTGTTTCCTGCTTAGTCGCAGAATTCGTTTTGTTCTCTCCGGTAAGGGCCCTGAGATGAGGAGCTTCGCTTGCCGGAATCCTGGGTGGGAAGCCCAGTAGTCAACTGGGAGCGGGTCCAGTCTTCTATTAACCTCCTGGCGTTGGATCTAGGGTAGCCTAGGGCCGGGTCCGGACCCAGTAGAGGCTTCCAAGAGCCCCCTCTGGCCAGAGCGTCTGCTCGCTCGTTACCCTCAATGTTGCTGTGTCCAGGCACCCAGAGAAGCCTGACCCAGTTAGATGAGCCTGTTTACAGTTTTGAACCAATTTTGATTTGGTCCTTGTCGGTGCAAGGGCCTTGAGGGCCGCTTGACTGTCATTACATATGTGTGTGTGTTTGTTGTAGTATTCCTTTCCGATATTCTCCTGTGCACAGACCAAGACAGTGAAGATCTCAGTCTGGAATACCGTGGCGAATTTGCCCAGGGCATAGGAAAGCTCAGCCCTGGGCCCTTCCCCATATTTCCCCGCTCCGGTACCTTCTTCTAGCCTCGATCCGTCTGTAAACCAGACGATATCGGCAGGCCCGAGTATGTCCTCGAGTGGGTTTTTCCGTTTTGGGGATGACCACCTCCAAGGGTTGTGCGAAGGAGAAGGAGGGCACTAGTGGGTGGGTCCCTATCGCATCAGATAGAGCCCTTGTGTGGCCTAATTGCTCTCCTCCGAACTTCCACTGACCTCCACATTTCAGTATGTAAGCCGCTTTCCGAGCCTCGGCCACAATCACCAAGTGAAAGGCACGAGGTTCAGAAGCTCCTGTGGGGGTCGTGCGTATTGCTCCTGTGACTCCCAAACAGGTAAGTCTTTGGAGTTGTGTTAGCTTCTGCCGTATGTTTCGCCCGGTTACAGCAGGCCACCAGACGACAGAAGCGTACGTGATCATTGGTCTAACTATGACAGTGTAGTACCACATTGTTATCCTGGGGCTTAACCCCCAAGCTTTACTAAAGGTTTTTCTACATACCCAGATGGTTGTAGTGTCTCTTTGTATTTGTCTCTCTATATGATCTCTCCAGGTCAGCTTAGAGTGAAGGGTTTAATAATAGACAACTGAGCGACTGCATTTGGCCGTTCGGTGGATTAGGGAACTGTTGAAATTTATTTATAGACAAGAATGGAAAGTGTTAATACACTTGGTGATTGTTCTGTGAAATATGTAATCACAAAAAATAACGAATATGGTTTTAATTCCTTAGGTACAGAGTTTTTAAATTCAATGAAAAAAAAATTGCTTGCATAGGTCACGAGATATAAGAATGAAGGTTGTTTTTTAAATGGAAAGCCCTGTATGTTTTTACATATTGTTTTAGATATTTTTTCCTCGATTTCAATTATATCAGGGTTGACAGCTCTAGCTGTAATATTTTTTGACATATCGGACATTAACTATGCTCCAAACATGTATGTAGGTATTTCATGGTTATGGAAGAAAGCGCAGCAATTACTCTTACAAAAAGTGGATGCAAACCCTAATGTTCTTAAATATATATTACAGCCACATAAATCGTCATCTTCTACAGCAGGGGTTTTCAACAAAAAAAAATAGACGTTCGTGGGAGAAAAAAATCAACGCCAAAGAAAAATTGTTGAAATTAAAAAATTGGTTAAAATTTCGTGTGGAATTTTTATAGATAAAATTATAGGGCAATTTTTTCTCAATTTTACCCTAACACGGGAAACATACTCAGAAATAATTCTGCCAGAGGTAAGAACTTTTAGAGGAATACTTCTCTCTTGAGGAACTTAATGAAGTAATTTGGCAATAGGACGGAGCTACCCCACACAGTGTATTGGCAGTTACGGAGCATTTAATTGGTCAATTTGGCCATTGGTTTGGTAATGGCGGGCCAATTCCATGAACACCAAACAGCCCTGATTTAACGCCTTTGGATGCATTTTTGTGAGGGTATTTAAAGGACAATGTAAATTGTGATTTTAATCAGAATGTTGAAATAATTAAAACTAAAATGCAATCCTGATATACTTGAAATCAGGGAAAAAAGATTTAAAAGAATATGTAAAAATATACAGGGTTTTATATGTATACAACCCTACAACATCTATACGAATTTTCTGATCTCCAGTAATAACAGTAATAAAGGGGGGGGTCAAAATATATTGATTAACCCTGTATCTACATGTTAGACTAAAATTGTCATAATAATATATGAACTTATATCAAGCTAACACAATGTTTCAGAACATAAATTATACACAAAATATTCACAATGTGTTGAGTTTAATAACTGGAACGATGGCTTGTCTACAGACAATATTCAGAATGTGACCGCTGGCGGATTGAACTGAAGCATGTAAATCACGAAATTGGTTACCGTAGAGGAGCAGTCGCCGGGTGTCTCACTCGACCACAGAGTTACCCAGGATTCATGCACTATTGGCTATAGGTGATCAGATATATCGGTGACTTGATCAATCATCGAATACTACATAAAATTACTTGCTCAATTTTTATAGCTCTCCTCTGGATATTTTCATTTAAAACATTTTAACTTCTATTATTAGCAAATGGAATTATCAAACCGGATTCTCTTTCTTACCTATGTAAATGTAAGTTTATGAAGGATTCTCTTATATATTGTTACTTTTTGGCACTTACATCGCTTACGTTCTTAATTGGAATACGTTTATCAGTTGCGTTCTGTTAGAGGTCTATTAAAATATACCGAGTGCTCGCGAGACCATGTACACCCCAATTGTTTGTATTTTTCAAGATAAATAAATGAACAATTTAAAAAAATTAAAAAATACGGTTTAAAAATCAGCTAGCTCTGTTAACAAAATGCACTAAAAATAATTAATAAAAATATCTATGTTGTGGTGGAAAACTGTATATCCATTTTGTTTATAAAACGATGACAGCTCTAGTATTGGATGAAGTATCTTTCATAGAGACCAGGCGTGTGCCGAGTCGCTCCACATAAAGACCGGTCAAAATTTGAGCGAATAAAATAAAATTTGTACGCTATTGTGGCCAAAAAAATTCTGCTTCACGCAATATAAGTTTGAACTCAAGCAAAATTAATATAATCAATAATAAAGTGTGGTGAATAGTATCTGAATAACTCGGTCACATCTTGGAATGTAATAGTGGCTAAAAGTGCATCGAAAAGCACGGATTCAGTGAGGTTTTACCTACGGTGAAGTGGATGGTACACTTAACAACATCTGGAAGGATGAAACCGAGTGCAAGAAGTGTGGGAATACTACAGAAGAAAGAGGGAAGCTGCCGATATAAGCACACCGCGACCAAAATATAAGTCTAGTCTATCAGTTGTATTTGTTTATTAATTCTTAGTTTATTATACAACAGAGAAAAAATTTAAAAGTAAAATTGAAACAATATGCAGGGTGTGCAATACATTACCTCGGACCTCTTCCACACAACCCGCAATAAAAAGTTCTTATTTTTTTACCGCGAGACAGGGCCCTTCCCAGCACTTCCACCGTAAACGGGTATTTACCTATAAAACGGTTAATAAATGAAAATAAATAATAAAAATAAAAGCTACTAGATTCAAAAAGAGAGGAAACAGAAAACTTAGAAAAAGTCCCCAGGCCATTATCTCTAAAACTAATAAAGATATTTTATTTTTGTAAATGGCAGATGATTGATACCAAAGAAAGGTTTAAATAACGGTGATTAGAATTTTTCCTCAACAGCACACAGAGATGGCGCTGCGATGCAAAACTATTTTTTGATGGCTGGAACCTTGAAAGATAAGTCATGTGATTAAACAATAATTTGTGAATAATTTTGATGGTATAGAGAATTTACAAAAAACAAGCCGTTTTGGAGTTACATGAGTTTCTTTCATTAATGCCAGTACACGTGAATTTTGATAAATCCCTATAATTTATTTATTATTTATTATAGAATATTGGTTACCAAACACTTTTTTTCAAGATAAGGAAAGTGATATAATACACTATCATAAAATTATGTTTACCACTTCCGGCCAAACCGGAACTAACATGATAAACCAATATCCATATGTTCCTACATATTACATTTTTTTTTTCTAATAACGCTTCTAATAAAACGGCTCCCAAAACTTAAAGTAAGTAAGACAACAAAGAAAATACACACTAATTTAGAATGGGCTAAATTTATATTAACAATTCAGTAAAGAACGTAAACAAAAGTTTTATAAACAAACATTTAAAAACTATCGAAATATTATTAAAAATGAAATTAAACTAATTTCTTTTTATTAGTAGGTACTTATTATATTAAATGTTCAAAATTTCTCCCTTCTTCATGAATACACATATTGTACCGTTTCAGTAACTCTTTATTGCAAACTTTTTGTAACGTATGTCTATTTATAGCAGCAACACTTGCATATATTTTATTATACAAATCGGCCATATCCTCAATGGGTTCAATGTACACTACACTTTTTAAATACCCCAAAAGGTAAAAATCTAATGGAGTCAAGTCAGGTGATCGTGCTGGCCATCTAACTACTCCATTAGTACCAATCCATCTCTGAGGGTACATTTTATTAAGACAATCTTTGACTAGTACTGAGTTATGGGGTGGTGCACCATCTTGGTGAAACCAAATATTCTCCTGGTTATGAGGGATAGTCTCTAATAATCCTGGCAATACATTTCTCAAAAATATCTCATATTTTCTTCAATTTAAAGTGCCATGGCATAGATATGGTCCAATAATATATGAATTTAACATTCCACACCACACGTTAACTCCAAAAGTTACCTGATTTCGGGTCATTCTCATCCATCTAGGATTATTTTGTGACCAGTATCGGCAGTTATGCTTACTCACAACTCCGTTGTTGTGAAAACGGCTTTCATCGCTCCAGAGCACATTTTTTAAAAAATTTGGGCATTCTTCAGAAAGAACTGAAAATTCAGCTAGAAAATGTAATCTTCGTTCATAATCACCAGGCCTTAAATGATGGATCAATTTTAATTTGTATGGATGGTATTTATTTCATTTTAATATTCTATGGCACGAAGATATCGACAGATTAGTTTCCGATGCCAATTTCCGGAGAGAACATTGAGGATTGTTGACAACACTATTTAACACCAAGGCTGTATTTTCATCGTTTCTAACTGGCCTATTTCTGTTACGAATAGTTTTCTTAAAACTACCCCAGTTTCTTAAATTTTTAAACAGCATGATAAATGTTTTTTTATCTGGTGTAGGTCTATTTGGAAATCGTAAACAAAACAATCGTTTTGCTTGTCGGGAATTTCTTTTGCATTCACCGTATATTAAAATCATATTTAACTTATCTTCATTGGTGTATCTAACCATTTTTTAAATTTATTTTTTTTTATTGCCTTATTTGGATTAATTTGCTTTGAATTGTTTCTAAGTACACTATTTCTGTTTGAAACTATGATTGAAATGCACCAACTACAAACTTTGTTTAATAACTGTCAAACTTAAAATTAAATCAAAGCCTACTAATATCTCTTAAGTAGATTTTTCATTACCATTCTAAATTAGTGTGTATTTTCTTTGTTGTCTTACTTACTTTAAGTTTTGGGAGCCGTTTTATTAGAAGCGTTATTAGAAAAAAAAATGTAATATGTAGGAACATATGGATATTGGTTCATCATGTTAGTTCCGGTTTGGCCGGAAGTGGTAAACATAATTTTATGATAGTGTATTATATCACTTTCCTTATCTTGAAAAAAAGTGTTTGGTAACCAATATTCTATAATAAATAATAAATAAATTATAGGGATTTATCAAAATTCACGTGTACTGGCATTAATGAAAGAAACTCATGTAACTCCAAAACGGCTTCTTTTTTGTAAATTCTCTATACCATCAAAATTATTCACAAATTATTGTTTAATCACATGACTTATGTTTCAAGGTTCCAGCCATCAAGAAATAGTTTTGCATCGCAGCGCCATCTCTGTGTGCTGTTGAGGAAAAATTCTAATCACCGTTATTTAAACCTTTCTTTGGTATCAATCATCTGCCATTTACAAAAATAAAATATTTTTATTAATTTTAGAGATAATGGCCTGGGGACTTTTAACTGAAACACCCTGTAAAGCATGGAAACTTAAAAGAAGCATCTCACAAATACCTACACTTCCCATCCTATATTCATACCCCATGCGCCATGTGGCTCTCGCTGCTGACAACAAGCATGTCCAATGTCCAACCCAGCGATGCAGCCAGTCAATCAATCAATAAATCAAAAAATGACGACAGCTCTAATGTTCTTTAAAGGCACAGGTGCAAATATTTTATTTTCAAATGGTAATTTTTTATACCTGCATAATGACACATTTCTCGATACCCTAAGAAATATTTACATTACACAACTGCAATTTACACCAATATAACCAAATCCCAATCCCTTTGAACAAAACAAGTTATGAAACTTGTGTGATTCTAAATCCTACTCACAAATTATTAGAGCTAAGGGTTAATCCATTATTGCTTCTTAAAGATGGCCTAATATTTTCCAAGCTAATATTGCTGCCAACTACAGTCACACGACAATAACAAAAATAGTTATATCATAAATTCTATCTATAACTTTGTTAATGTTGTTATTATTTTTAATAAAAAGAAAATTAATATGGGTACACAATCAAGATAAAGCGTGGCTAATCACAAAACGGCTAATGTGGTTCTTGTACTATCACTAAGAAACTGTTCTCTTTCAACACTAGGTCAAAAATATAAATAATTATTACAAAATGTTCAAAAGGTTCCCAATAAAAATAAATAATTTATTGATTTCTTAGTAAACAAATAATTCTATTCCAGTTAATCGGTTATTTTTTTATTAAAATGCCAACTTGATCCTATCACAGTCCTTATCAATCATCTATAAATCTATATCTAATAATCTTTATTGTTATGTAATTTTTATTGAATTTATGCATTCTTTACGTCTATACAATATTTATCAATTGGAAATGATTTGATATTTTGGTATTTACCCGGACGTTTCGCCATCATTTCTCAAATATGTGGATGACTGTTTGTAATCTTTGCCGGAATATTTCTTGCCATTTTCCACGAGACTTAATATGGACAATTAAAGTTGTTGGTTAGTAAATCACAAAAACACATCATATCTCTTTCGGTTTCGACTGTAAACTGTAAACATGTATATTTATTTCGGATAGTATCACGTTCCCTGTCCAACGATTAATTAAGTTATGCCTAAAATTGGTTTGTAACTAGAGAAAAATGCAGTTGGCAATGTCTTCAATACATAAACTGGAATTTCTTGATGGAAAAACACTGGAAGTTGTTTTTTTTATGAAAAGCTTTTACTAGATTCTGAGATACATTTAAATACCAGCAACATTTTAATAATCAATTAAAACCATACCATTTCTATTAATTTTTAATTTATCGAATGGTCAATTTCTGCTAAATTGCAGTAGCTGATACTAAATCTAATTCCACAAATTAAAAATTTTAAATGGTGAATCTAATAGCGCTGCCGTAATTGCAAAATTTATATACAGATGCATGAAATTTAGTACTGGGGATATGAAGATTTTCTGATAACGAGTTTGGTGTTATTTCTTAAAAAATCAAAACGACGAATATTTTCTCTTATTTTGTAGAACATACATAAGAATCCACAAAAAAGGATAAAAAGTAAAAGAAAAAACTGAGCAGGCTTTAAAAAAAACAGTCGTTAAAAATTATGAAATATTTGACCACCCGGCTTTTAATGTTTCATTTAATATAAGTACGTTAAAATGCAAAATCATTGCCAAAGGATTTTATTGATTGCAAGTACATGCCTAGCGACTACAAAGTTGTTCTGTGGATATCCTCCATAGAACAATTTTGGGATCGCCTGGCAATTTATTATTTTTTTTATTTCAAATTAATATTAAAATTTCAAGTTTGTTACTACTCCTTAAAAAAATACATTTTCGAAACTTTAAGGGTTGATGTGACACACCCGGGGTAGGGCCGCCAGGTCGTTGATTTCTTATTTAATCTGTACTGAATTATCAATCTACAAATTTATAGCTTTACTAAAACACTTTTCTCGGATTGCCTGGTAGCTCTCCTACTAATATTAATGAAATCAATAGGGGCTGAAAATATGCATTAGTTGGGAATAATTCCGGGAAGCGATAACTTTTGAAAATGAATCTCTGAACATGTCAAGAACAACATACCAAAAGTTACCAACAATAATTCTTGAGCGACATTTATTATTAAACAAATTAGTTGCAAAATACCAGTTTTTGTTACATATCCCTTAAAATCATTTTTCTTAAAAATACTAATTGCGCTATTAGAAAGCATAGGAAATTTCACATAAAAAATGTACAGCTATAAGTTTTATGTACAATAAAAAATGAAGGCTCCAGATTTTTTTGTTTAACGCATGAATATGGAACGCGGAGACACGTAAGTATACTAAATTTGTTGTAACTTTTGAAATAATTAATGAAATTGAACCCAACAAAGTCTAAATGAAAGAAGAAAGATGTGGCTATTGTATTATTATATATTCAAATAAAAAAAATGAATGTATGAAGGAATGGTAGATATATGAAGTCGGAACATTAAGAGATTTTCGATGAAATCGGTAAAAGCACTACTATTTCTACAATTTTTAAGGTAAGAACATGAAACTTTCGTGTAGTAATGCATAAAAAGAAGTGAAGAAAATCTCAAAAATTTATTTTTGAAGATGTATACTTCCAAAATCTTAAAATCTCGAGAATTTGATATTTGATATGTACAACTAACTTTAACCGCCTATTACTCTGGTTTAAATCACGTTATTAGTTCTTGTTTAATCTTCGTGCGATAAACAAAAAATCGGGAGCCTACATTTTTGATCGTATAAAAAACTTCTCATATGCATCTTCGATGTGAAACTTCCCATATTTTCGAATGGCGTAAATAGTTTTCTTAAGAAACAAATACTTTAAGAGATATTTAAGAGAAACTGGTATTTTGTAACTAATTTGTTTAAAAACAAATGACGCTCACGGACTATTGTTGGTACCTTTTGGTATGTTGTTCCGGACATGTTCAGAGATGTATTCTCAAAAGTTACCGCTTCCTGGAATTTTTCCGAAGTGATAATCTCTGTTGACTGCACTATATTTAATTTTACAAAATCAGAGATAAAAAATAGGTGCATAATATGCACAGACTAATAATAAACAGGCCAAACCACAGTGTTGACTAGCACTTACTACTAAGCCCACGAAAATAGGAGGATATTTCCCCCTTTCGTATGGTAACAATAAAAATAACTCATCGGTTGACAAATCTATATTTAACAAGAGATGAAGACGTCCGTTTTAATTCATTTATCAAAACTAGTCCAGCTCATTAAAAATACTACACCTGCTTTTAGATATTCCTGAGTGCGTGTTCTAATTTTTCCAACATTGATTGAAGTGAGCCAGCTTATGCAATAGCGGTTTTCCCAAATTATGTACACAGGCAGCGCCAGAAAATAAAGATTTATTGTTGTTTTTAAGGTGCTGCCGTCGGCTAAGGTAAATATAAATATAGTACGAGGTGCTTCAGAAGCACAGCTTCTATTTCATCTCTGCTGGTAGCAAATTTATGTACTTCGGGCGTAATAAGTATTCCCTCAATTTAGATAAATTTAGCTACATATTACCAGTAAACTTCTATTTCTACCGCACGTCTGGGATCTGTCTTGAATATTAAAGCCGCCTCGGTTATACGAATATAATTTCTTTCATATTCATATTTAATTTCTACATGACGAATTACCATAACCACAAGGCTTTACGTTTACGTTTACTTTTATTTATTGAAGTTAAGTTAAACAAGGTCTTGTAGCTGAAACAACCAAAATATAATAATTTTGATATAAAACTCATGAAAGCTGGTTACGTTGAATTTATATTAATAACTACCTCATGGTGAACACAAGAAAAGATACAGCTAATAGTCTAGTCAATGAACGCTCAAAAGAGGGGTGTAGAGGACATGGCTGGGAACAAAATTTTTGATTTCAAGGCTGTGTTTGGAGTAGTTAGGAGATAAACATACTAAAAGTTCCCAAACCTACGAGGTGAGTCACGTCACTTATCTTGGTTTTTCGCTTATATCTCGAAAGCAGTGCATCGTAGCGAAAAGGTTATTCTATTCAACTCGAAAGCTAACAAAATTTTATTCAATATTGGTACTATACCGTTTTTTCTATTTTCAGTAGCTTTCGAGATATCCGATAGCGAAAATCGCAAAATTTCGAAAAACACCTTTTGCCTCAAGCTTTTCGACAAATTTCTAGCGCGTCAGCATTTAGTTTTACAGCAATGTCCTGACAGTAGTAGTTGTGGAGCATTAAATATTCCTTAAAATGAGTTATTTTTGTTACTTTATCTTCAAATGATCAAAAGTTAAAACAACTTGAAGTTTTCAGCAAATTTAGAGCTTCCAAAGAAATCGCATATTGCGCCTTCTCTTTATTTAACTTCGAAATGAATATCTATCTAATGTATCTCTTTATTTTCAACGACCTATTCAACAAAGTCCTACTCGAAGGAGTGCGTGAAACCTTAAAGATTATACTTTAAACAAATATTTTGCTGATTTTTTGAGAACGTTTACTTTCTGTGTACCCCTTCCAGCCCCATCGTTCACTTTGCCACATTTTCTGTAATCCCTCTTCCCCCCAAAATGCGTATGTCCCCTATTCAAAATTAGATCAATTAGTTCAATTTAGAAGCAATATTAGATCTTAAAATTTCACACGGTTCTAAGCAAAGTGCCACAAGGTTCTAAGTACATTACAACACTTTTTTAGAATCGTATTTTTTAATAAAAAAGAATTATGTCAACATTCTCCACTATATTTAGAGAATTGTCAAAAGATGTCCAGAACAACTAATATCCAGTAATATATTTCCCGTCGACTAAAAATCATTGTAAAAATGTACCAAGAACGTAGATTTCCAAATGAGGTTACGCTGAATATGAACATAAATAAGCTGCTATTCACCGATCATCAGAAATCGTCGTATCTCAAATTGGCTCTTGTAATGCGGACGAAAGTCAAATGAAAATATTTTGCATCCGTGCTCGTATTTGGCTGGCCCGATCTGCATATTAGCGTACGTTTGTGAATGTTAGATGAAATAATAGTAATAAGAGACAGATAACATGCATAGAAATAAGTCTCTTCCTCTTCCTATTCACAACGTCTTAACAGACGTTTTGTGATTAATTCACCTCTATCCATATTTAAACAAAATATTTCTGTCAATTACCTCAATATGAATCCTTATTTTTCGTAAGGGTAATAACCAGACTACAAATGAACGCCAGGATAGATTTCCGAACGCTGGATTGCAAATTGCAAGCCTGGAGCGTTAAGCGTAAAAATTACATTTTACCACAAAACGCTTTTTTTCGATTGTAGCAAACACCAGGTGAAAGATTTATTCCTAGTTAAAGGAACTCTCGTGCCGGCCGTCCCGGACCACTTGCAGACTGCACTTTCGAGCTACTGGCTCTCATCAGTGCAAGGTACGTCTGTGACGATTGGCCTGAGACTTCCTCACATACCATGAACAATTTTTGTGGTAAAATGTAATTTTACAGTTAACGTGTCAGAATTGAAATTCATAACTCAGCGCTCGGGTGAGACATATACTCCGGAGAATAGATGTTCTTTGCAGTCTGGTTATTATTCTTATGCAAAATAAAAATTCATGTAAAGGTAATTGACAAAAATAGTTTGTTTAAATATTTTACTGTCTAGAAGCATACTTTTGAATTCTCTTCATATGTTAAGCGTACGGCTGCGCCAATGCTGTTTCCCATTTGCTCTTTGGTGGCATCAATTCAAACATTTTTCAACATTCTTCCCTTTGTCTCTTTCCATCTAGTTTTCCCTAAACCAACAACCGTTCTATATGGGAAAATCAGACGGTAATAGGCGACAAAGATAACCTCCAAAACGTTGGGCTGATGTCACCAAAATGCTGATGAGAACGTGCTTCGGTGGGGCCGTACGCCTAACTGGCAGCCGAGAGAAATATCGTGAGGCTGTGAGACGCCCTATACAGCAAAGGAAGGCCGACTAAAACGTTGCATGAATCACAGAACGTCTTCCATGACGGGACTCAATAAGAGGAAAGGTTTGCAATAGACACATAATAAACACATAATTTTTTCGCTCTTCGGTTTTTGAGATAGTTGTGGTTAAACTGAGGGCTCAATACATTTGAATTATTTTGAGAGCTCAATACATTTAAGACACATATTTGATACATCGATTTCGAGCTTTGAGGGAACGCACAAACCAACAAATTTATATTAGAAATGGTCTCGTTTGCAGCCTACTTTCCAGGATCCACCCTCCCACGACTACTACAACTGTTACTAATTATCTACTTAAGTCTGTTCCAATTTATGAAATATATTACAAATTTGGATTACTAAGTTTTAGTTATAGTGAACATGCGTATTGTTACGCAGATATTAATTAGATTGCTTAATTTACGTGAATCAGAAAATTCTAAAATCAAAATTAATACATGTGTCTTACGAATAAGATAGAATATACTAGAATTTAAAGGATCAAGAAGTCACATTTAAATTGTTTAAGTTATGATGTGACAAAATCGAACGGAACAAATTTGACCCAACTAACTGCCGAGACAGGCGTTGCCCCATTTTCATGGGTGACTGAATCTAAGACAATTGAAATGAAACGTAATTTGACATTAGTTGTCAACCAATTAATAAAAATTTTAGGATGGTTTGTCCTTTTGTAAGTAATTGTGTCTCTATAAATTTAGAAGATGAAGTGTGAAGTTCAAATTATGATAATTTATGTAAATGTTTAGCTATTGTTAATGATTCATTGAATGTGCCTTACTATTGTAACCTTTTAACAATATCGGTACCTACCTAAAACAATTATCGAAATCTTTAAAAAGGAATAGGATTTATGCCTCTCGGGAAAACCCAACGGATCCCAACTTAATACATTTTCAAATCGCGTTTTATCAAATTTATATTTTCTGTTAAAATCATATTGTATCCTGTTTTAAAATCTTTAAAAATTATTTTACAGATATCATATAAAAAGTTATTTCCACTACATAATTAAACTATTTTAAGACTCGTCGACAGAACTGCGAAAGAAAAAATATGTTTTTCACTAAAATATTTTGGAATAGAAATAAAAAACAGTAGTCAGAAATATGGACTGTTACGAAATATTATCTTAATTTATAATTCTCTTCACAGTGGAGTGTCCGAAGTTTTATTGCAAAAAAGTGGTTTAGGGTCCCTTAAACATGTAAAAGAAAGTCGTCCAAAAACTGCCGGATAAGGTGTTAAAAACGGTATTTTGTAAATTATGACTTTTGCGAAAAAATGCCTTTACAAATTTTCACCATAACTGAATTATGTCTTAAGATGACCATCCTGTATATTTTTGATTAAAGGTACGATTGACAATTGTGTTAACTATATGCCAAATATTGTTGTCCAGTTTAAAAGTGAATTATTTATTATTTGTTTGCTTATAGTAATGAAACATATTCTTTCTAGGATTTAGCAAACAACGAAAAGAAAAACTATCTATGAGAACTAATAGAAAAACTATATGTAAAAATATTAATGAAATCTTTGCATTCTTTCGATAACCTGACTTCTGGTTATGCTAACAACTAAAAATTCTTATTTGCCATTCTCATTATAACACTAGCATCCCACATAGTTCCCTACGGCTAGGCGGGGTAAACTAGTGTCTACATGATCCCCTGCGATATGTAAATTCAGTTAAAAATGAGAACAAAGGCCTGAAATTAATTTATTTATCTATCTTGTCTTTAAAAACTTTTCATTCTAATGAATTACATTTTCATAAAATCTCATTCATTTCAAAGGCTAAACATTTCCAAGAAACTGAATAAGATTTTTTGAAAATGTGATTCATTAGAACGAAACATTTTTTAAAGACAAGGTAGGTAAATAAATTAATTTCAGGCCTTTGATCTCATTTTTAACTGAATTTACATATCGTAGGGGATCATGTAGATACTAGTTTAACCTGGCTAGCCGTAGGGGACTATGTTGGATGCTAGTGTTATAATGAGAATGGCAAATAAGAATTTTTACTTGTTAGCATAACCAGAAGTCAGTTTATCGAAAGAATGCAAATATTTCATTAATATTTTTACATATAGTTTTTCTATTAGTTCTCATAGATAGTTTTTGTTTCCGCTGTTTGCAAAATCCTATAAAGAATATGTTTCATTGTTGTCATGTGCTACATTTTTTCATTATTTATTATTTTTAGGTGGTTCACCCCGCACATTGTTCAGTAAAAGTACACCCATTTTTTCGTTGGCAGTAGCGTCAACTACCTACCAAATTGTGTTATTCTATATTAAATAGTTTTTTGAATATAGCGCCAACAGAAAAACAACAGACTGGCGGACAGACTGATGGAATTGAAAGATCTTAATCTTGGTAATCTATATAAAAAAGTTAAAGTAACTTCTTTAAGCATGTTATCTCTTTTTGATACACGTATTTCAAAATGGCTTTTTCGTAGAAATTTGGATGATTTTGCAAAATTCTCGATTTCTTACAAATATTTTGAAAAATATACATCTTAGGAATGTACGTCGTTAAACCTTAATTGAAGATGACCAAATGATCTTGAATTTGGTATTTAGTACGTCTCTATAGCATGTTCCTAAACAAAATTACAGCTACTTAAATTTTCCCTCTAAAACTATTAATATTTATTTCTTTCAGTATACATATCGAAAAAATATATCCCTGAAAACATTAACTGTAATCTAGACTATAATACGCATTTTAAAAGCGCCACATCTTTTTTTATTTGACTCAAAAGCGTAATTTTAAAACTACTGAGCGCATTTTCAAGTGCGATAAACCGCAACACTAGTTCCCACAAGCGCTTAGCAGGCTAGATTTGCATGATTTAATTACTTTAACATACATTTTCAAATATATCAATAAACCATCTTATTTAATATTTACTAAATGATCAAATACAAATCTCTTTTCTTTAATTATCGAAATTGCATGATTTTGGTCATAAATAGAGCAATTCTAAATCTGACACTGCGCCGGTGCCATGCACAAAAAGAATAGTAATGTAGTAACTAGTGCGGTGTTTACTGCTATCAAAGAACGTACTGGTCGTGTTCGAGGTTATAGTGACTTGTATTTTATATTTTTAATAACAATTGCAAATTTTACTAGTATGAATTAATCAGTGTGCTTTGTTATGGTGTGGTCGAGACGTTAAGCTCATCTGCCGTGAAAGATTACCTAATGTGCATGTTCCTAATGAACAAATCTTTGTGTCACTTGAGTATTCTTATTTGGATATTTTCAATTAAGGGCTATCGTTAACTTTAGCGAAATAATATATCATCTTTGTATATGTTCATTTTTAATTTTATTTATAATTTGATCATTTTGTGCAGACTTGGCAATGCTGTAATAGAAATGAAAAATTTTCATTATAGACCGCCGAGATGTGCGGGATAAAGTTGGGTCCAAATTTTTAATTTCTAAATTTTAAAAGTAGGTAGTACTCGTGTCCACATACATAAAGAGTCACCGATTAAAAGATATGAACATATTTCAAAAACGCCCTGTATATGTCATGAAACATTTACTAAAATTCATTATTGAAAATATTTGCAGATTCCTTAGTAGTCATTATATTCTTTACTGCATATTTAAATAAAGTAACTAGTGGATGCTAACGAACGATCTAAAATGTTTGATGTTATTGGTTATTTTTACTGCTGAATATTTTAAACTTTTTCAATTATACTTGCGGGTCGACAGAATAGAGAAAGATGTTCCGTGACTTTTAATCATTTGTGTCCATGAAATATTCATATTGTTAATTATACTTCCATTTATATAAAAAATAATTACAATATTGCAAACATTAATAATGGATTAGGTTCTGCTAAGTAGAAGCTTTACTTACTATTATTTATTAACGTAGAAGTGCTACCGCCTAATTACGAAGAATATTTTTAGATTTCATAGATTAATTTCTATTATTTGGTTAGAAAAATAAAGCTATTAACTTCTGTGTTTATTGGAATTTGAAAAATTTAATACAGATTATTTTTCTATCGATGTAAAAATAAAGGTAATAAAGCAGAAGTAGTTAAAAATTAACGACGTAATCAAATATGTAAGTTGTGGGTATGTTCTGTTAATAAAAATTCCTGAAATTTTTTAAACAGTACATTATTTTTATTCGGAAAATTTAAGCCTACATCTTTAATTCAAATGTCAAGTTTAGATCTCTTTTGTGACGTTCCATATTATAAGCAAAGTAGATAACGCAAACAACTTTTAAGAATTAAAAAGTTCAATAAATAAAATAATTTCATAAGAAGGCATGAGACGAGGACCCCAGTTTTTATATTGATTTTTTTGCGATTTTGAAAAACTATAAGTAGGTTTCAGCGCGCATGGTTTATATGTATATTCTCATAACAGATAAACGAAGAACATCCTTTTCAATTGCTATTGTACACAGACAAATCGTTTTGGCAAATTTTGCACAACTTTATAAGAATTAAACAATTGTTAAATTTAAAATTAAAAAGTTCGTTACAATGATTGTGTTGTGTAATAAATTGGGGTATTTCAAAGTCAACATTTACTTTTACAAGTAATAGCAACTTAAACTCAATTTTGTGCTAATCGTGCCGTTAATATTTATATTTTGTTATTATTCTATTTATAATTAGTTTTAAGCAACTATTAAGGTAGCCATTTTCAAGAGAGATGTATCCGATATGGAAATAGTCATTATTATTGGCCATAAGCTTTTATTTTGGTACGTATATTTCAAAGAAACTATTCTTAAGTAGTCTTACTTAAGTTAGAATATTGGTATGAATTTTCACTCAATAATTTCTGTGGTTTACAAAATAATTAAATTTAAATTTAATGATTATGCTGATCTTCCTATTTCGTAGTTTTAAATCTAACTTTTTTGATACCTACAACTTAAATTATTGAGAGAACATTCGTACCAATATTCTTATTATGGTTCTACCTAGGTAGTCTCATAGTTTTTTTTAAATATACGTACTGAGAAAAAAAGTTATGGTCAACAATAATAAATATCGCCGTATGTCTCTCTCTCTTGGAAATGACCACCTTAAATTACACAGTTACTGACGACGGCATTGATATGGTTAGGGTTACATTGCCATTATTGTTATGCATTACACCCTCTATGATACGCCTATGCCTAATAGTGACTGGGAACTTGTAGAAAGAGATAGAGTTTTCTAGAGTGTGGTGGGTGAAGATTCGCGATTGTGTTCTGGATGACTCCGGAGGCAATTTCAGAGTATATAAGGCGCAATTCCCGGCGGAAAAGAGAGAAGTTCTATAAAAGTGAAGTTTAGTAGCGAAAGTGAGGTAAAAATAAAGAATATTTCCCTATAGGATGTATCTCTCTTGGAAATGGTCATCTTAAGGACATATTATTTAAGCTCAGTTTGATGTCATTATATTAACAATTTGCACAATTATCTCATAAAGACAATCATCTGATGATTATCATAATCGGAGCTTTCAAAAGTATTTGCTGTGAACACCGACAGTTAGAACTATTGAGTTAGTTTTCAAGTTGGAGGCATGCTAGGGTAAATCGAGACGACTTTGGCCATTTTACTCCATATTTACGAGAGCCAAGAAGCTTAAACTAGCCCTACGTGCCAATGCAGGCCTCCTAATGCAATATAAAGCTCTCTCCCATATTCACGTAGACACTTTACTGGCATCTCTTGTGATTATTTGATATACTCCAGACGAGTGTATAAATTTGAAACCGTGGTAATGATTTATAAGTTAACCACCCCAAAAATATACTATTATTGCAATAAAATGTTAAAGATATGTTTCCTTAATGGCCCGCTTTTTGGATGTTAGGTTACGATTCGTTGGACTGTGACAGAGTTTAGTTAGAGATGGGAGTTTAGTATAAATATAGCCGCATTTTTAGTTACTTCAGTTTTATTCATCTCCCGATAATGCCAACGTGATTGGCTAAGTGCGCGTCGAGTGAGAGTATTCGAGTGTTGTTCTCGAGAGTGTTGGTATTAGTTGAACTACTTCTGAGGTAGCGTCATATCGAATATTACTTTGAATGAAAAACAATGAAAGTCATGCAGCAGGTTACTTCTTGTGAAGTCTATATAGTGTCGGGTCAAGTTTAAAAAGACCGATGTATGAATTAATATTGCACATAGGTTTTCACTATCTCTTGCACACAAACTTAAAGCCATAGCCTAAAGACATTGTCCATGTATGTCTACCAAGGTTCTTTCCCACTTGTTTTGAGACGGAAATATGAAATGTACACTGAGGAGTGAGAAATATAGTCATAAGCTCAGCGATTCTCAAACTGTGTGTGATTTGACGAAGAGTATTATTTATTTCCGTGAACTAACACCACTCTAAATATGAAAAACGTCTTTATATGAAATATTTAAGTTATTTTTAGTGGTAAAGAGTGGATATTCATCCGTCAAACCAATAATGTCAAACCACTAAGTCTTACAATTTTCTAGTATGTAGGTATTACATGTTTGAGAGTAGAATAAACAGTATCGCGTAGCTCAATCGGTAAGATGCTCGAACAGCAATAAATATATATTGGGTTGTTGCGAGGTCGATCCACAAGCACTTCTACTTTTTGTTTTATTTGATTAATTATTAAAAGTTAATAATTTTCCTTCTAAAATTTTTATTTTATTAAACTGCACCGCGAGTTTTGTTAAAACTTTATTTTCCCCAAAAACGTGTCTTATTACTACCAGCGCTTGTTTATCTCTAATAAAATCTACTTTTTTGCGTAATATATTAATACACGAATGGTGAAACGTGCGTCTAGTAGATAAATTGTTCAAGTGTAGTGTTTTAGTGTTTATGAAAACGTGTCAATGCGTTGTTCTTTCAGAATTTGTTCTAAAATTATTGTTAATTTTTTTAATATTTATTTTGTCAACCAGAATTTTTATTTATTACCGCTAAAAGAAAAATAATTTATTTTCGTTATTCTCATAGAGATTTCAGATTTTTTTGTTATATGAAATATTTTATTTTTACTGACATCGTTTCCTCTGCTAATACTACGATCCTATCCTTTCCTGGCAAGAAATGCCCAAACCTTCCCGTGTCTCTTGCTGGACTGTAGCAATATTAGTCTTTGATTTCTTTTTCTGATCACTCATTGTTATTGACTGAATTGGGCAATTCATTTTTTGTTATCAGTTTCATTTGTGCCCAAACCTATATACCTACAGTGTCCATCGTAAAGTTGACTACCTATGGGAAAAATTTGTATTATTGAGATTTCTAAAAAATACTATATTGGGGGTTCGTTTCCTTTTTTACATGCAAATACCTTTATTCAACTAAAGTACATAAAGTTTTTGTCAAAACTAATCAAATATTTGTGAAATAGACACAAGAGTTTATGATTTTTCATACAGTAAATAATGGTAGGGGTAAAATTTGCACTTTTTTATTTTCCTCATATCTGCTTCAAAATTGATATATGGGGTCCTTGTTGTATCCTATATGCACTTTTTCTTCATAAGATTTTTCGATATCTTAACAATTTGACCCATTTTTCGGTATCACCGTCAACTATTTTTTACGGTCCTGCCAAACCGATGATCACATGATATGTGTCAAAATGTAACTTTTTGTTGTTGGACATGCATAAACGAACCCCCAATAGAGTTTTTTAGAAATGTCAAAAATACAATTTTTCCCATATGTAGCCAACTTTATGGACACTGTATACCTAATCAGAATTCCACTAAAAATATGAAGTTACTAAATTAATAATCTTAACATTTTATAATAATATCTTTCCTATTTTTTAAAAATTATTTAGCGACATCATTGCTGAGAACTGTTTGAGAACTACTGGCACATCTTATGCATCAAATAAAATCTTAGTTCAGACGTTTTAGCGGCCATGACACAAGTCAGTTTAAATTGTACCCGATTTTAGTCTAAACTGGTTCGCACGCCACACGCCGCTCTGTGTACAAGAGTTGAAACTTCAAAAAGAGTATTTACGAGAGGTTTTCAAACTAGTATCTACTACTAATTTGGCTTGTTTGAACATTATTAATAGTGAATTTTCCATTGCTAAGATGTATTTAATTTTAGGACGTATGAAGTTTTATCGTCGTTTTAAATCATCTTGATTTAAATTTGTTTTCTAAATTTCGTATACCTTGTGTACAAAGAACTGTTGTAGTGGTAAATTACATTTTATTTGTCTCATAGCTAATATAGATCGTAAGCATGCATCCGGTCGGTGTGGTTTATGTAATAGCAGAAAAGATGCGTTGACTGAACGTGTCAATTAATATCAAGAACATCCCTTTTAAGAGTTCCTACAGGCACAACCTCAAATACAGTTTCCTTGTACTATTTACCTAATAACTCATATGTTTTATGGCTCTTGAGTAGTGACGTTAGTGAACACCTTCAAGTACAAGACGAGTGTCTTCAAAGCCGTAATTATGAGTATCATAAATACTAATTTTGTGTAAAGATTTTTTGTTTACCTCATTAGTGTCAAGGATAAAGAGATAGTGCTGATATATTGATTACACCCCGTAAATGATCTTTTCAGTTCACGTGTATCGTCGTGCTCAAAAGTAAGATGTCAGTCAGGCTAAAAATTTTAATTGAGACAGATCCGATGGCTTAAGATATTTAAAAAAGGTTGTACTATTTGCAGTGGATAATAACGCTTTGGATATTTGCCAATAAACATTTTCAATAATATATTGCATTATATTGTTAACATGTAGAATTTTATGTAATGGCACTCTTACAGTACTGCTATCACTAGTAATATTCATTAAATATTGTTGAATTTGTATTTTGCACAACGATGCAAATATGTTTCGAAGATTTATAATAATAAGAAAAAATCTATTTATTACGAAGGTTAGTCATCGGCTTCCACTTAACCTTATAGCGCTTAGGTTGATTGCTTTTTTTCTGGGCATTTAAACATTACGATTGAAGAGGAAAAATGTAGCTAAGATTATGTGCCAATTTAAACAAAACGTCAAATCTATAATTCTAGTAAGATTTCAATTTTACTGTTTTGTACATATTCCATGGAATTACTGAACGTCATACAAATCTGTCGAAAATCACTGCACATCATTTGGAAATTGGAAAATCCGTTAAAAAGCCGCAGATGAGCAGTTCGCCTACCGATTCGAGCATTCCACCGAGCATCAAGTACTTCGTCCAATGGAGTACATCACGGAGAGTTTCAACCACCGCCACGTCAAAGGAGCGATCTTATTAGACGTAGCCAAGGCCTTCGATAGGATTTGGCATGAAGGTCTCCTGGCGAAGATGTTGTTGATGGGTTACCCTGTCGGCATCATCAATCTTGTGAGATCCTACCTTCACCGGAGACAACTCCGTGTGAAAATTGCCGATAAGCTGTCGAGCTACAGGCCCATGGAAGCAGGCGTACCGCAAGGATCGGTACTCTCTTCTCAACTGTTCACCATCTACACCTCCGACATGCCAAAAACAGCAAGTACCTCTTTTGCGCCCTACGCAAACGACACGGCCATAATCGCAAGATCGTGTAGTACAATACTTGCCACTCGCAACCTCCAGGAAGCAGCATCCCTTCTCGAAGAGTGGTGCAACAAGTGGAAAGTCAAAGTCAATGAGGAGAAGAGCAAAGCCATCTTCTTCAAGAGGAAGCAAACTCCAGCAGGACACGTCTCCATGAACGGCGAGAACATCCAACGGCACGATACCGTCAAGCACCTTGGTGTTATCATGGATCGAAGCCTGACGTGGAGACAGAAGACGGACGCGATAATAAAGAAAGTGAGGAAGAGAAGGACTTTACTTTACCCTATGATAGGTAGACAGAGCCTACTCAACCTGAGGAACAAGCTCACGCTCACGCTATTCAGGACCTTTATTGCACCTATTCTGACCTACGCCTCTGTTGCCTGGGGATACCAAGCAGTCACCTACCTGAAGAGGATACAAGCCGTATAAAACGGCGCACTTAGGTGCACCGTGGATGCACCATGGTTTGTCAGAAACGCCGACATCTCCAGAGACCTGGAATATATCTATCTATACGCCCGTGCAGTAGAGCATGGGAATCCGCTGGTCAGAGAAGCGACTGACTATGAACCCAACGACGCTCCGATGAAATCGGAGCACATGATGCCAATTGGCACCCTGGGCTTCCGACTAATTAACACCCCTCAAACCCCTGTAAATTCCGAGAGGGCCCGGCAACAGCCGTTCCCACTCACTACAGACAAAATATGCTCCCGGGAGCCGACATGCCAGCGAAAAGCGAAGACAGAAGAACGCTAGAAGAAACGACTCAACTGACAGGGTCCAACAGCCAGGACCAAGGGAGGTCTGATAAAATCACCTACACCGTCGGTATTTGCGGGGGTAGGCGAAAAAGTAGGCCCACCCCTTATAAGGCTGGTCGAGGTCTACAGCGATGATTGAGGTAAAGAGCTCAAGCTCGACCCCTTATCATCCGAGACGATCATCTTTAGTCAAGAATATTGGCGCCGTTAGAAATCACTAAAATGGATAGGAAATATTGGAAATCGTTTAGAAATTCGAGAAGACATTTGTAACGAAGAAATTGACAATACGCACAAATATTAGGTTTCTTCTAATAATTATTCTTGCATATTGCAGGCTCTATAGATCATTCAGGAGATTGAAAATTATTCCTAGACGTGAAACACATATACAATAGAGTTTTAGAAAATATCCAGAAGCCAGAAATGTAACAATCTGAGTTGTGAGGCAATCACAGGATAGGATATCATTAATCTGAATCTGGTTTTGCAACATATCCATTAGCATCGGCATAAATTTAATGTTAGATTCAGTGAAGCTTGTACCATTAATCTCTCTGTGTAATTGAAAGAGTGAAACATATTTTAACACATGCAATACTTTTAATATGTTAATAATTCTTGTCGCACACTGTGATTAAATATACATTATACACACCATTTACTGACATGGAGGACAATAATTGTGATTCGTTGGAATCCCGCAATACAATTTATTCGCAACATTTGGAATTTTTACTAATTGATAGGAAACAATAAAACAAAAGTTGATTAATATTAGTTGATATAAATCGTTTCCTTACCATAACTAGGCAAGTAAGAGAAGTTTTGGTTCCCGCCTTTAAAAAAATGGTAAAATTGCATATAAGTGGATATTTGTTTTAAGAAAATTATTCGGTATAACTTTTGAGGCCGGACACCAGTGTAGAAGTTCTTAGGCTCAAATTGTAGGTTTTTGCTTTAGTTTTCATAATCTGAAAAGAGAGTATGTAAAAAGAATAAGTTAAAATTTTAAAATTGCTCTTAAATCTATAATTTTTTCAAACTGTCACTATCTTGGCATGAGCTTACAAATCTTTAGACACTTTTATTTTTATTTGAAAATCTTTTCAAGGAAAAAGTAATCCCAAAAAATCTGTACATGTTTAGAATCATAAGATTTAGTGAATAAAAAAAAAACAGCAATCTTCCATTTCATTTTGACGCAAAAAATCTTTGGCGATACGTTTATCTGTTAATTTTTGTTTTTAAGAAACCAACCGATTAGATTCATTTTAATACGACTGTACCATATTTAGGGGCTGCAAGGGCGGCCCTTCACCGACAATTCGCACATGGCGTGTCAGTCTGGTGGCCGCGTCGATGTGCGGTGCGAAGACCCCATAGAACACGAAGAAGACGGCAGCCAACACGGCCTTGCGCCCATCCCAGCTGACAGCCTGCCGCAATCATCGATGTGTGTCGCATTATGTGCAAATCCGATAATTGGGATCATTATCCTAGATCGGCAACACGTATTGTGGGCACCACATTGGGCGACAAGGTTTAGACGAAAAGTTGACGTACAATATTAGAAATCGGATTATTCGACAGTGCTCTAGTTTAATCCAGCGCAGAAATCTTATTTATATATACGTACTGGCACATACCTCAGGTCAGCTAGGATAAAATAATCCTTATAAACCGGCAGTTAACCAGCACGCAACTAGAACCGTAATAAGTAACAAAAGGTCAGGAAATTAGGAAATGCCACTGTAAAGAAATATATTCTTTACAGGATTTTGCAAATAGCAGAAAAAACTCTATGAGAACCAAAAAGAAAAACTATCTGTAACAATATTTATTTAAATATTAATTTTTAAGACAAGGTAGGTAAATAAATTCAGCTTAGGTCTTTGTTCTCATTTTTAAATGAATCTTCATGACTGTAGGGGGTTATGTAGATACTAGTTTAATCTGCATGGCCGTAGGGGATTATGTGGATACTAGCGTTACAATGAAAATTATCAAATAAGAAATAGACAAATTCATTTTAGGATTTTAATTGCTAGCATAACCAGAATTCAGGTTGTCGAAAGAATGCAAAGATTTCAATGATGTTTTTACATATAGTTTTCCTTCTTAATTCTCTAAGATATTATAACCATAATTCTTCTAAGAAAGTTTTTTCTGCTGTTTACAAAATCCTGTAAAGAATATGTTTCATTAAAATTATAAGCAAACAAATAATAACTCACTTTTAAGCCACTGTAAATTTCAAAAATTAATTTATGTCAAAATATAGGGGTAAACAGTGTTAGGGGTAGTCCACCACTGGCTTCCTAGAGAAAACACAAAATGCTTACTTTATTATTCATACTTTTCAAATTTCATTACAATCGATAAAATTGTTTCCAAGCTGTCAGCAAAAAGCCTTTCCCAAATATAACCTTTAAAGGTGAATCGATCCAAAGTAAAAAAATTAAAAGTACTTTTGGTATTATTTTAACTCCAAACTATATGCTCTCGAAGTATTGCCCCACAGTTCAGAGAAACCTTGTATAAGGAAACTTAAACCGCCGTCAACTTTCAAGTTTTAGGTGGAAAAAATTCTACAAATTTGCAAACGAACAGAAAATATTCATTAGAAAAGCAGAAAAATATTGAAGAAAATGTAGACACTAAAGGGTGGTTTTTGAGTGGGTTTAAATAATTTATTTTCTAAAATTCTGAAACTTTGTAGGTACGATAATATTGTACCCGTGAATCCACTAAAAGTAGTAAAAAAAATTCTAAGGATCAATGGGATTGTTTTTAAGGGGGTTGAAAATTAAACTTTATTTTCAAATTACGTAATTTTTTGAATAAGAGTTGTGACTACGAAAAAAATGTAAAGTAAATGTAATGAAATAAAAGTAACCTCTTAAGGGATAGTTTTTGAGGGGGTGTAGCGGACAATTTTATATTTCTAGGAGGACGAAATTATTTCAACTATAATTTTTCTGTCTTTGGTGCAAAATGGTTAACTTCATATTTTTATACTGTTCTTGAAATAATATTAGGACACCAAATATATTCTTTATAGGATTTTGCAAACAGCGGAAAGAAAAACTATCTATGAGAACTAAAAGAAAAGCTATATGTAAAAATATTAATGAAATCTTTGCATTCTTTTGATAACCTGACTTCTGGTTATACTAGCAAGTTAAAGTTCTGAAATAAATGTGTCCAATTTCTTATTTGACATTCTCATTATAAATTATTTTGTGCTGTAATAACAGTAGCCCCGAGCTTCTTCTTTATATTTTCCCGCTGCTAAGAACCTACTTCTATGCAGAAACCCACATTATTTTATTCCAGCTTTTGTCATTGTTTTTCTTTGAGACTTCGGCCACACACCATTGTGCTATGGTTAAAATTTTCTCTGTTAGTTTTGAAATCATATTTAAAATGAAGACGGTCTGAGATTATGCCACTAAAACTGGGCGAAGTTTCATAACCTTCAAATTTTAACCTTTTAGGCAAAGAATTTATATAATTAGAAGCGGTTACACATTTTTTCTACTCCCGTATGTACATTTCCTGCTTTCTGTACACTCTATAGAATGGATAAGTAGACAACTCCAAATATCTGAACGGATATATTTCATATCCTATTTAGGATGGATATGAAACCGACCAATCACAGTTCGTGTATTAAGTGCATAGTCAACCATTCGTTTTAAAAAATTCAAGTTAGCGCATAAGCTGTCAAAGTAATCCTCAGTGTGTGTGTGTCAATGCTTAATAAATCGTTTAACATTTTTCAGTTTTTCTTCAGCTGGTCGTAGAAAAGGTATACTGAACAACTCGAGTGGATTATCCATATCGAACTCGAAAGATTGAGGCATTCCGCCTACGGCGTTGTGCTCAATCTTGTTTCTCGTGCGATATAGCTATCATGGACTCTTGTTGAACAAACTACTATATAAGTGTGTTGACAACATCTCGTACTCAAGTTCAGATATTAATTTTATAATTATAAACACGAAAATAATTTTGAGGTTAGGGTAGTTAAAACAGACACAGTCCTTATATTACTAAACTGCACATATGTCTATGCTACACTCATACCACGAGCATGGACACTGGATAGACTGAAACAGAGATAGGCAATATTGTATCTTAGAACGAAATGGCGAGAAAAAGGTGTTGGACATGTTGGCAACAGTATTGTATGACTTTTACACTTTAACTAGGCTTCTATTTATATAAATTCTTTGCTTTTAGGGCGAATAGTTCTAAATTGAGGGGTTCCAAGAAAAAATTCACCAAATGTAAATCGTACGTACGAAATTAGTGTTCCATACCATCAGTTGTTTTTAAATCTAGGTTTGATAGATTTATACACATTACTTATGTCACAAAACAAAGCTTGTGGTCGAGCTTTCTTTTTATGTACCCAAAAAAATATCTAATAAGGTAATGCAATTCTGATAATTTTGGCTCAATCTACACTTCATTCCTAATGTAAATTTTTTCTGAGTGATACTTTTGAAGATAGCGAGGGAACAGCAATTCTTAAGCGTTCTTTCGGAAAAGTGTAGGAAAAATACATGAAAAATACAAATTACATATTTTTGAATTTATGCTTTCATGCGTTACCCTACATGATAACCTTGAAACGTTTGTTCTTTCCATTTTACCCCCACAAAACTAACCGCCAAAATCTAAATTACATTTCTTTTATTTCACGTCTGTATTTGGATCACAACTTCCTACAACTGTGTCAATTTTCAAATTTCAACGTCAGACAGCCTCTGAGAAAAGCTTGTGACTAAAAATGAAAAGCTGTTTTAAAGTAAAATCGTTTCTTCCAAACATCTTTTTTTTTGCAATTTCCCGAAAAGTTCCCATTTTTCTTGATAAATTTCAGTAGCATAACTTAACAATTTCAGTCATTAAACAAACTAAAGTATTGCATGGCATTGCATGAAATTCTGTCAAAGCTATAAAATACAAAAGAACAGTTGTTCACTTAGTGTCAAATGCGAGAATTGGGATTAATGTGATCCATAAAATTGTATTTAGTAATGCTTATATACACTACTAGCGTGGAAAATGAAATCATTCATCGTTATACGTTCTTAGAGGCTACAAAACCTGCAGTTACTATATCTATAAGGTTATTTATAACATAGCATGTATATATCAGACAATAGTATTAGATGACCATTCAACAAATAAGTTGGAAATAATGGGTTATTTTAGCTGCCCATATTTTGCAACACCTTATAAAATTTGTGAAATTCCCTATACATGAATGTTAATTAACTCCATAGTTTATCTCAGTTTAAAATGCAGTGCTTGTAAAGCTAGGGAACGCGAACGCTTTGTCTCTGATTGGTACATTTACAAGCCAAGTTTGCGCAGGGCGAATTAGTAAATCATAAAAGATTTCTGATCAGGTCTGGAAAATACGTTGTTATTTAAGTAATAAAAACTGATATTATTTTAGATAATTTTGTATTCATTATTATAAAATCGAACCAAATTGTAATACAAAAATTGGGTAAAATGCGTGGAACACATATTAAAGGACGAAGAAAATTTGTACAAATGGGATAACATAGTGGAACAGATCGAATTGAAAGTGGTAAATACAGATTTATCTTAAAAGACGCTGAATTTTCCGATTTAGATGAATTTTATATTCTCCCGGAATAAGTTTAAATAATATGTACCCATTTTATGTAAAACTCATGTTGTTTAAGTTAATAATTTTTGTTACATTCTCTATTTCAATACACAATTTTATATAGGGTGATTTTGAATTTACGCATGCGCCGCTTCGTGCGTTTTTCAAGCGATCAGAAGTTGTTTACGTATGGTCAGTTTCTTTCCGGCTTCCGTTTGGATTTCTACGTTTTGAAAATTGTATTCGTAGATGGATACAGGTCAATATGCCAGCGTTTACATCGCATGAATACTGCGATATGATTTTAACTTATAGTGCAGTGAATGAAAATCTTGCAGCCGCTGTACGAGGATATGAGAGAAAATTTCCCGGCAGGCGTGTGCCAAATGAAAGAACAAGGAGCCCAGATATCACCCCTATGGATTTCCTTTTGTGGGGTTACGTGAAGAGTTTGGTGTACGCTAAGTCAATAGACTTCCTAGAACAGTTACAACAAGCCATTGACAATGCCTCGAATATAATTCGTGACCAAAAAGACAAATGTGATCGCATACACGAAAATATTATCTGCGCTTAGAACAGTGCATTGAGTCTCAATGGTCAAATATTCGAACATTTTCGTTGACTTTTCGTTACTTTTAAGTTTTCTGGTGTGCTGTGTTCTACAAAAATTATTTTAATTTTTGCTATTTTTGTTGTGTGATTAAATCCAAAAAGTCACTTCTACCCCCACCAGCTTCGCTGTCAGTCCCAAGTCTGATAAAGGGGGAGGGAAAGTGATATGGTTGCACCTGGTTACGTCAGATTGGTTAAAGTCATAGGCGGCGATTTCTAGAAGAAAAAATTAGGTAATTTTCTTTGCCATATTTTTTTAACTCCTGTCGGTGGGGACAATAAATTTTCTGCTTGTTGTGGTAAATCACCCTGTATATTGGCAACATTTTGCTTCAATAATAGTTATAGTACCACAAACATTGAATCCGAATTGATATCAATTTTTTACAATTTTTAAAAAGTTAACATATCAGTTATTATCGAACCATGTTAAATGTGTAAAATAAATAGCGTATTTTTATTCTTATTACACTAAATAAGAACATGTATGCTGCAATTTAAATTAAGTAAATTCAATGTATTTATAAGATAGCCAAATGCCTAATAAAAGTGAATTTAAACCGTTAATTTTTATTTTGTGTACCAATGGCTTTCAGACGGCCTCGATTCCACTTACTTGGAAATTGCTATGTGTCTGCGTAAACTGTGCTCTGCTCATAACTTAAATAACTGCATTCTAAACTGAGACCGACTATATAGATACTTTACAATCAAATTTCTTGTTTTAAAAACGAACAAATTTGTTAAATGATTCCTAGTATTATGAATAGATCTAACTCTTCCATTGAAATAAAATTATTCGTGTTTATCGAAGGCAAGTACACTTGACTAAAGTCCTCAGAAGAACTATAAAAATAGAAATTTTCCAGGAAAACTAGATCCCAGTATACTCGCATATATCGAGTATGTCCGTTGTCTCTAAGTTTGCTCCCAAATTATCCTAGATGTATTGCTGTATTATAATTTACAGTGATTGGAATTTGGGTTTAATTTTCAGGTGCGTCGTTACAAGGATTTATTGAAATATAGTAAATAAAATAAATAAGCACAGATGTTTAGTTCACTGAAGAATAAATAAGTTTTGATTTATTTTTCATGTAATATAAATTATATAATCTATTTACACAAAATATGTTATTTCAGTTAAAGAAACAGAGCGCGTAAACAATGCACACCTACAACACGTGGCCGACATACTTGGAAATTGCATGAACTTGGCCTAGGGTCTAGTCTATAATTGTGTTTCACGAAAGAACAAGTTGTTGCCAATTAATATGCCGCGTTTTAGCTAGAGGAAAAGTATTAAGGGATTAAGCCTTATAAAGAACTACATTTTGATGGCGAAAAAATAACTTGTAATATTTGTGATGTCACAATAAGGGGTATAGAGAAAAATGTTATTTTAAAATATGTAAATAGCTACACACGCCAGTGTAATACAAAAAAGGAAAATAGAATTTCAAAGGACGAGTCTTAATTCGATTTGGCTCTTTTGGTGATATGTTTATATCTTTCATGGAGTGTACTAAATAACGTTCATTTTACACAGTTTCTAAACAAATATTGTGTGTGTGGGGCAACATGTTCCAAGTGAAAGCCTGCTTCGTAAAAAAATTCTCAGCGAATTATATGAAGAAAAACTGGAAGGTATTCGGAGTGATCTTCAAAATGGCTGGTTTTGGGTTACAATAGACGAAACGGTAGACTTTTTGGGAAATAAAGTTGCCAATTTATTAGTTACTAAATTACATGTTGATGGTCCTGGCAAGTGCCATTTAATAGCTCCCAAGGTTTTAGAAACAGTCAATGGCGAGTCAGTGTTTAATTTTTTTGAAAAGACTTTAAAATGGCTTTGGCAAGACTTGGATGAACAAAATTTAAAGAAAGTTGTTGTTTTTACTAGTGACTCAGTGTCGTATATGTTAAGTGCTGAAAAAAAATTAAAAGGACATACCCACAAGTGTTACATGTTGCTTGTTTAGCGTATGCGTTACACCGCTTATGCGAAAAAGTACAGATTGTTTACAAACTTATTGCTAATATAAAGAAAATTTTTCTAAAAGCTCGTAGTAGGATAAAACATTTCCAAGAGAAATGTCCTAATTTGCTGCTTCCTCCAAAACCAGTGATCACACGTTGGGTAACATGGATATACGCGGCATGTTATTACTATGTTAACTTCAACTCAGTAACGGGAGTTATAGAAACCTTAAATGAAGATGCTACTTTTGTTAAGCATGCAAAAGATTTAATGAATATTCCAAATATTAAAAATGACTTACAATTTGCTTTAGAACGTTTTAAAATAATAACAAGAATTACAGAAAACCTTCAATGTCCAAATTTGTCCTTGGAAGAAACATTTTAAAACTAGATACTGTTCAAAAAACAATTAATGAAATTTCGGGGCAACTGGTGAGGTTATATAAAAAAAGTGGGTTGCAGTTTTACAAAGGAATCCAGACTTGGTCGTCGTATTTGCCATTAGCAAAAAAGAAAATGTGACCAAACCAGATGCCTTCCTTGATCTTTAGATATGCTTCCCTTACTTCTGTGGAATGCGAAGGATCATTTTAACGTCTCTCACATGAAAACTTACCATATACTTTGAAACTATGAACACTCAGTAAAACTATAAAGTTTGAAACTTGAAAGTGCTGTGCAGATTTATAACAATTTATGTGTGAAATATGTGTACATACATACTGGCCATGAAAATGACGACGAAGAATATCAACTCATTGAGATCGATCAAAGGAATGACGAACCAGGATTTATGAGGTTAAGGATTTCACTTAGATTCAAAAACTCTACTCAGTACCAAGTATGGATTTCATTTAATGAAGAGTACATTCATGATGGAGATGGAGAGAAACCTATTTATGGTTACTATTACACTAGTAGGTCTGGGGTACGAACTCTTGGAACTTGTACTCACGTAACATCTGTACTTTATTATCTGGGCTATGCTAGAAATCAAGAAAATGTATCTTATCCCTCACTTCAAGTTCTACAATCAGGTCAAAATATTGCTATGGGCATAAAACAAATTGAAATAATAGATTCTTTACAAAGTAATTAAAAAATATTTAAACCTAATTATACTCTATGAGGATTCAAAACTGTTAATAAACTTGCTTTGGAGGAAACGGGATTCGTAATCAGAGACCTGTTAAGTGGCCGGCACGGTCACCTGAAATGTCACCCAAGAAAATAAAGGAAAAATCCCAAAAAATAAAACAAAAAACGGAGAAAAACAACAAAAATTAAAAATAGGAGTCACTTCTCTTGTTACGCTAAGAACGGGTTATATTCAGCAAACTGAAATAATTCATGCCACAATGTATAATTTTAAAACTGTACGTTAGTTTATTTGACTTTCTACAACTTTTATCTGGGTAAGTTCTTACTAAATCAGAATTTCCAAGCTATTTTGTTACAATAACTGTAAGTCTGACTTTCATATGACCTTCATTGGTAGATATCCTCCTCCTCTATATAGCTTTTTCTTAAAAGACTCATCTTTTAAAGTGAGATTATGAGTTTTTTCTGAATCCAACGTGAAAAATATGAGTTTAATTGAAAAAAAAAGAATTTACGATTAAATGACTTTGAAGATATCTAGAGGTCAAAGTCATGGCTACCACAAGGCAGCTTACTCATATTTCTACAACTCTCGTTCTGCTCAGTTCCTCTGAAATCTCAACACTGGGTTACTATAGCACTTGGTAAGTTGAAAACCTGCAAGTATATGAATAATCATTACTTGGCCTTCAAGTGTCTGTAACTTGACTCAAAAACAAAACAAAAAATCTAAATTCATCCACAGTTTATAAGCCTTATTTTTGGCCACAATTTTTTCGTTAAAATTGATATTAATTTGCAACAGTAACAAGATGGCGACGTTCTTATAAAAAAATGTAAAGTAGCACTTTTTTTCTATTTTTTATATGACTTCTTTGTTTCTCATGCTATGAAAACAGAAAAAGACCATTTGAAAGCTTAATTAATAATATTTCATTTTGGTCGTCAGCATTTTGATTAGATGAAATAAATATACCAGAGACGATGGCATTTATTATTGCTAATATATTTAATATTTAAATAATGTTATTTCTCAAACAATTTGCGCTTCTACCAAACAGCTATTTATTCATTTTAAACGCACTACATATCGACAAACGTCGTACTGAAAATGTATGTCACCGGTGGAGTGTCGCTTCTTCATACGCACTATGAACACGATTGTTTGACCTAGGCATTGGAGCGAGAACGCCATACTATTATTGTCTGAGCATTATATGCCATTTTGTCTTAAGGGCAAATTGACTCGTTTTAATACATCCATCGCTTAACAAAAACAATTAAGTACATACATTTTATATATACAATCATACACATTTTTCTCATGCCTATGCAATTAGTTACGGTTTAATTTCAGATTAACTTATAATTAGATATAAAAAGTTGTTAAGACAGCTCTGGTATTGTCGTGAACAATAATTAATAGGACAAGTCTTATAACGCATTTTTGCCAAAATTTAGTTTAACATTAATATTCGTGATATTGTCATTTATTTGTCAAAATGAATTGCAAATAGGTAAAAACGAATATGCCTCATGTGTCATTTAGTTACAGCTGGTCTTATTGCTAAAGCAGAAGATGGTTGGTCAATGAGACAAATTCACGGCGATATAATATTAGCAAAAGTTCGGTATTTTAAAAAGTGAAGAATAAATACCACGATTAGTAAAAATCTTGCGTCAGGCTGACGAAGGCTATCAACTGAACAACAAGATTTGCAACTGGTGAATACATTAAGCTGACGAAGAACTAATTTTCCTTGATCAAGTCGTACTGGTCGCCGGCGAGAATTGGAGCTATCTAAAAGTCCCCTTTTTGATGGTTAGCTTTATTACCCGCCGGATGTTGTTACCCTTGTGTACCCTACATAATAGGAGACATTTAAATTCAAGTAAAAAAAACTCTTATAAAATTGCAAATAGATCATCATTTGCAGAGGGACATCACTTCATACATAATTTGATGGTAACGCTATAATAATCTTGGCCGTTGAAGGCAGCCAACATAATCATATGGTCGATACTCATACTACAAATTTTGTTAAGATCGAAGCAACATTTATTAAAATTCAACATTTCTCATATCATAGGCACGATTAATCAATTGCTTGAGATGGCTCCACAGATCCCAAGGTAGGGACCAAAAATATTACATAGCCTTCAAACTATGAAGATGATACCAAAAAGTAAGCTTTTGCATTTGTCAGAAATGAAACGAGAGCATCTACGGTGACAATCATCATCATTTGTGCTACAGCCCTACAAAGGCCTCGACCTTCTGAAGCATCCTCCGCCATTTCTTCCGATTCTGTGCTCTTATTGTGTTATACCATCGACCCATCTAATCTTTGGCCTACCTCTCTTCGTACTTCCTACTGGTTCTGTGGAAAACACTTTTTTAATGGGATTCATTTCACTGGCTCGGGCCGTATATCCTGCCCAGCACAGTCTGTTTAGTTTAGCAACCGTGAATATATCTTTTCCATTTGTTTTGTCTTTATACAGATTATATAACCCGTATTTATATCTATGCCCCCACGCCCCATTTTGCATATAGATTGTTCGCAGTACTTTAAGTTCTAAACAAAGTAGGAAAGTTTCGTCAACTTTTTGTGATCGTCCATGCCTCTGATCTATATAGCACAGGGATTACTAAGGTCTTGTATATTCTCAACTTTGTTGTTTGTGACAGCCGCTTATTGAAGAAATAACTGAATAGACCATAGTAACATCTATTGGCCGTTCCTATGGCACGCCTCAAATCCGTTGGTATACAGCCAAACATAGGATGTGGAACGACCAGGTGCCGGCTGTGGAATGAGGCAATCAAACAGATGCCACTTTTGTAGGTACGCGCAGTAGGTATCTCTCCACAGTTCATCTTTGATAGAACCTACACACCAACAGTAGCAATAAGACTGTCAGTGAAAGAACAGTTAACACCTTCACAGACGGATCGAAAAGGAAAGAATGAACAGGTTGTGGGGTATACTCCAGGAATCTGCAAACTCAAGTTAAGTGGGCTATGGACAAACAAGTCTGTATAATACAAACAGAACTGACGGAAATAACTATAGTCGCAAAAGGAATTTTCCGTAGATAAATAACGGGAAAAACAATCAGAATCTATACTGATAGTAGGACAATCACTACTGGCCCTACAGAGATACAAAATAACAACAGGGTCAGAGTCATCATATGCTGGGTGAAAGGGCCTGCACAGTGCAGAGGCAACAGGAAAGCTGGCAGTTTGGCTAAGAAGGCAACCAGTCTAAATATACTTGGACCTGGCCCTTCTAACATACTGCCGAGCTCAGCAATAATGCTAGTGAATAAACAAAACACCCACAGAAAATTAAAAAAACTGTGGGATGAAACCCATAGTTCTCAGTTGGCCAGGGATCTTCTTAGATACTCCGAGAAGGATACAACGATGACTTACCTGGCAATGTCCAGGAAGAAGCTACACTTCGCGACAGGAATTCTTATTGGTCATTGCCAGCTGAGAAAGCACCTTTATAACATGACGAGACTGTCCAACATGTACTCTGTGAGTGCCCGGCAGTCTCCTCTAGCAGAGAATCCATTTTGGGAGAACGTTGGCCTACTTTGGCCGACTTGAGGGATATTCCCCTTGGCAGCATCACCACCTTCTTCACAAGATTAGGATGGTTGGAGACATAGGTACTGCGGTCACTCTTTGTGACTGCCCTCCTACAAACTCCAAGTCCAACTCCAACTATGCGCTATTTAATTTCCTCCGAGATGTTGTTATTTGGGTCGACTAGAGTATCTAGATATATGAATTCCCTGACTGCTTCAAAGTTGTGATCGCCAGTTATCAAGTTTTGGCCTGCATTGTGTGTGATGTTGGCATGTATGTTGTCTTTTCCTCGTTTACCTATAGTTCCATGGGCTCAGCTGCCCTTGCTAAGTCTAAAAAGGTTTCTGCAGACTTTCTTCTCGTTCCTGTTGTTATGTCGACAACGTCTGCATATGCCAAAATCTGAACTGACTTGGTGAAGATTGTGCCGCTAGTTTCAAGTCTGGCATCTATAATGATGTTCTCCAGGGCTATATTGAATCACTGACACGACAGCGCATCTCTCTGTCGCAGTTCTTTTTGTATTCCGAATGCTTCTGATAATGTCGTTCTGCGGACGTGGTGTCAGCCATGGTCATTTTAATCAGGCATATCAGTTTCTTTGGTACTCCGAGTTCCTTGATGGCTTCGTAGAGCTTGGGCCTAAGAATGTTATCATCCGCTGCTTTAAAGTCGATGAAAAGGAGGTGCATATCAGTGTTAAATTCTCTGGACTTCTCTAGGGTTTGACTAGATGATAACTACATTAATATTGGGGATGTCCTATAGCCAACGTAATAGAGTTAAGGAAACTTTAGCATGTCTTGTGTATGAGTTAATAAGTGTGCATACGATTTTACTTTCTCTTGCACAAGAAGTTAATGCAATAGCCTAAAACGTATGTCGACAAAGCTTAGTTCAGCTGATGAAGCGACCTTTGGACTGACCAAGTTAAAGTATACTGGACTATATGTACTTAGATTTATTGTTTTTCAGGCGCCACCTATTGAAATATTTATCTATTTGTTTATTGACATTCCAGATTATCAATACACGTGTTCAGATATTAATTTATTCAGGTACTTGTAGGTTTCAATATGCAACATACAATATAGCAATTTTCATAGTGGTCCTGTGACATCAGCTAAACAGAAAGGAGTTTATGTGCAAGGAATATCCAGGCGATGCGCGACCTCCTAGAAGTAGGAACGTTTGAGGTTTGTATGATTCTTGTTGTGGCATAAGAATTTACTTCTTTTTCATTCCCTTCATCAGTTGAAGCGTACGGCAGATAAAATACCGGTAATATGCAAAGTGCTATGTTTTAGATCAGTAGTAGATGTGCTAAATTAAATTGCGGAAAACTACCTACAATGATAAAATGTTTCGCCCGGCTCCCCCGACAAAGTAATTGCGATATTTGGCAATTACTTGATTACATCATGACGAGCCATTACGTAGCAGTTTATATACTATATCTATAATTATTTCTCAGAAAATACTTATCGTTGACAGGATAATATAAAAAACTAATTTAAATAACCTGGTAAGAATGTAGCTACCCTACAATAATTCACGTATTTTCATCGATAACGTCCAACTGCAGTCGCAAAAATTGGCTGACTTCCTATCCAAATGCATTTTTTAAACAGTAACAAAGCAAGTGATAAAAGTACATGAAGCTAACGTAATATTATTAGATGTCGATGATAAGTACTACTAATTCGGCGCCTATACTGATGGAAAAAACAACTGATAAATAATTCCGGTTATTCTATAAATATTAAATGTAAAAATATTTATATCAGTGCTAATCTAAGTGGAATAGAAATAAATTATACCTATCTTATGTAATCTGCAATAACAAGAGATCAATAAAAATTACATATAAAACGAAATCGCGGAAAACCTAATTAGATATAATATGTATCTTTCTAAAACAAAGTTGTAACATTTAAACTGTTTGGAATTTTATACCTTTCGTACACATCTTCACTTAAAATAAAAATAAGAAAATGCTACATAAATATTTCCTAAGTATAGGAGGAGCTCTTGATGTGCAGCCTAAAATAGTAAAGACTATAAAAATCCGTACAAAAATCTACATCTACAGAATATCCCAAACTTCTCACAACAACACTCTTCTCCATCCCGCCCAATCCCACAGACCTCCACGAGGACAATAACAATAAAAATAACTGCTACATATTGTAATTATACAGATTAAACCTTTTCATAGATTGACACAACACCTTTAGGAAAGTTTTGTATTAGTTTCCCTGAATAACTGAATTACAACCACCAACGGAATCACTAAACAAAAACTGTGATTGGTTAAAAATGTGCTGGGTACATCGTTTTCGGAATACATCAGCCAAAGCATAATTTAAAACTCTGTGAAGGAACATATCCATCATCCACCACCAAGGCGCTTCACAGTATTTATCTAACACCTTGGACTTTCTCATGAAATTGTAATGTACTTAAAATACGCTCAACTAGACAAATAAATTAACTTATTAGAATGTACAAGATCAACAAAAGGCTAAAATTACAAACATGGTTTATTTCTATGAAATATCCTTACAGAATTGTTGATTTTATATTCAAAATTATCTCTCACAGCTATGAAACACCATCCCCAACTACGTACAATTATGATATGCGTGAGAAACTATCCAAGTCCTCTGGAACCAGTAATGTTTTGCCAAATAATGAGAACCGGACTCTTTCTGCAGCAGGACAGATACATAGAATGTACTCTGTCGTTTCATCATATCTAGAAATAGACGACATTCAGTATTTTCCGCTAATCTAATGTTGTGTAGGTACTGACTTAGTATGCAGTGGCCAGTAGTGGCCAATTAGAGTTCTTGAGTAATCCATTTAACTTGAATACGTTTTCAGTCCTTCATTTCGAAGGATAAGTAACGCACTCCGTTAAGTGGACTAATCCTGAAGTACTGAAGTACTTTTCTCGCAGTTCCAGCTAGTTATCCTGATAGTACTTGAGAATACGCCAAGTCCTGGGCGTCTGTTCCAGTGTCAGCACACATAGTTCAATGTCTGAAAAATAATGTACACAGTTCTTTCAGGAGTTTTGGAGCCATCTGTGAATCTGCCCTTTGTAGGTGGGTCCTATTTCCTTCATGATGCTGTTGCCCTGTGGCATATTAATCACCATTTGCTGATGCCTGTGTGTTGGCCACCTGGACGACCTGGCTCACCTGGACATTTAGAGCAGCTGATGGTATGTTACTTATTGCACTAGTACTGTCAGATATGAGGTCTCTGCAATAGAGGGAGTTTGCTGTGGTAGTTTGTTGTAGGCCCCCAAAACAGCAATTTATGGAGGTATACGTTGCCATTGATCTTATAACCATAACGTAAATCCAGTGTTGGGACTAATGCTCCAAGATTTTTTATAAATTCTTCGACGTCTCCACAAAGATGGCCTTACTCTGTGGATTATCTTCTTCAAATGGAAGTGATTTATCTAGCGTAACACCCAGGTACTTCACTACCTACACAAATGGAACAGTATTACCAAATGCGGAAGGTAATTCCAGCTTTCGCTATTTCGCGAAGGGTACTATTACCATCTTCTGAGGATTGACAGACACCTGCTGCCTCTTACGCCAGTTATGGACTACATTTAGTAGCTCTTGAATAATATGAGAAAGTGCCTCTTCAGATTTTCCTGTAACAAAAATTATTACATCGTCCTCGTATGTCTAAATCTCGGCTTCTCACAGAGAAGAAATGACTATTATGTTATTCATAAGTAGAGACCACAAAAGGGGAGAATGAAGCATGTCTTGTGTGTCTCAAGCATAGCTCGAATCCAGTGAATTACGGTTGGTTCCAGCTCTCTGCGGCTGCTGATATATACAGGGTGATTCACGTAGGCCATTCATTAGGAGTTTTTCAACTTGCAGTTGGATTAGAAACTTGAAATTTGGTTTGCAGCCATAATCGATCATGCCCGTTCTATCTAAAATATTTTCAGTCCTCCAACTATACAGGGTGTGCCAAAAATTGGTACCAACTTTCTTATTTTAAATGGAAACCTATATTTTTCTTTACATGGTTCGATTGGTCTTCTAATTCTGAGTTTAGACAACCCAAGTTATGTTAACTTATCTATTACAATTTGTGACATATGTCCAATTTTTTGAAAAAAATTGCCGCTGTAGTAGTTTACGAACAAATTTGTATCTCGCAAACCTTTCAAAATTATGAAACCAAATTTGTGAAGCAGTTAGCTGAAAGTTCAGGCTAACTTTTGATGTCCCATCAGTGGTCCCATTTTGTACCATATGGGCGCAGTCGATTTTCAAATGTCGCAATCAAAAATTGTCAAAAAGTCAATTTTTTCAAATGGCACCTACTATTTTTTTTCACACCATTCGAAAGAAAATTGAATTTTAGGGTAAGTTACTTAAGCATTCCCGATACCTAACTTCACCCCATATCGAGTTATTCAATAAAAATCAAGAAATACCTTATCTTGCCGAGAGATTCCTTACTTCATCAAGTATGCCATGGAAACAAAAGACAGTTGTAATAATTTTTAAAGAAAAATATGGATTCTTATTTAATTACACACAGCACCAACAAATTATTATTAACGAACAAGAACAATGTTGACGAAATTCTGTCAGTGAAAACGGTGCACACATTGAGCATTTGTATTGAAATAATTATTTTGTTAATCTGTTTATTTGTTGTTATTTTGTGGTTATTATTTATTATTGCAATACGATTTTTTAATAAAAATTAAAATGAAATGATTGTTTCCAGTTTCTTGAGAAAAAAAAAACAATATTTTTTCAAAAAATGCCAATAACTCAAAAACGACTGTAGATAGACATATACAATGTTAATAAAAATGGCCCTAAAATTCAATTTTGCATTGATTTCTGGCGTCAGAAATGGTAGGCGCAAAGATGTGCTAAGCAATCTGTTGAAAGTAGAATAATTGAATATTTGAACAAAAATATGGTGGTCACATTGAACATTTACGTCAGAATTTCGTCAACATTGTTCTTGTTCGTTAATAATAATTTGTTAGTGTTGTGTGTAGTTAAATAAGAATCCATATTTTTCTTTAAAAATTATTACAACTGTCTTTTGTTTCCATGGCATACTTAATGAAGTAAGGAATCTCTAAGCAAGATAAGGTATTTCTTGATTTTTATTAAATAACTCGATATGGGGTGAAGTTAGGTATAGGGAATGCTTAAGTAACTCACCCTAAAATTCAATTTTCTTTCGAATGGTGTGAAAAAAAATAGTAGGTGCCATTTGAAAAAATTGACTTTTTGACAGTTTTTGATTGCGACATTTGAAAATCCACTGCGCCCATATGGTACAAAATGGGACCACCGATGGGACATCAAAAGTTAGCCTGAACTTCCAGCTAACTGCTTCACAAATTTGGTTTCATAATTTTGAAAGTTTTGCGAGATACAAATTTGTTCGTAAACTACTACAGCGGCAATTTATTTCAAAAAATTAGACATATGTCAAAAATTGTAATAGATAAGTTAACATAACTTAGGTTCTCTAAACTCAGAATTAGAAGACCAATTGAACCATGTAAAGAAAAATATAGGTTTCCATTTAAAATATGAAAGTTGGTACCAATTTTTGGCACACCCTGTATAGTTGGAGGACTGAAAAGATTTTAGATAGAACGAGCATGATCGATTATGGCTGCGTACCAAATGTCAAGTTTCTAATCCAACTGCAAGTTGAAAAACTTCTAATGAATGGCCTACGTGAATCACCCTGTATATATATAGAGAGTCATGTAGTGTATTGTTGAATGCTCCTTCAATATCAAGAAATGCCTCTAGTGCTATCTCCTTTCTCTGTCTAGTCCACGGATATTGGTGAAATTGTTAGAGTTGTGTAAAGAAAAACTTCTATAAGTTGTTTGAGCATACGGTAGATTTTTGTTTGAAAAAAGATATTTTTGAGTCTAGAATAAAACTGAGAATTTTCTATAATCAGGTCTTTCAAATCTGATGTAATAATATTTGTTAGTTTATTTTCATCGAAATTATCATAAATTTTAATGAGTTTGAACGTAAATTATATCAATATTTCAGAAAACAATTTTGAGTCATCAACTATATCAATTTTATCATTAATGGATGTTATAGAAAAGGTGATGCCAGCATTGAACCTCGCGGTACTCTAGTTACTCCAAAAGAAAATTGTCAGATGAATAAACACGGTGCTTTGAAAACTGGTATATCTCTCTTAAGTAGATATTAACGCAAAATTGGATAAGAAAAACGTTTTAAATTTGTGAAAATTCGTGGCTAAGTCTGCCAAATGCCCTCGAGAAAGTGATGTACATAACAGCAACTGACCTCGTAGATCTAGATTTACAGAGAGCTACCAATTTTACCCACAAAACAGCAGACCTTCCTTTCATAAATCCATGTTGTTCAATTGATATCCTGCCAGAAATATGTCTAAATACTAGTAGGATGAAACGTAATTTTGGCAATGTTCGAATATGTAATTTGTCAGGTCATTCCCATCTTTTTTTTTTGGTAGACGGAACAAACACGTGACAGTTTCGATATATGTACACAGGTTTTTAAAATCAAGTTGTATAGTATGGGATTTTAATAAAAACAATTTGATTCAGGCAAATGGGGTTGTTTGCTACGTTTAATTGTCATAATTTCAATATTTCTTAATGTTTCTTTGTTAACAGATATATTAATAATGTTTATTGTTTCCTCCCTCCCTTATTTCTGAAAGTATTAGAACCAAAATTCTGAAAAACCTGAAGTATTAAGTACAAAGGGCCATTTCGAGCGTCCTCTAGTAGTTTTGATAATTATTTATACAACATGTGGTATATTCCCGTATTTAGCTCTGCAAAATTACAAAAAAAGTATCGGGGTGCAAACTGAAAAATAAAATTGAGGTCAGTTTGTGAGGAAATAATTTTAGTGACTACTTTTAATAGATACGCATTTTGCAGAAATGTATTAACTTCAATAATTTTCGACTTAATCACTGTATAAATAAAGCCGCTCTCATATACTAATTAGCCCTTACAAATTGATAAATTATGCTCTGAGGGATACTGACTCTTATTATTATGATTAGGGGTAGTAACCATTTAGAAAAATATTATCGACCAGCAACTTTTTATCAGAATAACAGTTATTACATTGCCTGCTGGGTTGATGCCCTATGCTTAATCAGCGAGCCAGGGCTCAGTATCGCTGATAAAAATATTTTTTAATTAATCAGTTCTGCAAACAACTGATTTTAATTATAATTTTTTGAAAAAAAAATACAAATCTAAAAACTGGTACAAGTTTTGAAGTGAGTTAAACTTTTATTAAGTTTCAAAATTAGCATAGGTCATTTGGTATGTATGTACATACGACAACACTACAGTATTTAATGAATTCACCTTATTTTTTTAAATTGCTCCTTTCAAAATAGAACCTAGAATTTCATAATTCGTCGGGTGGTTTAATTATTATAAACAATTGTTTAACGCCGTATTTGAGGACCATTTGTTCGTATTCGGCCTCTATTGGATAAATAATAATAAGTAACTAGCTAAACATTATACCCTTCGCTGATTTATTGAACTTTTTATACAGTTGTTGCACATTCTATGGGATACCCTTCGCATCGTCGTCGTAAATAACGTTAATTTTTATTTAAGCCGCCAAGCCTGGTTTAAAATCTTATCGCGTTTGTGACAAATCTACTTCTTTTAAGTTTACATTAGTGACTACAAGCCGGTTTTGCAACATGGCAATATTTATTTATATCTAAACTTTAACATTTTCTTCATTATTTTTTTCATTTTTTTCTACATTTTTTAAACAACTCTCCCCAGATGGGTGAGATTGTTTTCGTATTAGACATTTTTTTGTTTAATTACAAAACATAAGATTTTTTTTTTTAATTTGAATAGCTAATACTTGACTTTTTTATTTACGATTTCGTCCAAAATCAATGGGGCACTTCCTCAAGCCAACACTCATTTACTTTCCAAATTTCAATACAACTGTAGTTTTATTTTTTTCAAGTTATCATGTTTACATGAAACGTGACTGACAAACAGACTGGGAGACAGGCAGACAGACAGACGGACGGCCGGACAGACAAACATACGGATAGGCAGACGAACGGACGGACGAACATTTTGACGGTAATTCAGAATTTCATCACCAACACAGTGATAAGAAATTTTTTTCTCTACGAGCGATGTTATCTGTTTTATAAATGTACTGATCAAATGCAATATACTCTGCGTCTTGTATTTGCGAAGAGTACAGTAATAATCAAAATGAAAAGAAGAATTAGGATTTAACTATCTTGAACTCAGAATGTGTTAATATGAAGTTACAATTTTAATAAGTGTAGAAAATATGATTTTTTTAATACCATGTCATACATAATATGAGAATTTGCAGGAGTGAAACTTTTTACTTTCAGAAATAGGTAGCAAGTAAATTGGGACGAAATAAAGATAAAATATAGAGATCATTTTTTAATTTAATTCTAGAATTAGGACTGTTTGATCGAAATAAGTCACATAAGTGAACTGATGTCAGTTTTCACTTGAGGCCTTAGGTCTGGTCTGAGGTCTTAATATCCATATTCTGTTTCTATCCTCACTGGAAAACCATTTATAAAACATAAATCATAGTTTGTATATAACTTTTACTGATAATAATCGAAGAATACTACTAATATATCTTCCTTTTTATCGATATAAATACACAATTTTTATACGTAAATAATAGCTAGTAAATTATCCTTTATTTATTTGAATGTTTACTTGATATATGCTATGTGTATTATTTTATTATTACCTAAATATTTGGAATATGATATTTGGGATTAATGTAGTATATTATTTGATTGACTTAAGTGCTTTTTTAAATTACGTTCGCGCTGAAAGATTCTTTCAAAATGTGGTGGAGGCGACGTTGTTAAATAAAGTTTAAATTCTGACCGGTCTGGTTCTATTTGGACATGAATAAGCATGAATAATAATCGATACAACTTTTCTTATTTCACGTATAGCTTTTAAACATAAACAAGCCAAAATTGTACAGAGTGAACCATTGAGCAATGCTTGAAAGAAATAATTAAGTACTGCCTTTCTTCCAAGAAATAAAAAGTTAAAGATATTAGGTAAAGATACATTTTTAAAATTTTCAATAAAAAATGAAAGAAGTCTCTTAATTCTCTGCATTCCTTCCATCAAATTTTCATGTAAATACAATGTTCCTGAAATTTTCAAGTGAAAGTTTCACTTTACCTTCAAAAGCTCTAATAAATCTTGAAAGGCTCTCTCCAAAGCATGTTGTCTTTATTTTAGAATAATCTGAGCCCCTTGTTTCCTCTCGTCAAACTCTGGCGAGCTATCATAAGAATTAGGAAAATAATTGCCGATATGTCGGATAAAAATAAAATATTTATCAAACTATTCATAAACTTAGAGGGCACTATTTTGTCTCTTTATATCCTACAGATAGTACGACAAAACGGTTTACATTTGTAGTAAATTTTTGAACAAAATATTGAAATGAAACAGAATCACTTACAGATTTTTTTTTCTAACATCTTCTCTATTGAATCGAAGAGTAGGGGACCGACTGCTTCACATCCCCTCCGAAGGATGGTATATCCGCCATGTAACCCCCGCCTAAAGTTACACATCTTCTACGCATGCGCTGATATACAAGCCGTTAGAAGATGGAGCGAGAACGCTGTGTTTCCCTGAAGAGGCTTACCCATCCAAGTACTAACCGCGCCCGACGTTACTGCATTTGCGTATCGAAATACGAGTATATGCAGACGTCTCTACGCTCGCTCCCACTTACAGAAAGTATCTGATCGAAATATTTGACAGTTTTCAATGAGAAAATATGTCAAATAGCTAAAAATTAGAGGTACTGATGAGCATCAAGGAAATATAGGCACAAAACGTTCATAATTTTGTTTTCAACAATATTTTTGAAGCATCTTCAAGACTGAGGTTAGCTTCCTAACAGTATATTTTACCTATGAGAATCTAGAAACGATAAACGGACAGCATAGAATTGTATCATACGGTAAAGAGCTGAAAACTCCACAAAGGAAATAAGTGCTTCATATTTGGATAAAACATGACCCATAGACTACACATATACTATAGGTATCTGAGTGGTACATTATACATCTATTAAGGGTGTTGGTAGGCAAGCGACGCTAAACCTTATTCTATAAATAGTAGTGATGATTACAGTCAAGTAACGATTCAAGGACGTTATTATCCTAGTGCCTTGATGATTTGAGGATACGAGTTCCAACTTGCTTATCTATTTAATATATTTATACATTATATTAAAATGTATGTATCGATGAAGGTATGCAATCTATTAAGCCCGATATATTATTTCAATTTCTTTTAACGTTGCATGTTATACTAAATTAAACTGTAAATTAAAAATTATGAATTTATATATCAATCGAATTTAGGTCAGATAAGCACCTTAATTTGTAATTCAACGCATTTAATCTGAATAGAATTAATAAAATACTTTGTCCTTATGTAGTTTAAGTGTAAGATAAACTAAATGCACATATATGTGTTATGATTAGGATTGCAAATTTATTGAACAACTGAATAAAAAACTATCTTCCTACCAAATGTTTGCTAAAAGTCTTTAATTTACTTAATAACCAAGCTCATGACTGCTGTGCTGTGGGGTGCAGTCCTCCGTTTTGCACATGCCGGAACTTATTTTTAACGACTAACCGTCGCAGGATTCGGACAATTCTATTTAGGTGTTAAAGAAACGGAAAAGAGTGAAGTGTGCTATGTCGTTGAAATAATATCTACCTTAGAATGGCGCCATAAAAATTGATATTAAGTTGAAAAATAAGAAAGTCTGTGTGCCAAAAAGCACATAGAAATCATCCCAGCTGCATCCAAATTGTTATGGCACTAATTACCTTTGTGGCAGAAACTAAACTCGGTACGCCAGATTAGAAGCTATATAATTTACATACAGACACACATATATCTAAATAGACAATTTTAAAAACTACTTTATTCGGATTCCTGGGATTTTCAAGCATAAGGATCTGGTATCATCTGAATTTCCGATTTTGGAGCAATTGCATTTAATCTTATTCTAAAAATGTGTAGTTAATAATGTCGACTTTCCATAAAGAACATTTTCAGCTTCGTTTTAAGCATTTTAACTATTACACCCACTTTCACCTAGAGCTGGGCAAAGTACTCATTTAAACTACTTTAAGTATCGAGTACCAAATAGTTAGTTGGGGTATTTGTTGCATCAAGTATAAATTACTTTTCAAAAAGCAGAATACTTCAAGTATCAAGTACTTCAAGGTAGTATTTGCAATTTTGGGTGCAAGTACTACTTGCACTACTTCAACTAGTCATTTAATTCTAACAAGTACATGTAAATACTTCAAGCATTTTATTGTATCAAGTATCAAGTACTGTTTAAAAGTAAAACATTTAGGTACAACTACATTTAACTACTTAGTTCTTTAATTTTTTTATTTTTATCTAAACCAATCTTTGTCTGTTAATATTTCTGTACATTGACATATTTTTTTTATATTTAGGGCATATTTAAATAATGATACAGTTTTTTGAATATGCTTTATTTATTTACTTAATGAGACAATTTTGCTCCTAAAAAAAAACATAGCATTTCATTTCATTAACGTATTATAAAATAACTAAGAACATTTCTTGAGTATTGTAGTCCAGTAGAAGTCTGTGTGCCAAAAAGCACATAGAAATCATCCCAGCTGCATCCAAATTGTTATGGCACTAATTACCTTTGTGGCAGAAACTAAACTCGGTACGCCAGATTAGAAGCTATATAATTTACATACAGACACACATATATCTAAATAGACAATTTTAAAAACTACTTTATTCGGATTCCTGGGATTTTCAAGCATAAGGATCTGGTATCATCTGAATTTCCGATTTTGGAGCAATTGCATTTAATCTTATTCTAAAAATGTGTAGTTAATAATGTCGACTTTCCATAAAGAACATTTTCAGCTTCGTTTTAAGCATTTTAACTATTACACCCACTTTCACCTAGAGCTGGGCAAAGTACTCATTTAAACTACTTTAAGTATCGAGTACCAAATAGTTAGTTGGGGTATTTGTTGCATCAAGTATAAATTACTTTTCAAAAAGCAGAATACTTCAAGTATCAAGTACTTCAAGGTAGTATTTGCAATTTTGGGTGCAAGTACTACTTGCACTACTTCAACTAGTCATTTAATTCTAACAAGTACATGTAAATACTTCAAGCATTTTATTGTATCAAGTATCAAGTACTGTTTAAAAGTAAAACATTTAGGTACAACTACATTTAACTACTTAGTTCTTTAATTTTTTTATTTTTATCTAAACCAATCTTTGTCTGTTAATATTTCTGTACATTGACATATTTTTTTTATATTTAGGGCATATTTAAATAATGATACAGTTTTTTGAATATGCTTTATTTATTTACTTAATGAGACAATTTTGCTCCTAAAAAAAAACATAGCATTTCATTTCATTAACGTATTATAAAATAACTAAGAACATTTCTTGAGTATTGTAGTCCAGTAGATAGCTCGATATAAGAAGCGAGAGATGTAACATGCTTATCATTGCTGTTATGTTTTAGAGAATATTTTTCTGAGGGCCTGCCCCCTGCCCGTTTTGTCGTTAGCCGCCCCAGAAAATATTCAATTGTGGAACAGGGTATAACACTTTGGGGCTTGGTGCTAGTGAAGAGGGAACGTAGTAATAGTATAACTTTCTGACCAGGCAGAAAATTTTCGTTTTCAATGCTCATTGCTTGATAACCATATGCCAACATGTTCTGCTTTCCTATTTTCCATATTTTTGGTCGAAAATTGGACTTTTGGCCAAAAACGAGCCAAAACTAGTGCTTTTCAAAAAATAAATGTTTTTCAAACTTATAGTTTCTGTACCAAGGAATAGTCTCTGTGAGTACTAACATTTCTTTCTCAATGTAAAAACACATTCAAATACTTTGTTAAAATTGTTTGTTGTTAAAAAATATAATTTCTCAGTCATTACTCGCTAAATGTATCATTTTGTATCCTTTTTGACATAATAATCGCTATTTGACGGTATTTGAATGATTCGGGGGTGCTTTGGTGGGGGTTACATTGATAAAAAAAATGTTGGCACTCATAGAGCCTATTCTTTGGTAAATAAACTAGAAGTTTGAGAAGGTGAAAACATTTTTTTTTTGGAAAGCACCCGTTTTGGCCCGTTTTTGGCCAAAAGTCTAATTTTTTAAGGAAAATAGGCAAGCAGAACATGTTGGCGTATGGTTTTCCAGAAATGAGCATTGATAACGAAAATATTCCGCCTGGTCAGAAAGTGTTATACTATACTATAGTATACTGCCTAATACAAACTAAAGGCAAATGCTCTTTTTAGCAATAACGAATATCACTCTCTGCAGGTTTCAACTGGATTGTAACTTACTTGCAGTACCTAAGGTACTTGAAGTAAATTGTAAAGTACTTCAAGTATTGTCATTTCGTTTAACAAGTACTATTCTAAAATATCTGCAAGTATCTAGTACCAAGAATTCATTTCTTCGGGTATTTGAAGTAAAATACTTGAAGTTAAAAAACTAATTGAAGTACAATTTATACTACTTTTACTTGAAGTAGTGCCCAGCTCTGCTTTCACCACATTCTCACCCCGTTTTATATTTTATAAAATATATGCATTATTATTTTACTATCGTTCGAAAATAGTCAATATTAATTGTCTCCATTTATTGCAAATTGCAATTTAGCAAATTAACGAGAACGGTTCGATCTAGTTCAACATATTTGAAGCTAGAGCTATTGCCTAAAGTTAGTGGTAGCATTTTCCTAATTTTTCTATGAAGCGAGAAATTTAAAAAGAATAATAGAAACATTGTCATAACTTATTTCAATTCTACTGCATACAACTCCCAAGTGTAGTAATAGAGTTATAAACCTCCATCAAGCGAATAATTACAAATATGTGTTAATGGCCGCCGAAGTTAATAATAGGTATTGTTTATTGTCGTAAATATAAAATAATTAAATAAACGTGAAACCCTAGTCTGCACTTCATAAAGTTCGTATAAATATTGTGTTTTCAAATTTAAATATGATTTATTATGAGGTGCAACAACCTTAAAGGCTTAAATACTTAGCAGTTAATTTTTGCATATATTGCTTATTACTAAGCCGGTGTGATGTGCCAAATAAAATGCTGCCAAAACTCCGGCAAATAAATCAATCTTGCAAAATAAGATAAGCAAATATATAATTATCTTTATATATTTGCTGTTTAACTCTATTTCACTTTTGAGGGAGACAGCTTCCAGACGGAAACATTTTGTTACATCCGAAAAATTTCTATAGACAATTTTTTATACCTACCTACGGTGAGCGTGTATGACATGGTTCCTTTTGGCCGAGGATGATTTTTTTAAATGGTAATATGCTTTGTTATTGTACTTCCTTGTAATTTGTTCTCAAGGAATTTCAAATGGTTAATAATCCCCTGTTATTTTAGTATTAATAATTATTGATAGGGTTATTTTAAAAATTGTAGACTGAAGAGTTCTCTCAAAAGAGGCCATACACATTGTTCATGTATGAGCTATGTGTATAACTCAACTCGGTATAATCTACTGGGTTCTATAATTCTTCTACTAGCAGGTTCTCCTTCACGTGAAAAAAGTATTTTTCCCATACCGAGCGACGCAAAAATCGAGACGAAGATATTTCTTCTATTAGCATCGGCAAGTACACTAATTGTAAAAAAGCACATATTGTGTTTACATGCTTTCATTGGATGTGATACGACATCTTTCTGTACTCTTTACTAAAGGAAAACTAAAAGCTCCTTAGTGGTTTGAGAAAATTGCCCACTAAATGAGTTTGTGGATAATGGATTACGTTTTCTTTTGGAGATGTATCGATCTTTAAGTATCTACTGATAATTGATACTTGAGTTTCGATAAATCAACAAGACTCAATATATCTGTCAAATTCTTATCACTCCCACCAACAACTGAAGTCCCTCAACAACCTCTATATCGTGTTTATTACCTGGTTGGGTGACGAATTAAATCCTGGAGAATGAGGATGGAAAATTAATAATAATAACTTTGGGTCCATAATGATTTTACTAGCACTTGCGTCGGATGTATTTCTCAACATGACTTCTTATAATTGTACGAAAGATTGTGGGTCTTATAAGGCTATGGAAAAGTCAGATTGCCATGCCTCGTAGTTTGTGGTCATTGTCATTGTTAGTCATGCCCCAATGTTACGCTGAATGCTGATTACTCTGATACTTCTCATTATATTAATATAGAAGAAATGGAATATGATCTAATGTACCCATCGATTATTATTCAACATCTAATATATCAGAGGAAGATTATGCTAAAGAAGATGACAATGAGGAAGTGATAGATGCTGAAGACAATGGCGCAGAAGAGTCATCATTGTTTTATAAACGTACTATTTTATTAAAACGTGGATTTGGTTTACGATGCAAAAAGAACGCGCCTAGCATTCTACCTCAAAGGTAATATGGAAAGGAACGTATTGTTATTTTGTTCTATTCTGTGTAGTTGTTGCTTTCTGGGCCGTACAACGTGAAAACGGTTGCTTGTAATGAAAAATGCTTAAACGCCTAAATAAAGGTGTGTGCAAAAATCCAGCTTGGTGCGTATTCTTCCGAAGTGGCTGGAATGGCTAAAAAGATTAATTTTTCTGTCTCGCCACTAAGATTGATTTCTTCAAAATCCCAAAAAATTAGTGTTCTACAATTTGAGCAAAATCGATTAATGTTAACACGTACCTTCGAGACTATGAAGTTTCCCATGTATTTCTTATAGGTAAAAGATATTTTATCGTAAATCTGCTATAGAATCGTGAAAATGTAGTGAAATAAAAATTGTTTAAAAGTTTTCTCTTCAACAAGCTTTATGTTGGTTTAAATCATATCTCGATAACAGATATCAAAAAATAAAGTTCAATAGCTATATATCAGATGCTTTAGAAACTAAAATGGAGTACCTCAAGGTACGGTCATTGGACCAATATTATTTCTGCTTTATGTTAACGATATAACTTTAAGTGTTAAGAAATGCAATATAGATTTATTCGCAGACGATACAATGATTTACATTATGGAAAAAAATATAGCAGAAATGATGACAATAATAAACCTGGAACTAAATGGGATTTTTCAATGGCTATGCGATAACAGCTTATGTGTAAATATAAACAAGTGTAAATTAATGCTAATAGGGAGTAGCAATAAGTTAAAACACATAGACGATCTAAACTTTAATGTACAAATTAATAACAACAAATTAGACAACAATTTCAAGAGATACAAAATAGGGCATTGAGAGTAATTCTTAAATGTAATAGATATATACCTATTACAATGATGCTGTACATTCTAAAGTTTATACGTGTAAAACAACGAATAATATACAAAACAATGATATTTCTATTAAAAATTAAAATGATAATACTACCATCTTATTTGTATGATAATTTAAGATATACCTAATGATGATATTCATGCATATTTTTCACTCGCAATAATAGACATTTTTATATTGACACATGATCGTAGATACTATATGGATAGATCTGTTCTTTCTAAAGGTTTGAAGATGTTTAACCAACTACATAATACACTTAAAAACTAAAATTGTCAAGATAATAGAAATTAATAATTTCTTCTTAAATTGTACCCTCATAGGACCCCATTTTGGGGTCCTACAAAATGTAGGACCCCAAAATGACCATATGAGGGCGAAGCATCGCCGATTTTTGTTTATTTGCGATTTTTTTGCGCACATTAATTAGTTTCATACTTTTTTGTAAGTATGTTTTATTGTTTTTACTCTCCTTGCATACCGAATTGAAGTATTGTATTCAAGAAAAAATCACTCTCCGTGATTTTTTCGAATTTTCACGTTTCAGATCATACAGATTACTAAAATATAGATTTTTCAATTCCGTCAGTCAGTCAGTCTGTCTGTTTATCTGTCTGTTGGTGCGTTACGTAAAAAACTACTTGAAGGATAATAGTAAAATTTGGTAGGTAGTTGACATTACTACCATCGAAGAACTGATTAGACTTTCACTGGAAAACATACAGGGTGGACGGTCTAAAGCGAATATACAATGAAAAAATATTTTTCTCTCTCAAATATAAAATTTCTACGTTTCATGGCATTCTAAACCTATTTCAGAAAAAAATTCTCAACTTTCTGAACATTTTTTACTAGTAGAAAGATGGAATTTTAACTTTGCTCAAATTTAAAATTTTCACGTTTCATGAAATTCTAAATCTATTTCATAACAAAAATTTGAAAATTTTGTCAAAGAAGTTAAAAAAAAATGTTTGCACTACTAGGTATAGAATATATGAGGGAAAAAAATATTTTTGCTCAAATTTAAAATTTCCACGTTTTATGACATTCTAAACCTATTTCAGAAAAAAAAATCAAAACTTTTTGAAAATAATTACAAGTATTTTACAAGTAAAAGATGGGAATTTTTTTTCTCAAATTCGAGCTCAAATTTAAAATTTGCACGTTTCATGACAATCTAAATCCATTTCATAAAAAAAAATTCAAAAAGAAAAATTGAAAATTTGGCAATGAAAAATATTTGAAACATTTTTTTTTAACCACTACTGTACTTCTTTAACCACTACTGTACTTCCACTAGACTACGTGGATATCGAACTGGAAATATGACAGATGGTAATAATATTTGACATGTAGTTAACGCACTTGGCAAGGAAGACACCTATTATAGTTTTATTGAAAAATATACAGGGTGGTCATCCTACAAAATAATTCAACCATGTTGGAAATGTGTAAAAGTATTTACGCAAGCCTTCCAAATTTGGCACCTTTTATTTAATATTGCATTTTTGTTATCGAATGACCACTATGTATATTTTTTTGACCAAAATTTACCAGGTTTTCTTTGTAATAATAACTTCCGATTATTATTTTCATATGTGGTTTCATAATTAATAATTTTTAGAGTAACCCCCCGGTATGAATAAAGAGGGAAGGTCTGTGTAAATACCTTTACCGATTTTTTCAAGTTGATTAAAGAATTATAATTTATTTAAACAATTAAATTTTCCTATACGTTGTAACATTTCCACCTTTTTTCTTTAATTCCACGAGTTAGTTATTCAATTTCGTCGATTAAAAATTTGCTGATGCAACCTGCACATTATTTATACAATTTATTATTGCTTATTGCTATCTTTCTTCAGAATAAAAATAGAGAGTTGAGAAACTTCTCAACTTTTCTTCGACTATCTGCTCATATTTAAACCACAGAACCTTTTTGGAATAGTCCATGATATCCATAATAGTCGATGAAAAATTTGAAAGTAAAAAAAATGCATCTCTAGCTTTATTCTAAAAACGATGAAAATTAACAGCAATAAATTGAAAAATGCGCGAGATATTTTATATTTGCACTCATGGTGTCATTTATGGGACTCCATAAAAGGGCCTTATAGAGGATTCACTTAAAAAGAAATTATTAATTCGTATTCTGTGGAAAATTACGAAGAGGGGACTTTTGTGTGATTCTTATTTCACAATATTCTCACGATTCTATCTATAAGAAATGCATGGGAAACTTCATGGTCGCGGAGGTACGTATTGACGCATTTTAAGAATTACACCCCATATATTATTGGCAAAACTTTTGTTGCAAACATTTCAATTTGAAATGAGTCAATGTAAATATCGATATACAGGGTGTAATTAGCTTCATGTCATTAAAAAAACTGGTGGTGGGAACGACAAGATAAACAAAAAAACCTTATATAACATGCGGTCTAAAGCTCATAGTTTTGGAGAAAAAAAATTAACAAAAATTTCCAAAATACTCAATAATATAGATTAAGAACTGCTGGCATATTGGGGTAGGACTTATTGCCTCGCGTCTTGTCGCACATGATACTAATTCCTGCAAATGAGTATGACGACAAAGCAGTTAAAAACGACCGACAGAGGACACCGCCATGTTGTTTGCTTCTTCGCGGAAAAATCTTATTACGCGTGCTATACTCTCCCTTGTACTATTCTCAAGTAATAATTTCAGTTTGGGTCCTTGCTAAACAACGTACACACGACGCGACCTACCCGTTTCTTGGTTTTGTCTGTTGCTTTTGTTCTTTTTGAATTTTGTGCCACTTATGTTAAGATTTATTTTATTCACTTATCGTTCAAGTCGTTAGTAATTGGTTACGTAAGACACTACTTCTCATTCGTGCTTTTTGTGTCACTTTTTGGATTTTGACCAAGTTTTTCTTTTTGTTCTCTTTATTGATAACGTTAATTCGCAGTTTAGTGTGGTGTTTTAAAACGCAGATTTTGGACATTATGGGAGATTACACTTATCCAGAGCTCGTGGATATGCACTTGGTGTATGGAGAAAGTGGTGGAAATGCAGCTGGTGCAGAAGAGCTTTAGAACAATTGCAACAACGTATTTTAATGTGCATAGAAACCATAGAAAATGATCATAATTTACCAAATGTGTTGAACGGAGTGCGTATGTCTTTAGTTCGACGTGCTGAAATGTATATACGTGGAGATGGAGGTCATTTCGAACAATTTTTGTGAAAAATTCAAAAGAATTGTTCAGTTATTGGGTGTAACCTATTGGGTATTAAAGGTATGATTAATACTATTAGTATTCGCTGTCTTGTTTTGATCTGTTTATTATTGTTTACCTTGATTTTCATAGAGACCAGAGACTCGATTTTTAGTTTTCGATATCTGATTGGGAAAAATAATGTGCTCAATTCGTTAAAAAAAAATTAGATTTTTTCCTAACTTAAAATACACAACCATTTTTTTTATCGTATCTCGGACGCCTAACTGTTCGTTTTCTAATTTCATAAGATAATTACTAATTTTTAAGCTTTTAACACAATCTTACAAATGTTAATAAATCACTTTTAAATTTTATAAAATCTTATTTATGGGAATAAAAGCTACAATAATTTTGTTCGAAATTAAAAAACATATGTAAACAAATCTTATTTAAACCCCTGCGGCCATGATATGCTTGCGTTTTGCAGAAAGAGAAGGAATTATTTACATTTTCTTAATAATAATAATAATAATAATAATAATAATAATAATAATAATAATAATACTTTATTATCCAAAAGACCAATTACAACGGTATAGGATTAGTCACACGATTAGACACCACCACGCTAGTGCCCCCTGATTATGACATAATTAAGAGCTTAAAATAATAGAAACTATAACACTAACAAATATTCTAAAAACAAAGACAACTTACATATATAAAATTACATTGTCACAAATAACTTTTACATTTAATATGAATATGCGTCGAATTTTCAATTAAAATAAAATAAAATAAATACGTAGATCAACAAGTACAAAATTCACATGTCTAAAAATTCTTCAACTGAGTAGAAACAGTTATTAATTAAAAATGTTTTAACATCTTTCTTGAAAGTTCTGGCATTGCTAATATTTTTAAATTGTTGAGGTAGCTTGTTATATAAGATTATTCCCATATACCTAGGATTTTCCTCATACTTTGATAAGCTATGTATAGGGATTAACAAATTGTGACCTTCTCTTGTACTATAATTATGATTATAATTACTTGGCAAAAATGAATTAGTGGTATAAAAAGTTCGGTACAAGTAATCCCATCAAAGTACCGCACTTCTTTCGGCGGGAACACAAGTCGAGTATTACAGTTTTTTATTATTTTTAATATTCGGAACTATAACATCCATTGACCCTGAGAAACAGTGGTTTTCACATGTTTCTTACCTTAACATTCAAATTTTAAACTTAGGTCAGTTTTTTTAAAGTGCCCCTAGAGAAAAAAGTCATATAGGTTTTTTGTTTGTCTAGTCGGTCCCTATTACCAGTTTTTTAACGGCATGAAACTAATTACACCCTGTATTTAATATAAAGCAGTTGAAATACTTCGTGGTAGTTATCATGCATTTGGAAATTATAAAGTAAAGTGTATTTATCAATCAGCGTAAGGCAGTAAAAAATACATTGTTTAAACTTTTCAGTAGAACAAGAGAGATTTTCCCAGACATATTCATTTTTTAAAAACTACTGCGAGGACATCGTTCAATAATAATTTATTTATTACATACCATTAAAACCATCCTTGAAGCAATATATCAATCAAGTCACAATTTTAATTTGCAATTGTTTTAACTTTGTGACAGATGACAAACGTTTGTCATTCTCAGCGTCTAATAGTTTGCATACACACCTACGTATTAAGGTATTTAAAGTATTTATGTAGATCAGAGCCTTGTATGCATTTTGATTGTTGATGTGAGGTACTAATACGGACTTCTATGGGAAATGCACTAGAGAGCGCATTTAAAACATACTTTACTTTTTAATGTTCTCAAACAGTTCTTTTTTATACGTCTATTAGTACAATAAAAGTAGCTAAAATGATGGCGTATCTTGGACAGTTAAAATGTTCAGAATATTATCTTTAAGTCATTAGTAAAAAATCGGTAAAGTTATTTACACAGAACTTCCCTCGTTATTTGTGCATGACAGTCACTCAAAAAAATTATTAATTACGAAATGACATTGGGAATAATAATCGGAATATAATTATTGGTATTATTACAAAGAAAACCTGATAACTTTGGTCAAAAAAATTACAGAGTGTTCATCCAACAGCAAAAGTTCAATATACTAAATAACAGGTGCCAAATATGGAAGGCTTGCGCAAATACCTTTATAAATGTCCACCATGACTCAATTATTTCTTGGGATGCCATTATTCAATAAAAGTATATAATAGGATATGCCAAATATTATTGCCATCTCTCACATTTTCAATCCCACATTCACGTAATGGAGTGGAAGTATAGTGGTGATTAAAATATAGAACAAATTTTCAAAAATGTTTTCTGTCTATTCTAGTGTTAAATTTTTTTCCAAATTGGTGAAAATATGTTGCAACTTTTTTTTTACGAAATAGGCTTAGAATTTTATGAAACGTGGAAATTTTAAATTTGAGCAAAAAAATATTTCGTCTATTCTATAATGGTGATAAATAGATTACTAAAACATGTTTTCATTTTTTTTTATTTTTCTAAAACATTTTTAAATTTGTTTTAATAAATTTGGAATGCCATGGAAACGTGGAAATTTTAAATCGGAAAAAAAAATTCCATCTATTTGTGGTAAATTTTTTTTTATTTTTCTTTAAATAGATTTAGAACGCTATGAAACGTGGAAATTTTAAATTTTGAGAAAAAAAAATTCATCTATTTTGGTGGTAAAAATTTTTTCAAAAATGTTGGTAAAAAATTTTCAACATTTTTTTTCTTTTAAATAGGTTTAGAATGCCATGAAACGTGGAAATTTTAAATTTGAACAAAGAAAAAAATTTTTTCTAGTGGTAAAAATTTTTTCAAAAATGATTGAAAAAAATTTTCAAAAATTTTTTTTTCTGAAATAGGTTTAGCGCGTCATGAAACGTGGAAATTTTAAATTTGAGCAAAAAAAAATTTTTTTCACTATTTATCCCGTTTAGACGGTCCACCCTGTAAATTTTTCAGTGAAAATTCTACCAGTTCTTCGCTGACAGTAGGGTTAACTACCTACCAAATTTGACTGCTCTCCGTCAAGTAGTTTTTTAGTTAATGCACCAACAGACAGACAGACAGACAGACAGACAGACAGACAGACTGACGGAATTGAAAAACCTATATTTTCGGAATCTACGTGTTCTGAAACGTCAGAATCCGAAAAAATCTCGGAGGGTGATTTTTTCTCGAATACAATACTTCCCTTCGGTATGCGAGGGAAGTAAAAACTCCACGGTCCCTCACACAGGGCCTTCATCCCTAAAATGGTTCTTAATGGTACAATGATTCAGTTTTTTACTCATGGATTTAAAACTAATCTTAGACCAAAGTATACAGGGTATCCCAAAATACATTCGTTTCCATTTAGGTACAGATTCTGCTCTGAAAAGTAGAAATAAAAGTTCATATAGACGTGTGTCCGGAAATTCTTCCTACTAGAGCTACGGCCCTCTGCGTACTGCGCCCATAAGTTTTTGTTGATTATCTTGGAAACACTCTGGAACAACTTTACGATACTTGGTTCTCGATATTATATAATTAAGGTTTACCTTTGTAGTGCACTAATTGAAATTAATTTTATCCAGATGCAGATAAACGAGGGCTGTTACCCTTTGTTTCTATTTTTTTCTTCTACATATTTTCAGTAGTTTAAAACTTAACTATGATTCATCTGCAAGTATTACTAAAAAAACCTCTTGACAATTATCAGCACGAGAAAAAATTTTCGAGGAAAGACAATTTATGGAAAATAAAATGCACTTTCGAATGGTGTATGATATATTGCTTTATTTAGGATATCTCATGGGAGAATAATTATAATACTACTACTAAAGAGAGATTTTCTAGTTTTCATTACCTAGAAATCAAACGTTTAGGCATAAATTTCAAAATAAATAATTTATAGAGAATTAAATACAGTAGACAACATACTACGTTTACCGTACAACCTGCTTCGATGCTACATTGTACGCAATGTATTCTGTTGCTTTTATAAGATATTATTCTATTGATATATACAAGTATACTGATATTTATGATGACTACTAAATTAAGGTTTCTGTCAATTGACAGATATCAACGAATTTTCTACTTATGTACATCAAAATCGTATTGAGTGACATGAAAAACATAATGTACCTAATATAAGGTTTTTACTAAAAATTATAAAATATTTGTTGATATTGACACTGGTATTGACAGTTAGTCTGGCAATTGACAGCTGTTAAAATGCATTTTCGGATATAAAAATAGCACTTAGCATCTTAGAAGAAATAAAATAAGTGGATTTTCTAATGGACACCTCCTCTCTTTGTATGTGCGAATGCACTATTTTCGAACATTTTTTTCCAATTCTCATATTTTGTATGAATGTTTTAGTGAGAGTTAGTACAGGTGAAGTTTTAAACGGTGTAGGTATACACGTACAATTTAATAGGCGTAGAAAAAACGTATTATTAATATTATTATCATCATTATATAATACCTTTTAAATCTGCCTACGAAATTTCGTGATTTGACATGTCTTGTGCCCTAAAAGTGATTTAGTTTTTGTTATTTGTATTAATAAAGACTACATATTATTCTATCCTGAAAATTTCAGCTGAATATTAATTTTGTAGGAAAGATGCCGTAATTTGACTAGAGTATATAGATTTGTTTACAATTCCATAGTGTTTCTTTGCGTTTCCCAACCAGATACTGTACTGTGATTTGAATATATTGTAAATATTGAAGAGAAACATAAATAGATAGCTAGCACTAAACAGTAATAAAAAAGGCATAAAAACTGTCATTTCGTGAATAGTTTTATATGTATGCCACTCACACTACTGTATTATTATGTGTGGTAAACTTTACTTATCTACTAGATTCTAAATGTGGTAAACTTCAAGGGGATATCTACACTGAGAGAAGATTCATATAAACATTATAAACACATGCTTCCTAGTCAATTACTTTTGGAGCAAGAATTCAATTTTTAGGTACACTTAAAAATATACCTTATATGCCCTTCATGATATGTCTAACCTATAAAAGTTTGTTTGCAGTGTCAGGAAAAAGGAAAGGAAAAACTGTTTGAAAAATATAAAAATACAGATATAATTTATTTAAAAAAATTTTGATTAAAAGTAAAATATATTTTAATTAGGTACTAACAGTAACAAATTAAAGCTGTCAATAATAAATATTTTCTTATATTTCTGCAATTCAGCAATTTAGTTTTATTTTTAATTCATTTTAAATTCTTTGGAAGCCTATTTATTATATAACTGTGGACCATTAGTCGCGCTTTTATTTTTTTTTCCGATAATTGGCCAATTTAATTAAATTAATTGAAAAATTTGTTATCTAATACAATATGCCATAAAATTAGACGAAAATGGTTACTCGGAGGTTACTGTGGATGCTGATTGCCAATCTGAAGTCCAATTTGGGAAATTCAAAATGGCGGACCGGAAATCAGGCCATTTTCCATAAGACATGAGATTGAATATCTTGGCCTTAAAAAAATTTTGATTAAAAGTAAAATATATTTTAATTAGGTACTAATAGTAACAAATTAAAGCTGTCAATAATAAATAGTTTCTTATATTTCTGCAATTCAGCAATTTAGTTTTATTTTTAATTCATTTTAAATTCTTTGGAAGCCTATTTATTATATAACTGTGGACCATTAGTCGCGCTTTTATTTTTTTTTCCGATAATTGGCCAATTTAATTAAATTAATTGAAAAATTTGTTATCTAATACAATATGCCATAAAATTAGACGAAAATGGTTACTCGGAGGTTACTGTGGATGCTGATTGCCAATCTGAAGTCCAATTTGGGAAATTCAAAATGGCGGACCGGAAATCAGGCCATTTTCCATAAGACATGAGATTGGATATCTTGGCCTTGAAAATCTGTACTCGGGGGTTTTCGAAGTCGCTGATTACGAATCCGAGGTCTGATTTGGTAAATTCAAAATGGCCGAAGTAGAGTCAATGTGTCAGGAGAAACTCGTATTCTTTTCGGTTTTGGGCTGAAAATGATTAGTCGGGGGTTTTTGAGGTCGCTAATTACGAATCAGAGGTCCAATTTACGAAATTCAAAATAACGGACCGGAGAACAGTCAATATTTCCGGAAAACCTCGTATTTTTTACTTTCTTGTGCTGAAGGTATGAAAAATACGAATATTACCTGAAAAATATAATACTTCCGGTCCGTCGTTTTGAATCTTCCCTAATTGTACATCAGATTCGTTATCAGCTATAACGAGAACCCCCAAGTTACCACTTTCAGCCCAAAAAAGAAAAAAATACGAGTTCTCTGGAGAAGTGGACTGTTATTCCGGTCCGCCATTTTGAATTTCGTAAATTAGACCTCTGATTCGTGATCAGCCACCTCAGAAACCCCTGAGTACTCATTTTCAGCTCAAAAACGAAAAAGAAACCAGTTAATCTTGTTGAATTGACTCTACTTCCATTCCGTAATTTTGAATTTACAAAATCAGACCTCGGATTCGTAATCAGCAACCTCGAACACCCCCAAGCACAGATTTTCAAGGCCAAGATATCCATTCTCGTTTCTTATGGAAAATGGCCCGATTTTTGGTCCGCCATTTTTAATTTCCCAAATTTGACTTCAGATTTGTGATCAGCGACACCCAAAACCTCCGAGTAACCATTTTCGTCTAATTTTATGGCATATTGTGTATGATAAAAAATTATTCAATTAATTTAATGAAATTGGCCATTAATACTGGCCAATTATTGACCCAAAAATTAAACCAAACATTTCCGTCAACTTTTAATAAACAAAAAAACAATATATTGCTCAACGGAAAAAATTGTCGGAAAATCGAAAAATCCGAAGTAATGGCTTTTTTCGTTGTATGTTTTATAACAGCGGCCCACAAAAAAATAAAAGTGATCTGTAGCCGGGACTCGACATGTGAGTCCATCACCTACCAATTTTTTGTAAATCGCGAAAATAGTCTAAGAAAAATAATTTCTTTAGGTTGTTTCCGGGATTTACAAAAAAATGGTGGGTGATGGAGCTAAACGGACATCGAGTTCGTTTTCAGCACATTGAAATACATAGGGACTACTATGTCGGGTCCCTACTACAGATTCCTGTTATTTTTCTGCGGGCCGGTGTTAAAAAATAATTTTTTTGGATTTTTCGATTTTCCGGCCATTTTTGCCATTGCACTATATATTGTTTTTTAATTTATTGAAAGTAGAAGTAAAAACAAAAAAAAAAACGAGCCTTGTCCGAACTCAGTCGGATAAGTACATTTATGAGGAAGCGCAGTTGAAAATTTCACTTTTTCTTTTCTTTTTAAATTGAATTAAGCAACAACCGTTGAATATTTTAATTCACAAAAAATAAAGCTTATGTGGGACACCAAAAGGTATACTTTCACCAAGTTTGAGCCAAGTCGAATTATTTTTGTAGAAGAAAAAAATTAAAAATCGAAAGGAAGGTGTTTGCGTATTTCTCGAAATATTCTGAGTTAATTTAATTAAATTGGCCATTAATACTGGCCAATTATTGGCCCAAAAATTAAACCAAACATTTCCGTCAAAAAATGAAAGGTGCCAAAAATGCCAAAATGACGCGACTACATAGTAAGTTAAAATTTGTTGGGTTTAGTTTTTGATACACAGTGGAAATGTGACAGAAATACTCTGTTTCGTTCGTGTTGCGTAATCATCGCATGGCTTTGACAGCTTTGAAGAGTTATTTGACCTTCCGAGTCGTCCTGTTATGTACTATGTATGATCTTTCAACTTTAAATACTTGTCAACCAGTACACTCATTATGCAAAACTTGGTGGACTGACTGTAATGCTCTTTAAACAGTATTTGATGATGGTTTGCAGTATTTTAGGCAATACACAGTGGGGCAGCATGCCTTAAAACTTGACCAAAATATCCAAAAATCAACTACTTAAAAATACCTATCTAAATGCGTAATATTTCCAAGAACAATAAATTACCCTTACTACCTGCAAACACCCTTTGCAGCACGCATGCAAGTAATCAGTTTAATTACAGTTGTGAGAGAGAAGTTTATGTGTATGTTTACGCTGAACTTTGTCCTTTAAAAAATGTCTTCGACATGGATCAAATTCCTCAAGGCATGTACTGACCGTTGATTGAAAATATTGTTTGATTTCTTTATTTTAGTGAACTTTGCCGATACTATTACGTAGAATAATACATTCTTTTTACTTTTTATCCTATCAACTGTATTCTAAATATTTTTGTTATATCAGGTGGAAATAAAGAGAGACTAAGTAGGATCCATATTTTTCAAATATGGAAAGCAAGATCTGGTTGCGATTCTTTTGTAAAGTGTCAGCTCCTTGTAAATGTAATCTTAAACCAGCCACATATGCCGAAGCTTCCAGAAAACATTCAAAACGATGTTAGACATGATATATACCGAGTTTGTAGTAAAATTGGAGAACGATGGAATCAGAATGGAAGAGCAGAAAAACGATTTCTGAACAATAAAACTGACTGGCACAAAGAAAAATATAATTTATATCATTATGATGTGGTGGAAAATGATTTACCCAACACTGCTGGATTAGCAGGGAGACAGAAACTGTTTTTTGATGAAATCAGTGAAAGATCGAAACGTAGAAAGACGAAGAAATACCGTTAGGTACATCAGCATCAATGGAAACCTCAATTTCATCTGATGTTGATGAACTGAGTACATCCACGTCTCAAAATGATTCTAGTGAGGCACAAAGTGAATAAGGGAGTGATTATTGATAAAGAATAAGGATATTATTTTCTAAAATATGTCATTTAAGTTCAGATTTTGCAAATAATAATTTATCTTTTGGTTATAATTTTAATTTTGTAATTATGTTTTAAATTATTGTATTATATTCTTCCAATTCTTTGTAGGTACTATATTTTCATTAGTTTTTTGCAAAATACGCCCAGAATAAATCCATGAGTTTGCAGATAGAATTTTGTGGTTTTGGATTTTTATTACGTTTTCTTAACTTGCATCTCTCAAAACCACCCCATTTTATAAAGGCAATTTTTCCATTTTTTATGTTAATTTGTAAATAATTTCTTTGAGAACTTTGCTCAACTGTTTCTAATTCCACTCCTTGGAATCACCCCAATTTCTTGATGACATTTTTTAAATTATTTTTTCTGCAATCACCAGCTGATTTTGTACGCGTTTCATAAGTTTCAGAATTTTGATAAAAAATTGTATATTTCGACCCACTGTGCAATACATAAATTTTTTAGAAGACCACTCTATCAACATTGCAATCTGATTATAGATTCAGCTGTCATTAATATGTTTTTATTTAAGATATCCGTTGCATGAGGAAATTTATGTAACAGCCTTCCGAGTCGTCCTGCTATGTACTACGCATGATCTTCCCACTTTAAATACTGGTCAACCAGTCAGTACATCTAGGTATTTGTTGGAATTTATTTTGTCAGGAGCAGTGCATTTACAGTTTGTTTCATTGTGACATGGCTTAGACTGAATTTTTATGTTGTTTATCTCTAGTTGATCAGAAACTGTCGATGAAAAAATTACTTCCGTTTTTTCACCGTTTAGGTTCAGGAGACTACGAGCCGACTAAGTTTTTCCATTCCACACCCCGCTGGGTGTGTGTTATATTCTCGCTCAACGCGCCAATGGTTAAATTAGCTGCTAAAAATAAATTTTAATTGATTAATTATGTAAGGAAGAGATTTCAATTATAGCTTTTTGCGAAGGGATGACTTTACTCTAAAATATTTTAGCATTTTTAGATTGAGCAGAAATTCTAATTCCTAAAATTAGTACTGAACTTGCCATGTGTCAGTTGGTCTGTACGCACGGAAACAACCTGCAGGTCGGAATCCTTAACGAATCCACCGCCAAGTAGTTTAATTCTTATAAATGTAGCACCGTCTTTGTGGATCATTTCTTTCATTCTCGGTGTCTATTGGATAAGAAAATAATTTTTTCGTTTCCCTTAAAAACGAAACAATGAATTAGTTTCAAAATTTTACTGTTATCACTATATATCTGTTAATGAAATGTGTTACATGAAGATCTAATTTTAATACCTATAGAAAATGCCATGTTTTCTGAGGCTGTCGATAACATGTGTAAATTTACAGGCGCTCGTATGTACATCTTTTCGGTGACTTGCGATTCGTCGACAGTATGAGGAAATAAAGATCTTATTTATTAAGACATGGGGTGACCAAAATTTTATATTCTTTTATTTTTACTTTTTAATGATTCTTAACTTTGAAATGTAATAAATGTCTTTTTATGTGTTTTGTCACACAATGAAGTATTCTTTAGATAAGACCAGAGCTACTTTTTTTTTGAGATCAACAATAACTTTAATAGGGGGAAGCCTCTCGTTAATGTTTTCCAGAAAATTATATATTACACCGGCACACAAAAAAAATGCTCTGTTACAGAACACTCACCCATGTATCCCCATGTATTTTTGGCCGCTGAATCTGAATCTGAGGCCAGAATTGGTCCGTCACACCAGGATGAGGACAAAATAAGGTTCATATGAGAAAAAAATGAAAGTGCCCGCAAGATCCTGAATTTGGGTACACAGGAAGGCGAGACAAATCGAACGGCGCAAACAGCAGCCCTGTATCTCGTTGGGTTTCTGAGTTATGATCCAGTGATTTTGAGCATCGGCATCTCGGAAACGGAGGAGCTCCTCGACTTTCAGTTTACGCCATTCGATTTCTCGTTCGATTTTACATTCCCCTGAATTTTTTCAAATTTCTGATATCTTTCGTTTGGGAGGAATGGCCCTCGAAGCTGGGCCATGTCGCTCGAGGAGCGAAATCCTCGGACTTTTCACTTAAAAATCATCTAAAAATATCATGCCCCACATCATCCGATTGAAAGTTTAATTTACAATCGATCAAGCGTAAGAAATGGGTGGTCAATTTTGCCTAGGATAAGTTACAGCGATTTATGTGAAGAGATGTTGAAATCGTCCATTTTTTCCTTTAGAAAGGCAAAAAAAGTTAAAGTGCCCTCAAAAATCCGAAAAAAATTAGGGGTACGTAGGAAGGCGAGGCAAATCGAATGGCTCTGCAGCAGTAGCTCTGTATCTCGTTGTATTTTCGAGTTATGGTCTCGGGAACCGGTTTCTGGTCGGTTTTGACGTGTTTTTTGACTCTCACGATAAATCCTGGAGTGATGGTCCAATTCTGATCTCGAATCCGGATTCAGCGGCCAAAACTACATGGGGGTACATAGGTGGATGTTCTGTAACACAGCTTTTTTTTTGTGTGCCGGTATTATTATAGCTTCAAACTGACATCATTGATTAGCTTCATTAGTATAAGAGAGTGCTTAAAATTAAGTCAACAGTATAGAGGGTGACCCAAAATTAAGCCGCCAAACTTTCAGAGCCGATTTTTCGGGTTAAAATAAGGCTTTCTCATGGATCAGTCGCGGTCGAGACTATCAACGCACTTGGCCGTCGCGTTCTCCGGGCATGACTCCTATGGACTTTTGTGTAGTGGTTACGATGAAGAATAAGGTTTATGTGGAGTCCGTCAATGACTAAGCTGTTCTACGGGAAAAGATTGTTCAAGCAGCCAGGGGAGATCACATCATTAGAATGCCGTGCAGCTGCTTAGTCTGTCGTCCATAGGTGTGAGCATTGAAAATGGTGGCAGTTATTTCCAAATTTTCAAAATTTCACCGTTTTTTAATAAATGCTATGGAAACGAGACAAATTTTTCTGTCTTTTTTCCTGTTTACTCTCTCTAACTCGAGTGGGTGCATTTTTAGAAAAACAATTTATAGACGAAGAAGTCTTATTTTAACCTGAAAAAACGATCCTAAACATTTGGCGGTGTAACTCTGGGCCATCCTGTGTATGAAGATTAGGTGATTTCTTGATTTTTCATAACAAATATTAGATATTGAGTCTAGGAAAATTAACTGTCAAATATAGTCCAATAATTATAAAGATTTCCATAATAAAAAATGTTATCTGAGATTTTCCTTCAGTAACTGTTAGTTGAGGAATTATACACCACAAAAATCAGTTCTGAGAGTGCCGCGCAACCCCCCCAAAAAACTACCCCATCGGTGGAAAAAGCCTTAATTTACTGATAACTCGTTAACCGTTGAAGATATAAAAAAATTGCTCATCATAAAAAAGTCATCATGTTATTTTCTTGTATATGCCATGGTTTTCGACAAAATCGATATTGAAAGAAATTGCAAAATTAGTATATTTAAAGCGCACGAATTTTCGTTTATTTTAATTTTCTTGCGCGCGGCCTATAGAAAAAATCGAATTGCTCGAAAACCAAACATGCAAAAAACTTGATTTTTTGCAATTTTAACTATTGACAGGCCCATAAAAAATAATGAACTTAAATATAAGTTATAAATGCATTATCTTTTAGTACAAGGTAGTACTTCAATGCAGAAAAGTTAGGAATAAAAATATACACATTTACAAATCTACCAGCATGTTGAATTTAGCCAAATTTTGGCCATTTTTTTTATTGTTTCCTAAAAATAAAAAAAGGCCCAAACATCTTGAAAATTAAGCTCAAACAATTTTTTTTCAGTTTATATATCATATAACTATTGTTTTTAATCATTTAATAGTTAAAAACTTTTATTAAAAAAATACCATAAAAAAATTGAATATGCAGCCTTCTTTGGATTTTTTTTGCTAACTTTAACATGCTGCTAAATTTGTAAATGTGAATATTTTTATTCCTAACTTTTTCTGCATTGTAGTACTACCTTGAACTAAAAGATAATGCATTTATAACTTATATTATGGTCAGTTATTTCTTATGGACCTGTGAATAGTTAGATGCATAAGAAATCAATAGATAATTATATTATATTGTTATCTTTATATACTAATAAATATCAATAGCCCTCAAAAATGGCAACACAAGAGAGTATTTTATATCCCCTTTAAAACCCATTTGATTTAAATAAACGAAAATTCGCCAGCATTAAAAATACAAATTTTGCAATTTTTGTCAATATCGATTTTCTCGAAAACCATGGCATATACAAGAAAATTACAAGAGGACTTTTTTTTAGGCGATTAGTCAAGTTTTGTTTTTTATGATGAGCAATTTTTTTATATCTTCAACGGTTAACGAGTTATCAGTTATCGACTAAATCGATATTGAAAAAAATTGCAAAATTTGTATTTTTAATGCGCACGAATTTTCGTTTATTTGAATTTTTTTGCGCGCGGCCTATAGAAAAAATTGAATTGCTCGAAAACCAAGCATACTAGGCAGAAAAATTAAAATGGGTTTTAAAGGGGATATAAAATACTCTTTTGTGTTTCCATTTTTGATTGCTATTGATGTCTATTTGTATATAAAAATAACAATATAATATAGTTACCACTTGATTTTTTGCACTTTTAACTATTGACAGGCCCATAAAAAATTATTAACTTAAATATAAGTTATAAATGCATTATCTTTTAGTACAAGGTAGTACTTCAATGCAGAAAAATTCGGAATAAAAATATACACATTTACAAATCTACCAGCATGTTGAATTTAGCCAAATTTTGGCCATTTTTTTATTGTTTCCTAAAAATAAAAAAAGGCCCAAACATCTTGAAAATTAAGCTCAAACAATTTTTTTTCAGTTTATATATCATATAACTATTGTTTTCAATCATTTAATAGTTAAAAACTTTTATTAAAAAATACCATAAAAATATTGAATATGCAGCCTTCTTTGGATTTTTTTGCTAACTTTAACATGCTGCTAAATTTGTAAATGTGAATATTTTTATTCCTAACTTTTTCTGCATTATAGACCTTGAACTAAAAGATGATGCATTTATAATTTATATTATAGTCAGTTATTTCTTATGGGCCTGTGAATAGTTAGGTACACAAAGAATCAAGAGATAACTATATTATATTATTATTTTTATATACTAATAAATATCAATGGCCCTCGAAAATGGCAACAAAAGAGAGTATTTTATATCCCCTTTAAAACCCATTTTGATTTTTCTTCCTAGCTTCTTTGGTTTTCGAGCAATTCAATTTTTTCTATAGGCTGCGCGCAAACATTTTCAAATAAACGAAAATTCGCGCGCATTAAAAATACAAATTTTGCAATTTTTGTCAATATCGATTTTCTCTTAAACCATGGCATATACAAGAAAATTTCAAGAGGACTATTTTTAGGCAATTAGTCAAGCTCTCTTTTTTTATGACGAGCAATTTTTTTATATATTCGATTGTTAACGAGTTATCAGTAAAATCAGTCCTTTTTCAAGGGGTGATTACTTTGGGGGGGTTGCGCGGCGCCCCCAGAACTGATTTTAGTGGTTTTGTGATGTTTAATCCTCGCACTAATAGTTACGGAAGGAAAATCTCACATAACATTTTTTGCCAGCTTCTGGTGTATTTTTTACTTTGTCGACTGGACTAATTCTCAAAATATCATTTTTCAATAACCATGAAAACAGAAATACCTACATTATTCTTAACTAATAAAATGTCATGTTGTAATCGATTAAAAAAACAAGATGCAATAAAAATTTAATTGTTATTTCACGTTGTTACAAAAAGTACCGAGAGTCAGAAAATAAAACATGTTTTATCTTATCTACGAGGGTCTACACACGTTACAATTTCTCGAGTTCAATCTGCACAGTGGTTAAGTGAGGGCAAATTTAATGTGTGCTCCCAACTCTTAAAAGTAATAAATAGTTAATTTAGAAAAATTAAAATACATGCTTTTAAAAACCAACCGAAACTGTTACAAAATTGCAACAAAAGGGTCTATAAAAAATGTCAAATTGTATTTTTAGGAAAACCATACATACATGAAAAATTTCAAGTCAATCCGACATTTGAAAGTGGGTGAAAACTGAGTTGTGTGATTTTTATATGCAAAGTTACAGGTCAAGGTAATAAAAGCGCTTTAATATTAAAAATCATCCCGATTAGCCCATATCCTATCCAATCTACACAGATCCCTGCAGATTGGGCCTGATAAATTGTATCGTGTGTAGACCCCTTACTTGATGGACGACAACTCATCGATTTGAGACGCCTTCATTAATATTCTACCTATGAAAACAGTATTCAACAAGATAGAACTTGCAGTAAATGACTCGACCTAAATAATAAATAAAAAACTAAATATATTCCATATGAGTAATATTTATATTAACGATAAATAATTATGCCGCACTCATCAAGTCGTCGTCAGATAAATTTAAATACGCATCTTACATTCGAAGGTATACATTTTTTTAAGAACAAGGAACGTTTAGTAAAGATTGACTTTTACGTGTTTATCTCGACATTTAATAGTACTACTGTGCTCATATTAATAAAGATGAACAAGTTCGATATTCTCCATACCATGACCTTGGCTTATTTAAAATTAGTATCCACAGTTTTACGTAACTCACGCACTACTGTTGTTAGTGTTGAGGTACGCAAGCACCACGGTTAATTTTTTAAACTATTATATTTACAACAATAATAATTACGCCCCCATTTTTTAAATTAATTTTGATTTATATCGATATCTGATAAAATATTCCAATGATATTAGCATATAAAGATCTGCAATGTTTTGACATACGAACTATTTACTATCACATGTTGCTTTACCAAAAACGTCAATATTGGCACAAAATAGTTTTTGAATCTAGGATTAAAATTTCGCGTGCTATTGATACGTCAACGATTCGAAAACGTCAGTTGTTATTTTTCTAGAATCTGGAGTGCAGTGAACCTTCAAAAATTAATCTTATGACGTCAAACATTACTTAAAAAATTATTTCAAGATTTTACATTATTTTTTTTTAAATGATGTTTCCAATATATATTGAAACGTTGATTTCTCAAAAAAACTCATCAAATTAAACAGACAAAAACTGTGTGCCCGATTTTCGTTATTACACATGAAATATTAAATATTTATGATTCAATTTTAATTCGGAAACTTCGTTTTTATATACGGGGTGTTTTAATGAACTCGACCCCACTGGCATGGCGTGCAGAGAAAGTCATCTTAAGCGTAATATTTTTCAACAAGTTATTTATGCTTTATACCTCCTTGTCTTCAAAGTATTTGAAGAAACAGTACCTTTCCTTACTATCTTCTAAGCGAAAAAAATATCAAAATTTTGTAGGTGGATCAGTTTCGCAGCAGTTTGCCAGTTCTCACCCCTCTCAATTTTTTTAAATGAAATTGTGTAAAAATAAAGTTTAACCTACTTCGACAGTTAGAAACGCCTTGTAGTAAAATGCGACGCAAGTATTGAAGTAAATTGATCTCATAACTTTAACCATTTCTAGACGATGTCAGTATGGTTGGCGAAACGCTTGTCGGTGACAGTATTCGAGTTCAATTGTTTTGGTGTTTATGGAAATTACTCTAGAAGCAGATTTCAACCCCCTCAGGAGTTCGTTTCGAACTTCTTTATTTTAGAAATCAGTCACTTGGTTTATATTTTAACCCGTTTCATTTTCAATTTTGAATGTTATCTAAACTAATTTATGCTAAAAATTACCTTATTTATTAAAATAGTGTACAGGGCGATCAAAATCTGATGAATTCATAAAGCATGATAATAAAAACGTACGTACGGACATTTCTTTGCTTTAATAAGAAGGATTTCACTAGCACCAGCGTGTAAAGATCGTTTTGTTTCGTAAATGCTTCCTTTTGTAAACCTTATGTTTAGTATGGAAAATTCTCAGTTTATCGTTCAGCCTTTTTAATTTTCTCATGAAAAATACCCCCATACTGGTACATTAATACCGTCTGTTAGGAAGATCATTTGCTGAGCCCATCAGTTCGTTTCGAAAATCGTACAGCCTACGAAAATAATAAACAGTTTTTCTCTTAGAATTTCTGAGGTTTCCAAAAATAGTAGAATATTGCTATTAAGACAGCGGCGTGTTATTATTATTATTATTTTTTTAAATAGTTAGAGAACTATGCCATATTTTCATCGAATATTATATTCTTTCCAATCAGAAGATATACGCTGTTGTAACTATAATTTTTAAGACAAATTATCTGAATTGAAACACACCGCACTAAATACATGACAACTTGCTTTTGGTTAAAATTTTTCATAATTCTAGGAAAAATTAGTTCAGGGTATGACGATTAGATTTTCTTACTTTTTATTGGGTATTTTGCCACTGAAAAATATTTAAAAATTTTATTGAAAAAACCTCTGCGCCAAACGGATCAGACAGAGGTTGGTTCTTGAGTACTTAACTGTTTCAAAAAGTCTCACACCTAAAAAGTCTCACACCTAAAAATATATTTTTAGGTGTGAGACTTTTTGAAACAGTTAAGTACTCAAGAACCAACCTCTGTCTGATCCGTTTGGCGCAGAGGTTTTTTCATTAAAATTTTTAAATATTTTTCAGTGGCAAAATACCCAATAAAAAGTAAGAAAATCTGAATATGCCACAAATAAATAATTACAGACAATATGACGATTAGATGTTGTAAGAAATTCATCTAATTTCATGAAACATATTTTTCAGAACATTTTTTAAAAAAATAGCTAAAAATGCATATTTCTGGGGTATTCTATTTTTTGATTTTAACATATTTACTATGATTATACAGTAAGCCCTAAAAAGAACTGCGCAGATGAAAATGGTATAAGGGACACAACAAAACCAATATTTTCAAGGTCGTAACGACTTAATTTTTTTTTTTTGATGGACCTTTGAACGTTTTCCTTGTTAGTTCAAAATTGGGTCATAGTTTTTAAATTATTCTTTTTGATTTGAGGATATAATATTATACTTATTATTTTCATTATAAGTAAAATTTGCCACTTGAGCAGGGTATCACAAAGATACGTCCTGTGAAAGTTTTTGATACTATATAATATCTCTAGGTTGAATAATTATATTACTCATTGCGCATGATTTTAAATGTTGGTATGTTCCGGTAGTGTAATTTGATGAATTATTTAATATTGAAACTGCCAGATCGATTACTGCCGAGAAATTTACTTTTTTGGTTGTAGTTGTATTCCTAATAGATTGTAGCGAAAGATGTTTGACAGTTTAACAATTTTTTAAGAACTGATAGGAATCAAGAGCAAATCCATGTTAATAGAAACTGTAAATTATTTACATAAATAAACTCTTTTGATCTCCATTGGATTCGAGCAAACTACCTTTAGTAATCAAGTTTGTGGACATATTCAACTGGGGAATAACTGAGCTGTCCCTCAAAAAATACCTCTTCAGCTACATTTTCTAATTTCACAGATATCCTCTAGGGTCTCTAAAGAAGTGATTTAAAATATTTTTAGCATATCACAATGTACATAAAACATAATTTGATGTATTATATAAGACAATGTAAAGGTCTAGGTACGTAAACTTTATTATAAGTCAGAAAATATGGATAAGCTGATTTACGTTTCGAAAATATTTTATCACGATCTTCAGACAAATTACCAAAACTATATAATACGTGAAGTAAATAAGTTTGATCTGTCGTCAATCATACAGCATCGGTATACTCATAAGAATATAACACCCATGAATATTATACGATTATTTAACATTTTCGGAGTATTCACAATTTCCGCCTTTTTGAATAGCCTTTACGTTTGCTACTGAATTTTTCCATTTATTTTAAGAACATTCATTAATATGTGAGTTATTACTAAGATAATAATAAAATTTAATCTGTTTACTTTAGTAAAAGATAGTGAAAATTAAAGATAAAGTAGTGATTTTTTTTCAAATTTCTATGAAGGTTTTTTAACGAACAGTTTACCAATTTTGACGTATATCAAAACCTCTACACAAGTACGCTTTGAGAAACAAAAAATAAAATAAGAAAACTTAACAGTAGAAGCAAACTTGTCAATGTAGTAAATATCGAGAAATTACTTTTACATTGCACCTCAGTACATAGAATTGTGAGTAATTTGCTACTTCCTCCAACAAAGGTCACAAATTATTATTTTCTCTTTAATTTTCTGCTGACTTTTACTAGAATAAACAGTAATAACCCTCTCGTCATTGAAAATATGGCAATTAAAGAAATCAACGATAATATAAGTAATAATATAATAAAAGTGAATAGCATACACGATGGTTATTCTGACAGACACCGAATCTGGCGCGCATTGTTGGGCTATCCTGTATTTCTGTAGTTATTGTGTATTGAAAATTTCATAAAGCTATTTAATGATGGAAAAACAAACAAATTTCATTTCATACTTCCTGCAACCCAAACCTCGCGTAAAACATCTAGTCTTTTTATCACGAATGAGAACATCTGAATATTGCAAGCTTGACACGAGAGAGCAAAAACTAGAATGCGTAATATTTAAATGACCTTAAAATCATATACTAGGATTACAATTCCAAGAATATTATTCTTCAATGTGAGTATTTTTCTTTGTGATACAATACCTATATATACAAAATGTCCCATTTTTCATGTAGCCATCCTGATATCTCCCTCATTATATCCATTGCTTTAATACACATGTAATTATTTTACTGTAAAATCAATTCAAACTATTACAATATATTATTCGTAACAAAAAATGAAAATACATTTTTTCACTTAAAAATCCGGCTCAATGAAAGGTGTGCCACATTGTATACAATGTATTCAATTGTCTGATTTGTGGTTGGTGGCATGGATCATAAGATTACAGGATTTAGTTTTAAACTTGTCGACGTTTCGATAAATTTATTATCATTTTTAGGAAAAGACGAATAGCTGAATAGCATTTGTTCTCTTCAGCCTTCAATAAATTTAGCACATTAATTGTGCCTATATGCTTGGCATCTATAAAAGCTTATACCTAATATGTCCAATAATATCCACAATTTAATTGTGCACAGAATATTAATTTACTGAGCGCTGAAGACGAAATCTTATCGAAACGTCGACAAGTTAAAACAATTTGTAATTTGTAACCTTAGGATATGATTTTGCAATATTAAGAAATAAAAATCATTTAAATGTCACCCATTTTTGGTTTCGCTCTCTATTGTAAAATATCCCAAATTCTGTTACACCCATACGTAATAAGAGGGACGATTTGTAATGCCAAAAGGATATTTATTTACATTTGGTAAGATGAGTTATTTTTCTTTTGTAAATATCCAACTAAATAATGCTCACACGTTCTTTTGATCTAGTAGACGTGTTTTAATTGAATTAAATAAAAATGTGTTTATTTCAAAGTAAACTCTAACCTAATTATAGTACAAACTTTAACTCTTCTCAGAACTTTCGTTAAAACCGATGTAAAAATGTGCCAATGGGTAACAAATTGGGGCCAGGGTACTTACATAACATTACTTTCAACTAATTATTTTAAAGAATATACAGTTCGTAAGTAACGGTCTACAAAGCAACAGTGGATTTATGACATTAAAATATTGCTATTTAGCAACTCACCTTAGTCCCAAGGGCTGATATTAATATAATATGGGGTGTTAAAGTCAATAATATATTTTTAGTTATCTCGTGTAACTATTGAAATTTTTCATGGCATGAAAGTTAGGGACAAGTGGCTTTTTAAGATGAGAAATTTAAATCTGTGCATTTATTAATCGGGCGCATAAACGCTATTATAAGAAACATAAATATCATAGCAGGCGCCGATGCTAACAACACCTTTGACAATTAAACGTTTTTCTTGTGACGGTTTGGTCTATTTATAGTGCAGTAAAAAAGAAAATACTATGAGATATGTATAGTTTTGTAACAGAAATTTTATGATTTTATACATTCTGGGGTATCACTAGGAGTATATATCTGAGTTTTGAACTTCCAAAGCCTATTGCGTTTTTTTATAAACAATTTTGTTTTTTGAACAGGTAAAAAGGTGAATATCTCCGGTTCTAGATGTCCGATCGGGACAAGCAAAAAACCAACAACCTTCGCAATTAAACTTCCAACAAATCTGCGTTGGTTCTGGGTCGCTTGAGTACGTAAACACAGTAAAAATTAGAAGGAACTGGCTAAAAAGCGGGTTTTTTTCAGCTTAACGCCCAGGGACGTCAAGAGATCCGATAGGCTTCAAACTTTCAGAAAATATACCTTTTGTTATAAACGAAACGCCTTGAAATTTTGGTGCCCAAATATTGAACCTCGTGGATACAAATTAATTTGTAATCTGAAATTTGAATTGCCCGCCATTTTGTGCCATCAAGTTCAAAATGGATCATTTTCATTTCAAAATGTAGATCTGTACGCCAGCTTTCTGGTGACATATTTTTTTTAAGTCATTTTGGCCACCTTTTTGGCATTTATTTATAAGCCAAATAACAACAAATGGATATTTCGGGTAGGCGAAAGTTAACTTTCTTTTTTTAAATTAAAATTCTCGCAATTCTCCTTCTTTTCTGATAAAAATGTTTCAAAAATGTTTTCAAGATGGCCGAAAAAATCCGTTTGTTGTCATTTGGTTCATAAATAAATGCCAAAAAAGTGGCCAAAATAACCTTCAAAGAAATTTGTTTTAATCTCATCGGAAAACTGGTGTCCAGATCTACATTTTGAAACAAAATGATTCACTTTAGACTTAATGGCACAAAATGGCGGGCAATTAAAATTTCACATAACAAATTCATGTGTCTACAAGGTTTAATATTTGGCCACCAAAATTACAGCGCGCTTTGTTTTCAACACAGGGTATATTTTCTGAAAGTTTGAAGCTGATCGGAACTCTTGACGTCCCTAGGTGTTAAAACGAAAAAAAAAAAAACGCTTTTCAGCCAGTTGGATTCCATTTTGCACGCTATGTTCGTAATGACCCAAAACCAACGCGGATTTGTTGGAATTTTAATTGAGAAGGTTTTCGGTTTTTTGTTTGTTCCTATCGAATCGAACCTCTAGAACCAGAGATATTCATTCACTCTTTTACCTAAAAAAATAGTGTTCAAAACACAAAATTGTTTATAAAAAACGCAAAAGGCCTTGGAAGTTCAAAACTCAGATATACACTCCTGGTAATACTCCATAAAGTATGAAATCATAAAATTGCTGTTACAAAACTATGCACATCAATGTCCTTTTTTTACTCGACTATTATACGTTGTTGATTAATGAAAATTAAAACATGCCGAGGCATAATAATTTTTCAGTCAGATATGAAATATGAAAAGTGATGGCATTGCACTAAAAAGTTAAGCGTACATTAACATCGCAAATATCGCCTATGTGGCGCCCTATAATAATAATAATAATAATCGTTTATTATCCAAAAGACCACATTGGTATAGGATTAGTCACAAAAAAATTGAGCATCTTACTAGTGAATCGTGCTCTCATTATTGTTTAAAACTAGGTATAAAACAGAAAAAAGAGACATGTCATAAATGTAAATATGTATAAAGTTATATAGCATAATATAGCATATCTAAACAATTAGAACCACCTACTAATTTTCCAAATATTCATCAACTGAATAAAAACATTTAGCTGTTAGATATTTTTTTGTTTCGTTTTTAAATGCATTTGTATTTTCGATACTTTTTAAGAAATTTGGGATCTGATTATACAACTTTATTCCGATGTATTTTGGGTTTTCTTCATATTTTGATAACTTATGTAACGGCGTGCTTAAGTTATTGCTTTCTCTGGTATCATAATTATGATTATAATTGTTTGGTAGGAATTTACTAAGATTATTTTTAACATGTATTAGAATCTCTAGAATATAAATACATGGCAATGTCAAAATATTTAAATCTTTAAACAGATTTCTACAGGACGTATATTTAGGTACTCCCATAATATTACGTACAGCCTTCTTCTACAGTTTAAATATTCTTTCAAAATGACATGAGGTGCCCCAAAAGAGAATTCCATATGTTGCCCTTGAAACAAAATTTATATAATAATATGCCAATACAGTTTTCCTGTTTGATATTTTGGATAATCTATACAATCCATAACAGACGGAAGAAAGTTTCTTTGCTGCAAAGTGAATGTGTTCAACCCAATTTAATGCGTTGTCAATGAATACTCCCAAAAATTTAGTATGACAGACTTGTTCTATAGATTTGCCAGCTATTTTTATTAAGTGACTTTTATCATATGTACTATGCCTAGGAGAAAATATAATGAAAACAGTTTTAGATATATTTAAGAATAGTCTATTCGATTTAAAGTGATCAGCAAATTTTGTTAGTAAAGTTTGTACATCAGATATAGCTGTTTCAAAAGATTCTCTACAGCACAAGTAGGAATTATCATCCGCAAACATAATTAAAAAATTATCAAAGAAGTCAGGCAAATCGTTGATATAAAGCAAAAATAGCAAAGGCTCCAGAACAGAACCTTGAGGAACTCCAAATTTAATATTCAATTTTTCCGATTTAATTCCACTTACTTCTACTACTTGAGTTCTATTTGTAAGGTAGGACATCACCCAGCTATTTACTTTGCCTCTTAAACCATAATTATTCAATTTCTTCAAAAGTGTTGTATGATTTACTAGATCAAAGGCTTTGCTTAGATCCATAAAGAGTCCTACACATTTTTTATTTTGATCTAAGTTCTCATATAAATTATTTAAAAATGATATTATGGCGGTCTCTGTTGAACATTTCTTTCGAAAACCATGCTGCGAATCTGTAATAATATTATATTGTGTGGCGAATTCAACAATTCTATTGAACATAACCCGTTCTAATATTTTAGCAATAGTTGACAGAAGAGCAACTGATCTATAATTTTCAGATAATGTATCATCTCCTTTTTTATACAGTGGAAAGACTCTTGCTGACTTTAAAATAGATGGAAACATTCCTTCAGAGAGTGATAAATTTATTAAAAAAGTGAGTGGAGGTACTAAATAGTTGACGGACTGTTTTATCAGGTTAGAACTCAAATTATCTACACCGGAAGAATGGCTGTTTTTAATTTCATTATGATGTTATAGATTTCTGATTCCGAAGCCGGTTTTAAAAAAAGTGTGGGATAATTTAAATATTGTTCATAATTGATTTCAGTAATATTCTCACCAAGGTCATTATTTAATTTAACTGACAGATCCATAAAATACTTATTTAGATGTGCAATAAGATAGGGATCAGTTACCAAATTGTTATTAATTTTAATTTCCTTAATGACATTTTTTGGGTTTTTATTATTCAACTTGTTATTAATTATTGACCAAACAGCTCTGGATTTATTGTTAACTTTAGAGTAAATTGAGTCATTAAACATTTTCTTAGCAGCAACTATTACTTTTTTGTAAATATTTTTATATTTATTATAAAAAAAATTATTGTTAGGATTATTTGTTTGTGCTTTTATTTGATGCAATAGTTTCAACTTTTGTGATGATATTCTAATACCTTGGGTTACCCATCCATTTTTTACATTAACTTTATGTTCTATTTTGATAAGGGGAAAACAAATATCATGATATTAAATTAATGTATTAATAAAATTAGTGAATCCTTCTTCTGACGTTACAGCATTGTAGAGGTTATTCCATGATTCCTTACTTAGGTCATAAAAGAAATGTTTATAGTTTTCTTTATTATAGAGTCTGGTATACCTGTACTCTACGTTAATATTTGGTGGTGCAATAAATTCATATTGCAGTATTTGAGATGTATGGTCTGATATACCATTGTCTATAAGTTGACATGTTACCTTATAATATTTCTCACAAAAATTGGTACAAATATAATCATCAATGCAATGCATATAGGATCTACATAAAAAATGGGAGCAGATTTGAATTTTTCATCTTAAAAAATCCATATTTACCTACAAATTTATTTTCATACCAATATCTGAGAACCTTCAAAAGTTATGTGAGAAAATTAAAAATATAGTATTGACTTTAATACTCCGTATCTCTTGTTAATATCAACTGTTGGTCTAAGGTTACCTGAAACGGGTTTTTTGTTAATATACAGAATTGCAACGCATTGTTTTACCTATACCGTATATCCACATATTTTTATATATTTTTTTGAGTTCCCCTTTGAAAATTTCATTGTTATATTGTTTTATTGATTTGCTTTTTGTTCCGTGGACATTAGGCTGGATCCAAGAGTGGACGCCCAGGACTAGTAAATTGCATATCTTATAATTGTTAAAAAAAATTGTTTTGATTGATTGATTGGTCTAAGGTAAGTTCATCTAAATCTCAATTTTTTAATGTAAAAAATCCACTGTTCTATGGATCATTATTTACGAACCACCCTGTATTTATAATGAAATAATTTTATTTTTAATATTAGTAGTATATCTCCCCTTTCGAATTATTATCCTAAATTCTATTATTATCAATATGTTAGAACAAGTTTACCTCGAATTTTATCAAAATCGATCACTAAATAACCTATTGATTAGGATCGACATGAAAACTGAGTCTCACCGTGCACACAATTGTATATAAATTTAGTAAAACACTCGAGAAATGATGCACTTAAATTACAAAAGAAATATTAAATAACACTGCGTAAACTGTACCAACTTCGGCGGCTTCACAATGGTTAACTCAAAGTACAAAGAATGAAATCATTTGCAAAATGGCTATTTTTTGTATGCACCAGAGTAAGGATGTTTCTTGTTGTTTTCAGAGTACTGCCAAAAGAAAATTTCAATATCAACGTATTCATAGACCATACCCTCAGCTGTTCTAAATATATATTTGAAATATTTTTCTTTAGATTTAGCACCGAATAATGGACATTATATGATGCATGTAATCTAATAGGTGTATTTTTGGTGTGTTTATATTTAATGTACACATTTTCAATCCTAATAGTTAGCAATAATAAAAGAAAAATGAAGTGGTAATTTGATTAATTACAAGGTCTAATAGCGTTTATATATAATAAGTACATAGCTTTTTGCAATTTAATGCAAATTATAGTTTAAAATATATTAATTACTTAGGTACCATGTTTCAAAAATTATCATTATAGAATTAGATATTATAGGTTTCTTTTTTAAACAAAAAAATCATTATTGTACACAATTTGTATAACAAAATACCGAAATAATCTATTCTGTCAGGGCATGCATTTACTGAATATATTTGTAAGATTTATGTTCTTATTTGATAATAGCGAAGTATTTCCATGGCTAAAATAAAGTTTTCCACGTGACCACCTGAATAAACTCGCTTCACATTACGACAAAGTCATGTTTGAAATGTATATCAACAATACTCATCATACTGATTACGAATGGAAATTAGTAAAAGAAAAAATGAACTTACCAAACTTTGGCTTGCAAACTTGTTTAATAACCTTCTCGATCTTCGCTTTCTTATTTGGCCTTATCATTTTAGGTGAGCCAACCGGCCGGTAAGTATGGGCAGTCCCATAGGCAGTCTCATTAAGAAAGAGGATGTAATTCTTTCCCAATTGGATTCTGTTTTTGACTAGGTTTTTAGACTTATGGGGCTTCTCGTCTAGATCGCAGGGCATTCTTAACAGACTGCGTTCTATAACCGGAAGCTGCTTAGTATTTTTGAGGGTGGCATTGATTTTGAAAACGCATTCTGATGTGGAACCAGCCTCAGCGTGGACAAGGACGACTATTTCAGCTTTAAAAGCCTTCATGGAAATGTCTTCCTCTTGGTAAGGCTGCCATTTGGACTCTTGCCGCTGATGACGTTTGTGATCGGAGGATCTCTGTGATCGAGTTATTATGGGTCTGGTCGGGAAAAGAGGATGGTGAATGTCGGTGGATGGAATCTGGGCAAAGTGTTCGCTGGGGTGTGTGGTCGGAGGTAAGTCGGCTCCACGAGGCGGAAAGACTTGGACGTCTATGTGACCTGTGGAGGACTTTTGCGTTTCGTAACGTCGGTGAGAGTTGTGAGCTTGCGCCCTCAACTGCCTGTGGTGTCGAATTTTGTGACGATACGCTGGGGTTATTGTCTCAACACTCGGTGTACTACTAACGTTAAAAATCCTATCAAAAAACTCGTCCGAATTTGAAAAACTATTTGAGGTATGGAAATTTCTTTTGCTAATGTCCGTCATGGCTAAATTATCTATGCGGAAACCAGAACAACTTAAAATGGCTAAAATCACTAGAAATATAAAACATACACATTTTTCGTACGATATTCTATACATGTCTAGCGCGAATATGAGTTCTTCAGGAAGACTTCACGGCCCTGAACCTGTGGAGCAATGATATCTGATATCCAGGTGCCGAAATTTTATTTGCTTCACCGTCTGGTGATGCCTCATCTTCCCAGCTGGGGCAGCTGGTCAAACCTCCTTTATAAACAGACATCCCTCACTCACATTATCACCAAAATTATGGAGCACTTCATTATATCCTCGAGGAACTAACACTGAGACTGACAGCACTAGGTAAATGAAAAACGCGGCACCGGGTTTCCGCACCAATATCACTTACAGCACGGTAACGGAATAGAAGAGGCAGATAGGCCGGATTTGTGATCGGGAGAGTACTAAACTAAGTACCAGCTAGGCACCGTACAGGCTACACGACCGCCGTTGAGGGCGATGTTGACGGCTGAGAAGTTCAAGCTACACTGAAGTCGACCCCCACCAGACCATCTGCCGGCAGACGCCTGAACCGTGCACTCGACGGTGACGGCGAACGATACGGGAGGACCTGAGAACGACGTCCGTCGCTGCTGCAAGGAATCGCGCTATGGACGTCTCGAAGACCGGCGTCCGCGTCTGTGCCTCATTTTGTTATTTTATGTGCTATCTTGCCTGTTTATAACCACTTTGGAGTACGCGAGCACTCGACCACTCATCACCGGATCACACGCAACTTTTTACTTTGGGATGCCCTTTAATTATCACGTTGTTTATTTACTGGATTTTTATTAGACATGAAATTGCATAATAGTAAATTGAAAATTAAATAAAATTGTAAATCTATCATTTGTTTGACGTATGACGAAACGGGGATACGATTTTATTAGCGTAATATTGACAGATTTATTCAATTTTAGACAATAAAAATAAGTTCCGTTGAACAATGCTGCTCAAGGAAATAAATTATTCAGTATTACTGTGTGCAAGACAGTGACATACAATATGGAAATATTTATTATCTCTTATCATACGTATTATTTTAAAACATATAATAATATTGTAAAAATGTATAGGAATACTTAAGCATGAATGGAATTATGACTTTTTGTTCTATATCGCAAGTAGATTGCATAATAGATATAAATTTGAGATGACTCAATAATTTGGTGTTTCAGTTTTAAGACTATACAGTAGAATAACTTTGTAAAAAAAACTGATGTTCTATAATATTTTTTGCAAGTCTGTTAAATTTACATACATTATTATCATTACATACGTCTGTACATTTCTGTTACTTACGTATATTAAAAATTTGATTTAAGTACTTCAAAATATTTTAGTGTTTTAATTTCGTTATGCTGCAAAGTGATCCACCGCCTAGAGGAGACGTGAAATTAAAAAATGCGGCGTAACAAAACGAAATTTTCATATGAGAAATTAATAGTAATTTACGTTATAAGACAGGGCTTGGCCCGACCTGAAAACATTGTTTCTCGGTCATATAACGTACAATATTCTTTTTCGACCCTTTTCTGCTTATAGCGCTTCAAAATCTGAATTAATATTTTTTCATAACTTGCGTAAAATTAAGTGTATTAACACAAGTTCGCTTCCATAGCAACAAGAATAACAAGAGTATAACAGGCCTAGGTCGGAAAACGTTACTTTCCGTCCGAAAATTTTACCAGAAAGGACGTATTTCCTGGCCAGTTTAAAAAAAACGTACATGGAAAACATTATAAAAAACTTTGAGGCCCTGGTTTCTAATATATGTACCACATCTCAAGTTTATGTACTCTTACCAGCTTGCTTTACTCATTTACCGCTACTCACCCCCCAACCCTTCAACGGAATTATCTCAAAATACAATCTAGTTCCATATGTCGTTATAATATATACGTGTACCAAATTTCAAGTGAATATGGAAATATTATGAAAAAATATGATGCCTTAACTTCTAGCATAAAAACCAAATCCCAAAATTTCGTATGGTTGAGGATAGTAAATATGGGGCAGCTTTTGATTCCGATTTTTGTGATATTTTAGTGTGTAAGAGGGGCTGACAGCGATGCCATCTGATGAAGCTCCGTTGCCATATTTGTAAATAGGAAACGTATTACCGGAAATAATTTTTAATATTAATTTTAACCCGCTTTCAAACACCGACAGGTAAATATTCCCTATATTTAACTAAGTATCGTTTAAAAGGCCGATAGCTTACTAATACTGAAATTAAAATAAAGTTAAATCAGAATCTAAATTAAGCCCATTTTACATTGTACAAATTTTGGTGCCCCATATTCACTGGCCCCAACCGTACTCTTGCCAGCTTGCTTTACTTATTTTCTCATATTTATCCCTATTCCTTCCGGATCCTTCACCGGATCTGCATAAGTTCAAAAAACAATCCAGTTCCAGATTTAGTTATAGTACATATTAAGTTCATAAAATTTCAAGTCAATATCTTAAACCGTTCCAGAGGTATTGTGCGGATAAAAAAAAGTTACAAACTGATATACAGACCGACAGATCGACAAACCGACAGATAGAAATTTTTTCCGCTCAAATTTAAATTTAGACATTCTAAACCTATTTCAAGAAAACATATTTTTGAAATTTTTTTTAGGATTACTATACTTCCAATCCACATAATGTGAAAGTAATTAATTTAAGTATTTAAAAAAATATATGAATATGTATATATTTGGCAGAGTCACATTCCTCGTTAGATGAAAAGAGCACTAACCTGTAACACAATATTTTACCATAATCAAACCGAACATTTTTCGATCAGTTTAATGAAAATTATTTTCTTATGTTTCGGTTTACTAATCGTCTTCGGAGTGCTGCGATATTTATAAAAGCCAAAATTCACTTAGAAAGATAAAAATATTTAAGTTATAACATTACTCTTTGACCGAAAACATTAGAAAAGCATAAAAAATGAAAAATTCTTCATTTTTCTCGACTTTTGCATCGACTTTTTTATCGACATCAAAGCACTCTAGGATCCAACTTCATAGGATTAAAAGTCTTAATTTTCAACTAGGAACATGTGTACATTTTTAAAGAATTTTTCAAGCGATTTTTGAAAATTCAAATTTTTGGCATAAATGCAAAAATTCAAAATTCAAAAATTGGTGCGAAAAATTTTTTATTGAGAAACAAGAATTTTAAGTTCTATGAAGTTGGATCCTAGAGTGCGTTGATATCGATATAAAAATTATCAAAGTTGCGATTTTTGAGAAATCTCTACAAATGTGATGTGGGGACCTTAAAGAAAATCGGGCGGGTGGTCATTTCTTTTGTCTTTTGAAGAGAAAGATAATGGTGTAGTAAGATTTTAAAAAAATGTCATTTAACCTTCTTTCTTTCACTTTTAATGTTTTTTTTGTCCAAGAACCAAAAAAGTGGTTATTATAAAATTATTACAGAAGGGAACTCAGCATTCGGAACTGGAGTCTTTAAGATTTAATTTGATATTCACTTGAAATTTGGTATTATAACATCTGAAACTAAATATTATTTTGAGATGATTGCGTTAAAGGGTTGGGGGTTAAACAGGGGTAAATAGGGGCAAATAAGTAAAGCAAGCCGGTAAGAGTACACAATCTTGGGATTTGGTGTATGTACTGGAAGCCAAGGCCTCAGATTTTTTTACAACATTTAATGTTTTAAGCAGTTAAGAACTGAAGATGTGTTTTCATTCGTGCCCATGATGTGATCCCACACTGCAAAAACAAAACTAGAGATGAGTATTAATATTTGATTTATATTTCATTATTTTCATTATGTATATTTAAAGCTTATATTTTTGTTCATCCTTAATTAAACTTTGATAAAGATAAATATTATGCAAATTTAATAATTACTCTTTGATTATCCGTTGTTTCTAATCATTGAACTAACAATTTATAAAGGTTTGTAAACAAAATTCACAAGAATATTTTTATCTAATGTTTGATAATACACTACAAAGCATTTTATCTTCAATTTTTTTGTATTATAAAGTATATAGAAACCTACGTCAAATACCGTTGGTTTATCTACATTCATTGAGAAATAAACAATTTTTTTGTACCTTTGTTGTTGTTGTTGCAATAGGAATCCTCATCATTCCATACATCATTAAATCTTAAAACTATAGAAAAATTTACACGGTGTGCGTTATTTGTTATCTGTCACCGGTGACGGTCCTAGTATTGGATCAAGAGCCCACCATTTAGTGCCAACAAAAGAAAAACTTACCGTTTTATGTTTCTATTTGAGATTTAATCACATTTAGAAAAAATGGAATAAGAAAATTATACAATATTTCTTAGGTCGTGGTACTTGCATATAATAACTACTACTTCTAGATCTCTTCTTGGACTTTTTCCAATTTAGTGTATGATTTTTTCGATCGTGGATTTTAGTTTTTTTGTTGACTTGGGGGCGCAATAAATTGGATAATATAATTATATGTACTATCACCAAATTTGACACTTATTAAGATTGTTTATGCATATTTTATTTAATCAAATAGGTATATAAAAATCGATTGAAAAAGTCTTTACTCTATGATAGTTTATCATCTTGTATAAACAAAGCGCACTACTATGTGTTCTACCACTACCAAAAAGTTTCAACTTACATTGCCCAACAGTGAATCAAAGAAGTCTTCCTTGATTCACTGTAACTGGATGTAGCTGTCCACAGTGTTCATTTTGGACCAGATGCTACTCTTAGTTCGCAGTAACATATCTGGTGACCTATATTCATATACGGGTATCGTTTGTAATATTCAAGCACTGTCTTTGTGTTATTCTATCACAAGCAGGTCTTGTAGTGATTTATCCTGGTAGCAACGCTTTAGACTGAATTTGTTAATTGAGAATAGAAATACTATACCAGGCTTTTAAGGAAGTTTCTGTTCAGTAGCCTTGATTCAGTAATGGTAGCACTGCTGCCAACTACCATATACCTTGACCCTGGTAAAGGAACCCTTCTTGGGTACTACCTCCTGGATAAGGGGAATCTCGAGCTCGCGTGGGCAGGGCATTCAATTTGTTGAAGTAGTAGTGTCTCAAGTTAAGCCTTTAAGAGATCTCCTACCCGCAATGCGCAGATGTAAATAAGTATGGGAGTACTCGCCACTGAAATTAGGCCATATTCGATATAGAGGGGTGATTGTCAGAAACTGTAAACAGTCAGGTTATTATTTTATGAAAAATTGAAAGGCCTTTACCTAAGTATCTACTGTAATTGTGAAATATGCACTCTCTTTGCATTTTTACGTTTCAGGCTATGCAGTACGTAGATTATGAAAATTAAGATATTTCAATTCAACTAGTCTATCAATGGGTCTAGTGTCTGTCTGTTTGTTGTCTGTATATCTAAAAAACTATTTCATGAAAAAACTAATGTTTAATAGGTAGTTAACGCCATTGTGAACAAACAAATCAGATATATTTGTCGTTTTTGTCATCTCACTGGCATTCTCAATTTTTGTCACAGTTGTCAAGAGCTTATGTAACATTTTTTAACTATCAAGAATATGACATTTAAATTGGACATAATTGTTCACTTTCACTTTCCTCATTAATTGCCGATTCTCATTAGGAACGATTATTTCCCTAATTAGCGTAGAAAAACATTTATTTGCAAAGGGTACCTTAGAATAAGATTGGTGAAATGCCCTTTGACACGGATTTTGGAATAAAACTGATAGGATCGTTCCTTAGGCCTAAAAAAATAAAATTAACAAAATTCCTCTTTGGATCAAAAGTCATCAGGCATGAGTGAATAGTCTCCTAAAGAGCAAGAAGGCACGCACTGGGTAAATAGCCCCCCCCCAGGTAAGTATTCATTATGATATAGAAGAAATTAAAAGTAAGAAACAATTTTTGCCAAAATTAAATTTTATTATGGTGGTGGTGTTTCTTTGGGTGACCATTGACACCAGGGGATGCCTTTTGACCCCCTGCTTACCTTTTTGCTCTCTGGGAGACTCTACAACCATACCAGGTGACTTTTGACACCAACAGGATAATATTCTATGACAGAAGGTGGTCTTTGGACTACAGGGGGTATATTTTTACCCCAAGGGGTGACTTTTGGTTCCAGAGGAGTGTCCTTTGCCCCAGGGGTTGATTCATTATCGAAGCTCTCAAAGCCATTATCTATCTATTTAACGTGAATTTTCTTTAGAGAAATGAAACAATTGAATTTTGGGCCTGAAATTTTTAAACCACCTTAAAAATTACTTCATTTGGTGGCAAAGAATGTGACGAAATAAAATTTGCCACACCTCTTTACCATAACGAAAAGATTCTACTTTAAACATTTTTAAAATAATTTTAAGGGTCTTAGTGTGGCCCAATAGAGCCCCAATAAACTGAAGCTACAGATCTTTGGGATCACTATATGCATGCATTTTTTTAGAATTTTAGATTGATTCCATTTTCGTAAAAAAAAAAATAAAAACTGAAGTAGGTCCTATCTTGGGCAGGGGGGGCAATTTTGATATACGGATCCTATCAGGTTTATTCGAAAATCCGTGTCAAGGGGCATTTCACCTCTCTTATCTTGAAGTACCCTTTCAACATTCTCTACCCCGATAACGAGGTATTTGCGAATTGATGTTAATACTAACTTTTTTCATATTTTGATAAGAGGAAATACATTTGAAGAGTAGCGGTTTATTTTTTTATCACCCTGTATATAAAAGTAAAGGAAAACACTTGACAGAAATGTTGTATTTTTTCAAATACACGTTGTCTTGATACAAAATTTGAAGAAAATATATTACTAGGTATCAATATAAGTCAATAAACCAATTTCTCTTCATTAACTTTTAATTGTATTTTTAAATTAAATGTGGGAGTAATTAACTTACTAAATTTGTTAATTTACTTCTATATCAATAATTTTAATGAAATAAACTGTGAAGGTACATTGACAGTTTTAATACAATTTACAATTACACTCGTTTCTTTTCAAATGTGTAGCATAGGTTCTTTAGAAATTGGGTTCATAGATTTAAATACGTTTTAGGTTGACAGAAAGTGAGTCTTAAAACCAGGAATACAAAATTTGTTTATGGTTCTGAATTGTGGGTTAAAATATGTAACTTTTATTTAAAAAAAACATGGTTCAGACAACTGGGCATGTGGGTTTAGTTTGAGGTCTAAATGTGAGGGTTTCAAAAATGTTTTTCAATTTCTTTTCATTTTTCTTTCGTTAAAAATGGTTATTTTAACCGCCCTTTTTTTCCGAAAAGGTTAAGTCAGAGAATCTGTCTTATACCGATTGTAGAAAAGTGTACAACGAAAGTGAAACCAGACTACGTGAGTGGTCCTAAAAATATGAGGAGTCTTGTTTAGAAAAAAAATTATTTTAAACTGGTTATCCGAAAAAATTGTGACCAAAAATAATGTCTTGAATGTGAGAATTTCAATGTTAGAGTTTTGAACCGATTCACTGATCCTTACATTACAATCACAAAATAATAGGTACATTTATAAAATGTACAAGGTCACAAGTATTGCAAAGAGAAGGTCAATTAAGGTGTGCCTAAAATCTAGGTGTGCTCTATATTTACCAATAATCGCTCGACGAAATCCAATAAAGGGTACCTACCGATACGTTACATTGTTTGAGCCGCCTTCATTTTTTACATATAATATGCAGAAGATTTTTTTTAAAAACTTGTAGAATTTCTAAGCAGTTTAGCTGTATTTTATTTATTTATTTAAATATTTATATATCATTCACTACCCAGCAGGACAATGTACCAATTATAGTGTAGGAAAAAATATACTGTTACAAAATACTTAATATAGCAATAATACACAATATAACAAGATTATAAATGTACATATATAGATTAGAGATACTTAATTAATGGACATATGATGAATTAACTGTTAAAGGAGGCAGTTCTTATATCTGCTGCATTGCAATGGGCTTGTTCCATGATATTCTTTTTATATGGTTTTTATACTTTTTCATATAGTACTCGATATTCTCATTATACACTTAAAATTTCGTATTATTAACTTTTTCCGTTCTCGAGATATAAGGAGTTGAAATTAGTAATAGTTGCAAAAACCGAGCGCTCATTTGTGACGTCACTATACGCAAGTGACGTAAAAAAAAGGTTTTCTGAGACCTTTCAAATTTAACCTAAAAAGTTGAAAAACATGGAAATTTTAAACGCTGGTAACTAAATAAATACGTCGAGTGGAAGTTCGTTCTATGTGTCTACGGAAAGGAGAAGGTCGGCGATGAATTCTAATCGTAAATTGCAGGGTCGAAATCGAAAATTCGTTCCGGCAGGAGCGAGAGAAAATTATAATATTTTGACATTTCACCAAATTGTACTCCCCTACTGTCAAGTAGTAAGCAAAACAAACAATACTTCGAAAACACTTATAATTATAACCAATAAGGAGCATCAAGCCTATTGAGATCGCCGAGTCTATGCGTATAGTGACGTAGCGCCTGGCCACGCCCCATTTTCGTGAGATGGAAATTTGTAATAGTTTTTAAGATACTAAACGTGCGAATAAGATTCTGATTTTTTGCAGATCCATTAATTTAATACTTGCACTTTCGATTTATGAAATAAAAAAAAATGCCGAACAAGCCCATTGAAAAGGTTAATTTTATCCTGAATATCATGCCAGTTGGAACACATAACATACACCGGTGAGAACTCTAACAGATTTGTTCTTGATATACGTAAATAAAAAAGATTAGTTAATTTTGTTCGCACAAGTGGCATGAACAAGCACATTGTCTTTCGCCAATAGTTCAGGGCATTTTATTTTGTCGTTGACAAGTTTATGCAAAAACATAACAGAGCGAAAAAACCGTCTTTTGATCAGTTCGTGAGCATTGAAACTCTCTAGTAGCTTATCGTGTGGAAGTCCTATTGGTAGATAGGTTTTGTCCTCCTTAAATGTCATAAATTTCAAAAATCGTCTATGAATTTGCTCGATAGCTTCACTATGTACAGCGCAATTATAATTCTACATGACAGATCCGTACCCAAGTTTCGAACGCATAAACGATGTAAACAGAATTTTTAATGGGTCGATGTTGTTGAGCTCACCGGAGTTTCTAATGAAAAAGTCCAGGATTTTGTAAGCTGATGATGCAGTGATATTGATGTGCTGGGTAAAGCTCAGCCTACTATTAAAAGTTATGACCCGATCTTTTTAATTGTACCTGATTTATATTGTATTCCCGCAGCACAGGATTCAATTTTCTAGTATAGGTGACAGCGTTACATTTAGCAACGTTGAGAGGTAGGAGGTTTGAGGTGCACCAATCGCTTATTAGATCCAAGTCAGCTTGTAGCAGCAAACAGTCAGCTTCATCCTCAATAGCGAGATACAGTTTGAGGTCATCTGCATATAGTAGACAGCGGCAATTCAGACCAAGTACGATGTCATTTATAAACAAAATAAAGAATAAGGGGCCCAATACTGACCCTTGTGGTACCCAGGAAGTACAAACTGTACTTTCAGATTTATGCCCACGATATTGAACATATTGGTTTCTAAATTTTAAGTAGGATGAGCAGAATATCATTATTTACTAAGATATTGATGAGTTTTATATTTCCAACATATTTAGTCAAGCCACATATTCTTTGGCTGCCAGAGAATACGCGACCTGGGATTACTATTTTTAAAATTATTGCATATTTCTCTTACGTTATTGAGTCACCTTTGTTTCAGGGATCGGTCAAGAAGTTAATATCACGCTAGGATCTCTGTACACCCTCACCTGGTGCATCCTATAGTTTACAACTAGGTGGACAGCCAGCTCTACAGATTTCCTATGAATAAGATACACGAAAAACTTTGTGTGGGTGAGTAAGTACTACCACAGACATACAGGGTCCCACTTTTTATATAAGCAAATTTTGCTCGCGTCATGAAATTTAGAAGTCACTTCCGTCCACGATTTCTTGTGGCATAGAATACATGAATAAAACTTACGTCAAAATGTAGGTTTTGAGGTATGCAATGAGATTGTAGTGGCGATGCCAGGCTTAATTTGCCCGCAACCCTGAGACACCATGGCCGTACTTACTCACTAATACAAAGTTTTTCATGTATCTTATTCATAGGAAATCTGTACAGCCGGCTCTCTACCGAAACGTTAGCATTATATTAAAACAATAATTATATATACAGGGTGTTTCACTTAAAAGTCCCCAGGCCATTATCTCTAAAACTAATAAAGATATTTTATTTTTGTAAATGGCAGATGATTGATACCAAAGAAAGGTTTAAATAACGGTGATTAGAAGTTTTCCTCAACATCACACAGAGATGGCGCTGCGATGCAAAACTATTTTTTGATGGCTGGAACCTTGCAACATAAGTCATATGATTAAACAATAATTTGTGAATAATTTTGATGGTATAGAGAATTTACAAAAAACAAGCCGTTTTGGAGTTACATGAGTTTCTTTCATTAATGCCAGTACACGTGAATTTTGATAAATCCCTATAATTTATTTATTATTTATTATAGAATACTGGTTACCAAACACTTTTTTTCAAGATAAGGAAAGTGATATAATACACTATCATAAAATTATGTTTACCACTAACATGATGAACCAATATCCATATGTTCCTACATATTACATTTTTTTTTCTAATAACGCTTCTAATAAAACGGCTCCCAAAACTTAAAGTAAGTAAGACAACAAAGAAAATACACACCTAATTTAGAATGGTAATGAAAAATCTACTTAAGAGATATTAGTAGGCTTTGATTTAATTTTAAGTTTGACAGTTATTAAACAAAGTTTGTAGTTGGTGCATTTCAATCATAGTTTCAAACAGAAATAGTGTACTTAGAAACAATTCAAAGCAAATTAATAAAATAAGGCAATAAAAAAAATTAAAAAATGGTTAGATACACCAATGAAGATAAGTTAGATATGATTTTAATATACGGTGAATGCAAAAGAAATTCCCGACAAGCAAAACGATTGTTTTGTTTACGATTTCCAAATAGACCTACACCCGATAAAAAAACATTTATCATGCTGTTTAAAAATTTAAGAAACTGGGGTAGTTTTAAGAAAACTATTCGTAACAGAAATAGGCCAGTTAGAAACGATGAAAATACAGCCTTGGTGTTAAATAGTGTTGTCAACAATCCTTAATGTTCTCTCCGGAAATTGGCATCGGAAACTAATCTGTCGATATCTTCGTGCCACAGAATATTAAAATCAAATAAATACCATCCATACAAATTAAAATTGATCCATCATTTAAGGCCTGGTGATTATGAACGAAGATTACATTTTCTAGCTGAATTTTCAGTTCTTTCTGAAGAATGCCCAAATTTTTAAAAAAATGTGCTCTGGAGCGATGAAAGCCGTTTTCACAACAACGGAGTTGTGAGTAAGCATAACTGCCGATCCTGGTCACAAAATAATCCTAGATGGATGAGAATGATCCGAAATCAGGTAACTTTTGGAGTTAACGTGTGGTGTGTAATATTAAATTCATATATTATTGGACCATATTCCGTGGGACTTTAAATGGAAGAAAATATGAGATATTTTTGAGAAATGTATTGCCAGAATTATTAGAGACTATCCCTCATAACCAGGAGAATATTTGGTTTCACCAAGATGGTGCACCACCCCATAACTCAGTACTAGTCAAAGATTGTCTTAATGAAATGTACCCTCAGAGATGGATTGGTACTAATGGAGTAGTCAGATGACCAGCACGATCACCTGACTTGACTCCATTAGATTTTTACCTTTGGGGGTATTTAAAGGTGTAGTGTACATTGAACCCATTGAGGATATGGCCGATTTGTATAATAAAATATATGCAAGTGTTGCTGCTATAAATAGACATACGTTACAAAAAGTTTGCAATGAAGAGTTACTGAAACGGTACAATATGTGTATTCATGAAGAAGAGAGAAATTTTGAACATTTAATATAATAAGTACCTACTAATAAGAAAGAAATTAGTTTAATTTCATTTTTAATAATATTTCGATAGTTTTTAAATGTATGTTTATAAAACTTTTGTTTACGTTCTTTACTGAATTGTTAATATAAATTTAGCCCATTCTAAATTAGTGTGTATTTTCTTTGTTGTCTTACTTACTTTAAGTTTTGTTAGCCGTTTTATTAGAAGCGTTATTAGAAAAAAAAATGTAATATGTAGGAACATATGGATATTGATTCATCATGTTAGTTCCGGTTTGGCCGGAAGTGGTAAACATAATTTGATGATAGTGTATTATATCACTTTCCTTATCTTGAAAAAAAAGTGTTTGGTAACCAATATTCTATAATAAATAATAAATAAATTATAGGGATTTATCAAAATTCACGTGTACTGGCATTAATGAAAGAAACTCATGTAACTCCAAAACGGCTTATTTTTTGTAAATTCTCTATACCATCAAAATTATTCACAAATTATTGTTTAATCACATGACTTATGTTTCAAGGTTCCAGCCATCAAAAAATAGTTTTGCATCGCAGCGCCATCTCTGTGTGCTGTTGAGGAAAAATTCTAATCACCGTTATTTAAACCTTTCTTTAGTATCAATCATCTGCCATTTACAAAAATAAAATATCTTTATTAGTTTTAGAGATAATGGCCTGGGGACTTTTAAGTGAAACACCCTGTATATGTAGATATATTTAAAAATGTTTTTATTTATATTGAGTATTACGGTATGTAATTTATTGGATTGTTTTTCATAATCTGTATCAAACTCATTATCACTAACTATACAGAGTGAATAACAACATTCCAGCATTGACGAAAATATTGTACGTCTTTTAAAATATTTCTTATAACGTATATCTTTGTACTGGTTTTTTCCTTTCAGCAGTAATACTCTAAAAAAATCTGGTACGTTTTAGATGAAGGAAAACCATTTAGCTTCATTACAGGCATATTCTTCGTTGAAATATATGGATTACTGTTTAAGTTGTCATCAACAGTATGTAAATTACCAGTCTTAATTATTTTTGTTTCTTGTCACTTAATAAATTGACAAAAATGGTTCGAATATATACATTTTTCTCCACAATTTTCTTATGAAGAACTTGTTTTTCCTTCATTGACAAATGAGCTTTACAACCAGATATATTTGAAAGACCCGCGAAAAACAATACATTGAACATTATTTTATTTAAATAAATGCCGCCCGGAACAAAAAAGTTTTTAACGGACAAAACAGCAATGTTTAGAAGAAGCTCCAACAAGGTAGTTACAATAGTAAACAAATTCTTGTTTAGGATCAGATTCCAAGTTTTGCCCCACTAATACTTTATTCCAGAAATATCTAAGTTGAACTAATATTCGAGTGCAATTAGACACGATAAGTCAAAAATGACTGAACTCAGTTACAATTGTCATGATTTTTTTTGCATTGAGTTTTAAATATTGAGTACAAAGAAGTTTACCCTTTAAAAATTGCCGCTTTCTTTTTGAGACTGGTTCGCACCCCCTCTAGGAGGTAGGCAAAAAAGTAAAATAGTAACCACCGAATTTGATTCGGTGGTTACTATATTGTAAAAGCAAAAGGTGCTTTATGATTTTTCATGAAAATTTATGTTTTCCAAGTTATAATCATTTGAAGATTACGATTTAATTTTAAAAAACTAGTACCTTGAGACTGTTTTGCGTAAATAACTCAAAAGTCTTACATTTATGAAAAAAGTGATATGGTGCAAAAAATGAGATTATGAAATTATTTGAAAGCATTTTATTTTTTGTATATTTCTATACGATGAATAGTGCTAAAAAAATTATATAAATAAAATATTTTTAAGAAAAGCTTTTGTTTTAAAAAATTGTACTTACTAAAAGATTACAAATAATTTTCTAAAATTCATACACCTGGAAACCAAAAGCTTTGTGGACGGTCATAGTGCTATTGCATAGTTATTTTGCTCAATTGACCGCCCCCAAAGCTTTTGATTTCCAGGTGTATGAATTTTAAAAAAAAACAATTTTTTACTTTTTAGTACAGTTTTTTAAAATAAAACCTTTTTCTTAAAAATATTTTTTGTATATATACTTTCTTCGACATAAGCGCACTTTACTCTTGAACGTTTTTCATATTTTTGGCCCCACCCTGTATACTATTTGACTTGAAGTCATTCTAAGTACATCTGAAATGGTTATCGGACATGCAATAACTTTTGGCGGTATTTAAACTTGCAACTAAAAAAAAAATTCCATTTTTTGCACACTTAATCGGCCACACACTGTATATCCTGGGTGTAGAATCAGGTCATGTATATCATACAAATGCATTGATATTGAAACCGAATCAACGTGTAAAATTTCAACTCCGCAGGATAAGAGGAAGGGGTTCTAATTTAGCTTGAATGATTTGACCTAAACAAACTGACACACTAACATTGCAAGTTAAATGAAAGCTTTTAAAAATGTGACAATTTAAAAATGTAGCTCGAACGTTTATCAGTCGAGATGTAATGTTTAAATCTCAAATATGCCAGAAACAGTCATTAAGATGTTAATGGGCTTTGCGTACTCTTTGACATGATTTATTTCTATCCACACAGCTTGAAAAATAACGATGTTATGTGAAAAACAATGTTTTGTAGTGTTTTAAATAAATAATTTAGGATTTTATTGCTGTCATTGGCCATAGAATAAAAATTTCAAACATCTGTACCATATTTTATCAGTATATAGTATTATCAGCATGCTCTAATTTTACAAGTTTCAATTTATGAAATTATTTCAAGAAATATGAAATTTAAATATATTTCTTTGCCACTGAAAATTCAAGCTCCACATTTGTACTGTCGTTGTTCCGAAACTATTAATTCTACAAATGTTTTAAAGACCAAATGAATATATCTCTTCATAAGCTTTATTTTTCTATATTGCCACATTTTCTTTAATGCAATTGTTTTTGAGTTATTTGCAAAGAAAAGGAATTTTTTCAGCAAAATCGTAACATTTCTCTTAATTTAAAGTAGGTTTATTTGTAAAACCGACTGCTTTAAAAATGCCACAAAATTAGAGCATGTTAATAATGAAAGCCGGTACAGATTTTTAGAATTTTCGTTATATGGCCAATAGCAGCAGGAAAATTCTAAATTTTTTCCTCAAAAAAATTACAAAGCACTCATTGCCTTGCACATAACATTATCTTTCAAGCTGTACAGACAGAAAAAATCCCATAAAAGAGTACTTCAAGCCCCTTAATTTCTATTATATGTATTTTTAACATCATACTGATTGTTTCTGACAAATTTGAGATTTAAACATTATATCCCGACTAATAAACGTTCGAGCGCCATTCTTAAACTGTCATAATATTATTTTTTATTCTATACTTACCACTTTTTCCATAAATATAAGACTTTTGAGTTATTTACGAAAAACGGTAACAAGGTACCAATTTTTTAAAGCTAAAATCGTAATCTTCAAATCGTTATAACTTAGAAAATATAAATTTTTATGAAAAATTGTAAACCACCTTTTTCTCTTACAATATCATTCTATATCAGATTCGGTGGTTAACTACTTTACTTTCTTGCCCACCCATCTAGAGGGAGTGGGAGCCATCCCCAAGTTAAAAGCGGCAAAAGATAAACTTTTTTGTATTCAGTAGCAGAAACTTAATATGCAAAACAAATCATGAAAATCTATTCATTATAACTGGGTTCTGAGGTAAAAACCTAATTGCACTCGACTGTAATAATTATTCTAGTTAATTTGTATCTAAAAATCACCGGAACGTTAAGGTAAATGTCAGCGAAAGTAATATGTTTATATTATTAGTGTTTGTTAAATCATTAAAATATCAGTTATCTATCATATAATTCGATTTTAAATAAAACATTGTATTTCAGATACGATATCTCTCTAACAAAAAAATATTTTATATACTTTTCTTAAATACAGATAATCTATTTATGATTTCAATTAAAAAACACTTTATGTATTAGCATAAATATTTTCTGAAAGGTTGGCGCCACTTTTATTGCACAGAAATAGAGATATATTAGAATGATGTACATTGTCTATTTATTTTTTATCTGAAGCACAGTCAACAATTTAAATGATTACATTGTTACTTTGTCATTTTAAATACTTGGAAAAGCATCGTTCGCTTAAGTTTTGAGATTGATGTAATTATTAACTGGGGTTTCCCCTAGGGCAGATGTTATCGATTATTGATAATTCGAAATATTTTCATTTTCCTACTAATGGTCCGGGAGATAGGTAGCTTTTTTGGAAATTGATTGTTATTATTAAAAAACTTATAATAAATTATTGACGATAAAAATTACCTTTAGGTAATGGTACAATGCATCTGGGTTGCGGTGGAATTTCAACTTAGTTGAAAATATCACATTCATCTAGTTAAAGGTATGTAGTACCTTTGTTTGCAACCATAACTTTCTCTGGGAATATTATTTTGTTTTTCAAGTGAGCATATATTTCCGTTATAAATAAATAAATAATTAAAAAGAAACGCGCTTTAGACACAAACTGAAACGGTTAGAAATTGCACTAAAAAGAAGAAAATAATGTTAATTATTACAATGTCATCCTGAAACCGCCATTTTGAATTCTTGAATTTCGACTAAATATTCATAATCTGAGAACTAAAGAATCTCCAGATACTGATTTTTGGTAGACAGACTGTCCGCAATCTTTGAAGCGCCATCTTGGATTTTTATACAGAAAATGTCAAATTGTATTGGAAATAAAATATAAAATAAAATTAAGATTTTTTTTTAAATTTGGAAACATTTTTCTCTCTGGTTAATTAACTGACAGGAGTTTTTTCTGGCAATATTTCTCTGTATTAAAAATGTTTAAATAAATAATATCAATAGGTGAGGTGCCCCTTCAGTGTCGATTTCACGAATCATTGCCATTCATAAAAAGTTGAAAATATTTGAAGGAGCAAAGAACAATGACGTGCTTAGGAGGCCACCCAGCCACTATAATTTGTATAAATCCAAAATATACTGATCCAAGAAAGTTAGACAAAATTTAAATACGAACGTTTTGAAGTTATCATCTGGACACGATTAAAACCAAGAATATAATTAGTTTTCTATATCTCCAATGGGCTTGTTCCATGATATCCTTTTTATATAGTTTTTATACTTTTTCATATAGTATTCGATATTCTCATTATACACTTAAAATTTCGTATTATTAACTTTTTCCGTTCTCGAGGTATAAGGAGTTGAAATTGGTAATATTTGCAAAAACCGAGGGCTCCTATGTGACGTCACTATACGTAAGTGACGTAAGAAAAATGGCTTCTGGGATCTTTCAAATTTAACCTGAAAAGTCGAAAAACATGGAATTTTTAAACGCTGGTAACTAAATAAATACGTCGAGTGAAAGTTCGTTCTATGTCTCTAAGGAAAGGACAAGGTCGGCGATCAATTCTAATCGTAAATTGCATGGTCAAAATCGAAAATTCGTCCCGGCAGGAGCGATAGAAAATTGTAATTATTTGACATTTCACCAAATTGTACTCCCCTACTGTCAAGTAGTAAACAAAACAAACAATATTTTGAAAACACTTATAATTATATCAAGTAAGGAGCATCAAGTCTACTCAGATCGCTGAGTCTATGCGTATAGTGACGTAGCGCCTGGCCACGCCCCATTTTCATGAGATGGAGATTTGTAATAGTTTTTAAGATACTAAACGTGCGAATAAGATTCTAATTTTTTGCAAATCCATTAATTTATACTTGCACTTTCGATTCATGAAATAAAAAAAAAATGCTGAACAAGCCCATTGACATATATTTTAAAACCGGTAATATCGCCTGTAGAGAAAAAAATTTCATATCATTGTGTTGGTGATCGAATTATGAACAACTTTCAAAATGTCCTTCCGTCTGTCCGTCCGTCCGTTCGTCCATCCGCCTGTCTGTCCATCTGTTCGATAACTTAAAAAATAAAAGTCCGATTGTATTGAAATTTGGACAGTAAGTTAGCTAAGGGAAGAACCCTATTGATTGATCAATGGATCAATAAATAGAAAAGTTATTAATTACTTAATTTAAAGTCTATTTTTTATATTTTGTAATTAAATAAAAAATGTTTGATGCTAATATTATTTACAAAAAAAACTGCGAAGAGTATCCAATAGAATGTGCAAAAATTATATAAAAAGTGGAGTAAATCGACGAAGAGTATAATGGTTTTAGCTTGTTTAAACATAGAATTGATGTGACTACATCACAATCTCCTTCTCTAAGAGTCCAGAAACTGGCGGAATCTGCAAGTATGAGATTCGACGAAGATTACAGGTGGTAATATTGGTAACTTCCCCGTTGAACAAAATTTAGTGTGACAGAAATATCACAAGACGCACAAAGTATTGAATATTCCAATGTGTTGTGTTCAAACAACTTACTTTGAATATACGTAAGCAACTTTTAGTTAGAAGTTTTATTATTAATTGATCGATTGATGGATTGATTGATTTGTCAGGGTAAGGTGGGCATTGCTACCGATTCCGGATATCCAATCTGGAGGTTCGTCCAACACGCAGCTCGATCGCCGGCCGAATGGCCAAATGTAGTCGCTCAGTAGTCTATTATTACATCCTTCACTCGCTGTGACATATTTATTCATGTCATGACTGGGCGGTTTGACCCAACCGCCCAACAGACGACTAAACCGCGTGCCGGAACAAACCTTGAATGTTTTATAAATCGCTGGACCGGCTGCATACGCTGGATTGGACATGGGACATGCTTGTTGACAGCAGCGAGGGCCACATGACGCATTGAGTAGGAATATATGGTGGGAAGTGTAGGTGTTTGTGAGATGCTTCTTTTTAGTTTCCATTTGCCATCATCGGATGGGAAGTGTGGGCGTTTGCGAGATGCCTCTTTTTATTTTCCATGCATCTTTTGTTTCCATCTGTCATCTCCTTATTTATTCTTCTTCTAAGTTTTCTGTTTCTTTTGTTTTTGAATCAGCAGTGTGCACCTCGTCTTGTCCGCTTGCGTCCATATATGGTTTCATGTTTCCCAGAAATCTGTGTTTTCATTTTAACGTCTTACATCAGTGAGTCCACTTCGATTGTCTGCCAAGACATACATACATTAGCTCACCGCAAGAAGCTTTTATTTATTAACCGTTCCACAGGTAAATACCATTTACGGTGGAAGTGCAAGAAAGAGCCCCGTCTCGCAGTAAAAAGTGCTTTACAGCTGGTTATGACAAGGAAGCCTGAGAGAATATCTTGTACACCCTGCACATTGGTTTGTTTTTGTAGTGATTAGTTTGAACTGCCGCTTTTCAGTTCTGGGAATTTTTCTGTTTCATTACCTTTGTTAAAGAAATAAACTAATACACTACCGAGTTGTAATTGTATCGGCGGTTGGGAGAGCGGCCAAAGAATATTTTTATTTTACTCTGTACATTGGTTTGTTTTCGTATTAATTAGTTTTAGTTCTTGAAATTTTATTATGTAGAAAAAATAGACTGACAAGTTGCAACCGACAAGTAATAATTATTTAACATTTATGTATTTATTTCTATGTGCGACAGAATAGATGGCGCTAGGAGCAGAGTTGTCTTCTAACACAAAGGTCAGCCTTACTAACGCCTTAGTTTTCGCTATTTTTAGTATCTTTCTTTACGCGTCTGACACATGGACTATTAAGGATGTGTTTGAAATGTTGATTTTTAGACGTTTGCTGCGAGTTCCCTGGGCACCTCATCGCAACATTTCGATTCACCAAGAAATACGCCCACAAAGTATTATTATTACATCGCGAGCAGATCTACAAGCGTCATGTGGGATCTTTTAGAAGATACCAGTGCTCTCCGCAAAGGATAGCAGTCTATTGAGTGTTGGTTTCATCCTACATTCCACACATCCTACAAATAGGGCTTTTTTTCAACCCCATTGTGTGAAGATGTTTGTTCAGAGGACAGTGTCCTGTTAATAAGCCTACTATCCGTCTCATTTTTTCTCTATCGAGCCCAAGCAGCCACTTAATGGTTGAGTCAGTCGAGGGCCCCTTTATATGGAGCCGCGACTGCATCATTCCAGCCCCCCCCCCCCACCACCACCTCCAATATCTCCACTCCATTAATAAAGGGGTTTTAAAATAAAATTTTGTTTCAGTGTGTGTATGAGAACAAAAATTCTCAAAACATTTTTGGATATCAACAACTCCCATTACCACCTCAGGGCCGATGATTTCAAATATTATATTATTAATATTAAGTGAGCAATTACATCTACTTCCTAGAGTGCAAACCTAATATCAAGACTTTTTTATTTTAAAGAGACTTGGATAGGAAATCTGGATGTGGAAGTCATTCCTTAGGCAGCGATTTCTAATATGTTTTTTAAATTTACGAATGGCGGGAGGAGGGAGGCATCAATTTGAATTTTTAGAACATTGCATTAGCTGACAAACCCGATTAGGTGTAGATATTTATAGTCCATGTTTATTTTACTGAAATAAATGTACTGTAGTCGCCACATAGGATGAGGCTGCTCCAAGATGAATCCCTCCTAAACATAACACCAATTGCCAGGCGGTCTCATCCTATTTGGCGACTACAGTATAGTAGACTACATATTTATAATGCACATAAAAAAATCAATGCGACGACCGAGCTAATATAAAGGGAGACCGGAGTTTGCTTTGTTTTTTTATAATTCACGAAATAAGAAATATAATGTATTACTTAATAGATAAAAACATGATTACTCTTATGTAAAGTATGTTCTGGAATGTTAAGATTATTAAGAAGATGACTAGAATGTCATTCCGAGGGAATAAATAAGCGGAGCCGTACTTTGGACGTATCTATCCATATCGCGAAGGACGGGCAATGCGTCCACCAATACGTACGATATTATCTTGACGCAAAGCAAAGTAGGATTTTTAAATTTACCAGAAGCGTCATTAAATTTCTGACGAAAACGCGATTTTTAAATTTCTAATATAATGTTGCTTATTCTAATGCAGCTCTGTAGGACATTGTCCTAAAATGGCGACTTTGATTTTAATGGCCTGTTTTTATGATCTTTTTTATGCGCATTAAATATGTGTAGTGAACTATACTATCTCATTGAAACATATTCTTTATCGGTTTTTGCAAACGGCAAAAAAAATAACTATGTATAACTAAAAGAAAAACTTTGTGTAAAAATATTAATCAAATCTTTGCATTCTTTCGATTACCTGAATTCTGGTTATGCTAGCAAATTAAAATCCTAAAATGAATTTGTCTAATTTTTTATTTGACAATTCTCATTCTAACACTAGCATCCACACAGTCCCCTACGGCCATGCAGATTAAACTAATATTTACATAACCCCCTACGATCATGAAGATTCTATACTATCTCATTGTACGAGATTATTTCAACATACTTATATAGCAATCAAATTTTGCGTGAGAAAAGTTTGCTATTTAATAAAGTAGTGACATTCTAGGTCAGATGTAGTTTATTATAATTTGGCACTATAAGTTTTATGTATATTTTCTTTAAATATCACACTGAGTGCATGCCATTTATTTTGTAGGAGTAAATTTTTTTGACAATTTGCCATGAATATAAATATTTATGTGTGCATACCTGCATATCTATCACAGCAGTAGACAGAAATTAATTGTATAAAGTGTTCGATAACTGACCTATATATTAAATTATCTGTTTGAAATCATACAATAGCAAAGCAAATGGTTCTACACAGAGTGATTCGTAAATAATTAGATATCGCAATAATGTCAACTACATTAGGTCAAGCTAAAATATAATGTTTAACCTAACTTTCCTTTATGCCATACAACTCTAAGGACAATAACCCCTCAAAATTTCTACTAAAATAAATTAAAAAAATTAAACTGTGACTAACAGATTTCCATTTTGGTACATAATTTAGACATGCTGCAAAGCTTAATTATGAAATAATTGGGGGTGAGAAACTCCTAAGATTTCATAGAATTTTTCATTTATTCGTCAATCTGCAATGGTTTCATTAATTTTAAGTTGCAGGATTTAATTTTAAATTTTTTTTATTTTCTGTACTTTTTATGAATATTGAAATTTTTTGAGGAAAACGCAAATAATTTAATCAGGGCTTTATTCAAAGATAATGTAAACCTCAAGTGCAGGTTATACCGTTTTACACTATGTAGATTACGAATATCCGTTATATCTGTCAATCCGTTGGCATTTATAAAACTATGATCGTAAACACTGAATTTGGTGGGTAGTTGACGGATGTTCTCTTACTGAAAAATGTACAGGGAGGATACCTAAAGACCAATATTTAACAAAAATATTGTGACAAATTACAATAATGTACAACAATATATACAACAATATTTACAAATATATATACAGCAATATATGCAACAATACATAATTGTCAAGGAAGAAATCTGCTATATATTTAATCAAAAATACAGAGGGTGTAAAAAATTATTAATGAAAAAAATGTGATTAAACAAGGCGTTGTTTTTTGGCATATAGTTAATACAACTATCTAGGGTGAACCTTACTATACTTTAGGTGAAAAATACAGATATGGTCAATTTAAGAAATAATTAATTGAGAAACAATGATGGAAAATGATATTTGAAATAGAAAACCTCCTATATTTAGTTAACAATGTTTAAAAGTGAATAGAATATACAGGGTGTCCCACAATTGAGTTCCCGGATGGGAACCTGCGATTATTGGGTTAATATTGAGCCCATATAACCCAACTTACCTTAGTCCAAAAAAGGCATCCCTGAGGAAGCACATCCTCTTAAAGTGAGTCACAGAATAAAAAAATTCTAATAATTTCCGTTATATTGAAGATAAAATTTTGAAATTTTGGTGGGAGCAGTACCTATCTCTATAAGTATTCTATGTAAACTTGATAACACCCAAATATCTTTTGCTTCTATATATTTTTTTTCATAATCATTAATATTTGACTGGCTATATTTTTTTATCAATCTGTAAAATTACAAAATACTTGAACATTTTTGCAGAGCATTGAAAGGGCTGCAAAAAAGGTACTCTCAATTTTTTTTTTTTAACCAAAATGCAAGAAATTATCGTCTATTCCTCTATTTGTATTTAACATTTATTTACAGTTCCATAAGAAAATTTTGTAATAACAGAAAAGTAGTTTATTCAACAAAAATTACGTTCATAACAAGTACTCCACATGATGTCCAACTGTTTTAGTACACAAATTAATACTTTTATAATTTTGTGTAACATCAACAAAAAATCAAAAATTATCGTTTTTTCCCTATAAGTTGTAGGTGCTTGTGAAACAGAAAACTTGTCGTGTTGTCATGACAATATAAAAATTAATTCATTAGTAATGTCAAAAAATAGCAAGTATATGTTTAATTTAAATTTATCTTCGATATAACGGAAATTATTGGAAACAAAATTTTTCTTCTGTTCCACTTTAAGAGGATGTACTTCCTCAGGGATGCATTTTTGGACCAAGGTAAGTTGGGTTATGTGGGACCAAAATGACCTCAGAAATTACAGGTTCCCGCCTGGGAACTCAATTCTGGGACACCCTGTATAGGCTACAATACTAGTTAGCTAATAGATAGGTGAAGATCTGTTGTTTGTATCAGTCAAATGTCAAATATTATTTCATACTTATTCATAGAAATTGTCTTGGTTTTGCATGAAACATCTTTATGAGTAGCTTTATGTTTTTCTGATGAGCTCCAGAATAAGGGCGAAAAACGTTTCAAAGGCTAAGCATTTCCAAGAAACAGAATGATATATTTCATGAAAATGTAATCCATTAGAATGAAAAATTTTCAAGACAAGGTGGGTAAATACAGGGTGTAATCAGTTTCATGTCATTAAAAAAAACTGGTAATGGGGACCGACTGGACAAACAAAAAACCTTTATGACTTTTCCCTCTAGGGGCACTTTGAAAAAAACTGACCTAGGTCTACCTTTTTAATACATATTTTTTTAAATATTAATGTAGAAAATAATTGAGAACCACTGCTTTTCTTGGTCAATGATCTTTTAGTTACCAATCACACAACTTTTAAATTGTCATAAAAAAGTGCAAAGGCCTTGGATCATCGACCGCCTTTGATGGACCGCCTCAACCGAACTGAGGCAATTATAAAGAGGTAAATAATTCGTTGTCTTTTCCTGCACAACTGTAAGCAAATAATGGCCGTAGAAGATTCAACAGAGCATTTCTTTACACGTGTGACTTTTAATTTGGAACAAAATATTGGTTTAATGTTTATAATTTAGAATATTTAAATGTGATTTATTAACGTTTGTAACATAAATGAGTGTCCTGGGTTAAAAGCTTACCACCTAAGTGAATTATTCGAAATCTGCAACTGTATCAATACACAGTTCGGTACGTCGAATTAAGGACATACCTACTCCGTTCAATACTAAACAATAAACTATCAACTAACGCTGTCAATAAAGAAAAATAAAAGAAAAACTTGGTCCAAAATCCAAAACGGAATACAAAAAGAACGAACAAGTAAGTTGTGTCTGTACGTAATCAAGAATTTAACAACTTGAACGGTAAAGTCAATAAAATGAATCTTCACTATAATACACAGCGACCCTAAATTCAAAAATAACAAAAACAACGGGTTGGACGTGTGTACACAACGAAACACCCACAGAAACTAAAATATTGCACAAGGGAGAGTCAGAGTATAGTTTTCTTCAGATCAGATCTACTAAACACTGAGAAAACGTCGACGTCTTTTATTTTATTTACCGCACCGCTAAAGACCGCCGACATTTTATAGCTATCTACACAAATATTAAGTATCGTAGGCAAAGACACGTGCGACGATCTAAACCTACCTCAATATACCAGCAGTTCTCAAAAGATTTTATTGAAAATTTGCGAAATTTTGGTTTATTTTTTTTCTCCAAAACTATAAGGTTTTTTTGTTTGTCTTGTCGTTCCCTACCACCAGTTTTTTTTAATGACATGAAACTAATTACGCCCTGTATATTCGTTTTAGGTGGTTGTTCTCATTTTTAACTAAATCTTCATGACCGTAGGGGGTTATGTAGATACTAGTTTAATCTACATGGTCGTAGGTGACTGTGTGGATGCTAGTGTTGAAATGATAATTTTCAAATAAGAAATTAGACAAATTTATTTTAAGATTTTAATTTGCTAGCATAACCAGAATTCAGGTTATCGAAAGAATGCAAAGATTTATTAATATTTTTATACATAGTTTTTCTTTGAGTTCACATAGACAGTTATTTTTTTCTGCTGTTTACAAAATCCTATAAAGAATATGTTTCAATACAATTAGTGAACAATATGCATAAATGACTGTGGAAATTAATATTTGGAATGTGGCTGACAGGAAGAAACATACTACAGTATTTGTAAAAAATATATACCTAACATAAAAATAATATTTGGAATATATTTATTTACCTTATACTTACAATGTAGAACAATATACCGAGTCGTTATCTTGAGAAAGTAACTAACTGAAAACTGATGTTCAAACGAATAAAATTACGTTCTTGTCAATGACAACACCTTTAATGTATTTTATTAATAATATAATCGATCCTAATACGAAATATATCTAGTATACCCTTTAGTAAAAATATATATAGGGTGATAATCCAATAGAAATATAATTAAGAAAAGAAGGAATGTTTTGTGTAAATATCTTTTACAGATTCTTTTCTTTAAATTTGTTCATTTGGAACTTCATTAATAGTAATATTATTCAACGAGCACGTAATAATGGCTATTACTCATATGGCTATTACTGTTTACGGCAAATTTTAAAAATAGGAACACATTATGGCATACTCTGAATGTATAGTTGACGAAATATATACAGCAGAATGAATGATTCCGTGTTCCTCAATCCACGCATTTCATCACAACACTACTATCACCTATTTGATTGTTTTTAAATTAATATGACATTTAATTTACCACTGTATAGAAAACGAGGAGTGACTAATAGCACACGACAAGAATTAACTATTGTTAAATTACGAAGTAACATTTTTCATATTCAGAAACTGAAGTTTCCAGGTCTTTGTTTGGTGTCTCCTCCTTCTGTTCGGGTTCATCCCAAGCTGAATATAGGCCTGTTATGTTTGTTTCCTTGTGTCTCTGTTTTTTGCTAATCTCATCCATTTTCCTCTCACCATGATCTTAATATGAAAAATTTATTTTTGTTAAATTACCCCACGTTCCTCTTGGTATTTCTTGCTGTTTAGTGTGTTCCTCTTTGTGTCCTCTTTCATTTATTCCATCTGCTACGAATTTCACTGTTAAATATCCTGTCTCATTGCCTCGTATCAAGTTCACCAATAAACATAAAATTGATTTTGCGAAATGCTCACATTTAACTTCGTGATGTCGGTTCTCTTTGCACAGTTTGATGGTGTAACTGAGATAGAATATTGGTCAATATTTTAGATTTCGATTGGATCTCGTCTTGGCTATTCATCATTTTGGTTTCGTTAAAGATCAGTTTCAGTCCCACCTTCTTGCAGTTTCTGCACAACTATTTCAACATGGTGTTTAGTTTTCCAAGTTCGGTACATAATTATATCAACATCGAGTCTTAAGTGGTTCAGGTACATGCCATGAATATTCCGTTCTTCCTTCTCTCCAGCTAATGATTTGAAAAAAGTCTCTAATATCAGTGTAAAAGATTTAAAACACGATTAACATCGCCCTATCGACCACCATTGTGGAGCAACATCTGTCCTGTTTTAAAAGCAATGTCTATTTCTATTAAAAAATTAGCTGTCTCATAAATATTCTTGATTAAATCGATTGCAGCACCGTCCATTGATGTTAATAAGACTCAAGTTTCCATGCTGTCAAACTTTATGGTAAACTATATGTCCAAGTGTAACGGAAAATTGTATTCCAATTTATTCTATAAGTATTCGGATTGTTTGTAAATGGTCTATAAGAACGAATACTTTTCAGAACCAAGCTTGTTCCATGGCCCAGCAGCTTGGTTGCCAATCGGTTGGTTATGATATTTATAAGTAATTTGTATAGATGGTACAGTAGACTTATGAACGCATAAAATATGAAGAACTACCAACGGGTCGTCTTCAATATTTTTATTATGTCTCTCTTGTGGAGAAGGATTACTTATGCGTTTCTCCAGGACTTACGTATTTTGACTTCCATTAGAAATTTGTTTAATAACCTCGTTAAATCCCTTTCAAGGATGTTCCCCTTCGTTTTCAGTCTTTGTAGGGTTAGATGATATTCACCTGGGATCTTTCTAGTTTCCATTCACTTGAGGGTAACTCTAGTTTAGGATGAAGTTATTTTGGCGAAATCTTCAGAGCTTGCATTTAAAATGTATTTGGTGAAACCTCTAGGTCTTTGCATAGTTAGATATTCTGTAATAAAATGTTACATCTCTTTAACACTTCCGACTAGTTTCCTATAGTTTACAGAATCTATCTGATGCTGTAAGATCTTAGACCTGTAATCTCTGTCAGCATTAAATTCGTTTAACACGGAGACGTCTTTGTATTAATTGTCACATTGTGTATCTAATGACGACGTAAAAAAGTGAGACATTAAAAGAGAAATATTAATGATTTTTGTTTCAGCGACCAGAAGCCTTAGAATTAAATTATGCTGTTATGCATATATTAGTGCTATCGAAGAAATTGTGATATATCATAAAATATTTTCATTTCTATTGCACTCTCAGCTAACATTATTTATAATCCTCTAGGTAAAATACGTAATACATGGTGTAAAGAAAAATATTTAACTAAGAAATGACAGCACAATTATTTTGGGAATAAATATGTTTCCCCGAAAATATGTAGTTCGGTCTTTTATCGTGACATTTTTATAATTTTGCGAAATGTTATAGTATAAACAAAACAGCAGCTAAATGACAACTAAATGGACCACATCTTTTTATAGGTAGCCGGTGTTTATCATAACAGTTAACAGAATATACTGGACTTTATTCGTTTGAAGTTTAGTGAGCTCGTCTAGGTTCTAACTAACGTTCTGTCTAGCGTTTGGGTTAGTTTTGGCACACAAACACACCCACAAATTCATATATAAATTAATTTGGGATTTGTTAGAAATACAAAACCGGATATTCATACATTAAAACGGAAATTATAACGTTCCTTTAACAGCACTGTCATACAGTGACTTGCATTTTACGTTTTACATTCATCTGGCAGTTAGAATCGGGGTGAAACTACACATTTCACTGCAGTAAGTGTACGGGTGTTGATCATTATTTTCTAATGTATAAATGTAGCGACTAAAGTTCGAGTGCCTTTGGTTGCAAATAACCTAATTTAAATCCAGACACATGGATGAAACGAGCAGAGATTGCAGTCGGGCTTCGATTACTTATCTGATATTTTACGTCAATTACCACACAATTTATTCTTATGTGGTGCCACTGAGATTAAGTACATAATCCATCTTGCCTATTTCTTCCCAATAGGTGCTCGGAGGGGGGGGGTTACAACACCGACTGTAACCAATATTCGTTTTATAATAATTTTATTACAAAATGTTTTAAAGTAAAATTGATATATTACCAAATCTACGTTAAGTTCATGCTTAGCAGACACACCGTATATTTAAAAGTGAATTATATATTATTTGTTTGCTTATAGTAATGAAACATATTCTTTATAGGATTTTGCAAACAGCGGAAAGAAAAATGATCTATGAGAACTATATGTAGAAATATTAATGAAATCTTTGCATTCTTTCGATACCTGACTTCTGCTTATGCTAGCAAGTAAAATTCTGAAATAAATTTGTCCAATTTCTTATTTGACATTCTCATTATAACAATAGGATCCAACATAGCCCCTTACTTCTAAGCAAATTAAACTAGTATCTACATGACCCACTACGGTATGTAAATTCAATAAAAATGAGAATAAAGGCCTGAAATTAATAAATTTATTTACCTTGTCTTTAATTTTTTTTTCATTTTGATGGATTAATGAAATCTTGGATTCTTTCGATAACCTGACTTGGAAATTTGTCCAATTTCTTATTTGACATTATCTTGTTTGCAAAATCCTATAAAGAATATGTTTCATTATTATAAGCAAACAAATAATAAATAATTCACTTTTAAACGTGGAAGTATAGTATTCGTAAAAAAAAATATATTTTTTCTTGGTGAAATAGGTTTATAATGTCATGAAACGTCGAGATTTTAAATTTAAGCGAAAAAAATTCTGTCTGTCTATTAGTCTCTAATTTTTTTGGTGCGCACGTTTTCTCTGGAACGATTCAAGATATTGACTTGAAATTTTATGTACATATGTACTATAATGATATCTGAAATTGGATTGTTTTTGAACTTATCCGGTGAAAGGTTGGGGGTGTAAATATGGGAAAATAAGTGAAGCCAGCTGATAAGGGTACAAAAATTTGGAATTTGGTGCATATGCTAGAGGACAAGGCCTCAGATTTGTTAATAATATTTCTATGCCCGCCGCACCAGCCTCACTCCATTGGGGTTGAAAAAATAAAATTAAAATTTTTCACTTAAATTTTGGTGCGCATATACAATATATCGACATCTGGAACTAGATTATATTTTGAGATGGTTTCGTTGAAGGGGTGGGGGTAAGGAGACGTAAATAGGCGGAAATGAGTAACGCAAGCTGATAAGAGTACAGAAACTTGAGATTTGAGGCCAAGGTCTCAGCTCTCTTTATAATACTGGATGAAAAATCTGGATGTGGAAGTAGCGATTCAGTGGGCAGCGGTTTTTTAATTAATATTGTTACTGTTATTGTTAATATTGTTATATAACTGTGTTGTACTTAGCATTTTGACTTGCGATAAGTTAATATACTTGCATAATAAGATCAAATATATTTGGTAGCCCTCACTTAGAAAGTACACTATTGATTATTGAAATATTTATAACTATGTCCCGATGATGCCAACATGGTTAACGAAGCAAGCGTCGAGTCATAGTATTCAAGTGTTTTGGTGATTGTGAAAATAACTTCAGAGTTAGTGGCTCACCAATGACTCCAATTTCCTCCACGGATAAAGTCGTATATTTATTAGCCTCTAAGTTTTCTTCGTCTTATTCACAGCATCTCGGTAGACGTTTTGTAATTGATACAATATTCTAGTCGGCCTTCCTTTATTGCATAGCACGTCCGTCAGCGTCACGCCATTTGTCCCGGCTGCCCGTACACAGTCGAACCAAAGCTCTCTTCTGTCAGCTCCATGGTGTCATCAGCTTAATAGTGGCATCTGCCCAATGAGGTGGGCATCCACCTTCTGCCATTTGGTTTTCCCTAGACCATCAATTGATCCATATTATCCACTCTCTGCTTGATACGGCCAAATAATGCATCTTAGTAATAAGTTGGAAATGAGCGTCTTGTTTATTGCATTTCAGAATAATAATAGAGCTAATTTTTCTTCTGTGTAATTTTTGTTCTGTAATACTAGTTTACACCATCGCCTACATATATTTCCATGTGAAAAATAACATTGATCATAATCAATATTATTTTTAAAATGTAATATCGATTCTGCTAATCTTGTTATGTTTTAAGTCGGTCGTATCTAATATTCTTGATAATCAAGGCAAGTCGTCGCCATCTATATAAATTTCCAATGACTTGGATAGATTAAATCAGTATTTACTGTTAGACAAAACATACGAATTTACTGAGTCACAAGTTTCCATACATTAATTATGTGTGGCCGGTGCACAGTGGGGCCGAACCGAACTTGTTCAGACAAATTAACTTTCTGAAGGCACTTTATGGCCAAACGAGCTGATTTAAAAAATAATAATTCAGAGCCAAATTTCTAATAGATCACTCCAGGTGAAATTTTAATTTTCATAATAAATTTCGCAATAAAAACTGTTTAATGTTTTTTTTAAATACACCTTTCAGGTAATGTTTAACATTTTGAATTGAATTTTGGTCAATATTGATACTAATTGACCTTCATCATTCCTGTAAAAAGGCAAAGAGACATACTCCTTGAGAAATGATGTTTTGAAATTTTAGTAATTAAACGTTAATTGCGAAATAACATAAGTAAAGGTTGTTCTTCTAAAACGGCCACTTCCGAGGAGAAACTCAAAGATAGAAATAGAGGATTTCTTCGTTGAATCAGCGTTCTGGTAAAGAAACTCCGTGATTTTATATTTTGACAGCAGATTTGGCAGCTGTCAAGCATTAATATTTTATACTGACATTGAATTCTTGATACGAATTCTCAAGAGCCCCTAAATAAGGTTTTTGTTCCTAATAGTCCAGTCGGCAAAGTAAAATATACTTACACAGGAAAGTTGGCAAAAAATGTTGTCTGAGATTTTCCTTCCGTAACTGTTAGTGCGAGGAATAAACATCACAAAACCACAAAAATCAGTTCTGGGAGTGCATCGAAACGCCCCCAAAAAACCACCCCTTCGGCGAAAATAACATTGTTTTACTGATAACTCGTTAAAGTAAACTTCATATTTCTAAGTCAGATAAAAAATTTCAAAGCTTTGCCGCCTATTACCACTAGGATAGAGCGGGGCATGGATTAAAATAAGAAATTAAGGGAAACTCGCCAGTATCAGTTATAATTTCTAATAATTACGCCACTAACGGTCACTACTGTTTACTTAATTTGTTACACACATACATAATGCTGTAAACGTGCAAGCAGAACGGCACAGATATTAAGCAGAGACGGACCACAGTCTTCCGCGATATTTCGAACGAGTTGTGTTATATTTAGAAATTTCAGAACGGTCTATCTATAGAATAATTAGGTACCACAACCTAATCGAAAAGTTAGATCGGATAAGGGGCAAGCACGAGCATTAGATTCGTCTATGGTGAAATTGTTAAGAGATTTAATTTATAGCAAGTATATGGCAAATGAGGTACCAACGGTGGAATCAATACATATGGAACTGAAAACAAATGGTGCAGTGTCAGTTAGTCAAGCAACACTTCGGCGCTGGATAATAAAGATAGGATTTAGGTTCAAGATTATGAATAAAAGGGCAGGTATTATGGAAAGCTTCGGATTTGTGCAGTGGCGTAATGAATATTTGGAAAATACAAAAAAATTTCGAAATGAACAACGACCTATTTATTATTTAGATGAAACTTGGTATGATACCCATGATACAGTGAAAAAAGGCTCGATAGATGGTTCAAAGAAATGTAAAGTTGATATGCCTGCAAATAAAGGAACCAGATTAGTAATTGTACATTGTGGATCAGAAAATGGATGGGTGCATAATAGTCTCAAATTAAATGGGAAAAAAAATGGAAGAGTTGACAATCACCAAAACATGACTGCGGATATTTTTGAAGCATGGTTTCAGACTTCATTGCTACCAAATATAGACAAAAACAGCTCAATTGTTTTAGACAATGCTTCGTATCATTCGCGACAAATTGAGAAAATACCAAATACGGGAACAAAGAAAAAAAATGTTCAAGAATTTCTCCGAAAGCATAATTTGGAATTTGAAGAAAATTTTAGCAAGAAAGATCTTTTGGAAATTGTTAAGAAGCAAAACTTCCCAAAAGAATATTTGATTGATAGCATGACTAAAGTTCAAGGACACATAGTTTTACGGTTACCCTCATATTTTTGCATTTTTAACCCGATAGAACTAATATGGAGTCAGCTGAAAACAAGTATTCGCAAAAATAACACCTTCCCCGCATTTGATGCCAAAGTAGCTGAACTTATTAAAGCTAAAGTGGGAGAAATATCACCAATAATTTGATAATTATTTATTTGTTTCTTTTTCAGAACTGAAAATATTTATTTTATAGTTATTTATTTGCCGCCCAGAACTGAATTTATTTATTCCAATTATTTGTTTATTTTCTAGAATTTCATTTATTTATTTAATCTGGGTTAATTAGATTACGGGTTATTGACGTAAATTCAATATTTTCCTTATTTAATGAATTTAAAAATTTACTTTATTTCTTTGATCTATTTTAATAATATCGATAACCTTAACTCTGAACCCACATTTTTTGGCAAGGAATTGCTCGTACCTCCTCGTGGTCCTTGCTGGGCAACAATAATAATTCGATAGGTATATTAAATTATTATTGGCGAAACTGAGCAACAAAAGAATATTTGGTATAATTTTAATTTAGACTAATAAAATTCATCAATGCTCCACTAAAATATAAAGTATTATTCCTATCTTAACACAAGCAAAACAGAATAATTTTTCTAAATTTATCATTATCACTGTAACAAATAACTATTTATTTATCAACCATTAAATTAATTAGATTGTAACTCACGGCACAATAATTTTAAGTACGGTCCTGAGCCGCTATAAATTACTTCGGCTTTGACACTATTATGGCCGAGTTTTATGGCTTTTTTTTGTGTCTCGCGCCGTGTTCACTCCTTTGTCAGGAATTTTTTATTTGACTTAGAAATATGAAGTTCACTTTAACCGTTGAAGATATAAAAAAAATTGTTCATCGTAAAAAAGAAAGCTTGTACTAATTGCCTAAAAAAAGTCTTCTTGTAATTTTCTTGTATATGCCACGGTTTTCGAAAAAATCGATATTGACAAAAATTGAAAAAAATGTATTTTTAATGCGCGTGAATTCTCGTTTATTTGAAATTTTTTGCACGTGGCCTATTAGTATATAAAAATAACAATATAATATACTTATCTCTTGATTTCTTGTGCTATTCACAGGCCCATAAAAAATAACTGACCGTAATATAAGTTATAAATGCATTATCCTTTAGTTCAAGGTAGTACTTCAATGCAGAAAAAGTTAGGAATAAAAATATTCACATTTACAAATTTAGCAGCAAGTTAGTTAGCCAGAAAAAAATCCAAAAAAGGCTGCATATTCAATTTTTTGATATTTTCTTAATACAATTTTTTAACTATTAAATGATTAGATACAATAGTTACATGACATAAAATTTAAGAAAAAAATGTTGACCCAAATTTTCAAGATGTTTGGGTCCTTTTTTATTTTTAGGAAACAATAAAAAATTGGTCGAAATTTGGCTAACTTCAACATGCTGGTAAATTTGTAAATGTAAATATTGTTATTCCTAACTTTTTCTGCATTTAAGTACTACCTTGAACTAAAAGATAATGCATTTATAACTTATATTAAAGTCAGTTATTTTTTGAAACATAAAAGAGTATTTTATATCCCCTTTAAAACCCATTTATATTTTTCTTCCTATCATGCTTGGTTTTCGATCAATTCAATTTTTTTCAATATCGATTTTCTCGAAAACCATGACCTATACAAGAAAATGACAAGAGGACTTTTTTTTAGGTAATTAATTAAGCTTTTCTTGTGATGAGCAATTTTTTTATATCTTCAACGGTTAACAAGTTATCAGTAAATAAGTTTTTTTCCACCGAATGGGTAGCTTTTGGGGGGTTGCTTTTTGTGGTATTGTGATGTATAATCCCTCCACTAACAGTTATTGAAAGAAAATCTCAGATAACATTTTTTGTTATGGAAATCTTTATAATTATTGAACTACAATCCAGACACCATTGTTCGAAAAATACACAGATTTTGTATTTTGACAGCAGGTAGACAGCTGCCAACTACTAAAATTAATGAAAATTTTAAAATTCCGCCAGGAGGGATTATTGAGGAATTTGGTTCTAAGTATTTATAAAAATTAATCAGCTCGTTTGACCACAAAGTGCCTTCAGAAAGTGAATTTACCTGAAAAAGTTTGGATTGGCCCCACTGTGCGGTGCCATACGATGCGTCGAATACCATCCAACATTGAACACATGATAGTTTGTCGCATCGTGTGGCCGTTCTTCAAACAAAGAGAGAAACTATCATCTGTCTGGCTTATGGAATATTACGTTTAATCTGTACTCAGTATCAAACCTTATGTTACGACGTCTGACTAAGTGTACCACAAGGCTCAATTATTGGACCATCATTATTATAATATATATATTATTGCGATCTTCACAAAGCATGTTATTAAGAATGTACTGGACATAACTTTCTAAATTTGAACATTACATTCACTATAAAAACACAGCATACAATTTGATACTAGTACACAGGGTGTACTATTTTATACGAGTATATAGAGCACCTCACCTTGGGGCTATCTTTGACCAAATGCTGTATTTTATGGAATACTGCAGCAGAATTATTGTCATTCATTGACAGTTACGAGTTAACAAGAAATACAAGAACGCAATATCGCTTTGTTCAATAATATCCCAATTTGTAGGTCTAAAGCCACTGTGAAATTAGTATTTGAAGATGATTAAAAGATTTAGTTACCGCCTGATTTGATTAACGAATGATGAGGCGAATTTAGTTTTTGACTAGAGGTGTTTAAATGTTTATAGAAACTACTTAACAGCGTGTGTAACAAAATATGCACAGACTTAAAGTCGACTTATAATACTTACAATATAAATGGAAAGAAAATTATAAATAAAAAGAGTCGTAACTTTTATATGTTCAACTTTAGTAAATTTTATACATATAATAGATAAACTTATACCATTTGGTTGAAGAGATGTTCGATTTTAAATTTCTACAGTTTATAGCGCTGTTTTAGTTTTCGTTGTCTCCATTAAATCCCTTTATATTTTTATATTTTTCAATTATAATATTTTAGTGAAACTATTTTTCTCTGCAAAAAACAAAACATGTATTACTTGATAGTTTTCATTATATCATATCGTAAATTATAAACGAGTATTAATATATTTTTTCTAGGTATTATATGTCTATATATAAAAAAAGAACATTTCTAAGTTGTCCAGATATGTTGCTCTATTAAAGTCATCAGATAAGGAAGTGTTAATTATTTTTTGTAATAATATGTATTATGTCTTGAAAATATATTAGGAGACCTAAATTGGAACAAGTTGGTTTATGTTATAAGTCAGTTGTTGGTAGAATTAACAAATAAAAATTTGCTACTAGAAACTGCTTAATTCACTGAAATATGCAAAAATAGAAACGCGCGTCCAATACAGCGTTCTCAGAGCAATTCTCATTGTGCCTGCGTCACAGCAGGTATTTATTTCCGATACAATAGTCCCAACCAAGGGAGAAAATGTATATACCTGGTGTACACTATTGACTAGTGGAAGGGAAATTAGAGGGTGTCTAAATTTTTCGTAAAATATGTTTCACAATCAGGGAAGAGTGGATTGATCATGTAAAGCACAAGCTCATCTCATACACGCCGGAAGAAGCAGGACGAGAAGGTATTTTTAAAATATTTTCCTCATAAATACCTAAGTGCAATCAATACGTATGTCAAGTTTGAAAAAAATCGTGCATTATTTATATTTCCAACCCTTATAACTCAGCCCCAGGGGTTGATATTTTTTTTCTTATTTTTCTCATAGAAATTTAGGTGTCAAAAGTACGTAAGCTGAGTTTCAAAAATATCGAAGATTGTTTATACTTTCAACCCCTATATCTCACTCCCAAAGGGTGTCAATTTTTTTACTATATTTTCCTTAATAACCTAGGCACAATAAGCACATTTGTAGAGTTTCGAATATTGGCCAGAAATTTTGGAATCTAGCCCATTGTGCGCTGGGATGTACACTTCCAGACTTTCCACGTCTTTGGGTCTGGGGCCCATTACCTATTTTTCCCGGAGGGCCCTTGCGCTCACAATCCGACACTGGCTACTACTCTGTGGATGTCTGGCTGTCTCCGACCAGGTCTTGGTTTTGCAACGAATTTTTATGTTTACCATAAATTTGTTGTTAATGATGATACAGTAATAAGACAAAGTTCGATCCAACTGAAACATGGGCAGGTGACGAGCATCTAGCCAACCAATTACCATAAACCAAAAATGTATCTAAAATTAATTTATTCTCTTAAAACCATGAACAGTGTCCTATAGAATGTTCAATAATTATACCAAAATCGACAAAGAATATAATGTTTACATCTAGTGTTTATTATGTAGGAATACTGTTTATCCATCTCATATTTTATCCGCATGAACAATTCAGGTAATTTAAAACCCATTTGTTATGCACCGTGTGTTATATGAAAACTATACTTTTTATGAGATGTACCATTAGGTAGCTATGTATTTTGAAAATGATTAATTGTCTTAATAAAATGCTGTTTTTCGACTGTTGATTTTCCGCATGGCCAACTGGCACGCGAGTTAAATTGAAGAACGAGTATCGGAAAAGAATTGTAAATAGACCATCTGACATAAGTGCGAACGTGTTAATTTTAATAACTACGGGGTGGCTTTTTAAGGCACTAATTTCGGATAATAAGGAGGCTTCAAGTTTCACCTACATATTTATTTTGTCCGTTTGTGATTGCTGACTGGTGTTTGCTTGTTTGTCCAATTAGATCAGTGGAATTAAAATGGACTTCCATGTCACTCGATATATCTCGAAGTAGAAAGAATGTGTGAGTACTTTTCAGGTTATACAATTTAAGTAAATCAATTATAAAAAAATAGTTGAAATTTCGATGAGAATGTATTTTGACTTTTCACCGCGTACGTAACGAGAACAACAAAAATATACTGGACAGTTTTTAGCGAATTCTCTAGCCATAAGTGTCAGCGCGCAAGAAAAATAGTGCACTACTCTTCTAGAAATCGATGCATATCGATTTCATTAAAAATTAGTAAATAAATTAAGTCTTCGAAAAATTTGAAAAAAATCAAGGAGCTTGTAGATTTTTTGGATTAATTTTAGGCACTTTTAGAATTTTGGCGATGCTAAGCCTTTTATCGTCTTCGTTCTTAAGCTTTGCTGTTAAATATCAGCTGTTACATAAAAATCTAAAAATTGCTGATATTTATACTTATGTAGACATTCTTGCTTGCTCTACATGATGGCATCTTTTATTTTTCTATATATAACAAATATTAAAAACTATAATTTTTTCACTACTATTGGAGGTGAAAATGTTATCGAAATTAAAAGAAATTCTTTTGGTATTTGACAGCGAGGAATTCGATTTTTAATTTTTTTAAATATTTGTTTATTTAAAAACTGTTCACAGAAAATGTATTTTTCGCAAAATATGCGAGATACAAAAAAATTGTAAACAATTTTTTTTGGATTTTTAGTATTATTCCAGTAGCAGTTAAAAAAAATCGGTAAAACACAGAACTTCCCTAATTATTTATACGGGGCGTTGGCTCTCAAAATGTATGAATTAAAGAACGACATAATAATATAAGAACAATAATCGGAATGTAGTTGTCACTATTATTACAAAGAGAACCTGATAACTTTTGATTAATACAATATACAGAGTAGTCATCTAATAGCAGAAAATACATATTAAATATGGAAGGTTTGCGAAACCTTTACGAATGTCCACCATGTTTCTTAGGATGACCACCCTCTATATTTTTCATTAAAACTATAATAGGTATCCTCCTTGTCAATTGTGTTTACTATATGCCCAATCATGGTAGAAATATGCACAGGTATGCTGTTGCGCAGCTTTTGCAGTGATATGCTTTGGAACCAACGGGAACCATATTGATAATCGGACCAATAGCGTTTCGTGCGCATATTTCAAATAATATAGTGTATTCTTTTGTATAAAAGGAGTGATTCCACATACCATTTAAAAACAGATGCTTCATTTTGGAAATAAGGTTAAAATTTGACGAACTATTTGGAAACATTTTAGAATGGTTTTGAATAATAATGTAAGATTGTAGATACATACATTTCAACATTAATGTAGCAAATTTTCATTGTAATTTTAATGTTTTTTTTTACTACCGTGTAGTTATGGATATGCAAGACATTCTTTGTAAAAAATATGGTAAAAAGGTACTTCTTTGATGCAGTATATAGGTATATATTTTATATGATCTATTTCGACGATTTAAAGAGTTTATAGGTTAAGTTATCAATACTAAAAAAATTAACGTATATGTATAGTTCTATATAATCAATATTTATCAAAGGGTTCATGAATACTATATGAGTTTTTAGTATGATTTTATGATAAATGTCAATTTTTTAATATAAAGAATATATTTTTATACAAGTTATTTGTATATACAACAACATTAATCTTTTTAGTTACAAATGCTATCGTCATAGTAAATTTTAACCAATATTTACGAAAAATACATACACTACAGGTAATATAACTTCTAATTGTATTGACACCTTGTGAGGGTATACCGGACAGTCACACAAGAAATCATACACTCGTTTTATTTCATACTTTTATTTTATAACAAAATAAACATACTATAATTAATAAATAAAATAAGTATTATACTGAGACTTTTTACAACATATAGTGTATATTATAGAGTATCTTGACAAGAGACGTAAGCGTCATTAATCAAATTTTACAGAATAAAATCTAAACCCTCCTACAGTTTTAGACATCCTAAATGTATGTATCATACTACATATTAACTTTTCTTTGAAATTAAACGATATGCATGAATATGTTTACTAGTTCTTACTTTTTCCTTTGTACGTTATATCTTCGAGAATGATTCTTGCCAAATTTTCTATAGGTACTGCATGAGGCAGAAGGACACGGATATTCGTTGGAGAATAGTTTTCAACATTTTTGAGATACCTACTCTGGAGTCGCTTTAAAATCTGCCCTCTTAAAATGCACTGAACAAATGCGAGCTGTAAAAAAAACTATTTTTATTTCTGACCACATTTGTGTTAAATAACAAATGCAAACTTTTGTATCATAAATAGGTACATCTTTTACTAATACATATTTTGTAATTGTAAATAAGCCAATAATGTATTAAATAATTATTGTTTTTATAATTACCGTTTTTGAAATGATCAGGTTTTACATGACAAATTTATAACCATTTTCTCGATATTCTTCATTTTTTGGGAACCGAAAGAATATTACATTTCTTTCAGTTGAAGTTCCACTCCTATTTTTGCAACTGTTTATAAGTACTGCAATCAACCATGTCTTAAGTTTATTATAAATAACCGTTTCTTTTTTAACCTCACAAATATCACACCATAGAGAAACCAAACACAAAAATGATATTATGCAGTTACGCACCCTAACACGGCTTTACACCTCGTTGCAGGGGTACAATGTTGAGGGATAACATTATAGAAATTTGAAATATGTGTAATATCACAGAATATTAGGATTCTCTGTCAATATACTGTGATATATCATTCCAATATGGTTCCCGTTGGTTCCATGTGCAGAAAAGTAAAATTCTGGTAGCTCGGACGAGCATACCTTGTATATATTTCTACCATGTGCCCAGTGTTATTGCCATCTGTCAGATTTCTACTTCCACATCCACGTAGTGGAGTGGAAATATAGTAATCGTAATGGAAATCAGTTTTTTACTTTCCTCGCATAAAGAATGGAAGTATTGTATTCGAGAAAAAAATCACCCTCCGAGATTTTTTCGAATTTTCACGTTTCAAATCATGTAGATTACGAAAATACAGATTTTTCAATTCCGTCAGTCTGTCCGTCTGTCCATTAAAAAGTGCTTCATTCTTTTTTTGTGTAATTTGACTGTATAGTTACCATTTTCAGAAATAGGCACCATTTAAAAAATTCGGTAAGTTTAAAAAAAAATTATTTCAATTTTTTGGGGGAGAGAATCGCTGTAAAATATTAAAAGTCGTATTTTTGAAACATCGATTACCTGCATATTTCAATCCAAAAAAAAAAATGTGAAAGAATTCAATTTATTTTTAAACGTTTTTTTTTGCATTGAATAATTCATATAAGAAAGTGAAAGACGTGTAGAGCGTAACATAATGTAAGTAAAAAAATCGGCATTTTTTTAAATATCCGTAGGACAGCTAATATTTAACTGCAACATCGGAAAACATGTAAACTAATCATCGTACGATAGAAGAATAAATGGTTCCCTACCGCAATCAAATGTTTATTTTGATTTGGCGTTTATGATAATATGCAAAAATATACCTCGATCAAAGCTAAACAGGGCCGTCGAGAGAGAATCAGGGCCCGGGGGCTAGTAACATACAACTCTCACCAATCTTCGATATAAAATTTCGAAAAGTGGGGGGTTGCATTCCTCATAATAAGCTATTTAACTTAATAAAAATTTCGAAAAGCGGGGGGTGATATTCCTTAAAATATTTCCTCACTCGAAATTCTCAATCTCATATTTATTTCATTATCAAAAATACAAGTCATTCGGAACTCATTAAACTATGCCTCTCTCATTGCGCCCAATACAAATGCTTCTCTAACTTCGAATAAAACCCAGGCCCCCCTCGAAACCGCCGGGCCCCCTCAAAAATCTCCGGGCCCGGGGGGGGGGGGGAACACACCTTCGACCCCTATCCTCTCTCGTCAGGCCTAAAACTAAATAATTAAAATTTTAAATAATTTCTCCAAAAACATACTGTGGAATAAAATATACCGAACATATAGATATTTCGCAAATATTTTTCACTAAAATTTATAAAAAACAGTGGAAAATATGAGAAACTATTTACAAGAGGACTGTTTTTGGCTTTCGATAGAAGAAGCAACTGGTTCTTTCGGTCGGAACAACAAACGACAAATATTACTTTTTATTTCTGATTCTGTAGCTTATATGCATATATGCTCAAAGCGAGGCGGCAACCAAAGTCTACATATATGCAGTTACTACACATAACTTTTTCGCTCATAACTTACATCAACTAAGTGAATATTATTATCTAAAATTATATATGGTTGAAATAAAGTTTGAAAACGATGATGAAGTTATCGGGAATATAAAAAGAATCTTTAAAAATGAAATATTTTTAACAGCAATATCCTGGCTTACAACTACCACCGCAGTATACAACAACACGAATCGCTGCTGCGTGTTACTAAGCAGATTATTTTGAAAGTATTCAAGAAATAAATAACACTTTACCGAACAAACATAGTGCTAGAAACAAGCCCTAGACTTGTGTTTGTAGCTTAACCAGAAAAAGAATCTTATTTTCATTATTAGTAATTTTAAAATTAGTTTCGAAGCAATCCCTTGAGAATCCTAAGCTATCAGCCAATGAATCATACAAAAAATAGAAAATGTGCAAGGAACGGGTGTGTCGGGTAGCTTGGTAGAAAAGCTAAAGTAAACATTTTCATTAATTTTAAACAGAAATAATTAGTACTGATCTAAAAACATCGAATATGATGAATAAGGAACATTTCTAAAATAATTACAGTAATTTTCTAGCCAAGAGATATTTTTTCAGGAAGTACTTAATTCCAAAAGCAGTTTAAAATTAATATACACGTAACATTTATTACATTTAACTTTAAGTGTTTTTATTCTACCATCTTAGTACGGACCTGGAATAGCGATCAAATGTCCGATCACTGGTGTTGACATTTTCCTGATTGAGGCATCATCCCGTGTTCTCATTAATATTCCATGCATCTACGAAATTCCACGCGGATATTAAAAATATAATAATTAATTTTATCCGCACTATAGTTTAGAATAACCATTACTGAAGAATATTGTCGTAAATCACTTTATAAAATAGAAAACAGAAAAAAAACGTTTTAGCTAGACTAGAATCTCCAAAAATACTTCCCCATCTTATTAAATACGTTTCCACTTCCATCTATTTATAGAGGAACCAACATAGTTCTCTAATTTCTTTTCTGTTACATATTATTAACTCGAAAATATTTCAGCAAAAACACGCAATAGTATGTGGGAAATATAAATAAATGTATAAATATTATTTTATTTGAACTACTATAGAGTTACAATTTTTTAATAACTTTTCTATAAAATAAAACATATTCTGCAATTCTCTTGGTACAGCTGTTTCATTTGCTTTTGTTAAGAAAGGGTTATGATAACTCTAGAACTGATATATAAAAAACTATAAAATTCTTAGAATTAATGAAACTCCAAATAATTCTTCTAACAAACTGTTTTCTTCATGCACTTCAAATATTGAACACCAACTAAAATGCCAGCTTATATTTGTTTCCTTAGGAATATGTAGATATTCAGAAATTATATTAGTTTTCGCAGACAGTCAACGTCAGTCAAGAAACTCAAAATTGTACCGTAAAAAAATGTGTTCCTGCCTCTTCACTGTTTTATGTAATATCGCTAGGAGCAAAATTTGTGTGATATTTTCAAACTTTCAAATAATTACAAATTGATCTTAGAATAGTTTGCAAATAATTAACACATTTTTAGAATAATGATTCTATGCAGTTTATACATTTACGTTATTTTAATGTTTGTACAATCTTGAAAATTATATTAACTAAATAATTTTGAAGGAGCGGAGCTGGATAAGCATACGAAAATTGCCCTACAACGAAATGAATTCTTATGTCAAGTATTCAATAGCCCTTGGCCTAAGGTTTTTATTTGCCAATTTTTAATCCGATAGTCGCCACATTGAAATCAATATGGCGGATACCGTGAATTTATTTTTTTTTCGCTTACTATGTTCATGAAAAATCTGAAAAGGTCAGTGTTTCTAACAAACATGATTTACTTTCGATATATTTTAAAAAATTTTACAAAAAAAATATTTTTAACTTCAAGCACAATGCATTTCTATTAAAAAAAATAATAATGTGGTTCCAGGAACCAAAACAAAACAATCGCCGATAATTTGTACTGCATCTCTATCGACTTTTTGCGACAAGGTAGGAAGTTTAATACCAAAAAGTTTGTTATTCTCTATGGGCAAGTAAAATGCATGAATTGACTGATGCCTATATGTACCTTTTTTTAGTCGAAATCAGGAGAAACCAACACTACGTGTTTTTAATATGATTACTACCTATGAATAATCGTTCATATTATTCATAAGTTCGTTTATTCTCGTCTAATTAATGAAAACACTATTCACGAATACTTCGAACAGGAAAAAACACATATGTTTCAAAACGGCATGTAACATTAAAAATGATCTCGACACCATGGTGCTTTCTTACAATACAGTTTTATGATTGATAAAAATTGTCTCTTCCTTATATAGTAGTAGTTTTTAAAATATTATCTAATCGAAGAGTTTAAAACATTTCTACGATGCACTTTTTTCTCGATATTGTTGGATACTCTGTATATAACATTATTATTAAGAATGGGAAAATAGAAAAACAATATTATAATGACTCAAAGAAATAAACATAACATGATAATTCAAATCAATTTTCATTATTTGATCAGAGCACAGCTTGCTTACTTCAAGAATAAAAATGTTGCACTAACCATTTTAGTAAACATACATATTACGTATACATAAAATTGCTCCCTAAGGAATCACCACTTCCACATCTAGATTTACCATCAAAGTCACTTTAAAGAAAACATCTTGACTATATTTGCACTTTGTATGTGGAAATTGTTGGCCACAGAATTTTAGTAATATTTGGGGCAGATGTCATAGAAAAATTTGAAGCGTTGGCTTCTACCATATACGTCAAAAATTAAGTTTCTGACCTCTTACCAGCTTACTACTTATTTTCTCTCATTCACAACCTACTACCCCCCACCCCTTCAATGGCATCATCCCAATCAGATGTCATTACAATACATACGTGTACTAACTTTCAAGTGAATATCTCAATTTTATTTTATCAACCCCTTTAAAATATTAGAAAGAAATCTGAGGACTTGGCTTCTAGTATGTACACCAAATCCCAAATTTCTGTAGTTATCAGCTTGCTTTACTTATTTTGTTCTATTCGCTCCCAACCCTTTCACAGTATAAGTTCTAAATACAATCCAGTTCCAGATCTCGTCATAGTACACACGTGTACAAAATTTCAAGTCAATATCTTAAATCGTTCCAGAAAAAACGTGCGCCCAAAAAAAAAAAAAAAAAAAAAGTGACAGACCGACAGATAGACAGACAGAAATTTTTTTTCTCTCAAATATAAAATCTCTATGTTTCGTGACATTCTAAACGTACTTCAACAAAAAATACATATATCATTTTTACGATTATTATACGTCCATTCAACTACGTGGATGTGGAAGTAAAGTGTTGCACTAACCACCTTAGTTTACATACATATGCATAATATACAATGACATTGCTATAAAAGAAGACAAGCGGTAAGCTAAAGTCATGCTTTTGTTTTATTTTCAAGTTCAAATCTGAATTTTGGGAATTAGTATGCCGCTGTCTAGGGCTCATGTGATGAGGTGATGAAAGAAACTAAACACTTTCAATGTTATGTTAAAAATGTAACCAGAATTAGAGGAAACTTAAGAACATTTCATTGAATAAACTGAAAATAGATATCTATGTTTAGAGACAAACCAATTTAAATGAAACTTATTTATATCAGTGGTGTGAAAAACATTAAACATATGTATTTAATGCTTGGAAAATGTAGGCTCAGGTATTATTTGGCAATTCCTCCTAATTTATTTTGAATCGGTTTGTATATGAAAATTATTTACGCATGACTAGTGCAGTTGCAGTTGGGATTCCGTGGGAACATTATAATTGGATATTCCAATACAACATATCTTTAAATAATTATGCTGGATAAAGACCAGTAGCGTCCGCTTAATATTAGTTCTATTCCAGAGTAGGCAAGTTGCAATTCTGCATTAAAGGGTATTTTCATGGGTAATGCCACTCAATTTGAGGATTGTATAACAGAATTCAATTCAGTATAATTTTATTAGGCAGAAAAAGACAATCAATAGAATAGTATGAAAAGACCGAAAACTTATTCCACAACAAAACTATATAATGAAAGTAATTTGTAAAATATTAAAAAGACATATGCAGTACAAAGTTGTATTTTTATTCACACTATGAACGAGAAACAGTATGTCAACCATTCATACCAGACAAGAACAACTACAAACTGCTTCATTCAACAAAAACTTTGCACAAAAACTATTTGCCAACATTTCGTACCTTTTACCCGACCAAAATTATAGAATAAACTTCCAGCAAGTATAAGATCCATGATTAATTTAAAAAAATTTGTGGCACTGACCAAAGAGTATATTCGGAGCAATCTTTAAATATTTATGAAAATATGCTAAATACCAATAGTCTGCCATTTTTCTATCAACAATTAATGTATACAATTCTTTCCATTTTTTCCATTTTTTTTAATCAATACTAATTTTACTTATAGTAACACAATTAGATATACTTTTCAAATGATTTGTGCATAATATTTTTTCTTTTTATTTTTCACATTGTTAATAAAAAAATTTATTTTGTTTAGTTTATTGTAACACTGGACACAAGACAAATTACCCAATTTAGGTGCCCATCTCTTTGTAATATGATACATCTTAACTCATAAATAAATTGAAATGAATTGAATTGAATTGAATTGAATTGAATTGAATTGAGTATAGAATCGAATGGAATAGAATACAACAAACTTTTATTTAGCAAAAGTTATTTATAATAACATATACATTTGTACATAATCATTCATTTTTTGTGCTCTAGCAACTATACAGGGTCCGCCACTTAAAACTTCCCAGACTCATAACTTCCTTATTTTTTAAGCTACGACCGTGTTTGGCACATCAAATTGTAGATATCTTTAAGGCCTTTAAATAAGCATACAGAGTCGAGAATTTTTTTTTTAAAAACTCTCTTTTTGACTCCAAACTGAATTCTTTTAAAATAAATTTGAGAATAATGTAAATAATAATTTTTAGCTTTATTTGTAAAAGGCATATAATAAACAACATTTAAAGCAACAAAACGGCAACAACAAATAAAAGGAAACAAATATTGTGCAAAATTATTTAAAAAACAAACAAACAAGACAATTCTTAATAATTATGCTAACAAGAATACTATAAATAAGACAATGTTGATTTTGCAATAAACATTAATGTTTTCCTAAAAAATTTTATCAGGTAAAGAGAGAATTAAAAGTTTTTTTACAAATATTGTTAAATATTTGGCCCATTAACGTGAATACAGTAGTTAAAACTTTTTATTAATTCACCATTCACTGTACGTAATGAAGTATTCCGTTGAATAGAATTACATTCATTTCTTATTCTATTCTTCAAATCCTCAATGTTTTGCGGTTGGGTGTTATAAACAAATCCCTTAAGGTAACCCCACAAACAAAAATCCAGCGGATTTAAATCTGGTGATCTACCTGGCCACCGCACAGGTCTGGTATTGCCTATTCACTGGTTTCCAAGAATCGTGTTTAAATAATTAGAAACAATACGGGCATTATGTGGAGGAGTACCATCTTGATGGAACCAGATACTTCTTCTAACTTGCAGGGGAATTTTTTCTAAATAATTAGGTAAGTCATTTCGTTAAAATCTAGGTAAATTTCGCTATTTAAATTATTTGCAAAAAATTGTGGCCCTACTAATTTGCCACCAAGCATACCTATTCACACATCGACTTTATATTTTATCTGAAAATTTCTTTCTCGCGTTCATCTAGGATTCCTATCCTAATAATTTTATGGTTGTATGGTCAGGACAGCGTCTATCAGGAAACCGTTGAGAATAGACTGTTCAAGCTTTTCTAGCATTACGTTTATATTCTCCATAAATCAATAAAAACTCTGTTTTTTCCAAAGTTGAAAATTGAACCATGTCGAATTGTTAGTAGATTGACGAGCGAATTAATCCGAACAACTTAAAAGTCGAAGGAATAAAATAAAATGTATAATAGGAAGTTAATAAAACTGAATCATGATTATACATTTTTTTATTTAAATACCTGTAGAGCCACTAGAAGAGCAACCAAATTTTATTAGTAAGGATTGTGCATTACATGAAAACATGCACTTATTAGCAATGGGTTCATCAAGTGACATCACAAGAGAAAAAAAAATGTTTCTTTTTATTTGTTGTTGCTGTTTTGTTACTTTAAATATTGTTTATTATATTTACGCCTTTTACAAATAAAGCTAAAAATTATTATTTACATTCTTTTCATATTTGTTTTGAGAGAATTCAGTTTAGAGTCAAAAAGAGAGTTTTTAATTTTTTCTCTAATTCTTTAAAATGAAAGAGAATATCGAATATGACGTAATAACATAAATTGAAGCTAATTAAAACCTTTATAAGAAAACATTAACACAGTTCATGTACAGGGTAAGGGGAAAAATATTCAGGGAATTTAAGTTTCATTTCGTAATAATTTTTTGACTGTGCATGTATAGTATTACATGCATTACTTTATTATATAACACTTGTAACCTCTTAACCCATTAACGCCCAGTGATCTATTTATAGATCACAAGAAACCATTTTTTTTAATATGACAATTACACATTTAATTTCTTAAAAAGTGATTTAAATTAATATCTAGAATTACTACAACAGTGAAGACCATTTTCTAATAATTTCTCAAAGTATTTAAAAAAAAAATCTTTAAAATCATGAAAAAAATTGTCACTTACACTAACAAATTTATTTGTTTATAAACAAAAACCTAATGAATATGAAAATATGATATATGTCATAATGAGACCCTGGAATATAAAAGTGTATTATCCTATAACTCTATTTATAAGATTTTCTTTATCAGCATAATTGTAAACAATTTTATTTAGCTGATCTATATTTATACCACTGGGCACATATGATATCTAATTGAAAATTTGACAGTTTATCCGCATCCGTTTTGTTAGGTCATTGTTTATTATTGGTCAGTCTTAGCCAGTGTGTGAGATAAAATCATTCAATGCTAGTTTTACTAAAATATCACCTACTTCCGTTGCAATGGTGAAAAATATAATTGGTAAGTAAAACTTTTTTCTTTTGCGTTGATACAGTCAAAACATTTGTAAGTGAAAATTACGATAAAATTATAATATAAAAAATTAAAACATGTTGATAGTTTGAATAATAATAATAAAAATTTAACTTTTTAGAGAGCATGGAATCAAAGAGGGCGCTGACTATGTAGAAGATAGAAGAAATTATTGATGATCCTAATTTTCATATTGATGTTGATAGTGCTACTTATTCTAGACATTATTGTTTTACCTCCAGAACCAAATTATGTGACAGATGAAGACGAAGTGGATGATGACGAATTGTGCATAGCGGAGGTATAAGATATTCCTGGTCAGTTGGAGATACAATACGGTCATAAAGATCAAGATACAGAAGACATTGCTGAAGACCAGAGTACAAGTGCCATTTCTGAGCAAAAAGGTATGAAAAAGCAGAGACTTTCCAATTTTCTACCGAAATGGAGAAAATGCGATCCCAAGTATACTTTTACCGACACAGGGTTTGCTACTATTGAAAAGCAGAAAGTAGAGGCACTGATAAAAAACATGGAGCCCTCACCCCATTGATTTTTGAGAAATTTCTTTCAAATGATATAGTAGATTATATAAAGAAACTTTGCGTTGCCCTAAGCATGTAAGAAGCGATGCTTCATTCGGTTTATAAATTGATGAACTAAAGTCTTTTATAGGAATACTTTTGTTTTCTGGATATCACCAAGTTCCAGCTGAAAGAATATACTGGTCTACAGATACAGACTTAGGTGTTTCAATTAATATATGGGTGGTGTCGATCATCATGATTGGTTAATTAGTAAATATGGAATCCAGATTCGTGGAAAAAAATGGTTCTGGTCAATGTTCATTCGTATTCTGGATATGACGCTAACAAACGTCTGGATTTTGTACCACACCATGGTCGTGAGGCTATCAGCTGTCTAGAATTCCGTAGAGCGGTTGCAGTTCCATATATGAAACTAACATCCTCTGCTAAAAGGAAAACCATAGCAGCAATGGCCCCTGAATATGTCCGTTTCGATGGCTTAAATCATTTTATGTAATATTGTGATGGTCAGAGAAGACACCAAAGAAAAGATTGCAAGAGTAGACCTAAAAGCTACTGTATGAAATGTAACGTTACTCTTTGTGCCAATTGTTTCCTACCTTACCACCAAATATAGCTGTTAAATTTTGCCATTATTATTATAATTTAGTGACATTTTACTGATGTTCTAAGTAAATAAAATAAAATAATTATTATGTATTAAAATATATATTATATCTGCCAGTGATCTATTTATAGATCACCACTTTTTGGTAAACCACATGATGAATATTTTTTTTTGTTATTTTTAACAGTCATTTGGAAGTAATTTGAACATACATACCGAATATTTTTGCGAAATTCAAAAAAAATGATCTTGGGCGTTAATTGGTTAATGTCCAATAGCTACACGATATTAATAATGAAAAGCAATAATTAAAATGTGGGTAAATTATAGTATTGTATATAATTAATTTTGACCATTTTGTTAAATCGGAAAATATTCTTTGGAAGTCTTTTTACCACTTTTCTTACATGAATAATCTACATGTTTTGAAAACGTCAACTGTTGATCTAAAATAATTTCTAGGTATTTAATTTCACTTACAAATTCAGCTTTTGTGTTATTAATGTATAGAAACAGTTGATCATTTAAGTATTTTCGGCCATAAACTTCCAAGAACCATACATTTAATTTTTTCATTATTGAGTTTTAACCTATTCGTATATAGCCATCTATATAGATATAAAGCTCGTTATTCACAGATATTAATGTACTGTAAAAAGGTTTACATATTAATTTTTTAGGACGAATGTATATTCACACAATAATATAATGAATAATAGAGGCCCCAACATACTGCCCTGCGGAAGCCCATATGAACTAGAAATTTTAGTAGACATCAACTAACCTACGTCGATCAATAGTTTCAAATGCTCTCTTTATACCTACAAACACGCTTAAAGTAAGATTGCCATAATTAATCTCGTTCCTCCACTAATTAATGACTTATCTCGCGTTCGGGTTTCCAGAGTTTTGGAGTGACTCGTCCCGATGTTTTAATAATTAATGGTTAGAGAAAAGTTTCCAATTAAAATAGTCAGGTAAGTATAACAATTGAGACATAGTATCTGTATTACTTCAAGCTTTTAGTCTCTTTCAAAGCGTTTACGTTAGTTTTGTCTTACATTACGTCGGTTTTGTCGCATTTTAAAATTACTCTATTATATAGCATTAGCAAGAAGTTTAAAAATTATTTCACGGTGCTTTAATAGTTATTCATGTATCAAGGGAATTAAGTAAATGTTGATGCCCTGAGGGCGACGATCTTACAAACCCGGCTTCTGGTCCGAGAGAGATTTATTTGAAAAATATTTACTATTTTTGTTGGTAATATATATTTACTAATATGTTGTAGTTATTTAACTGGTAAAATGGGTAGATTCGTAAGAGTACAAATTACAAAGATTTTAAATTTGCGAACAACAGATAAACATCGAAATAAAATAAATATCATTCAGCATAAGTGAATACCAGGGTAAAAAATTAAATTTTAAATTAAAAATTAGAAATGATTTCAAATATTTCGCTTAGTTTTTCAGCTTTTACACTATACTGGTAAAACTGAAAATTACAAAATATTTTTTGCGAATGATAAGTAAAAATTCAAACAAATAACACTCGACCTAAAATCAAAATTATAATCAAATTTATATTTATACATATTCTAAGTTTCTTGGCTTCTACACCACTGGTTACTGTATTAAAATCAAAACACTCAGAATTACTTCGAATTATGAGTAACACTGTTGTACGCAAAAATTAATTATTTTTACGGCACATTTCAGTGAAATATCATTGAATTCTAATTTTATTCAATGGAATAAATAATTATTTTACCATATTACGCCATTTGCCATTTAAGAGCAAATAAGGCCCTTTTCAATATTTCGATTTTATTCTTAGCCAGTAGGTTGGAGCCAAAGTTCCCTTTGAAACAATGCTTAACAAGACATTTTTTTCTTTGTATGTATGTAAAAATCGTCTTCACGAAGAGTATATTGCATTTGATCGACACATTTTTAAAACCGTAATTATCGCTCGTACAGAAAAATTTTTATGTCACTATATTAGCGACTGAATTGGATTTGAAAGTTGACTAACACAAAAAGAGTCGGTTAAAACTCCATCGCTAGGTCAAGGAATTCTGCGTAAAGTGAAATGTCATGAGTCATAATAGAAGAACAAAATGCATACTGAATTATAGACCAGCCTAGATAAGGGTTGGACAACAAAATAAGTTGTTACAGCAAACTGATAGTGAAACATATCATGGCGAAGGAAGGAAAAATAGTCCGAACCACCGTCGACTCTCTGGGGTGAAATGGGGTGGATTTATAGGGGTGGAAAAGAGTTTATTATGATTTCTGGCTAAACTACGCATCCTGTGGAAAAAAGTTAAATACGAAAGTTGTAGGTGATAAGGAGGTCTACTTCTGTGGAATGCAATTTTATCCTAACCTCAAAATATTTCGAGAAATACGCAAACACCTTCCTTTCGATTTTTAATTTTTTTCTTCTACAAAAATAATTCGACTTGGCTCAAACTTAGTGCAAGTATACCTTTTGGTGTCCCACATAAGCTTTATTTTTTGTGAATTAAAATATTCAACGGTTGTTGCCTAATTCAATTAAAAAAAAAAGAAAAAGGGAAATTTTCAACTGCACTTCCTCATAAATGTGCTTATCCGACTGAGTTCGGACAAGGCTCGTTTTTTGTTTTTACTTCTACTTTCAATAAATTAAAAAACAATATATAGTGCAATGGGAAAAATGGCCGGAAAATCTAAAGCCCCCAAAAAATCATTTTTTCGTTGTATATTTCATAACACCGGCCCACAAAAAAATAACAGGGATCTGTAGTAGGGACCCGACATAGTAGTCCCTATGTATTTCAATGTGCTGAAAACGAACTCGATGTCCGTTTAGCTCCATCACCCACCAATTTTTTGTAAATCGCGGAAACAACTTAAAGAAATTATTTTTCTTAGACTATTTTCGCGATTTACAAGAAATTGGTGGGTGATGGACTCACATGTCGGGTCCCGGCTACAGATCACTTTTGTTTTTTTGTGGGCCGCTGTTATAAAACATATAACGAAAAAAGCCATTATTTCGGATTTTTCGATTTTCCGACAATTTTTTCCGTTGAACGATATATTGTTTTTTTATTTATTAAAAGTAGAAGTAGAAATAAAGAAAACGAGCCTAGTCCGAACTCTGTCGGGTAAGTACATTTATGAGGAATCGCAGTTGAAAATTTCACTTATTTTTCCTTCTAAATTGAATTAAGCAACAACCGTTGAATATTTTGATTCACAAAAAATAAAGCTTATGTGGGACACCAAAAGGTATACTTTCACCAAGTTTGAGCTAAGTCGATTTTCGTAGAAGAGAAAAATAAAACCGAAAGAACGATTTCTTGCATATTTCTCGAAAAATTTTGAGGTTAAGATAAAAATGCTCTCCACATAAGTTGTAGATCTCTTTATTACTTACAAATTTTATATTAAACACTCTTCGATAGGATGGGTAGTTTAGTAGTTTAGCCAGAAATCCCCGTATTACCCCAGAAAATCGCAGTTGTTCGGAGTATTTCTCCTTCTTTAGTTGTGATATGTTCTAAAATATTCTGCTATCAGTTTGCTGAAACGACTTATTTTTTATTAATTCTAACACTTATTTAGCCTGGCCTATTAATAATTAAAAATTACTGGTAAAGTGTTTGTTAATTATAATAATAATAATAATAATAATAATAAAATAGACGGATTTATACCTGGGACCCTTTCAAGTGGTTGGTTATTGGTAAAGAATGCTGAATGCTGTTGTTTAGTGTCAAATTAGCGACAATACAAATTAGTAATTATAAAGCAATATAGATATATTAGCTGTCTCCTGACTTAAATAAAACTTCAACTAGAACTATTTTTGTAAAGTGGAGTTTGAGAATCCTACAGAACAGAGAGGGATGCTGTCAACATATACACACGGACGAAAAAGATAATTTCTAACCCATACAACACAAGGACATCCTCAGAACATACTGGGGACAACTTTTCAGGACATATGGGATATACTGGGAAGATCCCATTATCACCTTAGGATGTCCGTAGGATATCCAAATGGGACACTTCGGGCTTTGCTGATGACGTCCTCAGGACATCAGTATGAGTGTGTACAGGACATCATCAGCTCTTATATGGGTTATGCCTGGGCTTTACTATGAACAACCTGAGGACATTGATTGGACTTTTTATAGGACATTCCTAGTTCTTTTAGGGTTTATTGGATATTTCTAAAGACAGCAAAAATTACATATTATTTTATAAGATCATTACTTTTAAACTGAGCCAATAAGCGAAGACAAAGGAATACAAGTTTATATAATGGCAGGGGTAAAATGACTAATAAAAATGTGATACATATATCTGCAACTCCATACACATATTTGTATCTATCAATTGGCTTATATCGCTTTAAAAGTAAATCTACCAAACTAATAGAGGTTATATATAGTCCAATGAAATAGATCGACAAATCAAAATTTTAAGGTAAATACTTGAATTTTTGATATGTTACTTTGAAGTATTTGAACACGATTAATGAAAGAAAATTTTTTTCAACCCCGAGAAGGGATGAAAAAAAATATGTGTTTTTTCAAAATTAGTCAAGATGTGTAAAAGATAGTAAAAAAAAGTTTTAAATAAAAATTGTAAAAGCATGAAATATTACATAAAAATGATATCTTGCCTTTTTTTGGTCTTATTAAAATCAACAGAGTTTAAGGTGGTTAGAAGTTATAAGGGATGATATGTACAACTTTAGAAAATCATAGCGTGCTGAACAGTTATAACGAATTTAAACAAAATTCTGTTAACTCAGAAAAATATAAAGGAATACGTATCTGACAATAACATCTGCGAACAATAACCAATCACCTTTTCCCCTTTTAGATAATATAACAAATACAAAGATATAACATAGCAGCATTATATTTATGAAATATTTAACGTAATCTTATTTGTCGAAAGAACTTTATAATGAACGTGGAAAAGACTCGACGCCCGGCGGATTTCTTAGAACTTTCGACTTGTCACAAAAAGGTGGCTAATTCAAAACACAGTAAATGTATTAAAACCAAATTATAAATAACTGCTATTTAAATAAGATATAAATTTTTAATAAACATTTTTAATGAATTATTTGTACTGGAGGGGATTATCAAATAGAACAAACAAATAAGTTTTTAGAAGCAAATTTTACAAACTAATAAATGACACTATAAATAAATAGCCTCAAAATAATATATATACTTTTCATTATTTTTGTTGTTGAAATCTCCTAAATAATAATACCTATAATACGACGACTCTAGGACTTGCCCAGGATATTCCCACAGTGGCTATTTTGTTAAGCTTTTAATATCTTTGCAGGATATTATTAGGACATCCTGCCAGGATTTATCTAGGATATCGCTATTTGGGATATTCTCAGGTTGTGTATATTTTATTGGGATATCCTAAGGATATCCGAGGAATGTTGTCCTCGATTGGGATATACGGGACCAAATGAGGATATCCTAGGCATGTTATGTGCTGTGTGGGTAGTATTAGTTTAGTTCATTAATCTTTATTAATTATTAAATCAAACTGAATTTCCTAAAATTTAAAATGTACATAGGCTAGGTCCCACAACAGGAAGGTTTCGATTGGCAGCTGTCACTTGGTACATATATTGAGATTATTTACAAATACAAAAATATTTCTCAGGTCAAAGTGGAGTCTTCTTCATATACAGAACGTCCCAAATGTTCTCCTAGATGTCTTTTTTACTTTTTGCAGATTTTACTTCTTAATTTATTTTACCGTGGCAGATCGGTATACAGGGTGTCTCAAAGGTTCTCTCGGGGCTCTTCTTTGCACTTCCAATGTACGTGGCTATTTACCTGTGGAACGATTAATAAATAGATTCTGCACAACTTTCAATTAGTGTCCGTACGCCTGTATGTCCGTCACGTTTTTTGCGAGTGCGATAACTTGAGAAAGCGGTTTGAAAATTTTCTACTTCGGAAAGATCTGTATCCACTCAGTTGGTAGCACAATATAGAAAGTAAAAACGTAACATTAAATTGCAGAAGACTAACATATACATTTTTTTGAATTTTAATAAAGTACTCATCAAGCTGATAGAAAAAAAATTCACTTTGTGTGGCTAAATGATAAAGAAGACAAAACAAAATAACGCAATATATATCTGGTATTATTGACCCTCCTCAAAATGTAACTTATAATGTAATTGAAAAGTGAATATTAGGCATTAGAAAAATTGCAACGGATCGAAATCGGGCAGAACTTTAATAACATCACTTGGATTGTATTATATTAGATAAAATTATAAATAATACACGGTTTAACATATTTTCTTGGGTTTTATTTGAGTTCATTTTGAAATCCGTTCCTTGTCTCTCATTTAGCAGCTCATTGGGATTCTTTGATAACATAAATATTCGTTATGACTCGGGTTTAAACTAAAATGTTGACAATTATGATGTGATGTCTGTAATATATTGTAATATTTAAGAACATTAGATTAGTTTATAAATTTGGCAAGTGATAGTATACGTTTATTTCAGTCTCCAAGAAGATTAAAATTTTATCGGATTGGCGACAGGCCTAATACAAATTGTTTCATTAGAAAATTACACGAGAATATCGCATACTTCTCTTTTGTAACGCTGCATATTTATTATTTTAATAAATAGTTTACTGGTATTATGTGCCAAAACAAATAGATATATTACATGGCTTTGACAAATGCAATACGATGTTAAAATTCAGGTATTTTCTTGCATTTTCAAGGAACAAAACAGCAACTGAATTTGTGAGAAAAGTATTCATGAGATTATACTAAAATTAGTATTTGGTAAGATGAACATAAATTCGAGTATTTCGCTCATTAACACGATAGCCAACGAAATGCCATTTCTTGAGATTATTACACTAACTAGATACCATTGTTAGTAGTAAAACAAGATCGGCATTTGACAGCACGCGCTTTCAGTTTTATCGCTGTAAAACGCGTTACTGCCATTGGCATGTCATATTTTACTTCGTGAAATAGTTTCCACAAATACCATTTGTGGTTTTAAATTGTGTTTATAATTCTTCTTTCCAACCTGTTGCCCAGAATTAGTATAACTTCTGTAAATTGTAATAATAAATAGCTAGCATATATAGTAATGTAAAAGCTGGGCCCTTGCCTATCTGTACCTATTTCAGTTTACCTACTTTTATATTTCGAATTCTTAAAGTATTAGCTATTTTTTAAAACTACAATTACAAAATAATTATTACCATGGCAACTAAAATTAAAAAGAAATGCTTACAAAGCAGGTAAATTAATTATTATTAATTGTTATATGTACAAATGACGTAAAGCTATATAGTATAGAGATAAGCAGCAAGATATGAGCTAAACTACTTACGGTAATCCTTCAAAAAGTGACAACACGGTAATAATTCTGAAATTAACACTATGTACTGTACTTTATAATTTAATAATTCAATTTTTGAATCTCTTGGTTGGCTGATGGAACTCATCCAAGGCCAAAAATTGGAGAAAAAAAAAAGAATTTCTTAAATTAGGAATAAAGTTTAAATAGATAAGTTTATACCAATAAGTGCTTTAATCACGGTTATAGTTCTCTAGGATACGTACTGTCTGGAATATGGTTTTAGTAATAACGCCAGATGGCACTACTGGAATCATATTCCATTTCTATTTCTGATCATTATTAATATTATAGTTCCAATGCACTACTATGCTTTTTGTATGTCACTACATTTAAATTTCGGGGACTTTTCAGTTCCTACAGCTGCAATTATACCTACATCTGCATGTGACGTAAATGATGAAATTAAAAGAAAAAATGCTAGTAAACACTAAAAAATTAATTTGTTCGTCAAATGTTCTCCCGAAATTCCACTTGTACTTTTAAATTTAATACACTAAATTTTCTCCACGTAAGTTACCAGAAGCGATAGATAATTAACTGGCAATTTACGCTTTCTGTATTACTAGGCAAGCATGCTCTCGGAAGAATTTTACCTATACAGTTTTCAGCAGTGATAAAATTACTTATGAAAACTCGCCATTGGATTGCTTGAAATGACTCAGTAGCTTATTAATAGATTAAGCGACAGAGAATTTCGCGTCAAAATGAGGAAGAAGGTTGCTATTTATATTAATTGCTAGATTTTATGAATATGAATAAGTTACTAGATTGGCGAACGAAGATCTTTTCTGCTTAATTTTTTGCAGTGAAAAGAATTTAGAAAAAAATTGGTTTTTCGCAATAACTTTCTTTCCTCAAAATGTAAAAAAATAAATATCAAATGAAAGTTGAAAATATTGAAATCATCTATCAACCTGTTTATATCTCATGCCAAAGTGATTAAATCTTATCTCCAAACCCAAAGAAGCCAAGGAATCCAAATGACTCCTCTAACTATAGTTCAATTCCCATTTCTTTTAGGAAAAATGCCCGATTGTGATTGAGTTGAAAATTTAATCAATCACAGCTAAAAATGTCTTCAAGCAAGTGATGTAGACCAATACCTAAAATATTTATTTTTGCGTGACTTAAACCCAAAAGAATGAAAATTGGAAAAATCACTATAACTTTTGAAATCGAGCACCTATGTAGACGTTCTTGGGCTCAAATTGTAGGCTTCTGTCACTTCTTTCATAATCTGAAGAACATCTTTTTATTTTGGGATTTATACAATTTTTTCTATCACTTTGAAAATTTTAGAAAATTTTGAAATTGCTTTAAAATTCATATTTTTTTCACAATTTTGTTTCCTTAAAGGTGATTTATTATACTGTATTGAAAAAAATATTTGGAACTTTGAATTTAAAACATTCTTTAAACTTTTGCCCACTAGAATATTTCTTTTATTTATCTTTCAACCGTACATCTTTTGAAAATATGTAAATATAATTTAGCGTAATTCTTCGTTCGCTCACTTGTTCACGCAGTGAAGGGTACAGAACGGTACCTGTCATTATCAAATGTACTTTTTTTCCAATAAATATAGTTTGTCCAATGAATGCATTGTTGCAGTTTTATATTTAAATTAATATAATCTTTATAATTTGCTCTTCAGATATTTTAATCTTTTAAAGTAACCTGAATTCGTCTGGTTTTAAGGAGCCTCGTTCTGAAAGTAATGTCAAGGTTCTAAGTGCAGGAGAATCTACTCGTTTTACCTTATCTTGTCAACAGTGTAGTACAGTGTAAAATTTAACATCCATGAAATACATGCCAAATGAATATATTACAATCCGAACATTTCATATGAACGTAATTACCTCTGATAATCGATTTGTACTACTTACACTAAACATTAAAATTATTCTACTGAATAATTTTAGATTTGGCTCCTGGAAATATCTGATTAACCAGGGTTCAAGAATGTACCCCTGGTGTTATCCAGGGGTACATTCTTGAACCCTGGTTAATCAGATGTTTCCATAGATTCTAAAAGTCCGAAACTGAACAATTCTGGTAACAAGATACCATCAAGAGTTTAGAGAAATCGGTATATATGACATGACTTGACTTATACATCATGTGACCGCAAGAATAGATATGGAAGAAGAAATTTAACTCAACAAAATGACAGATTCAGAAGTTACCAAGTGATCAAGCATTGTTTAGAAATTGACCTTTACCTAAAAATGTCCTAATGCAATTGTGGTTTATAAAATTTACTCGTTAGACAGACATAGAACCTTGTATAACTGTAACTTTAAAAAGCATGTATTTGTAATGATACGGTTGGCGAAATTTTCAGAGATGGTTTTAAGTCAATAATTAAGTAATTAGAAATGTGACTCCATACTTTGAACAGAAACAGTGTAATAATGTAACATAAATTTCCATACTGCACATATTCCCAGAAATGATACATTAAAATTCTGCCGGCATAATAATGGACATAATTGCAAACGTGTATTATGTAAAATGCATTTAAGTCTACAAGTGTCGCATATTAAGTCTCCATAACTTTTATTCTTAAAAATAAACCTGGAAACATTAGTCATACGTTCTGTTTACGTACCCGAAAATGTAACATTTTTAGATTACTATTACATTTTTACACATAATCATGTGTTTGCCGTCCATCAAATTTATTACGACATTTAAGTGATTATTGCCGAAAGTTCTTTTAATTTCCTTAATATTTATGAACATTTTGTTAAACCGCTTCATATAGAAGCCGCTTCTGCAACATGTGGAATCACTTTGTTATTAGTTTGTCTGTCTTTAACGCGACCTTAATGTCATTGATTAATTTGCCTCCCTCGTGCAATCACAAGGGAGGAAAATGTACAAGGTTCGGTAATCTTCGAACTACATGTTTCTCAAGAGTTTTCTCCAGTCTGTTTGCTATCTTTAGCACCAGTGACAGCTTGATTTGATGACCTACGTTCGAAATAAGGCTTCTGATCTCTTTTTGCCTAGTTTCTTTCTAACCGTCTATAAATTGACAAATCCAGTCAGATTTGCAGAGCGAGCACTTTTCTTCACTTTTAGGTCTACATTGTGTCTCCGGATTGGGTTTGGAGGAGATAAAACTTTATTATTTTGTAAGTTTACGAGGAGAAGTCATCTTTTATAAAAACGACTACTTTTTACGAAAAATCGGATAATAACACTAGTTTTCATAATTTATGTAAAAGTGCCAATTACCAGAAAAAATGTGAAAGATTACAGAGTGAAGTGCCTTCACTTGCGAATATTAAAAAAAAAAATTATCAAAAAAATGAGTTGTGGATAAAATGTTATAGTCAATTTCGCGATCTTGACCGCATACTGCAAAATTATTTTTCTGCTCTCTTTTAAAATTCTGCCGGCATATTAATGGACATAATTGCAAACGTGTATTATGTAAAATGCATTTAAGTCTACAAGTGTCGCATATTAAGTCTCCATAACTTTTATTATTAAAAATAAACCTGGAAACATTAGTTATGCATTCTGTTTACGTACCCGAAAATGAAACATTTTTAGATTACTATTACATTTTTACACATGATCATGTGTTTGCCATCCATCAAATTTATTACGACATTTACGTGATTATTGCCGAAAGTTCTTTCAATTTCCTTAATATTTATGAACGTTTTATTAAACCACTTCATATAGAAGCCGCTTCTTCAACATGTGGAATCATTTTGTTTATGTTTTTGTAAATAGCGTTTCGTTAACCCTTTCTTTTTAACTGTCTAAATGATTACTAGATACTGTGGCGTAGACCTTTTGATGTCCTATAAGTAATAATCCATTTCGTTTCCATTCTCATAGTAGACGAAGAAATAAAGAAAATTCCAGTGGAACCATTAAAGATTGTGATCTGTAGAATGTTCTGTACGTAAAGACTAACTGTTGGAGACGTAGGTGTGGCACCTTTCAATAGCAATTTTATAACTTAATAAGAGTTTAAATCAATCTAAAAATGATACCGTTTATTAAAGTAGAATCTTCCAATTTCAAAAAGTTATAAACAAAATCAATTCCTTGCGGAATTAATTAATTAAAAATCACTTGAATCAGCGAAACTCGACACTGGTGCACTGACTGAGAATAAAGCACATACGCAACGGATTATTTCATAACAATTCGATAGGATTTAAGAAATATTCGAAATATTTTGCTAATAGACTACAATATGTTTATTACAATGGACACAAATCTGTCGAATTTAATGCCAAATCAGGAGTCCATCAATCGTCAGTCCTTGGTCCACTTTTATTCAATGTCTTTATCAATGACAACTATGTCATTGATAAACTTACAATATCGACATCTACTTTAAGCCTATGACCTAAAAATTTACTACAGCGTTGCAACTAATTGCAACAAGATGGGAATTTGGCGAATAGAACTAAGTCAAGCATTGAAACTATAATGAAATGACTTACAATTTGCATTAAGACACCATGCTTTCAATTAAATAATGACTTCTATCAACAAAACTTTGAGATGGCCATGGGTTCTTCATTATTTCCAATATTAAGAAACATTTTCATGGAAAATCTTGAGGAAAGTAATATTAATAATCTAGCTTATAAACCCATTGTATGGTGGAGATATGTAGATGACATTTTTCCTAAATGGTCTTATAGTAAAAAATGTTTAAGTAATTTTTTGAATCAGATTAACGAAAAACCTTCAATTAAATTTACAATAGAAATAGAAAATAATAATGAATTACTTTTCTTAGATATTTTGATTGAAAAATTATATAACACATACCAAATCAGTGTGTATATAAAACAAACACACACAAACAGATACTAAAATTTAAATTCAAATCAACACATTAGTGTTAAGAAAGGTGTTGTTAAGTGTTTGTATGACAGAACCAAAATTACTTCTTCAAATGATGTAATATTAAGGAACGAAAAGCAATTTATAAAAACTATCTTATTAAATAATCAATATCCTGAGAGTTTTCTTGATAGTCACTTATTGAACATTGGTAGTAGAGAGAATATACTATCACAACCTGGGGTATTCAGGTCAATGGCAGTAATTCCATATATGCATGATTTATCGGAATAATTACGAAACATTTGGAATAGGTTTTCCACATAAACGGTTTTTCAAACGGGCTCCACGCTAAGATCGGTTTTATCAAAAACCAAACCTCTAAATATTGTTCAAAATTCAAAAAACTGTATTTATAGTGCTCCGTGTGAGTGCGGAAAACATTACGTAGGTGAATCATCTAGACCTTTCAATGGCTTGGTGCACATAGAAATTACGCTAGAAGGGGAGAATTTGAAAAATCAAAAATTTGTGAACACGCGTGGGATAATAATCACAGGATTCAATGGCATTCGGCGAAGATTTTGGAAAAAGAGAGCAACGGAACTAAAAGAAAACTTAAAGAATCCGCGATTATTTTATTAAATGACGATGCTTTTCAAATTATTCAATAGATTCTTGTACTAGTTGGTTGCCCATCCTTAGAGATGAAGTAAGTAAAAATAAGATAAATGTAATTTAATGTCTCACGTGACTATGAAAATACATGAACAAAGAACTGTCATGGTTAATGGCCAAAAGTTTTGAGAACGGAAGTAGATTCTCTTCCAAAACGTTAACTGCCTATAGCTCTCATTTTCTTTTTTTAGTTTATAACATTGTTCTAGTTTATATATTTTTAGGTGTGAGACTTTTTGAAACAGTCAAGTATTCAAGAACCAACCTCTGTCTGATCCGTTTGGGGCAGAGGTTTTTTGATTAAAATTTTTAAATATTTTTCAGTGGCATTATACCCAACAAAAAGTAAGAAAAACTGAATATGCCACAAATAAGCAGTTATAGACAATAAATAGACTTGTTCCATGATATTCTTTTTATATGATTTTTATACGCTTTTACATAGTATTCAATATTTTTAGTACGCACTTAAAATTTCGTATTATTAGCTTTGTCAGTTCTCAAGATATAAGGGGTTGAAATTAGTAATAGTTGCAAAAACAATACGCCTGTTTGTGACGTCACTATATGCAACTTTGAACTCGGAGATCTAACACCCGTTCAGTAGTAAGTAAATACGTGGAGTTGAGGGCCGTTTTATGTGTCTAATTAAAGAGGAAGAGTGGGGTTTGGTTCCAATACCAAAGTGAATGGGCAAAACTGGATATACGGCTTGGCACGGGCGAACGAAAGCTGTTTTTTTTGTTAAAAATTGAAAAAATCGAATTTTTGTCCGTTCTAAGTCTCTATAGAAAGAACAAGATTGGCCCTTTCTCCTTATTCCGAATTATGCAGGGAAATTCGGAAATTCGGCTCTGCAAGAGCGAGAAAATAATTCGAAAACATACAATCCTTAAATACTCATATCTAAGTTAATTCTTGTAGTGGAGGATCGATCTTGGTCTCTCTTTAAAAAGAAAGATTGACATTTTATCCACATCGTAAATTTCACAGTGGAAATTGATGTGAAATAGGTCTGTGCGAAATAAAAATGGCTATTTTTGTAGAAATTGAAAACTGTAATTCAAAAATTGTTAACTAACTAAATACTAGAAGTGGAACGATGTTCGACGTCTCCATGGAAAAAGAAGGAGTGGCGCTTTCTCGTGATACCAAGTTGTATCGGAAAACTTGAAAGTTCGGCCCGTCGCGTCGCGAGCTTTCGGGACTTTACAAATTTAACCTAAACCGTCGAAAAACTTTCGTAACTAGATAAATTCGGCACTTAGAAACTCGCTCTATATCTCTACGGCAAGGAGAAGGTCGGCGATGAAGTAACATCGTAAATGTCAAGGTCAAAATCTAAAATTCGGCCCGACAGGAGAGAAAGCAAATCGTCATTTTTTGACATTTGGTAACTTTTCTCCAACTTATATTCACCTACACACCCTCGACTGCCCGTTCCTAAATTTAAGAGACGAGAGAGATAGCCGAGTTTTGCGCGTTAATTACTCAAAAACGATTAAAAATAACCCTTCCGAATTTGTACTAAGCAATGTAGAATTAACTCCCGAATCGAATGAACCCAACGCGTACCGAAAAACCGTTCCCACGAAAAGCCTTTGATAGAGCCGATCCTCAATTTTAGAGAGACGCAAATCAACACGATTGGTATAAATAATAACAAGTAAAAAGCAACGAGTCGACTGAGATCGCCGAGTCTATGCATATATTGACGTAGCGCCTGGCCACGCCTCATTTTCGCGAGGTGGAGGTTTCTAATTATTTTTGAGACACTAAACGTACGAAAAAAATTCTGATTTTTTTGTAGGTCTGTTATTATACTCTTCGCAAACACGAAACGAAGAGTATATTGCATTCGATCGGCACATTTCTAAAACCGGTAATATTGTTCGTAGAAAAAAAAAATTCATACCCCAGTTTGTGGTCGAATTCTGAATAACGTTCAAAAATTCCGTCCGTCTGTCCGTCCGTCATGTTTCTTGTAAGAACGAAAATCCCGTTGTATTGAAATTTGGACAGTAAGTTAGTGTTAGCTAGAGGAAGGACCCTATTGTCTTTGAACAAAATCGATCAAAAATAAAAAAGTTGTTAATTTTAATACCATTTTTTTTCATGTTTTGTAATTAAACAGAAAATGTCTAAAACTAACATTGTTTACAAAAAAAACTGCGAAGAGTATCCCATAGAATGTGTAACAATTATATAACTAGTTTTATACTTGCACTTTCGATTTATGAAATAAAAAAATGCCGAACAAGCCCATTGGAGTCTGGAGTCCCCACTACATCGTTCATATTAATTAACTGGAAAATATTCAAAGAAAATTTTTAAAATACTAAAATATTGTTAGAATTAGTATTCTGTTAAATAGATTTTCACTTAATTTACTTCAAACTCACCGAGAATAATACGGAATAATAATTCTGTTTAAAATATTAAACAATAAACTCGACTGCTCTGATCTATTAAAACTCATAGAGCTGAGAGTTCCTTCTAAATCAACCCGACTCCACCAAACATTTAATATCAAAGCTTCACACACCAATCTGTTAATGTATTCACCTATTAATGTCATATGTAGGAATTATAATCATGTATACGATAATACTTATTGTAAAATTAAGGATTTAAAGTGTATATATGAACATGGTTTGTAATACTTCTATTATTGAAGAATTAAATACTTTATTGTAGAATTAAGGATTTAAAGTGTATATATGAACATAATTTTTAATACTTCAGTTATTGCAGAATCTTTATTGTCAGTATTCTGACTCTGTATATACTGGTATAGAGGTGTATTTACGAGACATTCTGAATACTTATAATAAAATTTACTATTAACATTTCGCTGATAAATCAAAAACGCACATCTATAGTGATTTATAGCCATTCGGGGTTGAAAACTACTACGTAACTATAAACTGCTAGCTCTATTAAATTTTGTTTTTCCTTCAGACAATTACTCTAATAAAATAGTTTCTATTTAATGACTAACGGCGAGGTCGTCTCTTTTATGAAGTTTTCTGCTACAGTTTTATACGAAATGTCTTATAGTTGAGCGGTTGATATTTTTTCTTCATTTTATCTTACAATTTGTACGATTAGAAGAGTTTCAAACTCCCGAAGTTTTATTTGTGCTGGTTAATGCAAATAAACTATAAGAAATTTGAGCTCGTAAAGATAAAGAATTGAATCGATATTGCGAAAAAAGTTTTAAAAGTCTGAGCATTTAGAATATCTGAGAGTATTGCTCGTCTCGATTTTTCCAGACCAAACAAAATTTACTTTCTGTTAGAGAGAATGACATAAAATGTTGTTTTATCTTCAAAAACTGATCAAAGTATATAATTCTTGTGGGGTTAAATTCTTAATAGTATATACCCAGTGACAACGAGATTAGTCTCGTTCCAATTTCTAGGTTGATTTTAGGAATATCATTTTGAAATTGTGGCATATCATTCATTTGTGACACAAAAAGCCACATTTTGCAATTATTAAGTGAAAAATATCACTTCCGATCCAAACGGAAGTAGCAACAACTTTTAAGTTTAGCAATCTATACCTATATATTTTTGCATATTTAGATTCAACATAAAATTTTCTTTACAACGATATATCACAACTATTGTCGACGCTGGTGCGCTGTCCGAGAATAAAGCACATACTCAATGGGCTATTCCATAACAATTCGATAATATTTAGGTAATATTATGAAGTATTTAGGCTAGACTACAATATGTTTATTATCATGGACACAAGTCTGTCGAATTTAATGCCGAATCAGGAGTCCCTCCTCAAGGGTCAGTCCTTGGTCCACTTGTATTCAATGTCTTTCAGTGACATAGTTATAAACTAACAATGCTTTAATGTCACAATTAACTTTTTTAATTTCAGTTCTATGCGGGCTTGTTTTCACATTATTATATAGTATTCAGTCGGCCTAATTTTAGGATTTGTAACTTATGGATCTTGTTCATGAATTCCTATTCTTTCAATTCATAATAACCAATTTTGATATAGGTCTATAAGAAAAAATACAATGGATTTAAAAATACGTAAAATTCCCTAAAAAGGGCATCGTAAGTAATACGTACATTTGCCTGCTGTAGCATTGCGCATGTTGTCGCTGTTCATCAGATGATCTTACTCATTTTTATTCACGTCGCAACGAGCGACGTAGTACAAGAATAGAAACATTTTGTAGGGAACATATATTTAAAAAAAAACATTGCTTTGTATTTTTATATTTTCAAAGATTTTTACTGAGAATTATATAACAAATGATGAAATTTACCAGCTTACATATAACTGAGAATTTCGCATCTTATTTCGTCACAATAGCATCAATTAAACTAACTGAATATTTTTCGATGAAATATCTCAGGAATGCACATATAGTGAAATATTGCCACCAAATAGTTTTTTCTGTAAACCTATAACCATTATAAATAATTTTCAGCAAGCCAGTTCTAGTGGTATAGATGGAGTCTCATTAAAAGTAGTAAAATGAATTATTGACATAATAACACAGCCATTAGTACCTATACTTAGCCAATCTATCTTTTCAAACTTTCCCACCTTGAAGAGGACAATCGTAGACACATATCTATCCTCCGTATATTTTCCAAAATAATTGAAAAAGCTATATATAATAAAATTAATACATTTCTAAATAATTAACGCATCGTAACAAATTCGCAGCATGGATTTAACGGAAATCCGTCCACGGAGACCGCAACTAATCAGTTTTTGCAATATATCCATCATGAATTTTTGATAAAGGTCACTGTGTCATAGGTTTATTTTTCGATCTCAGTCGAGCTATTGACACAGTTGCCTGAAAAATGATACAGATTGAGATCTAGGGGTAACTTCCTAGAATGGATTATATCATATAGACTAATACGAGTCAAATAACAAAACGTTACCTCAAATGATCATCATATTAATCTGGGAGTTCCACAAGGCTACGTGCTGGGACCTCTACTATTTTCACTATGCATAAATGATCTAACATCTCATATAAAAGGAAAAATTACCATGTATGCGGAGGGTACGTCAGTCATGGTCTCAGTACCAAGCTTTGTAGGATTGCAGTCTCTGGCAAATAATCCGACGGATAAAGGCTCGACGAGAAGGGGGAGGGGGGATCGGGGTGTTTTTCCCTGGACCCGGAGTTTTTGAGGAGGCTCGGATTCTACACGATATTCTGAAATTCTATGTTACTACCCCCGGGACCCGATTTTCTCTCGGCGCCCTGGATGGATAGCTTCCACTTACGGTGCTCAAAAAATTGTTTACTATTAAATATCACGAAAACTGACTGCAGATATATTTCTCTTCTCGAGAAACAACTATTGCTGACAATTTTATTAACAACAGAAATAATAACTTCCCTAGTTCAGTTAAATTTCTCGGCAGATTTGTAAATTCGCATTTAACTTGGAACAACCGGATAGATCATGTAGCCAAGAAAATTAACACTTCTCTGTATATTTCATCATTAAAATGGAATATGCTCAAAAAAAAAAATTACTTAATATTTACTATGTTATGGTATATCCGCATCTCTCTTACAATATCATGGTATGGGGTAGATCATCGACCATTAATCGAATCTTAATACAACAAAAGAGAGTCATTAGAGTTATCTTTAAACTAAAAACTACTGAATCTTGTAGAACATAATTTATAAATCATAAAATTCTAACACATCCATCAATTTATATATACAACATTTCTAAATATGTGAGAAAAAACTTATTCTCATTTAAAAATAATGGTAGTTTTCATTTGTAAACCACTAGCTATGGATCTTCATTAATAGTTCCCAAGCGTAATTTGTCTATGAATAATTCACCTTACTTTTCGGATATTAGAATTTATATCATATTACCTACGAGCGTATTAAATGCTAGAAATTTTAATTCTTTTAAATAATTACTAAAGCAATATCTAATTGAAGACAGCGTTTATACATATAGCTTTAATGAGTTTGTTTAAATGTCTATAGTTTATGATATGTCTATTTTGTGGATTACTATTTTGTACGTAATTTTACTTTTTTTTTTACTTTGATATATGTTCTTATGTAGCAGCATACGTGCCAAATAAATTATCATTATTATTATTATCGTTATTATTCTTATATTAATCGAACTTAAACAAGAAAATATAAAGAAATAAAAAAATTGTACAAATTTTTTGTTTATAACTTATTAAATTCCATTCTACTCGAAAACAGCTTGTCCTACAACAAAATTACAGGAGCCCTTTTTTATTTTAAATCCACAGGAAATAATTTAACTTTTTTGGCCAGATCAACATTTCACGGGATGTTCAAGAAAAACCGAGTTTTAATAGTTTAACCTAAATTTTTTCACTGAAACTCCCCCTATAGAGATGGAAACATTTGTATTTTCAAGTAACATACTTTGAAAATAACCGTGTGCCAAATTTCAGGTGTCTTCGTTTTTTCCAAAGTTCGAGCAATTTTTGTCTTTATTAACTGGACTACTCCTTCAAATGTCAATTTTTTTAAATTTGATCAGAGTCGACAAGTTGTGGTATTTTAATAAGTTTTCTGAGCTTTTATCATAGCTACTGGAATTAAATGGTTTAAGTTAATTAAGAAGAGCACATCTTGGTTACTGCTTTGACATACATTCTGGAACCCAGAATGTACCTCAAAGTATTTTGCCATTTTATTTTTCTCACCTATATTTGTTTTCCTGTCTAGTCTTACATAATGAACATATTAATTATGCTAAATTATACGTTACTACACTCATTAAACATTTTCATTCATCCAAGCTAAAAATTAATTCATAAAATTGGATTCGCCAAAAATTAGTTGTCGTCTGCATTTAACGGTGGTTGAACAGATCCGAACTATGATACCATTTAACGCGAATACATAAAACTGTTAACTATTCTTCTATTGAAAATGACTGTGTTGTTGACCCCAACGCGCCGGGAAAGGACCATATCAAATCTAGATTGCAGTATTTCAAGGATGCGCGCAGGACCGAGCAGGATGTGTTTGTCCTGTAGTCCCGCCGCTCCCACATAACAAAGTTTACAACTCCATTGGGATAGTCAGTCGTTTATTTATCATATTATATAATGTGAGTTGAAAGAACTTCCACATACAGGATGTATGCAGAAAAGGATATTGTCAAGGTCATAGCTAATTTACTAAAGGACAAATAGTAGGAGGCCTTGACACTGAAATAATTTTCGCACCAACACCATCACAGCAGAACAATGTCCACTAGAGTGTCTCGATGAATGAGTTGACATCAATCGAAGACGGTTAATACTTTTAATAAACCAGTCTTGGTGCTTAAAAAAATTCACTTCAATATTAGCGATGTACTAAAAATGATCACATGTTTGTAACCACATATCTGTAATCTAGATGATGCCAGCGTGATTAGTAAGACGCGCGTAGAGATTAGTATTCTAGTGTAGAGTGTAGGTATTTTAGTGTTTGTAGAAACTACCTGAGAGACAGTACAATAAATAAAGCCTAATTTTGCATTTATGATACCCAATATGGGAAGACAGACCGTCGATTTTCGATGGAGAGACTTCCAATATTTGTATGTAAGGTATAGTATAAGAAATAAAAGGCTAAATTGCAGAGTATTTGTCAGTCTTTGTGAAAACAACCGACTTTGTCCTTGAACTATTCCCTTGGACAGAGTGTCCCAATATTCCGTGTACATGGAGCTACTATAGATTCATTTGGTTATAATAGGTCGACTTAACTAAATTTACCTATATTCCAAGTTGTGGCGTTTAGTCGCTAGGGGTTGCCAAATTTGACAAAAAAGTTTTTTTTTTCAAATAATTTTGAAATACTGTGTAAGGTCTCATTATATTGCATGCACAATGCACATGCTTTCGTAACAAAGACTATATTATTATTATTATTTCGATTTTTTACACTCCTCAGTTGGCAACTGTGTCGCATGGAGATGAGGCTTGGACGGATGTTGAGTCTTTCGCTAACTGATTCTAACTGTATTTCTGAAGGAGAAATTCATCTCATCCCAGAGAGCCTAGAAATTTCCTGACAATGTGGCAAGTCTGCAGTGCTGCGGCCATTTGTATCGTATATATGAACATTTCAGAAATTTTTATTTCCTCAATTTTTTTCTGTAGGTTTGCAGAAATTACTATGGGTACGATCTGAACTTCACTTACACTCCACATGTGTTTAAGTTCAATGGGCAAATTTTAGCATTTATTTTCGTTTTCTGTTTTTGTTTTCATTGTGTTGTGTGTTGGTGGCCATCCTATATCTACTATAACAGTTTTCTTATTTTCTTCATCTATCAATACAGTATCTGACCTGTTATAGTAGATGCGTAATCATTGACCTAACCATATCGAGTACATGACTTGTAGATTTTAATACTGGTTCAGGTTTATATTTGTAATAAGATGGAGGATCTTTGACAGGGTTGAATCTTTGAGCAAACTGAATATAGACAATTTTTGCAATCTGATTATACCTTCCTAGGTATGCAGTATTGGATAATGTTTGACATCCTGCTATAATGTGTTCTATAGTTTCGTGTGGGTGTTTCGGCATACATCTTCTACGTCTTTTTTCATTGAGTTTTTCGTATTTTCTCGTTCGAATAGTCTTATTTATTATTATTGAAATTTGGCACGCTAATATCTTCCTACAGATATCACTTTATGACATTAGAACTGAAGTACGAAAAATACTCCCATCCTTAAAGAGCTCTGCTCATACCTTATTTGGCTGTGATACTATAATTTTAATTAATTTCTTATCATAAATATACATAATTTGTTAGGTTTTTTCCTCTTTTGAATTTTTTTTTTGTATTTGTGACAGTTTCGACTTAATTAATTTTTATATTACGACATGACTAACGCATTTTCGATTCAAACTTGATTAATTATTTCATTTCAAAATTATTTTATTTGATAACAATACCGAAATGATGCATTTCAATTTACAGGCACTTATAGGTAGCTATGGTAGCTCCATGTATACGGAATATTGGAACCTCTTGTATATATAAGCAAAACGTTATTTCACAGCATAATTTTTTTTTTGCCAAATGATTAATCAAAGTCCGTTCGCTAGGTCACATACATACATTCATTTTCAGAAAATACTTTCCGTGTTCCTGGGACCTCAAAACATAAGAATCATGTTTTAGCTTAATTTTCGATTCTGCGTCAGTTGTAGTAACCTTCCTATTATTATTTATGAGGAGGTTAAAACAAATAGATTTAGTTTTCGCTGGGGGAAGTTCAAAACAAACATTGTGGACGTAAAATTCTGTCAACGTTATGTACCATCTCTTCGCTCCCAACCACTCCAACTTTGAAATTTTAAAAAGTACCCCCGCCTTATTTAAATTATATCTTATATGATATATAACATGGCTTCTGTGATGGAAGATCGACTCAATCAGTCATTCTTAATTTTTTTGATAAATTGTATGAGAATTTAAATAATAAATATTTTTGAATATTTATGGATATCAGCAAAGCATTCGATCTTGTTGATCATAATATATTGATTAATAAGTTATATAAATGTGGTTTCAGAGGCAAATGTGGTGATTGGTTGAAGTCTTATCTGTCCGATCGAAAGCAACAAGTTACAATAAATGGTCACCTCTCTAATTTAATGAACATGTCTCGAGGAGTACCCCAAGGATCAGTCCTAGAGCCACTCTCGTTTGCATTGTTTGTAAATGACTTGTCAGAAATTGAGGTGGTAATAATCTGACTCTATAGCAGATTATACATACATCTTATTTAAATGTGAATACCTAAGGGAGACGGCACAAACTATATTAAATAAGCTGACAGCGTGGTTTTACAACAATAAATTATTAGTAAACAAGGACAAAACAGTATTTATACAAATTACACCTAGAATAATGCAATATGAAAGGAGTTTGTTAAAAATAGATGATATTTCCTTGAAACAAGTACTTACAACAAGAGACTTAGATGTGTGTATATAGATAGCGCTTCATGCTGGGAGTACCGCACGCCAATGGCGAGGGCAGTCTTGACCGCGACCGATCCATCTTCCCAGAAAATACTCGTGCAAACATCGATGGACTGGTAGAGTGTAATACACTACAACTCCAATCAATCAACTTACTGAGAAAAATGTCAAGGGCTGTCAAAGTTTGACAGCTACAAAAAAACCCGTCAAAAATGAGAGCAAGTATTTCATGCAAAATTGGAACCAACGACGAAGTTGCCCAATTGCCGTGCAGCTGCTGAGTTTGTCGTCTGTAGGTTTTTGTGAATTTTCAAAACTTCACCGTTTTGTAATGGATGTCATGAAACGAGACACATTTTCCTTTTCTTCATTTTTGCTCTAGCTCGGAGGGGTACATTTTTAGGAAAAACTTTATAAATAAAAAGAGCTTTATCTTAACCTGAAGAAACCCTTTAATTTTATATCAGAGTCGATTCTTCAGGAGACTGTGGACAAAAAAGGTTATGTCCATCCTAAGGCGTTCGCCATACTGGATTTAGAGTGATGTTACATAGTTTATCGTATTTTACTTGTCAAATCCTGTCATTTGATATCCATATCAAGGGGATTGGGTAGAAAAAGATAATCCCTCATCTCGGGGCGTCACATAGTTTAACGTATTTTACTCGACAAATCCTGCAATTTGATACCCATATCAAGGAGGTTGTGAAGAAAGAGGCAATCCGCCATCCTGGAGCGTCTGCCATATTGGATTTTGAATGACACCACATATCAAGGTGGCTGTGACCTAAAAGGCGATTCTTCATCTTAGAACGTCCGTCATATTGGATTTAGAACCATATTAGATATACCATATTGCATTGTCATCAGACTTATAAACGTGTGCAAAATTTCAAAGCTCTAGCTTAATTACAATTGGTCGAAATTTTAATTGCAAGATTTGACCTAAAATTATCAACAAAGTAACATACAATGCAAATTAAATAAAATCTTTTAAAAAATTCAAATTTACTGAAAACAAAGCTTTGTATTTCTCTGACAATCTATATCTGGTTGTGCTAGAAGCTCTAAACTAAATTTATTTACATGCCTTGTCTTTAAAATTTTTATATTCAATCGATTAAACTTCCTTGGAGGATTGGTTATCTATCGTTCTATCTCTTGGAAATGCTCTTAGCCTTTGAAACATGTTTCACCCTTATTTTGGAACTCTTCAGAAAGACATAAAGCCACTCCTAAGATGTGTTATACAAAAACCAAGATAAAAGTTTGGACATTTTTCCCAAAAATTATATTTTTAAAAGACATTAAATGTTTGGCATTGAGTGATAGAAACAACTGACCTTCAACTGTCTATTATCTAACTAGTAGTGAAGTCTATATTCACTATGCATGTTTAACTTACATAGTATGACCAATACTTCGTCCGAGGTCAGGCAGACATCCACGGTGCAGTAGTGTCGTAGCAATTGAAAGGCTGAGCGGGCAGGGTTGAAGAAACTTAGCCTAATAGGATTAAATAATATCTAAACACTTTTTGGCACAACTTAATTATATTTCCATTTTTAACTCAAAATTGACCAAAATATACTCGATTACTGTTAGCAATTTAAACTTTTAAACCTATTTGACTCAATATTGTGTCTGTATTATCGTATAAGAATTAATAATTGCGATAGCAATAAGTATCCAACATTGTATAATCTGAGAAGTCATAAATTTATAGAATCTGCGGGCGCCGGAATGGTTTACTGGTGGCGCCAGAGTATCTCGGTACAACTGGACGGCCGACGTCGCGACGTACCATCTCTAAAACTCATCACGCCACACGATATACGACACATGAACATGAGATATAGTAGGGCAATTAGCAACGCTACGTTTAAATAAACTGGAGTAACGAAAATATTTTTTGACTCTAACGATTGCGTACCTGCAGTGCATAATAATATTATATAATAATAATTTGGAAATAAAAATTTTATAGAGTGAAATACAATTGAAAGAAAAACCTTTGTAAGGGAAAACGCAGGAATACTTTAGTTTCTGGACCATTTCAAATTATTAGATTTCTTACACTATACGAATTAAGAAAAAATATTGACACAATATTTATTTCCAACAAGAGTGCAAAACAAAAAGTATTCACTAGAGTGGTTCAAAAGATCAAGTTTAAAACTCATTTTTGCCTCATTTTCCAGAACTCGATTATTAGTATTATCTGTACAATTTTAAAGAGGGGAGTTGTGTATGATTTTTATTTCACTTGACGTAAGAAATACACGAGAAATTTCATGATCTAGAATTTTGCTTAAAGGATCCACCCCGTACCATTAGCACTGGAAAAAACATTTGGGTGGAACTTTTTTCAAACTTTGGGAATAGGTAGTTCAAGGGCTCCTGAACAAAAAATGTCATATGAAAAAATGATTTAATGCCACAAAATGATTCGGACCCAAAAAATGGGGCTTCAGCATCTTTCTTTGCAAGGGCGTTGGCTAATTCATTTCCTTCTATTCCCTCATGCTCCGGCACCCACATTAAGGCAACCCTGTTGTTTTTTGCCACTTGTTTCAGAGATTGCTTGCATTCCTATACAATTTTAAACTCAAATTCATAGGACCTGAGAGCTTTTAACGCTGCCTGGCTATCTGAAAGTATAGAGATCTTTGATAGGCACATAGATCTATATCATAGATTTCTGCTTAGAAGATGGCTGCAGTCTTGCCTAGGGCTCTGGATAGCCTGAATTAGGGCTCGCTACGGCCACGCCAACTCCTTCAGTCATCTTCGACCCATCGTGTACCAGATGAGCGACCCCTTCTCCAACTGCAGGGTCTCGACTCTGCTTGTCTGACGGCTCTCAATCAGCACATCAAACGGATGCTCAAAGTTTCGCTTGATTGGCATTAAGTCAGTGGGTTTGGTCTTGGATTCCAATTGGATTAACTCCAGGATTCTTAAGAGACTAACCAGATCGCCTGGTTTGAGAGAGAGTACCCGCTGCAGCTTTAGGGCACTAAGTGCTGCCTCCTTCCTTACATGCATATGTAGAGGAAGTAGGTCTAGCATTGCCTCCATAGCTGTTGTGGGACTGGAGCCCATTGCTCCTGCAATCCCTAAGCAGGTAAGGCGTTGCAACTTCTGCAACTTTCCTTGTGTTAGTTTTTCTTCAAGTTTTGGCCACCACACACACGATGTATGGGCTTCACAACCGAAAGATAAGACCAATAGATCCCTTTCGGTTTTAAACCTCAAGTCTTACTAAACAGCCTGCGGCACGTCCAAAAAGCCGCAGTGGTTTTGGTAAGTGTTCTTTCTAAATGTGAGAACCAGGTAAGTTCTTGATCCAGAATTACTCCTAGATATTTAACTTCACTGGAAAAGTTCAGCACTGTTCCATGTAACATTGGAGCTCTTAAACCCAGTTTTCTCTTTTTGGTAAACGGAACAATAACTGTTTTACTCCGATTGACACTGAAGCCCTCTTGCGAGCATCATTTGGATATAATGCTTAAGGAGATTTACATGAGATTGGAGATCATGACCTTATGCCTACCTCTCACAGTAATAATCAGGTCGTCGGCATAACGCTGAACCTTGAAGCCAGAATTACTCAGCCCATGGAGAAGGCTGGTTATCCACCACCACTGACCACAGCAATGGTGATAGAACACCTTGTGGACAACCCTTGACTGCAATTACAGTGGCGAACTCCCCCCCCCACATCCGTAGTAATTATTCGGCTTCTTAGCATGGATCAATCAATTTAGTTCAACTTTAGACGCAACAGTGAAAAGTATATTTACTACATGTACATATTAGCATTGACCCAGCGGTTGGGTCAAACTGGTCCTTATTAAATAAATACAATTTCCAGAAACGAACGTTAATTTATAACTGCAAAGGATTTGATTATCTATTAACAATAGAAATCTGTTACCATTTTATATCCAATGCTAATAACAGGCAGGTAGGTACTATAATTAATTCACAATTCATATTGTTTAATTAATATCTTATGTTGTTATATATGTTTTCTATAATTAATCATTCATTTTACAAAACAGTTTGTGTCAAAAAAATTTATTGTTTCAGAAAAGAAAAGCATTGAATTTCAAATATGTATAACAATAATTTAAAATGTTAGTGTTAATTGAAAATTAATCGCATCAGGAAAAAAGTCTTACCTTATATTTCGCATTGAAAGGGATAAAGTATTTAGAGTGAGAACACACTTCATATTTTTTCTCACGCGTTTCGGTTCTAAACAAATAAAAATTTCGGGACTTTTAAAGCTCATAAGGCTCCTCAGTCCTACCGTGCTCACTAATATATGGGGCAAATATTATCTTTAGGATTAGAACGTGACAATTTATCGATGAATTTGTAGGTAAGTGCCATTCTAATGGGTAGCAGTTATAGTCGGAGAGCAGGCTCTCTATACATTGGCTTTTAAAGCTAGTGTATACAATTCGAGAACTTAAAAAACTGAATGTGTATTTTTATGGAAAATCACCTGCTGGAACCGAATATTTCGTTCATCGATACATTATACTTCGTTACTTTTTCTTCAATAAACTTTTAATAATACTTAACGAAATAGTATAAACCAATGTGGCAACAGATGAATTCAAATAGATCAGAATAATTATACTTTTAAATGTCAAAAATTATTTAAATTTTGCAGAGCATATTACTGGATCGATAAAACTCTTTTCTTATTGAAGTGGGATATACAGATTCGGTAAATATATTTCGTGATTAGGGAATAAACTTCCTATTGAAAGCAGAATGCGTGGGGTCGTTGACCCGGTCAAGCGGTGGTGGTATGAACGAATACCAATGCCCTGCGTTGATCTATGACAAGGCGTGGTTTACCTGCACAGATACACGTTTACGTATCGCGAACTGCAATTGCCGAATCTGTATAATATAAGCACGTAAACTACATGTTTACGCTCTTATATTATACTATAAATTTAATTTTTACTGGCATTATTTATAAAAACAACGAAAAGAAAAAAATCGTAATTAGCACTTTATTTTCACTTATAATCCATCCAATATTTAGTACGTCTGGAATTTTAGGTTTCACATGGTAGATATAAGAATTAGAAGCAGACGATAAATCTCTAAGAAAAAAAAATTGGTTGCAATATTGGGTGTTTGTAAGTGAATCAAAAATTACTTACTGAAAATAGCCAAAATCAAAACGTCGATATCAATGGAATAAATGATGAACTTATTGAGTGTATTCCTAGAATACTTGATTATTGCAGGTATTCAGGTATCAGCTCTTTCGTGGTTACTAAATTCAATTATTTCTACAATCGTAAAATCGACTTTTCGGTATTAGACAGTTTTGCAATTTTCTGTAGATGTTCCGGACTGTTACGAATTTATTTTTTGAGGGATACAATTTTGGTTCTCTTCTGTTTTTTCGGAAATTAAATTATGACATTCTTTTTATTGCTAGTTCAAAATAAACTTACACCAAGCAGGTATTTTTAATTCGTCCCTGATTTTGCATGACACTACATGTTTTTTATATTTTATGCATCAATTATTTCCATATTTTGTTCGAAGTTATAACGATCCCCAAAGCAAATTATAAAATACTTCCTTTCAATTTCAGAAAACGATGTAAATTAACTTGTCTTCCTGATTTCAGTAACATACAGCCAAAAATACTCTTAAAACACACACTGGAAACAAATAAAAGTAGTTACTTACTACACATGCAGTATCATAAAATAAATTAACATTATATACACAACTACATTGAAAAACCATTGTGTAATAGAAAAACAAGTCAATCTCTGCTAATCAATATATTGCACATTATGCATATCACTAATTACATAGCAGGATTTTTACATGCGCATTCATACCTGCGCTTGCCAGATCTTTTTCATAAAAACTGATAAAATATCCAAAGAAGTCTTTAGTAAAAGATTTTCTATTTATACTAAGGAACATCTAGTTCGCTTATACGTCTCTAATATTAACGTTAAAAAACTTGTATCGATCTACCAAGATGGTCTGTACGCTTTATAAAATTCGAGACATTCAGACATCTTTTTCACCATTACAAATAATCTTACTATACTTTTTATTATGTATTTTGCAACTAAAAAATATTTAAAAATTTTTAATGAAAAAACCCAAAAATATATAAACTAGAACAATGTTATAAACTAAAATTAGTGTTAAGAAAGGCGTTGTTAAGTGTTTGTTAGACAGAGCCAAAATAATTTCTTGAAACTATGTAATCTTAAGGAACGACAAGCAATTTATAGAAACTGTCTTATTGAATAATCAATATCAAGATAGTTTTGTTGACATTCAGTTGATGACCATGGGAACAAGAGAGAATATACCATTACAACCTAAGGTTTTTAGGTCTATAGTAGTAATTCCATATATACATCAGATAAATTACGAAGAAATGGGAATAGGTTTTCTGCTCGAACGGTTTTTCAAACGGGTTCCACGCTAAGATCGGTTTTATCGTAAACCAAACCATTAAGTGTTGAAACATTATTTATAGGATTTTGCAAACAGCGGAAAGAGAAACTATCTATGAGTACTAAAAGAAAACCTATATGTAAAAATATTAATGAAATATTTGCATTCTTTCGATAACCTGACTTCTGGTTATGCTAACAAGTAAAAATTCTGGCCTGAAATTAATTTATTTACCTACCTTGTCTTTAAACATTTTTTCATTCTAATGAATTACATTTTCATAAAATCTCATTCAGTTTCTTGGAAATGCTTAGCCTTTGAAACGTTTTTCGTCCTTATTGTGGACTCATGAGAAAAGCCCAAAGCCACTCATAACGATGTTTCCATGCAAAACCAAGACAGTATCCATGGGCTTTTCTGATGAGTCCACAATAAGGACGAAAAACGTTTCAAAGGCTAAGCATTTCCAAGAAACTGAATGAGTTACATTTGAACGTAAGGCTTGATGAATATAGAAATTACGCTAGAAGGGGAGAATTTGAAAAATCCAAAATTTGTGAACACGCGTGGAAAAGTAATCACAGAATCTAATGGTACTCGGCGAAGATCTTAGGAAAAAAGAGAAACAGAACTAAAAGAAATTATGGAATCCGCGATTATTTTATTATACGAGGATATATGCGTTTCAAATTATTCACAAGGTTTTTGTATTAGTTGGTTGCCCATATGCTTAGAGACGAAGTAAAAAGTTGTAGTAGTAGAAGTAAAAATAAGATAAATATAATTTTTATTCTCACGTGACTATGGAAATGCATAAACAAATCTTCCGAAAAATTAATTTCATTCGTTTTCATTTTCAGTTTTTAGTTTATAACATTGTTCTGGTTTATATATTTTTAGATGTGGGACATTTTGTGTCAATATAGCATTCAAGAACCAACCTCGTCTGATCCATTTGGAGCGGAGGTATTTTCATTAAACATTTTTTAATATTTTTCAGTGACAAAGTACCCAATAATAAGTAAAACAATCTAAATGTACCACGATTAAACAATTATAGACAAATAATTTGTTGCGACATCAGATTATACCGTATGTCAAAGTAATGTTACAAGTGTGCTACCTACGTGATAATTTTAGTTTGATTGTAGAAAAAGTAACGGAAATATAACGTGGCAAGTTAAAATAGTAAAATATTTTAGCATTTCCACATTTTTCGGAAAATGAAAGATTTAATTGATTTTGCAATTCCAAATTGATGGGAGAATTCAAAATTTGGATTCTGCACAAGATTTTACAAAAAATGGTATGTATAAGTTTTTTATGTTCGCAAATCGTATGGGGGTGTAGAGTTTAGGAATCTCGCTCTCCGACTATTCAGGCTCTCAGATCACACTTATTGTAATTGACGTGAGAATGGGGAAGTTTTTTAAGCCATTTATATAATGATTATAATTTGCCTACAGTTGATAAACTTTTGCTTTGATGTATAAAAAATGGTTAGAATTGATGGCATAAATATACATTTAGTATGTACGGATATTATTAATTGCGATGCTATTGTTTTTATTGGAGCACCCGCTTGTACATATATTTTCTTAGAATATCTAGAAGCGTCCAATAAACAACGAACATTAAAGAAACTAATAAACTTTTCGGGTAATAAACGTTATCGATTCTTGAAAAGCCTTTCTTTTATTTTGACAATTTATATGCGTAGATGTTATTAGATATTAAATAGGTAATATATAATTTTAATAATATACACATATTTCTTCTGCATAATTTTGTTTATCGTAGTTCATTGTCTGTATAAAATGCCACATCGAATATGTGTCTATGTATCTACGTGCACCTGCCATTCTGATCTTCAAGGACATGATTTATTTTTTGTATCAAAGTTCAGAAATTATTTTTAAAAGCGACTGGTCACATTGCCAAAATTGAGACTACCTTTGCAAAAAACTTGTGCAATTAAAGAACAGCAAATGTACGATTAAACGTATGTATGATCCACTTTTCGTAAGTATACACTTGTTTCTCAGGAATTAGAAACTAGATTAATTTCAGATTTTGGTGGTAAGTATAAACGAAAAACAAAAAAAGAACCTAATATTTTTTTTGCTTTCACGATCACTGTTCTTAAATGCTCAAAGACATTTCAGATTCAAGACAAATATCTAAATCTTCTTTAGTAATATCGTTATGTAATTTCACGCTGGCGCTGTCAATGCTGTACTTAAGATGGATAACAGTCAGCAATTAATTGACACAGAGCAATTTTATCAATATTAAGAAGTATATTACCAAAGAGGAAATACGTGAAGCTCTGAAACGCACAAAGAACGCTAAAGCACCAGGCCCTAGAAATATACCAATAGAATTAGTGAAAAATAGCCCGGTGTATCTAATAGATATATTACAAACTATTTTCAATAAATGCTTAATTGACGGAGAGTAGGTACCTGAAGAGTGGAAACTTGGGTACATTAGCTCGATACATAAAAAGAGCCACTTACTGACTGTCGCAGTTATCAAGGAATTACTGTAACTTCCTCTATTGGAAGATTGTATGGGCGAGTTATCAAGACAAGGATAGAACAGGAAATCGAAATCGGTGAAGAACAGTGCGGATTCACGACTGGAAGATCGTACGTGGACAATATATTCTCTGCGACAACTAAGCCAAAAGCGAATAGCAAGGAGTGGAGAGCCTCATATAGTGTTTGTAGACATCATGAGAGATCTTTATGAAGGGAAAAAACGTGGAATTAAAATTAGAAATCAAATGTCCGACACCTTTGAAGTCACGAAAAGGTTGCGCCAAGGATGATACCTATCGGCGACCCTATTCAAAATCTATAAATATAGACAAAGTTTTGCAAGAATGGCAAGCCAAATGCAGGAATATGGGCGTGTGTGTAAACGACGAATGCCTACGTTCCCTTTTTTTGCAGACGATTAAGTGGTTGTTGCATCAGATGAAGATGACATCAACTACATGATGCAAAAATTGAGGAAGACCTATGAGAAATGGGGATTAAAAATTATTGTCGCCAAAACCAAATATTTGGTGAGCGTGGAAGAAGGGAATGACGTAGATGTAAATGGAAGAAAAATGAAAGTCTGTAGTGAGTACACGTACCTAGGAGCCATTATGTCAATGGTGGGGAATAGCCGCAGAGATATAAACAGCAGAATAATAATGGAAAAACAGGCTACTCAGAAGCTAAACTCGATGTGGTGGTCAGAACATATGGATCAGGAACGTGGGAAATAACAAAAATAAATAAGGAAAGGCTGCTTGTAGTGGAAACGAACGTTTTGCGAAGAAGCTGTAGGGTGTCTGGGCTAGAGCATATAAGAAACACCGAAATAAGAGAAAGAAAGAACACGCAAGAAGCAATTATACATGGTATAGAGAAGAAGTGACTGCTGTGGTATGGACACTTAAGGAGATAAATAGGTGCCTCAAAGAGTGTGGCAGTGGTATCCTCCAGAAAGAAAAAATAAGGTAGACCTGCGAAAGAATGGATCAAGAAAGTGGTGGAGGCGATTGAAAGAAGAGACCTGGATGAAAATGAATGGATGGATAAGTGAGTGTGACGTTTAGGATGCGAGAAACGGCCAAGTTAGCTGTAAACCGCTCGCTGAATATTTATAAGGAGCATATTCTTATCATCACCCGGAGCATAAATTGTATGATTTGTGAACCTGAACAATATTTAACTTTAACGGGGAATATCGCTAATTATATTCGGGTTATCTGTAAACAGTATAAATTTAAAACAAAAATTCCGAGAAATGTAGCTCAGCCGGCTAAAGTATGTTAGTGGCACGCTTGTTTGGTCAGACTCTCTATCGTGTACTGGGTTCGATCCCCAGCTCCGACACTGGCAACGTTGCTGGGTATTGGACGTTGTCTGCGTATTTTCCCCTTACGGGTAGTCTAGGCTTTGAACTTGGGACTTGTCTACTCTGTGCGATGTGTTTATGTTTAATAAATTAAATGATAAGGATGCATATAATAACCCTGAGGTACTCTGTATGTTGACGAGGATGACTCCTGCATTCATCAACTAGAACTTGCTGGTTTTTCTCAAAGACGAACGATGACATTCACTATAACAAAACAGAATAAATTTCGGGTTTATACCTTCATTACAAGAGAATAAGTTGATCCATAAGTAAAATCCATTAGTACTTTGCATGCACTTTAGCATATACAGGTTAGAGCCAAGAGAACAATCTTAAAGGATCTCGTGCTTCTCATTAATGTTGAAATTAATATTGATTGTAGTACATGCGTACATAGCATGCATATCAGCTTGTACAGGTTGGAGCCAGCAGAATAACTTTGAAGGAACTCATGCCTCTCAGTAACGATGAAATTAATACTGATAGTTACCTTTTCCTTAATACTCATATTGTTATAGGAATATATAATACTTTCGAAAGTTCGAATAATTTTAGAGATGGGATTTTTTCCATGAAATAAATTTCTAGAGCGACTGTAGCAATTAACACAGTGAATACCAACCTTTGTGTTTGGCTGGCAGGTATGTGATTACAAAAAACATATTTGTATTTAGAACCTACTAATTTCTTAACTGTAAGAAATATATGTACATATGTATACATAAATATTTTGATTTTTCAAGTTATTTTCCTTTTTTATTTATTTTTTCACATACATGTCTGTTTTATTTTTTGTTTTTCCAATATATTTCTGTATTTCTATTTTTTTATCTTTTTTTGTTCTTTACTGTTTTTTTTTTAATTTTATTTCATTTCTTTAAATTTTATTTATTTATTCTTTTTTATTCTTTTTCAGAGACAATGGAATTATTTTATCGCTTGTGCTATGATTTAATTTCTCGTTTTTCTTGAAAATTTTGCAGAAATCTTCCTTATCTGAAAATATGCAAAAATATGATATTTTAGACAAATTTGCATAATAGTACATAAATTGAGACAATAGAAGCTTCTCTGCTTCTTAATGGATAATAAATTATATTATTGTTTTTAATCAGATTGGCATATTTGTACTTTTGCTACATCCCGACTTTGACGGTACTATAGTAGGCAATCGAATATAATAATCCTCGTTAAATTAAATGCCGTCGTTTTGAATTTTTTTTTTTATAATATAGTTATCAAAATAAAATATTATAATACAAAGTTATTATGTACTTAAACGTTTGAACTTATTGAAGACCCCCAATAGGGCTAAAATAGAATATCGCGCATTTCTTACGTTTGTTACTGTCTATTTGCGATTTGACTTAACATATTAATGTCAAATTGTTCAAATATTTATAACTTATTTAAACAATTATAGTTTACTCTAATAAAAATATAATGTTTGTAGGTATCTAGTTCTAGAATCTAAAGTTAGCCTTTTTAAAACTTACCGTGGACTCCACTCAAATTTAGAAAATGCGGAGTGTTGAATCGGTAAACAGTCTATAATTATTAAAACAATTATTTATTATTTAAAAAATGTTTTGTTTTTAAGTACTAATAAAGAACTAATTAAGCATTGAAAACTGTTTGTAAACTGCATCTCTCTAGGATTATTATAAAGAAAAATAAATCGCTCAAATAATTTGCAACTTCCATTGGTCAACTCTTAATCAACAAAATGAAACAACTAACTTGTGAAATTACAAAAGGTTGAAATGTTACCAAGTTATTGTAAGATATAATTGTATGAATAAATTATAATTTTTTAAACAATTTGAAAACACAAAAATATTCACACAATCTAGAATGTGACTAATTAATAATAATTTCTGCAAAATAGAAAATAATATACGTCAAAAATATGAAATACTCTTCTCTTGGCCAGATAAAGTCATATGGTGGTCCTACAAAGAATCTTGTGAGGGTTTATTTTAAAAAGAAATCGTTAATTCATATTCTTTGAAAAAATCCGAAGAGGAGACTTGTGTGAAATTTTAATTTCACTGCATTTTAGTGATTTTATCGCAATTTTACGAAAAAATATCTTTTACCTGTAAGAAATAAATGAGAAACTCCTTAGTCTTGGAGTGTTAATATCAACCTATTTTGTTCAAATTTGGAACAGATATTTTTTGCGTTTTTGAATAAATCTTGAGGGCGAGATAAAAAAAATTAAACATGTTTCTTTGAGTCACCCTAACGATTACTTTTGAATATCTAGTAAAGTACATCTGAATAAACGTGGCATAATGCGTATCTTTACTCGAAGCGATTAATGTGATTATATATCAGTTACATGTAGATTTGAGGCCATAAGATTTTTCCAATTGCGACATTGTCGCAAATGTACGCCTCTGGAACCGGTAATGTGACAAACACGAGATAATCTGAATTGCTAATATGATAAAACCTCTAAAACAATAACATAACGGTTCAGTGCCGTTTATGATGTTTTTGGAACTGCAGATTCTCGTCTGTCTGCTCTATGTCTGGTTTTCTTTATTTGGCGATTGAATTTTAATAGTCCTTTTTTACGTTCATCCACTTAAAAGGATTACGATTTTATAAATTTCAATCTACTCGGTAATTCGATCGTACACAAAGCAAAATATGTGCATACAAAAGTAACTACTAGAATGGTAGGTATATTAATTAGCGTTCTTATTAATTCATTAATAGTTTTGGTGGAAAACAAAAGAAACTAAAATGCACCTGATGGAAATATGTACCCTAAAATGGTATGTTTTATGTGCACAGATGAATAATAGTCGAAATAGCACAGAACTGAAGCAAATATATTAAATAAACAAATAAAATACATTTGTCAACTGCAAGAGCGAAAAAGAACTATTATCAAAATTTAACACGTATAAGTATAGTGGGCTTAGCGGCGCAATGCTAAGGTGCTTCACTGGCGACCATATAGTTATACATTCCCCAAAACAAAATTCCAAAATTATTTATTATATAAACTCTACAAAAATTAATCCTAAAAACCCGTTCTAACAAAGCTCCCGGTCCCGACACAATCCCCAACATCGTCCTAAAAAATCTAACCACAAAAACGACTTATGTCAATAAATGCTATTATTATTGTTTGTCAACAATTTGTTAGAGGAACATAGAATTTATCTTTAGGTCAGACTGTTAAAAAATAACGATATTACTGTAAATGGAATAAGGGCGAAAAACGTTTCAAAGGCTAAGCATTTCCAAGAAACAGAATGATAGATTTCATGAAAATATAATCCATTAGAATGAAATTTTTTTAAGACAAGGCAGATAAATAAATTCATTTTAGGCCTTTGTTCTCATTTTTAACTGAATCTTCAAGATCGTAGGGGGTTATGTAGATACTAGTTTAATCTGCATGGCCGTAGGGGACTGTGTGGATGCTAGTGTTAGAATGAGAATTGTCAAATAAGAAATTAGACAAATTCATTTTAGGATTTTAATTTGCTAGCATAACCAGAATTCAGGTTATCGAAAGAATGCAAAGAGTTCATTAATATTTTTACAGAAAGTTTTTCTTTTAGTTATAGATAGTTATTTTTTCTGCTGTTTGCAAAATTCTACAACGAATATGTTTCAATATTGTAAATGGATACGCAGATAACTTAAATCTAACAGTTTCCTCACCGTCAAAAATACAGGTATGAAAAAAAATATTGACTTATATGTTAAGGTATCAGGGGCAAAACTGAATGACAACAAATGCGAAGCCATTGAGTTAGGGCCAACAGGTACACACAAATTCAAAAATGTCTCTTTTAATTGGTTTACAATAAAAACAGAAATAGAAATCCTAGGTATTCTTTTCCTATCTAACGTTCATGAAATGATAAGGAAAACTTGGTTCCGAGTTACAAATAATGTACAAATTTTTCTAATGTCAAATAACACGAGAGACCTAACACTTTATCAACGAGCCTCCTTTATAAATATTGTTACGCGTTACTCCTCCTTGGGAAGTGAGGCTGATACGCCACTGGTAGAAGTATGGTTCTAGAAATGTACAGAACAAGATAGAAAAATGGACAAGGCTGAGGTAAAAGTAAATAAGGTTGAAGAGGAAGTAAGCAAAGTCAAGGAGAAGTATGTGAAGTCAAAGGAGAAGCATGTGAATTCAAGGAGAAAGTTTATAAGTTCGAGGAAGAATGTCCACGGATGAGCTTGAAGAGAGTAGAGGCCGATGCTGTGAAGCCGAGGGGGAAACCAGAGGAAGCCAATACCAGAGGGGCTCTTTCGGATAGGGAACATGGTGCCCCTAGAGAAGTACAGATTTCCCAGTTTTGAAGCATTCTGAGAACTTCATCACTACAAGGATATGACGATAAACGAAACCTCGGAGATATGCAGACATTTTATCCGGAACAAGGTGAAAGGAATATTGCAAGTACTATCACCAGGAGAAACAGCAGATCACGGGAGCAGTCAGCACTGAGGTTTCCGACGATAGGGAAAATGAAGCGCTAAGACAAGATCAATTGAACGACGAGGAAATTGAGTCTATATTGAGAGCCAAAGAAAGAGGAACTCTTCCAAAATGGAAGGATGTTTCAGAGAAAAGAGTGGGACTGAAGGCCGGCCTTGTAACGTAGCATAACAGAATTAATAAATTTTAACTTTTATTACGATAATTCCCTAGTAAATTCGGTTATAATTTTCATAATCGCTCATTTAGTTTATTTTATAATGACCTCAAGTGATTCAGTGGAATTCAGGGACTACGTAAAAAATATAATACTATATACATCCCGAAAATTTAGAGCTTTTTTTTATACATTGCTAGGCTAATTGCCTAGCAATGTATAAAAAAATATTAGAATGTATTCGTTCTGTGGTATGAGTTAGAGTTTAGTGAAGTATTATGAATGCATAATTGCCTATTATATAATTAAGAATTAACATAGCTATTTATGTAATAAACTATGTGATAATTTATAGGACTGTTTTGTAACTTATTATTATGATGAAAATAAAGTTATTGTAAATAATAAAAAAAGGTCTATCTTACTTGGCCTTAGCATAGATTCTATAATGGTTCTACCCTAAATACGTGGGAAAATGTTGGCCACAATATTTGCTGCAACGGCGCTAAGATGTGTTAATAACAAATAGATGCTAAATAAACATGATCACTGGCTTGAAATAATATTGACCCTTTGTCTACAGTGGGTGAGTATAAAAGGGCGATCACGACTATTCTATTATCATATCATATCTGGGTAGGTAAACGGATTGATATATCCACTTGAGAACTGGTATTTGAAAACCGAATATTTAGACGAAATATTTTTAAAATTGTATATTGAAAGTTCTGCACGAAAATTAGCCAGTAAACAATTTAGTGCATTTTTATAGGTATTTTAAATTCGATCATTTTCCTCATACACTAACGATTTATCATATTTGATGAAACTTTAACTATCAACTACTATCGGCAGTTTTACAATGAATAATCCGACGACAGCTTTGTCACAAAACTAGTGATTACTTCTTTATTTATAAACCTAACCAAGAAGAAACATGAAATTCTTGTCAAATAATTATTGCAAAAATAATCAGTTATTCTTCTATTGCAAAGAAAATTAGTTAATTTCAATTGTTTTCATATTACTAGAATAATATTTATAAAATAAGTTAATATATTGACTACAATTTTACGATTTAAAGGCGTTATTATAAAATTTATGTCACGAAAAAGTGGTTCGTATTACACTATAAAAGTCCCATGTCTTTTACTCAGAGATATCTTGATTTAGTAAACAAAAAGCGTCATTGAGGTGACCTGGAAGGTAGTGTGGAAATACTTTCAAACAAACTTTTCTAATTCAATAATGACCATAGCAATCAAACTACTTATAGTTTTGTACTGCCATACAAAGGAATATCAAAAATACCTACGAATTTATATGGGACAGATTACATTTTGTGAGGAAAAGTCGTACTATTTAAATTAAACTATATTAATTGCGACAATCTTGGACATAACTTGAAAGGCTACGCATTTAACACACAGAAAATTGATAGTACAGATTATAAGAAAAAAGTAAAAAAGCAAAACAATTTGAACCATAACAGCATTTAAAGAATATTTTCTTTACCTCCACTCAAATCATCAAGATAACTGCCTAAAATCGAGGGAATTTTAATTAAATAAAGCGGCCTTTTTCTGAGTTATTTCTTAGGGATAATTTTATAATGAAAATTACTTTGCATTAAGCAGGATTTGAACCCGCTTTGCTAGGTGGTATTCCAATTTGCAAGCTAAATTCGATAACCATTGAGCTACCGTAACATGACCTGCAACAATTTTATTTTGAAGAGTGTGTGATGTCGTACTTGATCTATTAAACGGCATATTTTCCACAAAAACGAGAAATGCCCCTTGCCGATGATACAAAAGAGAATTGTTACAAAATCATTCCACCAAAAGGAAATTACGTTTAACACGACTCCAGGCATATGTCAGTCCACTATAGACTCATATGGTGAGGCTATTTTATTAATTACAAAAGCAAGTTAATGCAGCTTGGAAGGGAACAGAAAAAATTAGTTACATAATTGATCCCTTCAAACGAAGGTGATTCAACAGGTAAAGAAAAAGTAAAACAATGCTTTAAAATTGCTCCATGTATTGTTCTTTTTAGAATGAATTAAGTATAACCCTGTTTTTGCCAAAACAGTTCAAAGATGAGCATAAACGTTGAGAGACAGTACACCGCTGTAACAAACCAGACCAATGAAAATGTATGTATCCCAGAATTTTTCAAAAGTTACTCTCAAAAAGAAGTCCGTTTTCATCTTGAAATAACAGCAACAGAGAAAACAGTTTAAAAAAAATCGCAACCTATTTTATTTTGTTAATATGTAGTTACAATCAAAGGACCACCATAAGCACACCGCTTATGGAAATCCGGGATCCATTCAATTTATCCAATTTTTCATATGGCGATAATATTTTTAAAACAAAGATACCGCTGTGCAACCACCTTATTGAGAATTACCCACTAAAGAGGTGGAAATGCATTAGGGACCACTTCAGAGTGATTTCTGCACCGTATTTTAAAGTATTCTGCTTAACTGAGCAGTTCCATAATTTTTTTGGAACCAAAATACCGCTGTGTATAGATGAAAGTTATATTCACCTTCCGGGAGGAGTGGAAGGGTGTCTAAATTTAAGTCAGATTCTTCGATTGAGGTTTTTTACTATTCTGAAAGATGCAAATATTTTTTTATAGATATGTAGTTGTTAAATGTATACGAGTGCGTTTCACCCCATCGAGGGTAAAACAGCATAGAATGGTGTGTTTTCGGGACTCGTGCCCATTGAGACTTTTGATCTGCTGGATCAGTAGAACAACATATCAAAAATTGGAAAAATTTAAGAAATCCTGAATTTCCATAAGCGGCGTGCGGAGTCCTGAAAAATCTATTCATATCTCGATTTCCTCAATAGAGTAGAAATAAACTTTTTTAGATTTAATGCTATATTCATTCAATAGAGAGAACAGCTTAGACGCTAACAAAAAAGCTCTTTTGTGAGGAAGTCTCCTATTCGTATTTAAGTTTTCTCCTTGCTGCAAAATTTAGCTTTTCTGCATTCGTGCGTTACTGTCAACTTTTGAGTCCTTCCTCCTTTTATCTCTTTCTCCAAGGGTGATATGTGTTGTTTGGGTCGACCTTCAGAATGAAGTGCTTAGCTATCCTTCACTACATACAATTTCATTGTTAACTTCGAAACCAAATGGTTTGCTGGGGCACTCTTTTATATAAACTTGTCAACAATTCTCTTGTTTTTTGTAGACTTTGCTACGAAGACAACTGCAAGTACTTTTAAGGCATCGCGTCGGATCGTAGTGCTTCTCCATTTGCATCTACTATTTTGGTAGATGTTACTAAATCAATTTGGTATTTAGTTTGATATGAACGATATTCTCCAGTATTCTTGTAAAATATCGAAATTTGCTTTCTTCCCTTGTTTGTGGATTCTTAAAAAATACATTAACCATAACTATCACCAACGATTTTGATTTAGTTTATAGTGAATAAAATATGTCAAATTTTGAATAGAAAAAATTCGAGCAACCGCTCCAGATATCAGGAATACTTCCAGAAATTGTTTGGGCATTCTTAGAAGACTCGCTGGGCTCTCTTTAAAATTTCCGACTAACGTAACTAAACAATGTTATTTGTATATCTAAAGGAACTGATGAGCGATTGATTTCAGAGTAACTTTTTTAAAAGTCTAAGAAGTGCTAGTATGGAAAAATTATTTATATCATCGAATATTTAATGATTTTTAAAATGTTTGTCTGTTCATCTGCCCGCCCATGTGTTTGTCATGTCTGTAAGCACTACAAGTTAAGAAATAAACGTCCGATCCTGTTAAAATTTAGACAGTAATTTAACGTTCGCTGTAGAAAGAACTGTATTGTTTTTGACAAAAATGGGACAAAAAGTTTATTATTCAAAAATGTTACATATTCATTTTTAATAATAATAATTTTAAAAACCGCTGCTGATTCCTTATTACTACTTTTATATCCAGATTTTTCTTCCAAGTTGCTCTAAAGCACCTTAACTATATTTGCGCTCTAGTGTGTAAAAATTATTGGTCATAGAATTTTAATAATATTTAGGGCAGATGTCATAGAAAAACTTGAGGCGTTGGTTTGTACCATATACGTTAAAAATGAAGTTTCCGCACTCTTATTAGCTTGTTCTACTTATTTTCCCCTATTCACAACCTCCCACCTCCGACCTCTTCAACGGAATCGTATCAATCAGATCACTATAATACATACGTGTACTAACTTTCCAGTGACTATCTCAATTTTATGTTATCAACTTCTTTAATAATTGAGTGGAGGTGGTGGAGGATTGAAAAATATTGGAAAAGATTCTGAGGCATTGGTTTCTAGTATATACACAAAATCTCAAGTTTATGTACTCTTGCCAGCTTGCTTTACTTATTTTTCCCTATTTATCTCTACTCACCCCCCCCACTCCTTCAACGGAATCATCTCAAAATAGATATCGTTATAATACATCCGTACCAAATTTCAATTGAATACCTTAATTTTATTTTATCAACCACTTTAATAATAGAGTAGGGATGGTGGGGGCTGAAAAATATTGTGAATAAATTTGAGGCCCTGGCACACACATATACACAAAATTCCAGGTTCCTGTGCTCTTACCAGCTAGCTTGACCTATTTTCCCCTATTTACCCTCATTGAACCCTTGAACGGAAGTAGATCAAAATATAATCTAGTTCTAGATGTCGCTATAATACATAAGAGTACCATACTTCAAGCGAATACCTCAATTTTATTATATCAACCCATTTAATAATAGAGTAGTGGTTGTGCAGGGTTGAAAAATATTATAAATAAGTCTGAGACCTTGGCTTCTAGCATATACACCAAATTCCAAGTTCCTGTGCTCTTGTCAGCTTGTTTGACTTATTTGTCCTTATTTACCCTTATTTAACCCCCAACCCTTCAACGGAATCACCTCAAAATACAATCTAGGTCCAGACGTCGTTATTATACAACCGTGTACCAAATTTCAAGTTAATACCTCAATTTTATTTTATCAACCCCTTTAATAATAGAGTAGGGGTAGTGGGGAATTAAAAATTATTGTAAATGAGGCATATACATCAAATCCTGTGCTCCTACCAGCTTGCTTGACTTATTTTCTCCCATTTACCCTTATTTAACCCCCAATCCTTCAACGGAAGCACCTCAAAATATGATCTAGTTCCGGATGTCGCTGTAATACATAAATGTACCAATTTCAAGTAAGACCTTAATTATATTTTATCAACCCTTTAATAATAGGGTAGGGCCGGTGGGGAGGTTGAAAAATATTATAAATAAATCTGAGGCCTTGGCTTCTTGCATATACACCAAATCCCAAGTTCCTGTGCTCTTACCAGCTTGCTTGACTTATTATTTCCTATTTATTAACCCCCAACCTTTCATCGGAATCAAAATATAATCTAGTTGCAAGTCAATAACTTAAACGATTGCTGAGAAAACGTGCGTACAAAATAAATTATAGACAGACCGACCGACAGACAGACAGAATTTTTTTCGCTCAAATTTAAAATCTCGACGTTTTTTGACATTCTATACCCATATCAACACAAAAATTTTTGAGTTTTTTTATTATAACTAGGTATAGTCTAGTCGATAATGTAAAAAATGCACCAGAAGCTCGCAAAAAATTAGTTCTGAAGGTGCCGCGCAACCCCCTTCCCCAAGGAACAGAAGAGTCTTATTTTACTGATAACTCGTTAACCGTTGAAGATATAATAAAGTTGCTCATCATAAAAAAGAAAGCTTGATTAATTGCCTAAAAAAGTCCTATTGTAATTTTCTTGTATATGGCACAGTTTTCGAGAAAATCGACATTGGTAAAAGTTGCAAAATTTGAATTTTTAATGCGCGCAAATTTCCGTTTATTTGAAATTTTTTGGGCACGGCCTATATAAATTGAATTGCTCGAAAACCCAAAAAGCTAGGACGAGAAATCAAAATGGGTCTTAAAGGGCATATAAAATACTCTCTTGTGTCGCCATTTTTGATGGCTATTGATATTTATTAGTATATAAAAATAACTATATAATATAGTTATCTCTTGATTTTTTGTGTGTCTAACTATTCACACGTCCATAAAAAATAACTGACTTTAATATAAGTTATGAATCTTTTAGTTTAAGCTAATACTTCAATGCAGAAAAAATTAGGAATAAAAATATTTACATTTACAAATTTACCAGCATGTTGAAATTAGCCAAAAAAAATACAAAAAAGGCTGCATATTCAATTTTTTGATATTTTTTATTCAATTTCTTAACTATTAAATGATTAGAAATAATAGTTATACAATATATAAACTCAAAAATTCTGTAGGTGGCGCGCAAAAATTTCAAATAAACGAAAATTCGTACGCATTAAAAATACAAATTTTGCAATTTTTTTCAATATCGACTTTCTCGAAAATCATGGCTTATACAAGAAAATTACAAGAGGACTTTCTTTTAGGAAATTAGTCCAGTATTCTTTTCTACGATCAGCAATTTTTTATACCTTCAACGGTTAACGAGTTATCAGTAAAATAAGGCTTTCTTCACCGAAGGGGTGGTTTTTTGGGGGGGGGTTACGCGGCACCCCCAGAACTGATTTTTATGGTCTTGTGATGTATAATCTCTCTACTAACAGTTACTGAAGGAAAATCTCAGACAACATTGTTTGTTATGGAAATCTATACTATACGTGGATGTGGAAGTAAAATGTACGTGAAGAGGATCTTTTTAGAAGATTCTACAAAAATAAAAATACTGAGTAGTCTGCTGATGAGCATTTCGTCAACTGAATTGGCATAATAATTAAAAGTAAAAAAAATGGAGACTTGTAAGAGTATCATCCAGATTTTCAACAACAATTACATAAAAATTTCACTAAACCGGCGTCTAATGTTTCCATCTAGGTAGATCTCTTATTTGTATAATAGACAATGGCGTAATAAAATTCATTACAATTTAAACAGATAAATTATACAAATAAGTAATTTTAATTATTAACAGCTTTTTTGATATTTTAATTTCGTCACAGTACATGCTACAAACTAAAACACGGAAACCATCCGTGTAACTATTTTATTTAAATTGTGCCGGTTTAAAGGATACAAGATTATTATAGATCATACAATAATGATTTATTATAAGGTAGGTGTGAACTGCTAGACTAAATACCTTTTTAAAATGTGAAGAATTAAGAAATCGTGTCACAAACAGAAGGATAGAGATTATGGCCGTGTACCTGCGGCATTGTGATTTCGTTGTGCAGAACGTTTTTAAATGCAGTAAACACCTTTACTTTTTACCGACAAAACGTTTATAACAAAACTATCTACCTCTATTTGTTAAATGAACGGACAATTTGGTTGTTATTGCGTTAGAGAAATTTGTCAGTAAAGGTTTGTAGAGGATTAAATATGAAAATAAGTTATTCACCTGTCAGTTGTGTGCATCTTTATAAAACTTATATTTTGAAACAGTGTTTTGCATAGCGTTTTGGCAATACATCTATTGCAACTCATATGAACCTTATGAACGTACAGCTTTCTTTTTCTTATGTATTATTGTATACACATTGGCTAAAGAATACTCAATATATTTAAAAATATTACTTCAGTGAAATTATATTATAATTTTTGTTAAATTTGGTTTTATCATAACAAAACTATAATTAAATCGTATTTTCCTACATAAACTGCTAATTCATTGTTATTTTATTTATCCTATGGCCTCACTAAAGCTATTTCTGGTTAGCTTCTTGATGACAAAAGCCCGACGTTCCAAAGGGAGTTCTTCTTGCCTGATTCGATCTAGTTTTCCTTGAATCATTAACAATATTGTATTAAACTCTCTCCGGCTGATGTGATTAAGGAATAAAAGGATTCGAAGGAATACTACACTGGCTAGTCGCAATCGGTGATGCATTTCTTGGAGAATAAAGCTGTTGATGCGATGGCTGACCAGAAAATTCTAAACCAATGTCTCCAGATCCACGTCTCAAAGACTCATCCTCGCCTGCTGCAACTAAGTATCACCTGCAAGTAAGTTGGTATTCTTAGTTCCGCCTACTACTTCACTCTACCAATCCTCCAGCACACGATTCACCACATATTTACTATCAATAGATGTTAAAGTGTATCAGTGACAAGACAGCCTGATCTGACGCATTTTTCAATTTTACATTTTGTCGGAATAAGTCTTGTCGAATTTCTTAAGTTTCTCCAATACAGTCGACCTCAATAATCTGATCCTTGTCAGTAGTTAGAATACCTGAGGAATCCTTAACCGACCATGTTTTCTATTTAAATTTACGTGTACATTGTTTCTCCTTGCTAATTTGTAGTTGTCGTGTGATTTCACTTCATTATAGACGTGTTGTAGACAGAATTCCTAAGAATTCTTAACTCTTCTATACGTAGTTGAAGTCTTCGCGTCAACTTATTACACTTTTCCAATTCCAACGCAGAGCGTTTATGGTTTCCTCGTTATACTTCAGTTAGAGTTTCGTCAGCTTTTCAAGTTTGCTTAACATTTCAATGTATCTCCCTTTGTGTTTCCGTTGTCTCTCGTGTAATCGTTCTTTTTTAAAGAATTTCGTAGAGCATTTAGATCTTCGTTATGTAAATTGATTTCATTTGTATATTTCAATAATCTAAATAATTTCAATAACCTTCATGTTTGTTTCCTATTTGTTAATAGTCCATGTTAATATTTCATAATTCCACGATTGACAAATAAGTACACAAATATATTAATACATTTTTCATTGACATTTAGTGCCTACACCATTCTTTACTAAATCTTTGAAACATGTTAATGTTAATGAAGGAGGTTGCTCCATAATGCGTTAGTACCTACATCTTCGCCAGTTTTATATACTGGAGTAAACGGAATCAAATCACTGGTATCTTTGTTATTCGATAGGACACGAATGGTGCTACTGTAATTTTGGCAAGTCCCGGGGTAGCAAAAAGTCGGAAATAGTTATTGACCTTTAAATTTTGCTTCCAACATTGACAAGAAATGTACTACGTTTTAGAAACGGCACCACTATGAAGCGTCTTAAGCGATTTCTAAGAATATCTTTTGCAAACTCTATAGAGCATGGCTTGGTGGTAGCCCCATATTGATTTTATCAAGCTGTCTTGTATAAGGAGAGCAACAATCGGAGAGAAAATTCGATTTCAGATTAAGGCGACTGCGCCATGGATAAAACTGAGTGTAAATTGGCAGTTGGATATTTTTGGAAAGCTGATACTGAATTTCACATCAGAAATTTAAAATCACAAATCCAATAAGAATGTTATAATTTCAACACTTTTGCCGATTTACATAAAATTTGATACACAGAGATGCTTTTTTACTTTGTAAAAACTGCATATGAGGCCCCCAAAAATGGTGGAAAAAAATTTGTGAAAAAAATTTAAGGCCTTTAAACATACTCTCAATTTAGCTGTTTGTTGAGTTTTACACCGAATGATATCAATATCGATATTTCTTCTATAAATCGTTTTTACTGTTATTTTGGTGACTATAAAAATATCTCAGCTATAATATCATGGTACTTACGATCAAAGAAAAGTTAATGAGATTGTGTGCTTTTCTGATAATGTAGGTTGACTTAAAGAAACCCTTTAGTACTTGATCAGTATGCGGATTTCCATGGTACCTGCTCAATTTACCTGCAAAGGCACAAACTGTTTATTTTAAACAGTGTAAATATTATGCAGATTATCTCAGCGGCTACTAATTATGATCTTATCTGTTAAATTTGAAAAGTTACGGGTTTTCCCATTATATCTTTTACAGGTGTATAAACGTACAGACTAATAATATCTTCCATAAATAGTTGCAGAAAATGTAAATGATATTTGTAATGACCTTATTATTGCAAGACATAGTTTACAGCCTGACGCATTTACATTTTTGTAGTAGTAGGTTGACAGTTTCCCACAATAATTTATCAGCTGACACTCAAGCTAAAAAGGCTTCTATGAATCAGAAATACAGTTTTTTTAATATCCTATCTAATGCAGATTTCATTATGTTGGAATCGTAGCTAGGACCCATTTTAAAAAAAAATATGAATTTGAAAATAAAACAATCGATACGTAAGTCGTACATACATAAAGCATGCTGACGTACAGGGTGATTTTTTTAAGGCGGTCCTTAGAATATTTCTCACTTGCAAATGAGATAGATATTTGAGATTTGGTACCCTACCATAGTCGACCATTGCGAGTCCAAAGATAATAATTTCCAAATGAAGGCACATCTGGAAATATCGGAAATTGATGCCATATTTGTTTTCTTTAATAGACGCAAGGGATCATTAAAAAATTCATATCTCTTAAACCTTTTAGGCTAGGTAAATAAGTTTTTTCCAATCGATTCCCTAAAGTTCAAAGTATCACTTAAGTGGTCACGATAGGCCCAAGGAAGTTTTCAGTGGTTGCTACGATTTTTTGAAAATGATAGTCAAAAAAAATTAATTTTTTCAAATGACTCGTGCCAGATTCTATTATGGCAATTGATGTAGAATTAAATTTGAGGTGGATTTATATCAGCATATCCTATATCTAATGCAGGAACTTTTTGAATTATTCACAGCTTGTTGAAAATTATATTTTAACCAAAAATGAAAACATAGAAGCCTATGAAACAATTGAAACAATAGAAACAAAAGAACAAAATAATAACAACTAAACTTAGGTAAATATTTAACACAACATGCTATGTAGATATCTCCCTATCTAATTAAAAAAAAAACAAAACGTGTTTCCGGAAGTACCACGATTTTGAAATGATTATTTTCAGACTCGCAATGGTCGACTATGGCAATGTAACAATCTCAAATGTCTATCGCATTTGCAAGTGGAAAATATTCTAATAACCACCTTAAAAGAACCACATCGACATTTTTTGTGTATTAGTTTTTCAGCAAATTAATGTTCTGTGTTTATTAACCTTTTATGCACATTTTTGAATGTGGCAAGTGTGTATACTAACTTAAGCGGTTATTTTAGATTTCTAATGCGTGTTTTTTATTAACCGATTTAAAAAAAAATCATAGAAATTACTTTAGCCATCACGGATCGATTTAGGGATTTTTTGTAGAGTATAGCTACCATGTTAGTTTCCTCAAGCTATGTCTAGTATAATAGTATAGTACATTTTGTCTCTATTCGACAAATTGCATTAAAATTTGTAGTTAGGATTTTTTGTACTAGCTGATATCAAATCTAGGGTCAAGAGTTAAAAATCGAAAATGGTGATTCCAATAGGACCGTCACAATTGTCAAATTCTTTCAGATTAACTCTCTGTTAACGAGTCTGATGTTAAAGCTTAAAAATCCAAAAGACTTTTTTTTTGCTTTAGATAAACTACATAATAGGCCATTAAAATCGCCACTAAACATCCATACTCTGACCAGGATTCGAACTCCAGACTTCGTGGTCGCAAGCCATCGTCATCATTATCGAACAACTTATTAAAATTCAACAATACAACATTGCCTCCCAGAATCACGATCCGGAGCCAACCAGACAACCACGTCGCGTAGTCCCGTAGTGTACGTAGGGTTGGGGTCGCAAGCCAAATACTTTAAAACGACACCACTGAAACGATAAGAATCAATAAAACAAAAATCAAAGAAATAATAATCAAAGACACTAACTTACTATCTTTACAGTCAAAATTCTATTACAATTGATAAGCAGTTTAGAAGCTATGAGCAAAAAAACCATTTCAAAATTTAACTTCATAACTCCCTAGGAAACAAATTTAGAGGTAATTACTTCTACATCCACGTAGTGGATTAGATGTATTTATAGTAATCCAAAAAAAAAAAAAAATATTCTCCTTGAAGTAGGTTTAGAATAAAATTGAAATATTCACTTGAAATTTGGTACACTTATGTATTATACGACATCTGGAACTGAATTATGTTTTGAGATGATTCCGTTGAAGGGTTGGGGTTAAATAGGGGTAAAGAAGGGAATATAGGTAAAGTAAGCTGGCAAGAGTACAAAAATTTAGGATTTGGAGTATATACTAGAAGTGAAGGCCTCAGATTTCCTTATAATATTTTCAATCCCCCACCACCCCCACTCCATTATTAAAAGGGTTGGTAAAATAGAATTGAGATATTCACTTGAAATTTGATACATGTATGTATTATACCCACATCTGTAATTACATTATATTTTATAATGATTCCGGTGAAGAGTTCGGGGATAAGTAGGGGTCAATAGGGGAAAATAAGTAAGGCAAGCTTGGTAAGATAAGAGTACAGAAACTTGGATTTGGTGTAAAAATTTATTTATCTATTTATTTATTTAACAGTACATTACAGAATTAAATACAATTCCAATTGGTACATGATACATTAACAACTTATAGATGAAAGGACGCAAGGACAAAAAAGCACATTTATTTAATGTCTCATGACAGTTTTTTTGAGACTATATAAGCTGGTGCCAAACAGATCATACGAAGCGAAATTGTCATTAAAGTTGGCGGCCATTCTATCGCAAGAAGCTTGTTAGTCCTATGAGGTCTGATAAAAAATAGTCTCCTGTGGCGGGTCCTGCATAGGGCAGCATGAAAATTAATTTTGCTCAAGGCAGATGGACAGTCGATAGAACCATTGATTAATTTATGTAAAAAATAGAGAAGGGCAAGTTTCCTACGATCTTCTAGCGACTCTAAACCCGTTATGTCTAATCTTATGTGAGAATTGAAAGCTTGGTATGGCAGACCCATTTTATAAACATAAAATTTAGTGAATCTATTTTGCACAGTCTTTAAACGATATATGTGAGAAGTATAGTGTGGATGACAATATTATATTCTAATATGCTACGCATTAGTGTGTGGTATAAAGTCATTATAGCGTTTAGGTCGCTTATCTGTTGTGTATGTCTTTTAATGAACCCTAATAGTCTTAGAGCTTTGAGCGTAACATTGTTAATATGTTCAATAAAAGTGAGGTCTTTATCGAAGGTAACACCAAGGTCACAAATTGTGCTAGAGGATTCTAAAATAATGTTATTAATATTATAATTATAGATAATAGGATTCTGACATTTATAGAAGCGGACCATTTTACATTTGTTGCTTTTCACACACATGTAGTTTTTCAGGCACCAGCTTCAAAAGTTATCTAGATCTGTTTGAATTTTGAGACAATCATCGAGAGATTTAATTACATAAAAGAATTTTAGATCGTCTGTATACATGAGAACTTTGCGGGTTGAAAATACATTAATTACATCATTAAAAAAAAGCAAGAAGAGTACTGGACCAATGTGGGAGCCTTGAGGGACACCTGATGTAACACTTATTATGTTGGACACTTTATCACAGATTTTAACACATTGTTGTCTGGCTTGTAGGTAGGACTTAACCCATTCCAGTTAAAAACCGGTGATGCCCATGCATCTCAGTTTGCATAATAGAAGTTCTTGGCAGACGCTGTCAAAGGTTTTAGACAGGTCCGAATAGATAACGTCAACTTGTCCACGTTGTTCAAGGTTGTTCACCAGATAGTTATGATATATCGCCAAATTCGTAGCCGTCGACCGTCCCTTGAAAAACCCATGTTGTTCATTGATTATTGTCTTATTGAACGTGGTGAAATGGTCGACTGTAAGTATAGATTCTATTACTTTCGGAATACAGGAAATAATTGCGATTCCTCTGTAATTCTCGATGTTGGCTTTGTTACCTGATTTAAATATTGGTGTAATGGTAGAGGTTTTCCATTCGGTAGGAACAATACCTTTATCTAAAGACTTTTGAAATATGATTTTAAGAGGTTCCGAGAGTGTTGACGAGCAATTTAGTAGAAGTATAGGTGGTATCCCGTTAGGCCGACCATTTTTATTTTTATCCAAAGATGTAAGTTTAGCTTCAATTTTTTCCGTGGTAAAAAGGTGGTGTCTGAGAGAATGAATGTTATTATGGTCTATCACGACTTTTTAAGTAGAAATATTATTATGAACACAGTAACAGGATTGAAAATGCTTGGCAAAAGCATTAGTAATGTCTTGAGGATCGTCCAACGACACACCATCATATTCCATGAGTTTAAGTAAGCCATGTTCCTTTTTAAGAGAATTAATATATGACCAGAAATACTTAATATTGGTGGAAATCATGAGTTCTGTATTAAATATATATAAGAGGTAGCACATGTCTATATGGTATTTAGTTTCTTTTCTCGCATTAGAATATTCGAGATAATCACTCTCAAGCCCGGTTTTTTTAGACTTCATACAGTTTATTTTTGATGGCCATAAGTTTCCTTAAGTGAGAGTTGTACCATTTTGGGTACTTGTCAGAGACCATGTATCGTTTAGGAAAGAATTGATTAATCCCCGATGAAAGTATATTATAAAACTGGGATACTGCTAAATCGATACATTTATGGGTAGATAGGATAGACCAGTCTGTATTTCTCCAGTAATTGTTTAGTTCTTGAAAGTTTGCTTTGTGGAAGAGGAATACTTTTTCAATGTGTTTGTTTTTAAGGATCTCAATATGAGCAATATCTACATTAATTTCTAATGGAAGATGATATAAATCAACTGTACTTAAGGATTCCCTGGCCTCATTGACTGAGACCTCAATATCATCACATAAAATTAAGTACAACAATCTTCCTTGGTGATTCGGTATATTATTGTGCTGTTGAAGTTCTAGGTGGGAAGTATTGTCAATGAGAGTTTCGATGAAGGGGTCAGAAGTATAACTTGGAATAAGAGTATCCTCCTCTAAATGCCAGGAAATAGAGGATAAGTTGAAATCCCCAGCTATTATGATGTTGGCCTTTCTATGACATCCTCGAACATTAAGGAGGTTATTGATGAACAGTTGATATGCGGGCAGAGCAGAGTTGGGTGGAAGATATACACTGCAGATGATTATTTCCCTATTACCTACCTATAATTGCTAGGATCCAGACATCTTCAAAAGCTGGCTCAACAGATACGGTAAGCTGTTTAGCGGCTATTGTGGTGTGCACACATATTAAAGCACCACTTCCTCTTGAGACACCTGTGTTGATATAGTCACGATCATGTCTAAAAATCTGATACTTACGATTACTAATTTCACTGCTAAGGTAGCTGGCGTTTAAGCCAGATTCTGTTAAAATGATAAAGTCATAATCCGAGTATTGTGTAGCTTTGTTGAATTCCAAAATTTTGGTGCGGCGACCACGGATGTTTTGATAATAACAGGTTACAGGGTTGCGGTTAGTTCTTCTTTCATTATAGTTATCGATAATTATGGGACTTGTATTGGCCAGCATTGCGTTGGAAGTTTAAGTTATAATGGGTTGACCGGTATGCGGGGTAATGGTTTGAGCCACGGTATGATTTGAATTGGCGGTTAGCTTGGTTGTTGTAGTTGGGCTTGGTGAAACTAGATCTATTTCGTAGAAAAAATCTTCTAACTTCGATCTCTTCAGGCCAAATAGAATTAAATGGGACTCGGCGAAGATTTTGGAAAAAGAGAGCAACGGAACTAAAAGAAAACTTAAAGAATCCGCGATTATTTTATTAAACGAGGATAGATGCGTTTCTAATTATTCAATAGATTTTTGTACTAGTTGGTTGCCCATCCTTAGAGACGAAGTAAGTAAAAATAAGATAAATGTAATTTAATGTCTTAGTATTATCATTCTTAAATAATAATAATACTAATGTTTACTTACACACAGGGTGCCCTAGAACTAAGAAAAACCTAGAGAAACTAGAACTAAATGAAAGGCAGTAAGCTGCCATTTTTTCTACACAATCATGACCATCATAATTATTATGCATTGGCACTGAGCAGAGCACTTTTCATATGACTCTTGAGTTGTACTCTAGATTAAATACATTCCTACGGTACGATAAAGAGGAACAATAAGTTCGAAACACCGGACCTAATAATTGTATTACTGATTTTCATTTTGGGGTATGGTATTCCATTTCTTTCAACAATTTACGAAGTTGGCAACTCTCTGGTTGACAATATGCCATCCGTATATTAAAATATAAGATTAAACGTATTTTACCGAAATTGCGTCTTCGATGCAAAGCAATTCTTAGAAAACATTTAGCTACGCGAGTCTCGTAAATTTTATTTTCCAATATGAAAATGTTTTAAAGATAGATGAAGTTTATGCTGAAATCAATTATTATTCTTTCAAAATAAACTTTAATTTCTGAGAATATTTCTGTTTTAATTTGAAAAATTAACAGCTGCTAAATTACGCAAACAGTTAAGTACTTAATTGATTATTTTGATATATTTCGATAACAATGTGTATTTTTTTCCGGTTTAACCAAAATTTATATAAATGAGCCAAGTTTTAGATGCTTCCGGATCGCATATATAAACATTCCATATGTGCATTTGGCCTTCTGTTGGTCAATTTAATATTTCTAGCCAATCAGTAATTTACCATTACTGATTGGCTAGAAATATTATATACAGTTTTACAGATTACGTGTTAAGAATTGAAAAGCACAGTATGTAAAGCCTTTCCCAGACTATGCAATTTATCACTGCGAATTGTATTGTGACGATTTGTCGCCGCAACAGAATAGTTCGAGTACTTATCAGACTCTGCAATGCAATCCCCACAATCTTCAGTTATTTAACTGTCATTGCCAACGTTACAATAGTGAATACCTAAAATTACTGCAATACATTTATATACAGTAACATAACCAAACTTTTTGCTGACAGCATCAATTAAGGCAACTAATTCTTCACGATCCGAATCTTCATTGAATTCTTTTAAACAAATAATTTTTAAACCTTGAAAGCCAGAGCCTGTGTCAGAATTGGCGGAAACAAAAGAAGTGATATCAATATCAAGATCATAAAAATAAATATATGAATAGTACACAATAATTCATATATATACAATGAAGTTGTAGTTGACTGAAGACATGTAATATTAGCTTTTAGTCAACTCCCTAAGCTATGCCAATAGAAAAATATATGTTGGCAATACCAAAGTTCTTACAAAAATCACTAAGGCGTGACGATTTCTTGAAGAAAAATAGCACATGTTCTAATTTGTGCAATTCGGTTGCAGAGACAGAATCGCATAGTGTGATAATAAAAATTGCGGGGATTTAGTTGCAGCAACCGAATCGCCGTGATAAATTGCATAGTCTGGGAAAGGCTTAAGATGGTCAGCTTAAGATAGGGATGTTTCGGGTTCAAATTCAAATAACTGCAAGTTTTTTTCTTGCATTAGTTCTACTAAATTTTTAAATAACAGTGCATATGCTGTTAAAGTTAGTTGTTCATGTTAGGTTGGTTTTCTCTCTGCGAGTATATAACAAGGTAAAAATTAACTGTTGAATTTAAAGTGACTTTATTAAAGTTCTGACTCTGGGGATGATCACCCTGTATATTTTTCAATAATGGTATCTCGCCTCTCGCCAATTATGTTAGCTATGTGTCACATATTATTGCCATTTGTCACACTTTCTTCATTATTTATTCACTTTAGATGATCCACCCTGTATATTTCTAGTGAAATGCTACCCATTGCTGGCAGTAGCGTCAACTCCCTACCAAATTTGACTGTTTTTCTTCAAATAGGTTTTTAAATATAGCGCCACTAGACAAACACGTTGACGTGAAAATACGAAGAAATCTCCGAGGGTGATTTTTTCACGAATACAATACTTCCTTCGGTAAGCGAAGGAAGTAAAAATGATAATAAGAAGCGATCAGACAAATAAAAAGCCTATATAGCTTTCTCTCTCTGTCTATCGGTATGTCGATCTGTCTGTCGGTCCGTCTGTCGGTCTGTCTGTCGGTCTGTCTGTAACTTTTCTTGTCCGCACGCTTTCTCCGGAACGGTTTAAGATATTGACTTGAAATTTTCTACACGTATATATTATAACGAGATCTGGAACTGGATTCTTTTTTGAAGATATTCGGTGAAAGGTTGGGGAGTAAATAGGGGTAAATATGGGGAAATATGTAAAGCAAGCTGATAAGAGTACAGAAACTTGAAATTTGATGTATGTACTACAAGCCAACGCCTCAGATTTTTTATAATATTTTTCAATCCCCCACTACCCTTACCATTATTAAAGGGGTTGATAAAATAAAATTGCGATACTCATTTGAAATTTGGTACACGCATGTATTATAACGGCATCTCTCACTGGATTATATTTTGAGATGATTCCGTTGAAGGGTTGGGGGTTAAATAGGGGTAAATAGAGGAATAAATAATAAATAAGCAAGTTGGTAAGGGTACAGAAACTAGAAATTCGATGTATGTACTAGAAGCTAAAGACTCAGATTTATTTATAATACTTTTCAAGCCCCCACCCTACTCCATTATTAAAGGGGTTGATAGAATTGAGATATTCATTTGAAATTTGATACACGTACGTATTATAACGACATCTGGAACCAGATTATATTTTGAGACGATTCCGTTGAAGGGTTGGGGGCTAAATAGTGGTAGATAGGGGAAAATAAGTAAAGCAAGCTGGTAAGAATATAAAAATTTGGAATTTGGTGTATATACTAGAAGTGATGGCCTCAGGTTCTTCTATTACATTGTCCATCCATTAAATTTAGATTTTCACCTCTTTGGTACACGTATAACGATATCTTAGATTATATTTTGACATGATTGCGTTAAACGAGTGGGTGCAATTGGTAAAATCTGCTGAGAGTACAGAAACTTGAAATTCGGTATATGTCCTAGAAGCCAAGGCCTCAGATTTTTTAGTAATATTTTTCAACCCCCCACCACCCTTAATCCATTATTAAAGGGGTTGGTAAAATGGGATATTCGCTGGTATATTTTACACTTTTTCAATTTGGGATACGTATGTATTATAACGACATCTGGAACTAGATTATATTTTGAGGTGATTCCGTTGAAGGGTTGAGGGTTAAATAGGAGTAATTAGTGGAAAATAAGTAAATCAAGCTGGTAAGAGTACAGAAATGTGGGAGTTGGTGTATATACTAGAAACCAAGGCCTCAGATTTCTTTCTAATATTTTTCAAACACCACCATCTCCGCTCTATTATTAATGGGTTTGATAACATAAAATTGAGATATTGACTTGAAAGTTGCCACACGTATGTATTGTAATAACATCTGATTAAGATGATCTATTGAAGGGGTGAGACGTGGGAGGTTTTGAATATGGGAAAATAAGTAGGGTAAGCTAAAAACTTAATTTTTAACGTATATGGTAGAAACCAGCGCCTCAAACTTTTTTATGACATCTGCTCCAAATATTATTAAAATTCTATGACCAATAATTTCCACATACTTGGATGAAAAATCTGGATGTGAAAGTAGTGATTCCTTAGGCAGTGATTTTTTATTATAGAACTGTTTTTATAATAAAATGATGGCGATGTCGCCTATATTGCCGAAAAATTTGTTTCTGGTGCCATGTGCGAGCAACACAAATACGAGGTGATAAAGTAATCAATTCGAAAAGAGAACCTCAAAATGTGTAAAACTACCAATTATTATCAAAACTTTGCAGGTAAAGCTATTTAATTCCTGGACTATAACAAATTAGAATCTTAATCATTCTATAAAATTTTTTTAGAAATTCGAATACCGCTGCAAGAAATCAAGAGGTTTGGATTATTTGTTTTGAAATTGGTAACGAACGAATATCTAATCAATATTTGGTATGTAGTTAAATAATGTGTGAATATTTACATACAATTTGAATTGCACAAACGGTTTTTCCATTTCAATTAATTCTACTCGCAGCAAATTGATGCGTTGATTAACCACATTCTCAAGTAATTAATATTTCTATTTCTATGCACTTCTTCAAAATAAGATTTTGTTTACTACAATTATAAACAATTTACTACATCATTATACGTATTTTACGACAGATATGTATTTCATAGTATAACTAGATTTTACCAACTGAAAGGGCGCCGGTTCACGAATTCATGCCCAACTAACAAAGTTGCTCTATAAATTTAAAATTATACTATAATTTTATTTTATTAGTGTTACATTACTGTTCTGCAATTTGTTTTATTAAAACCGCCAATGTGATTATTTAGTATTTGCAACTACCCATACAGCACGAGGACATCCTCAGAACATACTGGGGACAACTTTTAAGGACATATGTGATATTTTGGAAAGATCCCATTATCCCCTTAGGATGTCCGTAGGATATCCACATGGGACAGTTCGGGCTTTGCTGATGATGTCCTCAGGACATCAGTACGTGTGTGTACAGGACATCATCAGCTCTTATATGGGTTATGCCTGGGCTTTACTATGAACAACCTGAGGACATTGATTGGATTTTATATAGGACATCCCCAGTTCTTTTAGAGTTTATTGGATATTTCTAAAGACAGCAAAAACTACATATTATTTTATAATATAGTAGATCATTGCTTTTAAACTGAGCCAATAAGCAAAGACAAAGGAATATAGGTTTACATAATGGCAGAGGTAAAATGACTAATACAAATGTGATACATATATGTACAACTCCATACACATATTTGTATCTATCAATTGGCATATATCACTTTAAAAGTAAATCTACCAAACTAATAGAGGCTATATATAGTCCAATGAAATAGGTCGACAAATCAAAATTTTGAGGTAAATACTTGAATTTTTGATATAAGTTCCTTTGAAGTATTTGAACACGATTAATGAAAGAAAATTTTTTTTCAACCCCGAGAAGGGGTGAAAAAAAATATAATAAAGTGTTTTTTCAAAATTACTTAAAATGTGTAAAAGCTAGTAAAAAAAGTTTCAAATAAAAATTGTAAAATCATGAAATATTACATAAAAATGATGTCTTGCCCTTTTTTGGTATTAATAAAATCAACAGAGTTTAGGGTGGTTAGAAGTTATAAGGGATGATAATATGTACAACTTTAAAAAATCATAGCTTACTGAAAAGTTATAATGAATTTAAAAAAAATTCTATTCACTCAGAAAAATATAAAGGATGACGTATCTGACATCGGCGGACAATAGCCAATCACATTTTCACCTTTTAGATAATATAATAAATACAAAGATATAACATATAGCAGCATTATATTTATGAAATATTTAACGTAATCTTATTTGTCGAAAGAACTTTAAAATGAACGTGGAAAAGACATCGATGCCCGGTGGATTTCTTAGAACTTTCGACTTATCACAAAAAGGCGGCTAATTCAAAACACAGTAAATGTATTAAAAATAAATTATAAATAACTGCTATTTAAATAAGATGTACATTTTTAATCAATTTTTAATGGATTACTTGTACTGGAGGGGATTATCAACTAGAACAAACAAATAAGTTTTTAGAAGCAAATTTTACAAACCAATAAAAGACATGCTTTCCATTATTTTTGTTGTTGAAATTTCCTAAATAATAATACCTATAATAGGACGACTCTAGGACTTACCCAGGATATACCCAGTGGATATTTTGTGAGGCTTTTAATATCTTTGCAGGATATTACCATCCTGCCAGGATTTGTCTAGGATATCCCCATTTGGGATATTCTCAGATTGTATATATTTTATTGGGATATCCTAAGGATATCCTGAGGAATGTTGTCCTCGATTTGGATATACGGGACCAAATGAGGATATTCCAGGGATGGCATGTGCTGTGTGGGTAAATCATCATATAAATAAATGCTAAGAATGTTCTTACAGCTAAATTATGAAACATGTTGTAGAATTTGTTTTTCGCTGTTATATAAACGTCTATACAGCAATTACTATAGAATGTTTTAGCTCACGGAGCAATATTGATTTATAACAGATTTATAGCAATGATCCCCGGCACTTTTTGGTTAATTTGCGAACATCTATAAAACTATTCTTTAAAAGTTTACCTAAGCATTAATCAAACAATTTTATTAGCGTTTTTCCAAACACAATATTATTTCTGAGAGCATATTGTATTCGGCCGTAGCTACTAAACAATTGTTTTATAAATGAAGTACACATTGCTCTCATAAAACATTTATAAAATGCTATAATATGTTTTGTACCATTTTTATAAAACATGGTGTTTATGCACCATATTGTTTTCTCATTAACAGTGCTCTAGCTTAATTAGAACCAGTCGAAATTTTGATTGCAAGATTTGTTTACATTGTTACAAGTGAAGCCAACTAAATGTTTTAAAATAGTTACGTAGTTGAAAGTATACAGAAAAATACTATTTAATTGCAAATTGTATTTTATTTATTTCATACTACCCGTTGTTTTCTGATGGGAAATCCTCGTAGTTGATTAAAATGCAATTGCGGGCAAAATTATTCAGAACAAAATATTAATACAAATTACCCTTGCCTTTTGCAATATGCTTCTGTCTAATTACAAAAAAATGATTTAATATAATAATTCTTCGGAAAATATATTTGTTCTATAAATGTTTTTATAATTATAAATATGATTTTTAAGATGGAAACTATTTGTATAGTGGCCATTTTGGACTTTAAAATAGAAATAGTTCAAAAATAAAAATTATTGTGATATAAGCTAGGTCAGTTGGAGTATCTGGGCCCAGGGGGTAACTGGGCTATGGCTTTTTTCCGTAAAACTTGTGGGGATAATTTCACTTCAAGCAGTTGGCAGCACTGAAGGACAATGGCATCTCACTGTGACAATTAGTCTCATGTTTCTGAGCGTTGTTGATTTCATGTAACAATTTTTTAAATTTTGTAGTGCAAAATTTTCATATCAACTTGATGTAATCTTGATATTTATGAATTATCTACAGGTTTACTGTATATATTATCAACGTCACAGTTAATTTAGCATAAATTAGAAGCATAATATATTTCTAAAATATTATTGCAAGCACGTGTTCTCCGTTAGGTCAAAAGCTCGAGCGGGTGGCCCAGTTGCCCCCATAATATTTCAAAAATGGGGTAAGTGGGCCAGTTAATTGGGGCATCTGGGCACGCCTGGGACCAAGTTACCCCAAGCAATTAAGTATGTTGTTATTGTCTTTATTCATTAGGTAGATGTAGATCACTTTTTTTGTGCAACTGTACACAGTCACACAAAAAAAATGTGATCTGAACCCGGGATCCGACATAGTAATCCTTATGTATTTTGACGTGTTGAATGCGAATCCGATGTCCGTTTAGCTCCGTCACCCACCAATTTTTTGTAAATCGCGAAAATAGCCCAAGCAACACCATTTCTTTAGATTATTTTTGCTATTATATGGAGCTAAACGGATTCGTGTTCAGCACGTCAAAATACATAGGATTACTATGTCGGGTCCCGGGTACAGATCACTTTTTTTTTGTGGGCCTGTGTGCTTACTTGAAATTGGATGTTTTTTACGTTTAATGTTGGCTTTTGTACCTTAACAGAAACTGTGTTATTCCTAAATTTGAATAAATTTCACACCTAATTGCTATGTAGTTCTCTTACATCGTCGACAACTCGATTATGGTGTGGTTTAAATGACTTGTGGACATTATTCTACGAAGTTTACATCTTTACCAACAGATCCACTTACCCCAGTGCAAATAACAATCGTTTATATGAAACAAAGACCCGTATGGTCCAGTTGTCCCAATTTCTAGGGGTAACTGGGCCCATCAGATATTCTATTATTTAATTATTGTTATAAAGAATTAAATTTGACTCGGGATTTGAATATTATATATTTAAAGACTGTATATTGTATTATATATAAAAAAAATATTTTTGATATTAACATAACTTATTAGTGGTTCTCAGGCAAGTTCAAAGTATAATATACTCGCTCAGGTTGTAAAATCATGGCCCAAATACCCCAAGTGACCTTAACAATTTTAGCAACAATCTATTATTATGAAATATATTATCTGCGAAACACAATTGGTGCGATACCACAAAAAGATCTAATAGAAAAAAATTAATAAAATTATTTTTAGGGCGCACAAAAATTTCATTGTATATATACCACATATTTCACAGAAAAATTTCGCAGCCGAAAATCGCTTTGCTGTTGGCGAAACGAAGTCTTAATCAGTTAACATTTATCTCAGTTTCACTAAACATGTTGTTAGTTATGCCGCCATGTCACATAGATTATAAATAACTTATGTTGTTGTTGCTGTACTTAACGAAAAAGTATCAGAGGAAATAATAACACAATGCTTATAAAAATGTTTTGTCGTATCTCGCATTTTATAATTATCGTCTACTAATTTTTAAATCCTATATAAACGTTTATACAATTGTTTTATAACACTTGTGAGAGCTATACTAAAATAAATTAACGAACTACTTTATTTAATAAACTGTGCCCATTTCGCGTCTGTAAGCGTTGTTTAAACGCTTTAAAAAGGTTTATACCAACAATCCTGTTCTATAAAAAATGTTCTGTAAACATTATTTCAGCTTCTATAAAACATCAAATTGCTAGTTGGTTGTACTGCACAATACTTATAAATATTAATTAAAAATGCAATATATATTCCGCGTTTATTAAATGTATGTTTGATTAGATACATGCAGGAAGTAAAACTTTTTTGAATGCTCTGCCTAGTTGAGTGGCAAAAGTTGTGCTTCTTGACTAGAAATCCTAGGCTCAATTTGCCGGTGGAATTGTTTCATAGAAAATGAGTAGTTATCTCGCGCTAACACAATGTTATGTTGCTTTTTCGAAATATTGTTTTGATATCACAGTATTTAATATGTTTCAATATTATATTATACTAGCATCCACACAGTCCCCTACGGCCATGTAGATTAAACTAGTATCCACATAACCCCCTACGATTATGAAGATTCAGTTAAAAATGAGAACAAAGACCTAAAATGAATTTATTTATCTACTTTGTCTTAAAAAAAAATTTCATTCCAATGGATTACATTTTCATGAAATCTATCATTCTATTTCCTGGAAATGCTTAGCCTTTGAAACGTTTTTCGCCCTTATTCTGGAGCTCATCAGAAAGACATAAAGCCATTCATAAAGATGTTTCATGCAAAACCAAGACAATTTCTATGAATAAGTGTGAAATGATTATATTTGACATTGACTGATAAAAACAACCTCACCTATCTATTAGCTAACTAGTATTGGAGCCTATATACTCTATGCATGTTTAAAAATGAATTATTATTTGTTTGCTTATAATTGTATTGAAACATTCTTTATAGGATTTTGCAAACAGCAGAAAAGATAACTATCTATAAAAGAAAAACTTTGTGTAGAAATATTAATGAAATCTTTGCATTCTTTCGATAACCTGAATTCTGGTTATGCTAGCAAATTAAAATCCTAAAATGAATTTGTTCTCATTTTTAACTGAATCTTCATAATCGTAGGGGGTTATGTGGATACTAGTTTAATCTACATGGCCGTAGGGGACTGTGTGGATGCTAGTGTTAGAATGAGAATTGTCAAATAAGAAATTAGACAAATTCATTTTAGGATTTTAATTTGCTAGCATAACCAGAATTCAGGTTATCGAAAGAATGCAAAGATTTCATTAATATTTCTACACAAAGTTTTTCTTTTATAGATAGTTATCTTTTCTGCTGTTTGCAAAATCCTATAAAGAATGTTTCAATACAATTATAAGCAAACAAATAATAATTCATTTTTAAACATGTTTCAATATTGTTATGTTTCCAAAAACAAAATCACGTTCTGAAAGTTAGATGTCAATTATATAGCGAATGCAGTGATTATAATATACTGGTTTGAAGAAATGCTAATATAAATCAACAATGGAACATTTTGTTGAGAATCATCCTCATGATTAAAACACGCCAATAAAAATGATGCTTTATTCTATTAACATGTGATAAATATTTAATTTATACATATTTATCACGTCCAAGGAGTTTATCTTAGAGATGAAAATGAAAATATTCGACAATTTCCCTAGGGAAATATTCGAGTACCTATGAACTAGATGGCATTATAAACTCAATTAAATCGATTTTCAGGTATCAGTAGATACAAAATACGTTCGACAACAAATCTGCAACGTTTTAGCACCTATAAAGGATGTTCTGTATTTCACGCAAGAATTAAAGAAAATAAAATTTCACTCAGTCGCCCTGCCAATTTGGCCTTATTACCTAATACATATATCGAGGTCGGTAGGAAAATGAACAAGTAACGACACCAAACGTATTTTTAACCTGTGTCAATATCGATATTGTTACAAGGTCCAATCAACCACATACGTGTAAATGCGCACACACACACACATACCAAGGTATTTATATAAATAGAATCAGAGATAAAGTGTAAAAGTCATGCGATACTGTTGCCAACATGTTCAACATACCTTTTTCTCGCCATTTCTTTCTAAGATACAACATTGCCCTTAACGCTATCTCTGTTGCGGCCTGTCCAAGGCCGTGGCATATGAATGTAGCGTAGACATATGTCTAAATCTAGTTATTTAATAACAGCTGTTCATGTTTGACTCAACTAACCTTTAAATTATTTTCATGTTTAGTTCAAATATTTCTGTACAAAAATATGTAAGTATTGTAAACGATTGTTTTATTCCCTTGCCCCTTAACATTCCCTGCAGATGCTCAAATTCACAGTCCAATTTGTGGCCTGGTAGAATTCCATTTTACTAGACAATCCACTACTTGCAGCCTTGTAGGAATTAAGAACAGTTGGTAAGTAGTTTTATTTTTGTCACAGGAGGTATATTATTTTTTTAAATAAAAAGTCTAGGTCAATTTGTCAAAATATAAATGAACCAAGGGGCCATTTACTTCAAATCCTAAGAAATGAACTACTGCATGATTTCCTGTAAATTAGTTAGGTAATTCTTTTCTGATTCGTAATAAGTGACGCAAATAAATTTCTGAATAGGCTTATTAAATGAAACAACCTCTACTTAATTTGACTCTAGTACACATCTTTTTCCTAATCCATGGCCCCTTAAAATTAATTATATTGCTGTAGTTTGACGGTAAATAAAAGTGTTAATTTTAGGAAAATAAATATGTAGGTATACAGCTCAAAATAGGTCGATGACCGACACATATTTTGTCTTTAAACTGTCATCGTATTAGAGAAACAGCATATAAACGTTATTTGATGCAATTTTAAGTCATATTTTGTTCCCCAAAATAGTTTACAGATCAAAGCGCTTCACAAATTGGGCGTTTAAGGTTATATTTACATTCATTTGTCGTGTCAAAATGACGGTGGCTGCAACAAAGATGGGGCTATAGTAATTTTGGTCATATAGAAAGAGATGATTATAAAATGTAATGTCTGAACTATGTTGTCAACACACTTGTAAATGTGTATCTGCTTCTATTTATATAAATTCTTTGACACATACACCTAAATGTACAAACCTATCCACCAAAATAGATTAAGGTGGTCATTCCCTAGAAAGAAACATCCGATGGGGAAATATTTATTATTTTTGGTCATAACTTTTTTTCTTAGTACGTATAATTAAAAAACTATAAGAGCACGTAAGTAGAACCATAACAAGACTACTACTATGAATTTTCACTCAATAATTTCAGTTGTTTGGAAAGTAGCCAGATTTAAATTTGAAAATTATGTTAATCTTCCTATTTCGTAGTCTTAAATCTAGCTATTTTGCAAACCACGGAAATTATTGAGTGAAAATTCATAGTAATATTCTTGTCATGGCTCTACTTAGGTACTCTTATAGTTGTTTTAAATAATATACGTACTAAGAAAAAGTTATGGGCAAAAATAATAAATGTTTCCCTATCGAGTGTCTCTTTCTAGGGAATGGCCACCGTAAAATTAATTATATGCCCATTAGGAAATTGATCATACATAGTATTTTATATACAATATATATGATAAACATGGTAACCGTTATACTCTCCGCCGATTTACTGCACTTTTTATATAATTGTTGCACATTCTATAGGATACTCTTCGCAGTTTTTTTGTAAATGATATCAATTTTAGACATTTTTAGTTTACTTCCAAAACATTAAAAAAATTGTATAAAAAGAAAATTGTTTGATTTAAAAAAATGTATGACTTTTTTATTTATCGATCGATTTTGCTAAAAAACAATAGGGTTTTTTCTCTAGCTAATACTAACTTCCTGTCCAAATTTCAATGCAATCGGGCTTTTCGTTCTTAAGTTTTCGTGTTTGCAAGAAACGTGACGGGCGGACAGACAGACGGACAGACAGACGGGCAGGCAGACAGACAGACAGAAGGACGGACGGACATTTTGAAAGTTGTCCAGAATTCGATCACCAACACTGATATGAATTTCTTTTCTTCACGAGCAATATTACCGGGTTTGGAAACGTGCCGATCGAATGCAATATACTCGTCGTTTTGTATTTGCGAAGAGTATAATAATATAGCAGTATGTGTGATAAATATGTGCTCGTGACATCTACAGGGAAATCGACATATTTAAAACATTGCAAATAAAGATTTCAAATTCATTGTGTAGTGACATCTGTTGTTCAGTTACTGAATTATTAGAGCCATCTAGAATTACAGCGATCCATATAATAAAATCGTCTCCTTATTATTAATATTAATTAGCATTCATAATACGTAGAGTAGGCATGGTACAAAATATTTGTACCATGATACGTAGAAAACTCTGATAAACTGTAAATTATTCCTAAACTTTATGTATGAAACTAACGGACAACAAAAACAACAGACTTGTTTTAAATAAGATGTTGATTTAACAGGTGGTTTTTTAAAATTTATTTAAGCTACCCCTTAACACATTTTTTGAAAAATTCACAAATATGCCGACAGAAAACTGTAAATATCGTGTTAAATGGCACGACATTTACAGGTTTCTGTCGACATATAAATGTCTTTCAATATTCTCCATAGATCAAATAATTTTATACAGACATAGGTATACCTTTCTATATTTTAATTCATACACATAGGAAGTCAACTTAATGAGTTTATAAGAAAAACAGTACCTACGTAGAAATTGGTAAATTTTATATTTTAAACAAAAATGCATTATTTTATATTTATTTCTATTAAATTTATATTTAGTTACATATCACAGAACACAGAATAGAGGAATATAATAATACTCTCCCTCTTCTGTGGTTTTGTCGTTGCACCTTCTGTCATCAGCCACAGGCGAAGAATTTAACTAATGTTCTGTGTTTTTTATAGAATTCTTGTCTACACCCTTGTTTGAAACATGGGTAAACACGTATTCAACCGCTCTTAGTAAAGAGGGCCATTGAGAATTATCCACTTAAGTGAATTATCCCAACTTATTTACTCAATTTGAACAATGAAAAGTATTATAAATCCACACATAAATCGCAATAACATTTATCCACAAAAAGATGTCAAAATGGGCTCTCAATTTACCAGTGAACTCTATACTAACTAGGGTTGGCTAACCAGAACTGGAACTGATACTTTGGAACAGGTCCGGTGGGTTGGACTAGTGGAACTGATCTCAACTAAAAAATACAATAGGTACGAATATTAGTCCGAGTACTGGGACTACTCCGAGTCCGGCTGAACTTTTTGAGATCCGGATGATATGATCCGACGGCGTGGTGCGTACACTTTCTAGACGTATGGACTAGTCGAACTGAACTAAACTCATTTCTCGGTTTTTAGGCACAATGGAATAGGTACTTTAGAAATTTACTGGACTGGTGGTTTATAAAATTCACAGGCTGCAGGGCGGAGGATTGTCATATAGGTCCGAATACTTATCTTGGACAGCCCGCTATCTAATATAAATGTATTATTATTAATTTGGTATACCTATATTATACAACATATTACATTATTACGTATATTTCGGCATTGTCAGCTGGACTTCCAGGGAAAATAATTTGCACATTTACCAAAATATGATTAGAAATAGGGTTGGCGGGAACAAATGGAATTAGTTCTAGGTTAATGATGGGGGATTCAGTCCAGTCGTTTGTCTTCCAATCCGCTCAGCCGTTCACCGCGCGAGTTGGTTAGCATGGACTAGGAACTAAAACTGATCTTTGGACTAGGTTCTTCTCTGGACTGGACTAGGTCCGAACTGATCCGTAAAAATATTCGGATCAGCCATCCCTAATACTAACTAGAGTTCGCTGCAATTTACAAATCAATCAAGGAACATTTCCAAGGCGACCTCTATCAATCAAATTATGGTATTTTCAAAGCATTCAGATGGTCATAAAACGCAGGAATATTACAGCATTCTGTTTTTAATCTTAGTTTTGATGATGTGTATATTTTTACACCGTATCCATTCGTTGCGAGCAGATGGCGTGAGAATGCGTCTTACGTTTATTTGCCAAAGTTAGCTTACAAAATAAATGTCTGTTGAAAATTCTTTGAAAATGAGTAAAATAGGTACATACTTATTTTTACATCAAACTTTGTAAAGTTGATGAGATCAATACGTAAAAATAGTTCCTTCTGTTTTTAGAAACTAAGCAGGAGTGGTAAGAATTATATATACAGAGTGTTTAATGAGTCATTCAATGAAAACGTTCATTGGTTGTAAAGCCTGGTGGATCCATTACAAAATAATTACATGATTATTTCCGCAGTCCTTATGAAAATTTAGTACCATTGCTATATAACAGTTCTATTAAAGCCTTATTTCGTTGCACTATAAAACACACTTCAAGGTTTGTGAAATTACTTTTACAAAACAACTATACAACTATTTTACAGATTTTAAGTAGCCGTTATAAAAAAATTGACGCATACACACTAATAAAATAAAATGATATCTTAAATGTAACCTAAAAGTTGCAAGAAAAATTTAGGGTCTCAAAAACATATGGCATTGTGATTTAATACTAGGAATCTAATAACCTACATGTAATTATTATTTAAGAGGCTTATTAGGGCTCACGGCCACTGAAATTTTTCATGGGGAGAAAATTTTAACGTGAACTATGACCATGTTTTTAATACATTTTGAACACGCTCCATGTTTGTTCATAATTTCTAGTAATCTTAAGGGTTTAAGTTATTCTTGCAACTTCCACTAATTTGTACTCATAACTGCATAATTAGCACGTTTCTAACTTTATAAATTCAAATAAACATTTGATATTTCAATTGTTCATGTCTTGTAATAGTAAATAAGTTCTAGAGAGAACACATAATTTTTGCAAAGAGTTACCTCCCAGTCAAGAATAAAAAAGTAAGTATTCACTGTGCTAATATATATAGCTATAATCGCTCTAGCCATTCATCCAATGGAAAACAAAACTTCATATCTTGTCGTATTTACCATCTCGAATGTTAGCCTTTTAAAATGGCGTCTGGCTATGAAATACTTTTGTGTTAAAGCAAGCACTATAAGATAATTAAATTGTTAGACGACTCCTATAAAACATCTATAAAATAATGAGTCTGATTATTATTTTTACGTGAATCTTATAAAATAGATCACTCACTTTCGCAACACTTTTGCAGGTTTCTCTTTGCAGATGTGTTTATTTATGGTTTTGAAATTGCCGAAAAAAACGTAGTTACTTGTACTAATTGAAACATAATCAGTACTTTGGCATATGACCTGATGCATTGGTAGTGCAATGAGTGGAATGTACCATGTTTCATTATACTGATGTGTCTTATCCAAAATCAATATACTATTAACACATGTACCTAAACACTTATATAAATCACTTTTAAGACATTTTTCCATTGTCCTAAATCTGATGTTTATAATTTCGCATTTACATCTGGCAAGATCTGCACCTGTTTGTCAATGTTGATAACCAAAATTATGAGGGAATAATTTTACTACAAACTTGTCTCCTACAATTATGACAAATTTTCATTAAAAACAGACTTTAATTGTGAGAAAATATAAACACAGCTAACGTTGGAAATCATTTTTTTTTATATATATGTTTTATTGTATTGTTATGAACACCCCCTTGGAACTGGAGATGATACGCCTATGCCTACTAATAGTGACTGGAAAGACTCTAGAAAGAGCCATGGAATTTTCTAGGGTGTGGTGGAAGAAGATTCTGGTTCAATCTAGAGGTAATTTCAGAGTATATAAGGCGCGATTACCGGCGCAGAAGAAAGAAGTTTATTAAGAAAGCAGTTTATAAAAGTGAACAAGTTGAAAAGTGAAAAGTGTTATTTTGAATTTGAAGTATTGTATAGTCAGTAAATTGTTAAATAAAGTGTTAGTAGTGTTTATCTCTTGTTGAAATTATTAAGAACCCACGAATTCATACAGGGTGTTTCCAAAAAGGTGAATAAACGTAACATTGGTGTCAGACGCGGAATTTTGACAAGAGGATTTTCCGGAAATGTTGAGAAGACTGGGACAGTATTCTCGAAGTTAGTGCTAACACAGGAAGGACTAATTTACTGGACATTGTTCGAGGACTATTTTCGAACAGAAAAATAGTGTTAAGTGCATTTTTTGAGACATTTTTGGAACATTTTATTTGGACATTAGTGGTTAAGTGACAAAGACTCTAGATAAGACTTTCTCGTGCTGTTTTGAGGTTTTTCTGGACAGTCCCATTACCGATAGTGGCGTAATTGTTAAATTTGATTTCAACGAAGTCGTATGCCTATAACAACCAGAAGTATGGCAACTGAAAAGCAAATACAGGACTTATTTGCACAATTCCAGAAAGTGTTGGAAGAGCTAGAAAGAAGGCATCGAGAAGAAGTAAGTGAAATCAAAGAGGAAATAGACCTGCTTAAGCGACAGTTGAGGGATAAAGGAAGCCAGCAAGTGGTATTATCAGAACAGCTGTTCGAAGCTCCCTCCTTTGACGGCCAAAGTTCATGGACCATTTACAAGAGACAGTTTGAGGCAGCAGCGAGTGCAAACAACTGGAGTAACGAAGTGAAGGCTATGGCGTTAATCGTGGCATTACTTACTTTGTAAGTCTAATGGAAATAAAGAATTATTATTATTATTAAGGGGCCAAGCATTGGAAATACTCCAGACAATCCCAGTAGAGCAACAACGAGATTTTAAAGTTTTAGTAGCTGCCCTAGACTTACGATACAGTGAACAACATCTTGCTCAAGTGTACCAGACCCAGCTGAAATCACGTGTTCAAGAGGCTGGGGAAAGCTTGCAAGAGTTCGAAGCTGCCGTGTGGAGCCTGGCTCACCGAGCTTACCCCAATGTACCGAAAGAATTTCAAGACCAACTGGCAGTAGAGGCATTTCTGGATGGTATACAGGACGATGAGATCAGGAGAGAGTCCTCAGATTATCTCGATACAAGAACAGCAGTGAAGCGTTGGTGCATGCACTCGAGGTGGAAGCTGTCCTTCAGGATACCCCGAGTCCAAGAGTACAAGCTGTGAGTCTCGAAAGATCGCAGTCGGAAAAGGAGAACCAGAACGCTATGTTGGCCGACATACATAAGATGTTCAATCAGTTACTGGCTCAAGTGGATACTGCAGAAAGACAAGGCAAGCCAAGCGGGGGTATTAAATGTTATAACTGTGGCAGAGCAGGGCATATCAAACGAGACTGTCGACAGCGGAGGAAAGTGAATGCTAGAAAGGTTGACGAGACTCAGAATAGAAGTAGTGGAAGGCCAAGTGGACGGCGTATGAAATGTTACAGGTGCGGAGAACTAGGACATATCCAGCTTGAATGTCCACGGAGGAGATTGGAGAGAGTGAAGGCCGGAGAAGCTGTGAAGCTGAGGGGAAAATCAGACGAAGCTGGTACCAGAGAGACTGTGACAGATAGGGAACATGGTACCCCGAGAGAAGTAAAAATTTCCCAGCTTCGAAGCATTCCGAGAAGTCCACTACTACCAGGACGTGGAAGTAAAGTGAAACCTCAGAAAATTGCAGATATTTCATCCGGAAGAAGGGGCAAGGAAGATTGCAAGTACTACCACCAGGAGAAACTGCAGGTCACGGGAGCAGTCAACACTGTCAAGGTGGAGGTGCCGGATGACAGGACAGATGAGGCGCTCAGACAAGAGCAATTGAATGATGTGGAAATTGGGCCTATATTGAGAGCCAAAGAAAGGGGAACACGTCCAAAATGGAAGGATGTTTCGGACAAAAGAGTGGGACTGAAAGCACTATGGGCGCAGTGGGACTCACTGAAAGTCAGGAACGGGCTGTTGCGGAGAGCATGGGAAAGCCCGGATGGAAAAAAGGTGGTTATGCGTCTGGTGATTCCCAGGTGTCGAGTAGCGAAGGTGCTTCAGGAAGTGCACAATGGAACATCCGATGGACACTTCGGTGTTAACAAGACCCTGAAGAAAATACGAAAACGATTTTATTGGATAAAAAGTCGTCAGGATGTGGAGGCTTGGTGTCGCAAATGCAAGATTTGTGCAGCCAGTAATGGACCACAGACTGGAAGTAAGGGTGAAGGGTTCAACGCCGGAGCTCCTTTCAAAAGGTTGGCTAACAAAATAGCGGAGCCATCACCAGTCAGTGACCGAATGAAGGCTCGATATGACTGGAAGATTAATTCAAAAGAGGTCATCAAGGTGGAAGAGCTAGTTTGGCTGTACAACCCACAGCGGAGGAAAGGGAAGTCACCGAAATCACCTTGGGATGGACCGTACACTGTTATTACCCGAATTAATGATGTCGTATATCGGATTCAGCAAAGCAGAAAGGCCAAGATGAACATCGTGAATTTGGACAGACTGGCGAGATACACTGATGATTCTGAGTTGCCTGATCGGGACGATCAGGCTTAAGGGGGGGGCAGTGTTATGAATTACACCCCCTTGGAACTGGAGATGATACGCCTATGCCTACTAATAGTGACTGGAAAGACTCTAGAAAGAGCTGTGGACTTTTCTAGGGTGTGGTGGAAGAAGATTCTGGTTCAATCTAGAGGTAATTTCAGAGTATATAAGGCGCGATTACCGGCGCAGAAGAAAGAAGTTTATTAAGAAGTGAACAAGTTGAAAAGTGAAAAGTGAGGTTATTTTGAATTTGAAGTATTGTATAGTCAGTAAAATGTTAAATAAAGTCTTAGTAGTGTTTATCTCTTGTTGAAATTATTAAGAACCCACGGATTCATACAGGGTGTTTCAAAAAAAGTGAATAAACGTAACAGTACATAATAATTATATAAGAGACTCTGGAGCAACAATTTATACTTAAAAGTAAAATTGCCACAAATAGATCTTCAATATAACTGTCTTATAAGATGATAAGAAATAACTTCAATGACTCCAATGTATGTTTATAATGATGCTAAATATGCTACTGAATGTTACTAAAAAGGCATCATAAAACAATTTAGTTTTCTAAGCCGAAATGTTTTATAATTTAGTCACGGAAACAAATAATTTCTTAACTGCGTTATAGGATATTTTATTATTTGGCTCTAGAAACATTTTAATGGTAAATTTATTAAACTGTTCAGTTATAGATTACAAAATAGTATATTCTGGAATACAATCAATTAACAGTTAGAAGAATTAATAAAACAACAATAAAACAAAACAAACGTAAAACATTTAAATTATAAAACAAATTTGCTGGTTGGCTTGGGTCATCAGAATTTAGGAAGAAGGTGGAATTAGATTCGGTTTATAGATTCTGGTGGCAAGTATTATAAATGGCCATCAGTTTGCTTATTTAAGTAACATACGCGTTACAGTTTTCATGATCGTAATTCCTCATCTTGCCGTATATTCCAACAGATGGCACGACATTCAGTAACTAAGCAGAGCTGAATGTTTGTTTTAAATAATTAATATTTAAATTTTGAATATTTCATGTTACATACATTATTACAGCATTTGTGAAATATTCCAACAATTCAAAATCTTAATATATTTGGCTATAGTTCTTTAAATTATCTTCAGTTTTAATGTATTTTAAACTATTTTTACTTGACCAAATTTATAAACCGTAATTAAAAATCATTCATGGGCTGGTTAGAAAAAAATTGAAAGAATTGTCATATTTAAAACAAAACATTTCCGATACCGGGAATCGAACCCGAGCCTCCTGGGTGAAAGCCAGGTATCCTAGCCACTAGACCATATCGGATATAGAAAATAATTTCTTAAGATGAAACTTATAGGTAGATAGTGTTATCAAATCATGTACTTATATTACTTCCACATCCACGTAGTGGATTGGAAGTATTATATAGGTATTGCGGTTTGATGATTATATGGTTGGGAATGTTCATTGTGGTTTAATTTAATTTAATAATTACTCATGTTTTCTTTCTACTATATAGGGATATACAATATGTCTCACTTTTCATGACTCCCATATTACAGCTCTCTTATTCACAATGTGATTTAAAAAAAAAATTGGGTGGAAGGTGCTTATCCATCAGGAGATTGTGTAACTGTAAAATATTTTAAAATCCACCAGTGGCGTCCGTCGTTATGAAAGAAAATGTACCTAATTTTCCACAAAAATATATTAGAGGCAACGTTTTAACTGTAAAGCAATCTCATAATCTTATTCTTTGTGATCAAATACTCACTGAAATTTCAATAATATAGTGTACTTGGTGTTCACGTAATAGGAAAATAAAACTTCTCTTTTTAAAGAACCAATTATTACAGTCATAATTTAATTTTCGGACGTAACTACCCACTGGGCATTGAAAGTTGCAAAAGTTTCCTGCAATGTTGCATTTAGTTAATTTTAGTATGTTTTAATTGTTCAGTTGCTGGAAAGCTTCAGCAAATTTAAAAGAAATAAGTTAAAATTTGTAAGTTTATGTCAAAATACATTACAAGTTCAAATGTAAAATACAAATGAAACTTTGTCTCAATGTTAATTTTGCAAATATATTGTAAGTTAGGTCTGTAAATCACTATATATTTGATTTTAATTAACAAGAGTAACATTGCAAGCACAACTTTGTGGAACATTGAGTTAAACTAAAGATTACAAGTAACATGAAAATTGACTGTGCAAAATCCAGTCCTTATTGTTTTTCAACTTGTTTCCATTTTTACAATTTAGTAGTTCCAAACGCACGCCATTTTCTAACTGTCGAATGTCAGTTCACTTCAGTTTTGGGAGTTTTGGAGGCTTGTCTCGGCATTTTTGTGAAAGTGAAAGCATCGTTGAGTTGAGTTGGAATTAAAAAAAAAACATAAAAGCGGTATCTACGTTCATTTTCTAATTTTGTTTAATGGAGTTTTCAATATGGAGAAGAAAAAAGTGAGTGATAGAACGGTGTAAGTTTGAGGTTAATAAAATTACGTCATTCTCTAATAGTTTAATGCTACTAAACATGTGCATCAATGAATGTCTAACAGAGTTAAAGGCCTGCTTTTAAGCTATACTTAATTCGTTGTCTTAATTAAACAAGTGCTTACTAATTTTCAAAACTGAGTGCTTGGTCTAGAGACTTACTTCTCATCGTAATATTTCTACGTTTGGCCACTAGAATTTTTTTTCTGCAAGTGATTAATTTCAGTATGCTCTGAGATTGGATGTATGTGGCACATCCCAAAATATGCAAACCTATGTCATACAAGGGGGTAAAGGATTGTATACCTATAACCTGTAATATTTAAGGTGTCCAATTACTCTTTAAAAAGTCATATATTGTTTCGTACTGTAATAGTACTTTGATTATAAAGTTTTAAAATATTCACTGCAGTAGTTGGTAGCATAATAACCAGGTAGTTAATATTGTTATATTTTGCAGCTGCAGTAGGTACGGATATCATTCCCGAATTTAAGTGACGACCAGTTTGAAAGGTTTTCCATGGCGTGGCTCCAACATGCGAAAACAAGATATCTACGAAGTAGTCATCAATAGACAAAGATAGACTCCACAGATATGTTTTCTTGGCTTCTGTCATTGGTAACATTTTTTTTCTATAAAATTCGTGTTAAATAATACAAAAACTACAAACTAATTTGTAATAAAATTAGAAATGTAAGTTATTCATCGCGTGACAATAAATAAATATATGTATAACATTTTGCATTTTATTTTGTATTTACTAAACAATTTGAGTTTATACTACTAATTTTGATATCTACAGAAGCACAAATAAATTTTTCCTTTATAGATTCGGCATATGATTTGTTACCTCGACCAGTTTAAGTGCTTGGGAATATTATGAACTAATGTATTCTGTAAAAAAAACAATCTCGTAGATCAAAAGTGGGAGTGCATGCTATACTATTTGAAAAAGAAAATTGTACTTTGTCAGTTACTTATGCAGACAAATGTATGGACTAAGAAAAGAAAAACATTTAACTTGTCCATATTTTGTTTATTTGATATAAACTTATTCAGGGTTGGATAGCCAAAAACTAACATGTGTCTTGAAAATGTAACTATATCAACGTCTCCTATGTTTATGCAGAAAATTGTGGAAATTGGACCTAAAAAGGAGATTAAAAACAACTACCACGCGTAAAGTATTTTGTTTATTTTGCATAATCTTCAGGGCTTAATATAGCGAAAAAGTGGATGTTATTTTTCCACAACGTAGTCTTGTATTACAAAAAAACTGGTTAAAAATATAAATTGTATAAATAGAATTTGTCCCATGACATTCACTTTTTGCTTATTAAGCCCTGAAAAAGATTATGCAAAATAAACAAAAATATAGGCAGGGTACAGTTGTTTTTCTCCACTTTCTAGGTCCAGTTTCCACAATTCTCTGCATAAGCATAGAAAACGTTGATATAAAGTTACATTTTCAAGACAAATGTTAGTTTCATTAGAACATTTCAGTAAAAAATTAATTGAAATGTACATGGAAATTATTGATGTAATCATATTGATATTTTAATTTTCTGCTTTGTAAAGTTTCTACAACTTTACAATCAAAAGTCATAAACCTTGCCGGTACTTTGCAATATGTAACATTGCACTGCAATATTGCTGCATGGCCGTTAGGGCTGTTGCATCAAAGTTGCGGGAACCTAAATATTCATTGCTCGTATGTTACAACTTCCAAGATAAGATTTCTAGAACATTGCTGAAATATTACTTTGCCCAGTGGGTAAGAGCCAATTAAGCTAGAGGAAGTCAGGCTTTCCATTTAGAATTAATCACGTGACGTCAGTTTATTTAACACTGAAAATCAAACAATAATTGACTTGGAAAGAAAAAAAGTTTAATTTTAGATAAATTTGATTCACGAACAATTCAATGAATAATAAAATTTACATAGATAACTAAATCACAGTTTGCTCAACGTATTACATGATTAATTTATGGAACGACCGTCATACAGAAAAACTATATGTAAAAACTATCAATGAAATCTTTGCATTATTTCGATAACCTGACTTCTGGTTATGCTGTCAAATCAAAATTCTAAAATAAATTTGTTCAATTTCTTATTTGACATTCACATTATAACACTAGCATCCAACATAGTCCCCTACGGCTAAGCAGATCAAACTAGTATCTACATGACCCCCTACGGTACGAAGATTCAGTTAAAAATAAGAACAAAGGCCTAAAATGGATTTATTTACCTACCTTGTCTTAAACATTTTTTCATTCTAATGGATCACATTTTCATAAAATCTTTCATTCGGTTTCTTGGAAATGCTTAGCCTTTGAAACGTTTTTCCCTTCCCTTATTCTGAGCTCATAAGAAAGGCACAAAGCCACTCAAAACAATGTTTCGTGCAAAACCAAGGCAATATCCATGAATAAGTATGAAATATTTATATTTGACATTGACTGATAAAAAACAAGAGAAAATTTTATTTATTTCAATTTTAGGCCTTTGTTCTTATTTTTAAAGAATATATTTCATTACTATAAGTAAACAAATAATAAATAATTCACTTTTAAATAACAATTGGTACTTTAAAATGTTTTTCCTATGTTATTGAAATTCGGTATTAGTGAGTTTTTGATAACAACGATTAAGATTATGAGATTGTTTTACAGTTAAAACTTTGCCTAATAGCTTTTTGCAAAATTGGGTGCATATTTCTTCATAACGACGGACTCCACTGGTGGATTTTAAAATATTTTACCCTGACTTAATCTCCTGATGAATAAGTACCTTTCTCCCAAATTTTAAAAGAATCGCATTATAAATAAGAGAGCTGTGATATGAGAGTCATGAAAAGTTAGACATACTGTATAATATATACACATTGATAATATAAATATGTCTAATTTTCTTAATTCCTATTAAATTATTTTAAATGCAACATCTATGTTCTGAGGTTAAAAAATGTAGTTCTCCATAATTATCCAAAATATTTTCTGTTGTATCTCTTAACGTCTTAACATAAAGGTGTATTTCTACCGAGCGGCCACAACCTAGCACGCTAAACACCTAGCAATGCTAGGATATCACTAGCTGCGCAACAAAAAACGTAGTTTGTATTGTCAAACTACATATTCTGTAGCGCGGAGAGGCGTCATTTTTGTTGTTTTTATTGTCGAAAGGAAAAGAAAAAAAGAAAGTAAATAGAAAAGAACTTTAACAAAACCACTCAACAACTTCAGAAACGGAGGCACTCAGAAATAGGCGACATACGAGCATGGAAGAGAGACCGTATCCTAGCGTGTAGCGTGCGCTAAAGAATATATCTTTCGGAGCTACTATCCCAGCCTGTAGCGTAGATTGTAGCCTCTAGGTGGGAATATACCTTAACGCGAATACACTAAGATCGTATCTTCAAAATCGAATTAAAGGTTCTGATTTTATAAGTAGTTAAAACTGTTTCATATCATGCGGTTTTAAAAGATTCAAGCTAAAATGTATTTATACATCCTTGAATGTGATTGATTGAACACTGATATGTTCATAATTCTTGTTAATTCGGTATTAGACAGTTGAGTAAAATTCTTACTACTTGACCAAGACGCGAAACTAATAAAGAACCGGCCTTCTATTTCTTGGGTAGAAATATTAAATTTTCGCTGTTGTAACTTTCTTAGAACATAGAGTTCTGAAATGGGAATAGATTGGTTAAAGGCTCGAAGGGCCTGCGAAATGGGCTCCCGTTTTCCCAAACTGCAGCCTCTCCTACTAATAGTTGCGCCACTGTTTATGCATATTGTTACGTGGAAACAGAATAAGTCCTAAGTGGTCAAGTTAGAAAATAGGGCAGGGATAGAAATTAAAGGAAAGAATGACAAGTTATTATTATTATGGCAGTTCTTAGTTAAAGTTGTTGTCATTTTTAAATAAATCGTTTTCTGCAGTTTGCTTTTGATTTAAAAGAACTAGAAACGTTACAGTTGGTGTCAGAAGTGGTGTCACTGGAATCTGCAGAGGTGAAATTAAACAGTAGTAAAGGCTGTGGAGAGTTCTGTGCCAGAAACTATTTCTAAAGTGAGCAACATGGATGATTGCGTGAGGAAAATGATGGAAATGTTGACTAAATTATTATAAGGCCAGGAAGAAGAAAACAATAGAAGACAAGAAGAGAAGCAGAGATGGAGAGGCTCAAAAATTTTTTGTAGGAAATTAAATTAGACAGAGAATTGCAGGCAAAATCGTTAAATGAGATTAAGGATGAAATGAAAGGGATTCTAAAACAAGTAAAAGTAGTAAAATAAGTAAAAGAAATAACAGAAGTAAAATAAGTAAAAAAAGTAAAGGACGACGTGGAAAGTAAAATGAAGAAATCGGAAGCAGAAGTATATTGATTAAAGCATAATAGCCCTGTGGAAGGGGGAACATCATCAGGAACAACAGTTCGTCCACCGACTTACAGTGGATTATCCTCATGGACCATGTACAGAAATTAGTTTGAGGCCGCTGCACTGGCAAACGGTTGGAACGATATGAGAAAGATAGCTGGCCTTGTAGTAGCTTTAAGATGTTCTCGCGATTTTGACGACATTAACACACTGAAACTACTATATCAATCGTTTGTTCGATCCAAATTGGAATATTCGTCAATTATTTGGTCGCCCCATTATAATACACATATACAGAGCATAGAGAGAATTCAGAGGCGTTTTTTAAAGACTTTGAGTCATAAGGAAGATGGTGTCTATCCTGCTATTGGCTTTCCTCAGACTGAACTGTTAAATAGATTCTCACTCTCGAGTCTGGAGGCTCGTAGAACTATTTCACAGCAAATTTTCCTTTTTAAAATAATACATAATATAACTGATGGCAGCGCTATCTTAAACATACTAAATTTTCGAACTCCTAGACCTGGCTCTAGGCATAATTCATTGTTCTATTTACCAACTCCCCGAACCAACGTCCAGAAATTTTCGCCGCTATACAAAATGTGTGAAAATTATAATAAACTACAAGATCAGTTTGATATATTCCACTGCAATGTAGCTGCGATAAAAAGATTAGCTGCATAATTTAATTTTTTTTTGTTTTGTTTTATCTTTGTTTTTATTTGTTTACTTTGTAATCTACACTTATACGTTATATGTTTGTAAATATTTACTATTTCCTACCCTGTAATTGGAATTTTCTGTTGGGTAGTGTATTGTTAAATAAATAAATGAATAAATAAATAAATAAATAAAGAGGACAAGCATTAGCTTTTCTACAGACAGTTCCTGAAGAAAGGCAGGGAGATCATCAATCAATAATTGCTGCATTTGAGGTTCGATATGGCGATCAGTATATGCAACAAGTATTGCAAATTCAAATTAAGAGTCGGATCCAAAATTCGAATGGATCTCCGCAGGAGCTCGAGACGGACGTGAGACGCCTTGTACACTTAGCTTATTTAGAAGCTCCTTTCGATTTTCAACAACAATTAGCAACTCAAGCATTTACTGATGGAATTCGTGATGGCGAGGTATAGAGAGGTTTAAGAATTGGCAGTGGTTATGTAGACACGCTCAAGGAAAGATTACCGGAAACTTATAAATTGATAAGACAGAGATTCAAATTGGCTAGTGCTAGATTAAAAGGTCGTTATGACCTTAAGGCAAATTCAAACGATTTCAAAGAAGGAGATTTGGTATGGTTATATAATCCTCAACGGAAAAAAAGATATATCTGACTAATCTGACTCTAGCGTGGGAGGGCCCCTATGGCGTAGTCAAGAGAATTAGCGACATTGTATATAGGATAAAACGTAGTTCGTGATCAAATATGAAGGTGGTGCACTTAAACCGGTTTAGTTTTTTTAACGGAGGATTACCAGTGGAATCCGATCCGGAAGATCGGATCTAAGAGGGGGTAAAGTGTTACGTGGAAATCAGAATAAGTCCTAAGTGGTCAAGTTAGAAAGTAGGGCAGGGATAGAAATTAAAGGAAGCAATGACAAGTCATTATTATGACAGTTTTTAGTTAAAGTTGTTGTCATTTTTAAATAAATCGTTTTCTGCAGTTTGCCTTTGACTTAAAAGAACTAGAAACGTTACAATATTATTGCCTAATAGAAAGTAATAATCTTTATGTGTCTTAATGGTTGTAAGTTAGCGTGGGTTTTTCCTTATAATAAAAAATATCCTTTGTTATAATGCGAAAAAGCCCGTAAAAATTTTAGGCATATTGAACATTGGTTAGAGGTTATAACTACATGCAACTACAGTACACAATATCGTGATTAGCTGTATATCACAAATTGCACGGTGCATAATATTTGGATTCCATAGCCAGCCTGGAGGAATTCAGAAGCATCTTGTTGTTCTTATAATTCGCAAGGGCAAGATAACTGCCCAAGCTGCTGTTGACTTACCTCTGGGACCGCCATATTTACAGAAAAGGCAAAAGGTGGATGGCTAGTACGATATTGTAGTTATTTTCAAAGCTTTTTCTGGACTAGATGTGTCGCTGTTCAAACATTTGAGAACTTAGTAACAATTCAGCGACCAAACAAAATTTGCAAGTGCCCCATATGATATATTCAGCGATGTTTCTGGAAATAAATATACTGAAATGATTGCATCTTGTTCTTAAGGATCAATGTTCAAGATATCACTAGGGATGACTAGACTACTTACACTTGCCTTCCTTGGACAGGTCTCGGATAGACTCATCAACATTAGAGGGCGCGTAGTCCTTCATAATACGAGATGGATAGCCACGGTGATAAATTCTATGAAAATCTACTTGTTCAATGATCAGCACAGGAACAAAGCATGAAAATTTTCAAAATATGCAATCTTTCAAGGGCACCTTAGCTTGAAAGTACGGTAGTAAAATCAGTGTTAGTGATATTGGTTTATTGTGTCAACAATTAAAATTTATTACTGTCATCCAAAATATGGTATGGATTTTCTAATTTATCTCAATCATCATAATTTATCTCAATTTATCTAATTTTTTCTCATTTATCTCAAATAATCTCCATTTAAAAATCATTACAAATGCACTTACCGGCTTTACTCGCAAGGTGGCACTATCATATCACCACTTAATGACAAATATCTTATTTACGGTTTATTCTTTTAATTTGGCAATATAGCACAGTGTAGTAAAAATATAGTGCTCCATTCTATACCAATTCGATGTAATAATTAGTTAAGTCTTTGACCTTTATAAGCAATCAGGCTTAAGTGACCGCTATTCCTCCACTCTCCCCTAATACTATTATGGCAATTGCTATCTTCAAAGCAGAGCCAACTTAGATAAAACACACTTTACTGTTAATTATTAGTTACAATAGGTATGAATAAATGACGCTATCTATGTGCTACGCGCACATAGATATGATAGAAGAAAATTACCTTTTAGTTTAAATGTAGAAAATTTCACTGAATAAAATGCAATCACGCTTAGACAAATCGAATCTTCCTCACAAACATAATATCCAAAATCAATTAAGTTTTATTAGTCTACTTCACTTGGCAACATCCGCTAACATTTTATGTGGCCACGAATCGTTTTATGATGCCTCTCCCTTGAGACCAATCATGTTTAAACTAGACCAGTCGCCATATTGAGTCATAAACCAATGACAATTAGCCATAAAACGTTTATAGCGTCACGAGCGTGTTCAAAAACATCTTTATATTACTTTAAATGGCTCAGCAATTTATTCACTATGTGTAATAGTTCGCATAGTGCGAACGGAGAAGTCACAGTTGGCCGTGGGGCGAAATTAATTGGGATACGCTGTATCTACAAGATGTTACGATCTTGGTGGATTGAAGTAAGTTTTATTTAACCATCAAATAATTTAAATTGTAAAAGTTTGATTGAGAAAATAATATTATTTTCTCTGGAGTTATATGGTTTAATATTTCGAAGAAGATTACATTGAAACAGTAAATTTTATTGCCAAATATGAGTGGACTTTTCTTATTGTACCTACAGTTAGATGACGGAAGTTATAATTGAATGGTCTTGATCCTCTTTTAAACCGACTTACTTGTTTAAATATATGTAAGTAAGTAGAAATAGTACGTTGTCTTTCTTCAAGTAAGTAAATATTTATTTCCCAATATTTTCGCAATAATTAAGATAGGTGATGTTAATATACTATATACAATAGATAATGTATAAATACACAAATATACACGTACATACACATATGTTTCCTATAACATAAATAAAACTAAAACCAACAAATAGGCCCTAATAATAGTACATATATAATAATAATAACTGTTACGGATTTCCACCTTTTAGGAAACACCCTGTATGAATCCGTGGGTTCTAAATAATTTTAACAAGAGATAAACACTACTAACACTTTATTTAACAATTTACTGACTGTACAATACTTGTTTACTTAATAGTTAACCTCACTTTTACCGAACGTCACTTCTATAAACTGCCTTCTTCACAAAACTTCCCCTTCCGCGCTTGTAATCGCGCCTTATATACTCCGAAATTAGCTCTAGATCAATCCAGAATCTTCTCCAACCATAAGCTAGAAAAGTCCTTGGCTCTTTCTAGAGCCTTTCCAGTCACCATCAGAGGCATAGGCGTACCATCTCCTTTTCCAAGGGGGTGTAATTCATAACACTGCCCCCTCCTTAAGCCTGATCGTCCCGATCAGGCAAGTCAGAATCATCGATGTATTTCGCCAGCCTGTCCAAATGCACGATCTTCATCTTGGACTTTTTGCTTCGTTGAATTCGATAGACGACGTCATTAATTCGGGTAATAACAGTATACGGTCCATCCCAAGGCGGTTGAAGTTTCGGTGACCTTCCTTTCTTCCGCTGTGGGTTGTACAGCCAAACCAGGTCTCCTGCCTTGAATCCTTCTGAACTACCCTTCCGGTCGTATCGAGCCTTCATTCGGTCACTGGCTGATGATGGTTCCGCTATATCGTTAGCCAACCTCTTGAAAGGAGCTCCGGTGTTGAACTGCTTCTTTTCACCCTTACTTCCAGTCTGTGGTCCCTTACTGGCCGCACAAATCTTGCATTTGCGACACCAAGCCTCCACATCCTGACGACTTCTTATCCAATAAAATCGTTCTCGTATTTTCTTCAGGATCTTGTTCACACCGAAGTGTCCATCGGATGCCCCATTGTGCACTTCCTGAAGCACCTTCGCTACTCGACACCTGGGAATCACTAGACGCATAACCACCTTTTTTCCATCCGGGCTTTCCCATGCTCTCCGCAACAGCCCGTTCCTGACACTCAGTGAGTCCCACTGCGCCCATAGTGCCTTCAGTCCCACTCTTTTGTCCGAAACATCCTTCCATTTTGGACGAGTTCCCCTTTCTTTGGCTCTCAATATAGGCCCAATTTCCACATCGTTTAGTTGCTCTTGTCTGAGCGCTTCATCTGCCCTATCATCCGGCACTTCCACCTTGACAGTGTCGACTGCTCCCTTGACCTGCAGTTTCTCCTGGTGGTAGTACTTGCAACCTTCCTTGTACCTTCTTCCTGATGAAATGTTTGCATTTCTCTCAGGTTTCGCTTTATCGTCATATCCTTGTAGTGGTGGCCTTTTTGTAATGCTCCGAAGCTGGGAAATCTTCACTTCTCTAGGGGCACCACGTTCGTTATCTGTCACAGCCTCTCTGGTACCGGCTTCCTCTGGTTTTCCCCTTGGCTTCACAGCATCTCCGGCCTTCGCTCTCTCCAAGCTCCTCTGTGGACATTCAAGCTGGATATGTCCTAGTTCCCCGCACCTGTAGCATTTCATACGCCGTCCACTTGGCCTTCCACTACTTTGTTTATTCTTTGTCTCTGCCGCGTTTCCAACAGTCACTTTCCTCGAGTTCCGCTGTCGACAGTCTCATTTGATATGTCCTATCTTGCCGCAGTTGTAGCATTTAATACCGCCGCTTGGCGTGCCTTGTCTTTCTGCAGCATCCACTTGAGCCATTAACTGATTGAACATCTTATGTATGTCGGTCAACATAGCGTTCTGGTTCTCCTTTTCCGATTGCGATCTTTCGAGACTCATAGCTTGTACTCTTGGACTCGGGGTATCCTGAAGGACAGCTTCCACCTCGAGTGCATGCACCAATGCTTCACTGCTGTTCTTGTATCGAGATAACCTGAGGACTCGCCTGATCTCATCGTCCTGTATACCATCCAGAAATGCCTCTACTGCCAGTTGATCTTGGAATTCCTTCGGTACATTGGGGTAAGCTCGGTGAGCCAGGCTCCACACGGCAGCTTCGAACTCTTGCAGGCTTTCCCCAGCCTCTTGAACACGTGATTTCAGCTGGGTCTGGTACACTTGGGCAAGATGTTGTTCACTATATCGTAAGTCTAGGGCAGCTTCTAAAACTTTAAAATCCCGTTGTTGGTCTACTGGGATTGTCTGGAGTATTTCCAATGCTTGGCCCCTTAATGCCACGATTAACGCCATAGCCTTTTCTTCGTCATTCCAGTTGTTTGCACTCGCTGCTGCCTCAAACTGCATCTTGTAAATGGTCCATGAACTTTGGCCGTCAAAGGAGGGAGGTTCGAACAGCTGATCTGATAATACCACTTGCTGGCTTCCTCTATCCCTCAACTGTCGCTTAAGCAGGTCTATTTCCTCTTTGATTTCACTTACTTCTTCTCGATGCCTTCTTTCTAGCCCTTCCAACACTTTCTGGAATTGTGCAAATAAGTCCTGTATTTGCTTTTCAGTTGCCATACTTCTGGTTGTTATAGGCATACGACTACGTTGAAATCAAATAAATTTAACAAATACGTCAATATCGGTAATAAACTGTCCAAAAATCTCGAAACAGCACGAAAAAAAGTCTTATCTAGAGTCTGCGTCACTTAGCCACTAATGTCCTAATGAAATGTTCCAAAAATGTCTCAAAAATGCACTTAACACTGTTTTTCCTGTTCGAAAATAAACCTCGAACAATGTCCAGTAAATTAGTCCTTCCTGTGTTAGCACTAACTCCGAGAATACTGTCCCAGTCTTCTCAACACTCCCGAAAAAAATCCTCTTGTCAAAATTCCGCTTCCGACACCAAAATGTTACGGATTTCCACCTTTTAGGAAACACCCTGTATGAATCCGTGGGTTCTAAATAATTTTAACAAGAGATAAACACTACTAACACTTTATTTAACAATTTACTGACTGTACAATACTTGTTTACTTAATAGTTAACCTCACTTTTACCGAACGTCACTTCTATAAACTGCCTTCTTCACAAAACTTCCCCTTCCGCGCTTGTAATCGCGCCTTATATACTCCGAAATTAGCTCTAGATCAATCCAGAATCTTCTCCAACCATAAGCTAGAAAAGTCCTTGGCTCTTTCTAGAGCCTTTCCAGTCACCATCAGAGGCATAGGCGTACCATCTCCTTTTCCAAGGGGGTGTAATTCATAACATAACTTTATTTATAGCTTAGAAAAAATATATAACAATTATTAATAAGAGGTAACTTTGAGACAATTGTAAATGGCTTTTATATTCGGCACCTAAGTGACTAAACACCTGTATGTGCCGTAATATTTCGAAGAATGAATATATACCCATAAAAAGTGTACCAAAAAAACATCTATATTATATAATAACAAAAGCATACTAAATTAGAGGAACAAGAAACAATGCAAAATAAAAAACATCAGAAAGAAAACAAAGGAAGGCAAAAATACATTACACTCTCCCGTTTTAAAGTAGCTGCGAAATATTCGTTTAAGTTGAAAGTTATTTTTGCTTAAAATCTTGGCAATTTAATGATTTTAGATGTATTGGAAATTTGTTATAAATTTTCATTCCCGAACATAGAGGACCCTTTCTAGTTCTATAACAGTTACATTTTGGTAATAAGTAATCTTCATGACGTGTCGCATAATTATGTATATTATCTGGTGTACTAAAAGAATTTTTGTTTTTGTGTATTAAAATCGAAAGACTGTAGGTATACAAATTAGTTAAACTAAATGTTTTTATTTCTTTAAAACGACTTCTACCTGAATCTCTAGAGGATAAATCATATAGTATTCTAATTGCTTTATTTGCACCGAAAATAATAATAATAATAATACATTTATTTACCAGTACAAAATACACAGTAAAGAGGTACAAATTCGGCACATACAGCCGTTCTTCCATTTGCCCTGCACACGTACACACACACACACACACACCTCCAGGTTCCGCAATAATTGTGTGGACACTAAACATATCGCCCACAAATGTGGTCTTTGAAGTTATTACGTAACGAATACTCGCCATTTTAAGAACTTTCTGGCACTATTTTCAAAATTTTCGTACACTCAAAATTAATGTTACTTTTTGTAAAAATACAACTGTGTGGCCAAGCCACACAATTTGGTGAATATTGTGTGGACAATAATACACACATCCCAAATAATATTCTAGGAATTTATTTCTGAGACGAGTCAACTTTAAAAAATGTACAATGGAAAAGACATATAATTTAAAATAGATATAAACATATTGTCTAAATGTTATTTGTGGCATTATCTTAATTTTTTTCTTTCTTCAATTCTTTGGGACTTCCTGCCACATGTATGTTTTCTTTTTAAGCGGTGTTCGGGGAATCTACAAAATATAACAATTAACCAGTATGTTACTGGTAAATAACCTCTACGCCTGTGACTTTTACGTCAAAGGATCAGTTAAAGGTTGATTTTTTTAAATAAACAACACAAATAAGTATAAAAACTTGAAATTAAATATTTCGCCGACGTTTCGGAAATCTGTTCTGATTCCTTTTTCAAGGCCTTTTTTTGAAAATTATTTTTTTGCTGTGTATGATAAATACACAGCTCTAAGAATGTTTGTTATATTCAATATCCATAGATACTTACTATTTACATAGAACTGTTGATATAGTTAACAGTTTTTTTTAGTTTTTATACAATGTTAAGTTTGTAAAGTTTTTCTTTTAACATTGGCAACCAAGTTGTACAGACATCTACGGAACAATTCGACACGCATGTATCCTCATTTAATAATATTATCGCGGATTCATTAATTTTTCTTTTTTTACTATCTGCCTCTTTTGTTAAAATTTTTGCCGAGTCCCAGTTTATTCTGTGTCCATTCTCCCGAGCGTGTTTGCAGATCTTGGACCTCTGAATTTCATTTTTTCTTATATAATTTTGATGTTCGCCCAATCTTACACTAAAAGGTCTGGATGACTCACCCACGTATTGTTTGTTGCACTCACACGGAATACTGTGAACCCAGTTTTTTGAATTTTGCTCGTGGTTCTTCGGTTTCGTCTTTGTCAGAAAAGATCTTAAAGTGTTGTTTGTTTGAAATACCGTCCTAATATCAAATCTATCACCGATGCGGCACAACTGATTGTTATTTTCAATATTTATGAAGGTTTAATCGACAAAACCCCCAGGGTATTGGTTATTTATAAGAACTGCCTTTATAAATCGCTTCTCATTGTTTAGTATTTCATCGTTAGAAGAAATGATTTTGGACCTATCATACAAACATTTTTAAGAGGGGTGTTGTAAAATGCCTAGGCGTATCATCTCCAATTCCAAGGGGGTGTAATTCATAACACTGCCCCCTCCTTAAGCCTGATCGTCCCGATCAGGCAACTCAGAATCATCGATGTATTTCGCCAGCCTGTCCAAATGCACGATCTTCATCTTGGACTTTTTGCTTCGTTGAATTCGATAGACGACGTCATTAATTCGGGTAATAACAGTATACGGTCCATCCCAAGGCGGTTGAAGTTTCGGTGACCTTCCTTTCTTCCGCTGTGGGTTGTACAGCCAAACCAGGTCTCCTGCCTTGAATCCTTCTGAACTACCCTTACGGTCATATCGAGCCTTCATTCTGTCACTGGCTATGGTGATTTGGTCTCTAACTAACTCATGGACATTCCTTAGCCGTTCACTCACATCATCTACATAGCTGTTCACAGGAAGCCGTTCTCCACCTGGTGTTCCAAACATCAAATCACATGGCAGTCTGATCTCATGTCCAAATACTACACGAGCCGGAGTCTGTTTTGTAGTTTCGTGGATAGCAGCTCTATATGCCATGAGGAAAAACGGTATGTGGAGATCCCAGTCACGTTGATTTTTATGAACGACTTTAGAGAGATGTTCTTTCATAGTCTTATGTCGCTCCACCATTCCATCTGATTGCGGGTGAAGGGCTGTCGTCCGTGTTTTGTGTATTCCCAATAATTTACAGATTTGCTGAAATACCCCTGACTCAAAATTTCTCCCTTGATCTGAATGCAGCTCCAGGGGTACACCAAATCGACATATCAGGTTATCTACCAAGACTTTGGCGACAGTAACCGCTTCCTGGTTCGGAATTGCGTAGGCTTCAGGCCATTTACTAAAATAGTCCATGGCAACCAGTATGTACTTGTTACCGTCCTTGGTTACTGGGAATGGTCCGGCTATATCGATTGCAATCCTCTCAAAAGGAGCCCCGACGTTATATTGCTTCATTGCACCCCTACTTCTAGTCTGTGGTCCTTTACTGGCCGCACAAATTTTACAATTACGACACCAAGCTTCAACATCTTGACGACTATTTACCCAGTAAAATCGTTCACGTACTTTATTCAGGGCCTTGTTAACGCAGAAGTGTCCACCGGATGCTCCATTATGCACTTCCTGAAGTACTTTCGGTACTCGACACCTGGGAATCACTAGACGCATAACAATTTGCTTCCATCCGGGCTCTCCCATGCTCTTTTTAACAGCCCGTTCATAACTCTAAGTGAGTCCCACTGTGCCCACAAAGCCTTCAATCCAACTGCTTTGTCTGAAACATCCTTCCACTCTGGCCGAATTCCTTTTTCCTTTGCTCTCAATATAGCCCCAATCTCTGCATCGTTCAGTTGTTCTTGTCTCAGGGCTTCAGTTGTCCAATCATCTAGAACGTCTATTTTAATAGTGTTGACTACTCCCGTGCCCTGCTGTTTCTCCACATGGCGGCAGTGCTTGCAGTCGTCCTTGCATGGTCTTCTAGATAAAGCGTCTGCGTTCTTATGAGATCTTCCTGGTCGATGTTCGATTTTAAAGTCGTACTGTTGCAGCCGTTCTATCCAACGAGCCAGTTGACCTTCCGGGGTTTTCAACTGCAACAGCCATTTCAACGCAGCGTGGTCGGTCCTGATTTTGAAATGTCGCCCGTAGAGATACTTATGAAAATGGTCCACTGATTTGACGATGGCCAATAACTCTTTCCTGGTTACACAATAGTTTCGTTCTGGTTTGGAGAGCACCTTGCTGAAGTACTCGATCACTCTTTCCTCTCCGTTCTGAATTTGGGACAGCACACAACCAATCGAAGAATTACTGGCATCTGTATCTAAAATAAAAAGTCCATTCTGTTGTGGGTATGCTAGTACAGGACCAGTGCATAGAGCTGCCTTCAATTTTCTCCATGCCGTTTCACACTCTGGTGTCCACTGGTACTGAACTTTCTCCTCTGTTAGCCGGTGTAATGGCTTCGCAATGTCTGCAAACCGTTCCACAAAGCGTCTATAATAAGTGCAAAGGCCAAGGAAGCTTCGTACTTCATGAACGTTAGATGGCCTTGGCCAATCTCGTACTGTCTTTTCCTTATCATCAGGATGAAGCCCAACTTGCCAATAACCGCTCCTAAGGTCTAACGTCGAAAACCACCGTGAGCCTGCCAATGTACTTAACGTGTCATCAATCCGGGGTAATGGGTAACTGTCTTTCTTCGTCACATCGTTCAATTTTCGATAATCGACACAAAATCTTAACGTTCCGTCCTTTTTGGCAACCAAAACTACTGGCGATGACCAGGGACTTGTTGACTCCTCAATGACTCCATCTTGTAGCATCTTATCTATCATTGCCGAGGCTTCTTCTTGTTTTGCTAGCGGAAGCCTCCTAGGTTGTTGTCGAATAGCTGGTGAGTCACCAGTATTTATCCGATGCTGGACTATATCTGTTTTTGTAAGGGCCTCCGTACTTTGCCAAAAGCCAATACTGAACTTTCCTTTTCCAGGAACTTGATCATCTCCTCTCGTTCATCCTTAGATAAATGCTCCAACTGGGAACTCAGCAAGGTCAAAACTTCCTGGTCTATATTTGTAGATGAATTTCCCTCTGTTTGTTCTTCGCACCTTGCTACCCACATAACCGGTTCATAGGAGCCAATCGGTTTGCCTTCTTTAATTGTTACTGCATGGGAATTTAAATTGACGATTCTCATTGGGATTTTATCTTTAGTTCGGGTTAAAGTTCTTGCCACAACAATATTGGTTAGGGAATCGATTCGTCACCTTCCACCAGGCCAACACGCTAGCCTCCAGGATTTCCTTCCAAGGCAGCATCGATGATCTATTCCAAGGGGGTGTAATTCATAACAATATGAATATTATGAACTTTTGTATACTATATTTTCTCATTTATTGCCTTATTAGGTAAACGGGAAAATAAGAATGGTCAACCGCCATTAAGAACTGCTCTGGATGAATGTAGTAAATATGATTAAATAAATAGTTGTGATAATATTTGATTAAAGAATGCACGTTATGTCAAGAAAACAATAACTTATGTTTATTAAAATACGGTAATAAAACTATATTAATATTGGATTGCAATATGAAGTACTAAATACTTACCTATCAATTCAATAAAACTATCAGGGCCACATAAAATACACATTGAACACACAACACGAATACACACCTTGAACTGAGAATAATAGCAGTATAATATAAGTTTCCACTGGGGGCAGCACTGTACAAGGCCACACAATTTGGTGAAATTTCTGAAATTATACACACCAAATTTTCACCATGTTTATGTGGCCATTTCTCGAAACCGATAAATATAGGGTGGGGAGGCCACGTAGATGTCGTAAAAATGAGTCTTAAATTGTGTGGCCATGTGTATGACCACATAATTAGTGAAGGCCACACGAGTTTGTTATATACCGGTGTGTGTCCACATAATTATTGATATACCAACGCACACACTCACACACACACATACAAAATAAATACTATATTACCTAAAAAATTACAAAGTATTTGAAGTTCCTATACAAATTTGTAAGAAAATAAAGAAAAATATATACGTAGGTGTACCTCTGTTGAAGTTCTGGTGGTGTCTCCCGCAGTATATACCCATCGAAGCATACAGGTGAGGCAGTCAATAGCGAGGTTGTTCATTTTGTTTAAGTAACAGCATATTTTTTATAGTATTTGTGAACTTATTATAAGAAAAATGTTTGACGTCATTATCAAGTGCATTCCATAAATGAGGTGCAATAAAACTAAATGATTTTTGAAAAATTGCGGTTTTATGTTGTTTTACCAAAAAATTCTCTATATATCTAGTATTGTGGTGATGAACTTGGGTAACCAATTTTGTACGTAAATAGTTTGGTTCACCTGTACTTAATATTCTCCAGATGAAAGTATACATATGCAACAATCTACGATATTCCATATTTAATATTTTAAATTCACGTAAATAAGGTGATATATGGTTTCTGTATGAAATACTATAAATAAAGCGCATACAAGAGTTCTGTACTTTTTGAACAGTATTTCTCATTAGAGAAGACATAGTGTTTCCATATACGACATCGCCGTAGTCAAATAGAGTTAAAATTAACGTATTGCAAAATTTAAGTTTAGTATCTAAAGTTAAAATGTTTTTTAAATTATACAATTTCTTTAGTCGAAAATTTGAGAGCTTCACTTTATTAACAACATGTTTTTCGAATTTTAAAGCCGAATCTATATATATTCCCAAATTTTTTGCATTATCAACAATAGGGATGCTTTGATTATTTATCACAAAATTAAAGTCAATTGCAGTGAAATATTTTCTCGTTGAAGGAGTACCTATTAAAATTGATTGAGATTTTGAGCCATTTAATTTCAGATTATGATTGCATGCATATGTATAAATGTTCTTTAAATCCAGATTTATTAGGATTTCGGCTGTTTGAAATTCTGATACATTAAAAGAATAATAAATTTGTGAATCATCTGCGTATTGATGTAAAGAGCAATATTTTAAACTATTGGACATATCGGTGACATATATAGAAAATAGTAATGGTCCTAAAATTGACCCCTGAGGGACACCACTGTTTAGGGTTTTAGACTGTGAATAATTTTTATTAATATTAACACATTGTTTCCTTTCGCTGAGGTAACTGGACATAAGCTCTATTGCATTACTTGAAAAACCAAAATAATGCAATTTTGCTAGTAACATATTATGGTCTAGGGTATCAAAAGCTTTTGAAAAGTCTAGCAGTATTAGACATGTGCATTTTCCATCATCCAATCCTGTAATAAAGTTATCTAATAAATATGTTAAAGCGGTGGACGTGCTATGATTTTTTAAAATAGCTGCTCAGAACTACTGGCTCCACTCCAGAATTCAATTCTCTTTTGTAGAACTAGTAGGTTGTATTTCTTCATTATTCAATTTGAGAATATAGTACATGACTCGCCCTGTAGTTGAAAAGTTATATTATTAGCTTGACTGCAGTTGAGCTCGAGTTTATTTGCAAGGAACTAATCTGATATACTCTAATACAGTTTACGCCTTGTTTATTAAATTGTCTTTATTGTTGTCGTTTATTATTATGGTCGTATCGTCTGCAAATAAGAAAAATTTTGCTTCCGGGAAATTTGAGGCTATATCATTGATCTGTACCTAGAATCGATCCTTGTGGAGCTATAATCTCAACCACAGCGTAATCAGAATAATTGTTTTTATTACATTATTATCTGTATCTGTTATTTCAACGCACATCTGTCTTTCAAGAAAACATGTTTAGAACCAGTTGTTTTCGCTGCCATATAGGTATGCCATAATATTCCATTTTTTTGCAATAATGCTTGATGATCAACACAGTAAAAAGTCTTGGACAAATCACATGTGGTGTGATATTGGAAGAACAAATTTAGTGTTACCACAAACACTGATAACAATAATACGAGTACGAGAACAACGTTAAATTTAAATACTATCACTGAATACTCGTTTCGCCAACAATGTTAGCATCATCTGGATATGATTAAAACTAAAGTAGAATAGAAAAATGAGTCCATATTTAATGTCATGGTTGAACGAATTCAACCGCAATCCTGTCATCCAAAGCTCTATCTCGGTTTGACGAATCGTGATCTAATAACCAATTGAAGATAGATCCTTCGCACTATGCATACTATTCTTACATTTGCTGTTGTAGGGCGCACAAGTTATTAAGTTGTTATTTAATTCTTCTTTTAATTTTGGTTGTGTAAATTTTTTATGTTTAAATCTAGTTACAGATAAATTTAGTTGTCATGGAGATGTTGTGTATTTTGACACTTGGTAAGAATTAATCAATTTACGAGGTAACGTAATGCAAGCATTGTAAAAAGTCGTCGAATAATTGGAGCCGTGAGTAGATCGACTATAGAAAAGGAAAATAAGATATTAGAATTTTCACTGAGTGTAATGAAAATTGCTGGTTATGTTGTTGGAAGCTGATATCGACTTCCTGGCGCTGCCTCAAAGAGAACTGCCTTTATCCAGTGATCAAGATGAGAAGTATGCTAACATTGATGTATTCACTGACAGTTTTCAGTCCGAGTATTTTATAACTACTATCTTCGGGACTTTGAGTGAGAGATTCGTGTTATTGATATATCCTCCAGGAGATTTATCCGTTATTGTTAGTTTGTATTTATTTATTTCCCAGTAATACATAACCATTCATTTTGCACCTATTACTTTTATTTGTGCTATACCCTCCTTTTATAATTTTTTTATATTGAATCAGTTTAGGGTACTACTAAATATCTCTACAATCGACTAGTTCACTACAATTGGCGCCCAACGTGGGGCTTGAAAGAAACACATTTTCTTTTGTCGTGGTCAGACCAATAAAAGGAAATCGATATCTGCTTCCAACAATTGTAAGTATCTAAAAGCAGACAGCATCCATTTTTTGTCACATTTCTAGTTAACCTTGAGTTATTATTCTATGATTGTTATCAAAGGCATCTTCAGCAATACTAGATTTTTCTGTACTTCCATTTTTGAGATGGGCAATATGTTCTTTGAATCTTGTTATAATTGGATGTTGCATTTGTACGACATGCTTCAAATTACAATGCTTACAACTAATTTCATAAATTTCGAACTTTTAGTCTGATCCAATTTATTATAGGATTATATATATAAGGCCTGCCTTGCAAGGTCCTGTGTATGCATTTTTTGCTATTTTCCTTAGACATTGATTCGCTGTTTTGAATTGTTAACTTTTTACACCAGGTTCAGTATCAGACGCTTCTAATTTACTTGACTAACTAACCAAATTAATGAAATCTCGGCTACTAGCACATTCGCTAAATTCTCAACTAAAAAAACTTTTCTCCGGTTTTTGCTAGACATAGCTTGATGGAACTAATATGTGACCACCAACGAGCAACTCTACAGTTTGCAATATATCTAATAGTAGAAATCGTTTAACCGATTCCAGAATAAAGACTGAACAAATATTTAAAAAAACCGACGAAGAGCATGTGCGACACGCATATCAATTTTGCTATAGCACCCGTTATAATTTTTATTGAATGTAGTAACTAAAAGCTACATTCTTTGCATGGCTAGTTTAGAAATTAGAGGGTGAGGGGCGTGCTGTTACCGACTTTGAGAGCAAATATCTCGGGACTGAAGGGTTAAAATTATGTGGTGCCCAACATTTTCTGTTAAACTTAGGAGACCTATCAAACGATACCTCACTCGGTAAGATTGATTTTTACCTTGGGGTCACTTTGCGTTGTGTGAGAGTGGTGCCCCCATTTTTCTTATATAAAATTTCATCTCAGTTGGTAAAAAAATGAGAGAATGGGAGTGCTGTGAAATACAGGCAGGCGGACGTAAATACCGAAACTATAAGGGCCGGAACCTAAACCTTTTAGAAAAAATGCTAAATTTGAATAAAAAGTAAAAACCGCGGCCTAAGGAATCATTACTTCGAAATCCAGATTTTCCATCCGTCTCTTTAAAGGGAAACATCTTGACTATATTTTCACTCTAGTATGGGGAAATAATTGGTCATAGAATTTTGATAATTGTCATAAAAAATTAGAGGAGTTAGTTTCTAGCATATACGTCAAAAGTTTTCTCTAGGTAGTTTCCCCAATTTTACGACCCCCCCCCCCCATATACTCAATTTTACACCTCCCCCCATATACGGAGTCATTTCAATCCGATGTCATTACAATATACACGTGCACCAAATTTCAAGTAAATATTTCATTTTATCGACCTCTATAAGAATGGAGTGGAGTTGATGGGGGAGTTGAAAAATACTGTAACGAAAATCTTTGCTTCTAGTATACACCAAATCTCAAGTTTCTGTATTTTTACCAGCTTGCTTCAGTCATTTTCCTCTACTTACCCCCCACCCCTTCAACGGAGTCGTCTCAAAATATAATCTAGTTCCAGAACGTCGTTATAATACAATATATATGTACTAAATTTCAAGTGAAGATCTCAATTATATTTTATCAGCTCCTTTAATAATGAAGGGGTTGAAAAACGTTACAAAAAATCTGAGGTCATGTCTTCTAATATAAACTAAATCCCAAGTTTCTGTACTCTTACCAGCATGCTTTACTTGATTTCATATATTTGCCACTATTTAACCCTAACCTTTCAACGGAATCATCTAAAAATATAATATAATTATAGATGTTGTTCTATTATAATACATACCATGTACTAAATTTCAAGTGAAAATCTCAATTTTGTTTTATCAACCCTTTTAGTAATGGAGTGAAGGTGATGGGAGGATTTGAAAAATATAACAAAAAGATCATAAGCTTTACTTCACTTATTTCCACATATTTACCCCTATTTAATCCCAAACCCTCCAACGGAATCATCTCAAAATGTAATCTAGTTCCGGGTGGTGTTATAATATAAACGTGCGCCAAAATTTTCAAGTGAATATCCCAATTTTATTTTATTTGCCCCTTTAACAATGGAGTGGTGGGGGAGCTGTAAAATAGCGTAAAATTTGAGGCCTTGTCTTCTAGTACATACAGCAAATTCCAAGTTTCTGTACTCTTACCAGTTTGCTTTATTTGCCCTACTTGCCCTTATTTAATCCCGAACCCTTCAAAGGAATCATCTTAAAATATAATGTAGTTCCAGGTCCCAGGTGTCACTATAATATATATGCGTACCCAAATTTTAAGTGAATATCTAAATTTTATTTTATCAACCTCTTTAATAATGGAGTGAGGGGTGGTGCGGGGGATGGAAATATTATAAAAGAATTGGAGGCCTTGGCTTCTAGTATATGCACCAAGTCCCATATTCTTGTACTCTTACCAGTTTGCTTTACTTATTTTCCACTACTAACCCCTATTTACCCCCCAACTCTTCGCCGGATAAGTACGAAAACAATCCAGTCTCCATGTCAGTAATACCATAAACCGCACCAGAGAAATTGTGCGCACAAAAAAGTTACAGACCGATAGTCCGGCAGGCAGACAGAAATTTCGCTTTAATTTAACATCTCGACGTCTCGAGACATTCTAAATTTATTTCAACAAAAAAAAAAAATCGATTTTTTTTTACTTCCATTGAAACATATTCTTTATAGGATTTTGCAAACAGCAGAAAAAATTACTATTTATAACTAAAAGAAAATCTGTAAAAATATTAATGAAATCTTTGCATTCTTTCGATAACCTGAATTCTGGTTATGCCAGCAAATTAAAATCCGAAAAAGAATTTGTCTAATTTCTTATTTGACAATTCTCATTCTAACACTAGCATCCACACAGTCCCCAACGGCCATGCAGATTAAACTAGTATCTACATAAGCCACTACGATCATGAAGATTCAGTTACAAATGAGAACAAAGGCCTAAAATGAATTTATTTAACTACCTTGTGTTAAATATATTTCATTCTAATGGATTACATTTTCATGAAATCTATCATTCTGTTTCTTATCTAGGAAGAAGATCTGTTGTTTTTATCAGTCAATGTCAAATATAATTATTTCACACTTATTCACAGAAATTGTGTTGGTTTTGCATGAAACATCTTTATGAGTGGCTTTATGTCTTTCTGATGAGCTCCAAAATAAGGGCGAAAAACCTTTCAAAGGCTAAGCATTCCCAAGAAACAGAATAATAGATTTCATGAAAATGTAATCCATTAGAATGAAACAGTTTCAAGACAAGGTAGATAAATAAATTCATTTTAGGCCTTTGTTCTCATTTCTAACTGAATCTTCATGATTGTAGGGAGTTATGTAGATACTGGTTTAATCTGCACGGCCGGAGGGACTGTGTGGATGCTAGTGTTAGAATGAGAATTGCCAAATAAGAAATTAGACTAATTCATTTTAGTATTTTAATTTGCTAGCATAACCAGAATTCAGGTTATCGAAAGAATGCAAAGATTTCATTAATATTTTTACACATAGTTTTTCTTTTAGTTATAGATCGTTATTTTTTCTGCTGTTTGCAGAATCCTATAAAGAATATGTTTCAATACAATTATAAGCAAACAAATAATAATTCATTTTTATCATACTTCCACTCCGCTATGTTGGTGTGGAAGTAAAACTGCTCGTACAATTGGCCTAATTCGAGACTACCTCAACTTACCTTTAAAAATATTTCAATTAAAGTCCGTGAATAATATGTCCATTTAACGGCAGAACCGAAATTTATGCAAAATCATTGAAATTCCGAGGTAGACCTCCTTATTGGGGTTTCCGTTTCATGGAATTGAATTAGCAGTGTTTGAAACAATGTTGTTAAGCAAGTTAGATTAGGGAAACAGTATTTTAATTGTACATTAAAAGTCAGTACAGGCAGGGGTGTTCCGGAGAATTGAATGGGAGCCGCAGAGCCACCTAACCGAGTTAGGCGCGTGTCGTGCGGTGTTTTACGGGAGCGAGGCTGCCAACAGCCGCCCGGGGACACTTTAAATAGCTTCCATTTCAACCCAATAAACATGTAAAACACCTTATTATTACCGGCCCGACCTCATGTAAACACTGCAACCGCTAATATAATATAAGGTTCGCTCCATGTAAATGTGTTGGTATATTCATGTGGGGATAATACACGGTGAAGTATTAATGATGATTTGTGTTCATATTTACTTTCGCAAAATTATATTTTCACGCCAAGCGAAGTCCAGTCACAAGCTATTCGGTTATTATTGATGATATCAATGTCTATAATTTGAAAAACTAAACTATACTATTATTACCAGAATTTTATATAAAGAAAATGAATGAATATTTTAGAGACTTCCGAGTGGATACCATCGAGACTTATACCACGCAAGATAGCAACGAAGCTAAAAAAATCCTGGATATAAATAGAGATATAAAAAACTTTAAAATTTTACATAATAATATCCGTAGCATAAATAAAAACTTAGATGAATTTAAAGTCTTCCTGTCAAGCTTAAATAATGATATTGATGTTGTTATATTCGCAGAAACTTGGAAAATTGAAAATCTAGAACTACTTAGCATTGATGGATACAATATAATCTATAATAATGGTGATTATAATCAAAACGATGGTACTGTGGCATATATCAAAACAAGGGATCAATATACATATATACTATACCACAAATACACAATACAAAGGCTTTAAATATAAGAATCAATAAACCAGATAATAATATTTCCATAACTGCGATCTATCGTTCACCAAATACCAATCCGTATGAATTTAACACGGAGTTACAAAATTACCTTCAAGCAAATAATATAAATAACACAGATGACTATTGCATATTAATTTGTCGGAGATATAAACATTGATTTACTACAAAACAAAGATTATGTAAAAGAATACCAAAGTATCTTATATGAGTACGGTTTTGCCTCAACTATTAATGAAGTTACCATCAGCAGGAAATCAAAATACTTATACTGATCATATTTTTATAAAATCCAGGCGCAGTATAACTGATTTACTAATCATACTCTTAATAATAAATTCTAATATTACGGATCACTGCTCGGTACTTCTTCAAATAATATTAGAGATAGACGTTAAAGAAAAATTCAGCGAAAACACGACAATTGTTAGGTTAATCGATTATAAAAAATTGAAAAACTTTTTCAGTTCAGTCTCCTGGGATTCTGTATATGCAGAAAGTGAAATAGACTCTGCAACGAATAAATTTATTAATATTATTACAAACGTAATCAACGACTGTACTATACTCAAAAGAACTACTAGAAAAAAGATAACGCCCTGGATAACAAACGCGCTTCTAATATCAGTAATTAAAAAAAACTCCATGTTTAAAAAACTACAAAAAAATCCAGAAAACACTACACTAAAAAATGAATATAAAAGCAATAACAAAAAATTACACTCGTTAATTCGCAAAACGAAATATCAGTATTATAGAAACAAAATAAAAGAGAGCGAAAATGATTCGAAAAATCTTTGGAGGATGGTACAAAATTTATCAAAAAGTAATTTCAAATTAACTCTTACAGAATCAATAAAAACAACAAATGAGAATGTACTATCTGATCCCAAAAAAATATCGGATACATTTGTTGAAATCTTTACAGAAACGGGAAATAATTCAGCTAAGAAGATAAAAAAAGACCCAAACTTTACTTCCCACAGATACTTGACTCCCCACTCACTATTTTTAAACCCGACAGATAAGAATGAAGTACATAATTTGATCTCTAACTTAAAAAATAATAAAGCTACAGCGGGCTTGATGACATTAAAGCAGAGGTAATAAAATATATTTACTGAACCATTTGTATTTATAATAAACAAATGTATGGAAATAGGGTTGTGGCCCTCGGCCTTTAAAAAATCAGTCATCATTCCAATTCACAAAAGTGGCGACAAATCTCTAGTGAATAATTGTAGACCGATTTCTTTAATAACAAACCAGGCCAAAATTTTTGAAAAGGTATTAAAAGTAAGATTAAATTCATACCTCACTAAATACCATCTACTCTCTGAAAAACAATACGGATTCAAGGAAGGTATATCAACAGAAGATGCAATAATGGACTTAACAACAAATATCTGTTTAGCTTTAGATGAAGGTAAACCATGTTTATGTACCTTCATTGATCTCAGTAAAGCATTCGATACGGTCAGTCATGATTTGCTTTTAGAAACACTCGAGGACATTGGTATTAGAGGAAATTGCCTCAAAATATTTAAAAGTTACATAACTGGTAGACTACAGTCTGTAACAGCAAATAATGCACTAAGTAAGTCGCTAATTGTAGAATACGGAACACCGCAAGGTACAGTACTAGGTCCTTTACTTTTCTCCATCTATGTAAACGGTCTATTCCAGCTGGGAAATGTAGGTAATATAATCAGTTTTGCGGACGATACAGCCATTTCTATAAAGCCGATACATGAAACGAACTAAAAAATAATGTTGAAACAGATCTAACTATCCTAAAGAGTTGCGTATTTTCCACCTTTTAGGAAACACCCTGTATGAATCCGTGGGTTCTAAATAATTTCAACAAGGGATAAACACCACTAACACTTTATTTAACAATTTACTGACTATACAATACTTCAAATTCACTTTGTTTACTTGATATTTAACCTCACTTTTCACTTTTCAACTTGTTCACTTTTATAAACTGCCTTCTTAATAAACTTCCTCTTCCGCGCTGGTAATCGCGCCTTATATACTTCGAATTTGAGTCTCTAGATCCATCTAGAAAGAATCAAGAATCTTCTCCAACCACATTCCAGAAAAGTCCATTTCTTTCTGCTGGCTTCCAGTCACAATTAGTAGGCATAGGCGTTATCTCCAGTTCCAAGGGGGTGTAATTCATAACAATATGTACTATTCCTACATACACTCATTTTTATATTTGAAAATTGAAAATATGATAATCCAATAGCCACAAGTTTCTTCTTTCATGTAAGCTTTGTTGAGCTCAGTTGCGTTCATTAGTTCAAAACTTACAACAAGTTCCATTTTCGTGTGTTTAACAAAAAATTCTGGAGCCTACAATTTTGGTCGTTCAAAAAAACTTCATACACATTTTTTAAGTGAAATTTCCCGTATTTTGGAACGGGGTATTTAATTGAAAAATACATAATGCAGGGGTAGATTCATTGGGTCAAAATATGAGGATATAACCAAATATGTTTTAGTAAAATGTAGCTGTGGAAAAATATACAGGGTGTCAAAATTCAAATTATTTTTTCGTTTTTTTGCAATAACTGAACAGTCTCTTAACAGATCGTCGACAAATTTTCTAGAACTTTTCTTATTCTAAGAAACAATAATTTATTTATTACATCACGTTAGATCATAGAGGGTGCCGCAGGACCTGTATCTGATAATGATTTTTTTTCATATTTTCTTTGGACGAAACGTTGTGGTACTTCTGACCAAGAAATCTGATGAGGGCGTCATTTTCACGTATAAAATATGACTTGGTAGAACTTGATAACTCCAACCATTTTCGAGGAAATTGCCGTTAAACATTTGAATAATTTTTTGAAAGACAAATTCAAATTGAACGAGACAAAGTGTATTTATTGAAAAGTGTGCTTTGGTTACGTTTTAGTTCCGTCATGTATATCATTTAATCATTTTATTTTGTTCTTGTGTTCCTCGAGCTGATTTCTTTATTTAAAATGCCTCAACATAATAATTTTTCAAATTTGGAAATGAGGGATAAATATGATATGTGTTTACGTACAAAAAATTTTTAGAGGACGTGCTGCAGCGAGGAGATACTCATTTCAATACCCAAATAGAATACAGCCAGACCATAGGATTTTCAAAGATCTGTTTCGTCGTTTGGGAAAAACGGATTTATTTCGCCATAAAAATGATGTAGGTCGACCGAAACGAATTACTCCAGATCAAGAACTAGAAATTTTAATTCGTATGGATGAAGATCCTCAAGTCAGCTCAAGTCGTTTATCAGCGGCAACAGTGGTGAGTAAACAATCTGTTCTAAGAGTCTTATGCAAAGAATGCTTCTACCCATATCACTTCACTCCTGTGCAAAACTTACTTCGAAGGGATCTTCCACAAAGGCTACAATTTTGTCAATTTGTTCTAAGTAAACACAACAGGGATCGAAATTTTGTTAAGAACATTTCATTTACCGACGAAGCAACTTTTACTCGCTGATGCGTTTTTAACTGGAGAAATACCCATTACTGGGAAGCAGAAAATCCTCATGGCATTAAAGAAAGGATTTCTAGTCCCCTGGACTATAGACTATTATTAACGGTCCACCCTGTATATTTTAAGATATATTTGAATAAAGCTGATATTTTACACCTATTTCGTTTAATAACTATTACAGCACTTTAGGAAGCGGACTTTTTGTCATATATTATTGATACAATTTAGAGGAAAATGGAAAAAGTCCGCCCTGTTACAAAGGATTCCGAAGCTGATTCCGTATTTTGCAGCACTATTGAGTATATGAAAAATCTAGTGAGAATTTATATAATAATAATTGCACACCTTGAATAAACCCCACTCGCTTAACTACTGTTACAATTTCAAGATAGCTGGAAACTAAGGAACTACATCCACTTCAGGTATATATGAAGGTATAAATCAGAGTAGTCGTTTAAGGAGAATGCACGTACGCGAGATGTTCACGTTCGCGTTCAGGCAGCAGGATGTAATAAAGTAAGAGGCCAATTAGCATGTTAATGTTTAGATATGAGCAATTAGTGTAAGGAGACGAGCCACTTCCACTTGAGAGAGCTGCGAGACAGCAGAACTAAGCCCCGCACAAGCTTGGAATATTCAAACAGGCCAGAACAGACACTCGCATCACGTCTACACTGTTAAGATAACGTTTGACATGCACTACCATAAGATATATTCATTTCTTCTTACACTGTTAGCAGGATTGGATTGATGCAGGAAACTTCTAGTTCCTATCGATGCAGGAGAAGGACTCCGTCAACTGAACGATGAATGGCCTTAAAAATATGCACTGTGCAGTATCAATCGAGTAAAATTAAGTTTTATATCCGACAGAATTAATAAAGTTTTGATTTGACGAAGATCACCCCTCACATTTCATTTACCTAGTATATCTGCTGAACCGTTTATTTTTTGGCAAAATTTCCTTTACCTAAAACTGTTTCTGTAAAAAATGTACTATTCATTTGTTCCATGGAATGAATTGTACTCTCACAAATACGGTGCAGAGAGAAGGGCAATACATACCTATTGCGGTGTTTGATTGCAATTGACTCGAAAGCTGCTAATTTTAAATAAAAGGTCAAAAGAACTCAATCTCTAGAACGGAAAATGTGGTATAGAATATATCTATTACAGTTTTGTATCTAAAATGTTTTGTTCGATTTATAATATTTCTAGGAAAACTGTGAACCTTTAACTCATTTCCACACCACCCTAGGGGTAGAGTTTTTGGAGCGGTTTTTAAATAGTTTCCCCAGTATAACGCCTATCTTTTGGATAATATATCTATACATATCTCTATCTTGGTTAATGAATCCGCAAACTTTTTCAATATTAGAATTTTAAAAAGAATAATTAATCTGAGTGTCATCAGCATAAGAATACGAATTTAGCTGTGTACAATGATAATGCAAAAGGACCCAATATTGAACCTTCTGGCACTCCTTGATTTATTGATAGCGTATCAGTAATTTTTTAATAGTGACTCTCCGTTATATATACTGCTTCATTATCTCTATAGATTTGGGATAAAATTAAAAAATAATGCACAGCTGCCAGAAACAATCGATGATTTATACGATCAATCTCCTTGCTGTAATAATAACACTAGCATTGTAGCCCATAGTCCATAACCGTACAATATTACCGACTACGCTATGTCTTACGAAAGCTAGACTGGTTAATATGCAATATATTATGTACTTTCACATGCTCCTTAATTTGTTTATCATGATTACTTTGATGATTTTAGACGTAACCGGTAATACGCTAACTGATCTAAGATCTGTTAAATGATGTATTACTATTCTTTGGTAATGGTACTATTTCAGAAGATTTCAGAGATATAAAGACAACACAGCCACACAAAAAAAAAATCTTTCTGGCCTGGGGATCTGACCATGCTCACTGTATGTTCTCGGGGTCGTCGAATCCGAGTCCGATGTCTATTTAACTCCATCACGTCAGAATTTTGCCATAACCTCAAAAAACCCGTAATTTAATCGATTTCGACATCACTTCACATAAATCGCTGTAACTTTTTTTAGACAACAATGACCCCATCAGTTTTGTACAAGATCGATTGAAAATTAAATTTCCAATCAGATGATGTACTGCACTATATTCTTCCGGCGCTTTTTAAGTGAGATATCGGCCATCAAAGTGAGAGGTCCCAGAATTTCGCTTCTCGAGCGATGCGGCCCAGCTTCGAGGGCCATTTTTGCCAAACGAAAGTTAGCAAAAATCTGAAAAAATTCAGGGGTACGTAGAAAGATATAAGAAATCTGAGGTCGATGCGTGCCTTGGTTTTTGAAAGATGGCCCCTTGAATTCACCGGAAAGAGAAAATCGAATTTATTTACCGCTTCCCGAGGCTATATCTCGAAAACGAAACGAGATACAAAGCTGCGGTTTACTCTATTCAATTTCTCTCATCTACCTACACACCTCTAAACTTTTTAGATGCTTTACCTTAGAAATTTTGCAAAAAAATTAAAGTGCTAGTAATAATCTGAAAAAATTCAGAGATATGTAGGGAAGCGAGAGAAATAGAATGGCGCAAAACGCAGCTCTGTATTTCGTTCCGTTTTCAAGATATAGCCTCGAGAAGCGGTAAAAAAATTAAGTTTTCACCTTCCGGTGAGTTCGAGCGGCCATATCTCGAAGGCCAAGGCACGAATCGACCTCAGATTGACGCCAAAAGATTTCTTATATCATTTTACATATTTCTGAATTTTATCAGAGCTTTGCTAACTTTCGTTTGGCATAAATGGTCCTCGAAGCTGGGCCGTATCGCTCGAGAAGCGAAATCCTCGGACCTCTCAGTTTGGCGGTCGATATTTCACTTAAAATTCGCCGGAAGAATATCATGCCCCACATCATATGATAAAAACTTAATTTGCAATCGATCTAGTACAAAAAAGATGGGGTCATTTTTGTCTAGAAGAAGTTAGAGCAATGTATGTGAGCAGATGTCAAAATCGCTTAAATTATGTTTTTTTTTTTTGAGGTTATGGCAAAATTCTGACGTGATGGAGTTAAACAGACCTCATATTCTGATTAAGCGACCCCAAAAACATGTAGTGAGCATGGTCAGATCCCCAGGCCAGAAAGAATTTTTTTCTTTTTGCGTGGCTGTGTAATGTTCTAAACAAATATTTATTCTTTTGTTTTAGGTGTTAACATCGGCCAAATATCACGAGACAGATACATAAGAAATCCAAGTCCCATACCGTCAACTACAATTGCTGCTTGACAATTTTTAGTGCTAGGTATATTTGATATTCACTGACCATTTTTACAGAAAAGTAACAGCATTATGTTTACTATGATGATTATAGAATTCGCCAGAATCCTTGCTGTCATCAAAAGCAGTTTGGCAAGAATATGTAAAACAAATGTTGATAATATTAACATCATGAACCATATTTGGAATAGAGGTTTCCTATGTAAATAAGTGATTATCAAACAATTGAATTTGGAGTACCGCAAGGTACGGTACTTAGCCCTATATTATTTATAATATACTTAAATGGACTATTTTCTACCCAAACTAGGGGCACAATCGTTACTTATGCTGACGATACTGTCATATACTACAGTGCAGATAACTGGGCTAACTTAAAGAAAATTGTAGAAAAAGATACGGGTCACGTCAAAGACTGGTTCGATCACAATTTAATGATGTCAAACCTTAACAAAACATTTTATGTACCATTTTGCTTCAACAGCTCAACTTTTCCCAATATTGGTCCTTTAAAAATAGGAAATTCAGCAGATATTTGTATTAAACCATCAGAAGAAACAAATTATCTGGGAGTTGAAATAGATTGCCACCCAAAATTGGATGTTCACATCAAGAATTTAATAAATAAAATAAGAACAGTTCCATACAAATTTAAAAAGTTAAGTGGTTATAGATATCAATGAACTGAAAGTATTATATTATTTATTAGTAGAATCTCACCTGATCGATGGTATATTGGTTTGGGGTAGCGCAGAAAAAGTTAGAAATTATAAAAAATATACTTAAAATATTTTTTTTAAAAAGGAGCAACTTACTTAAGTGAAGCAATATTACAGGAATCCAGTGTATTGAATATTAGACAGCTGTCTTAAGCAATATTAAACAACACAACAATAAAAATTATTTAGTAAAAAGAAATAACATGTACAGTACAAGACAAAGGGAAAATATTTACCTACCTTTAATGAAAAAGGTTATAGGTCAGAAAAGCTTCCCCTATTTAGGTCTAAAATTATATAATTCTTTAGACTCAGATTTGAGATTAATAGAATCAATACACTAATTAAAAAGAAATTGGCTGAGTATATTAAGGATACTTTAAGAAAAAACACATATGTCTTGATTGATAACTAGGTACGACAAAGAAAGTTATCCAGAAATGTTCTAGTTTTATTGATTTTCAATTGATTTATTTAGTTAATTTTAGAAAATATATAAATATTTACTGCTAACAATTTCTTTTATATTGTCTAACATAATTATGTCTTTCACATGTCTATAATTTAAATTATACTGTATAATCTTAAGGCATATTAGTTACATGTAGTTTTTTTATATTCTTTACAAATACAAAACAAAGAGTATATTGCATTTAATTGGCACATTTCTAAAACCGGTAATATTGCTCGTAGAGAAAACATTTTCGTATCACTGTGTTTGTGATCAAACTATGAACAACTTTCAAAACGTCCGTCCATCTGTCCGTCTGTCCGTTTGTCTGTCCGTCTGTCCGTTTGTATGTCTGCCTGTCCGTCTGTCCGTCTGCCTGTCCGTCTGTCTGTCTGTCTGTCTGTCTGTCTGTCTGTCTGTCCGTCCGTCCGTCCGTCACGTTTCTTGTAAGTACGACAACTTAGGAACGAAAAGTCCGATTGTATCGAAATTTGAGCAGTAAGTTGGTGTTAACTAGAGGAAGAACGCTATTGTGTTTGAACAATATCGATCAATAAATAAAAACGTTATTAATTATTTAAATAAAAAAAAAAAGAAATTGTATGTTTTGTAATTAAACAAAAAATGTCTAAAACTAATATTATTTACAAAAGAAATTGCGAAGAGTATTCAATAGAATGTGCAATAATTATATAAAAAGTGCAGTAAATCGGCGAAGAGTATAACGTGTTTTATTCTCACGATTAAGCATGAAAATGCTTATGTCAGTTTATATGTTTATTGCCACGTTTATTTATTTATTTATATACATACAATTTCTCTATACACTTATTATTATATTTTACATTTATATGTAATACATATTTCAGCAATAAACATTATTCTACTCTACTCTATTCAAAAATGCTCAATGTATTTAATTTCAGCCACATATTGGATTTTTTTATTAATCTGAACGAATATTCAAAAAACGCGCTAAAATCAGAGTTGATAATGCTCTGGTTTTCTTCATCTTTCTTTACATCTCTGAGACACGGGGTTACGAAAGCACACAGGCACACAGATAATGTATGGATGCTCTGAAGATGCGGGTGTGGCGGCATTTGCTACTAATTGCCTGGACAGCCTATCGCACCAACCTCCCAATTTTTGATCATATTAATTGAAAAGAATAATAATGGAATAATTATGGAATAGTTGGCAGTCCAGGGAGAAGGATGTAAGGATGCGAAAAGGACGACCTCCAACACTTTGCACCGATGATACCAAAGAGTTGATGGGAAAGAGCTTTGGTAAAACCATGCGCCTAACAGGCAGCCACGACAGGTAGTGTGCGGCTGTTGAATGTGTCATACAGCAAAGAGAGGCCAACTACAACACTGCGTAAATTACAAAAAATCATAATGTGCTACACCAATAGTTATTGCTGCTTACATAAAATACCGAAAAAAATTATAACGAAATAAGTGCAGATACAAAAAATTATGTAAATACCTGCTTTAAAAATTTTACAGTGTAAATATGAGTAAACTCTTAAAGTAGAAACAGCACGTTGATCTAAGTGTGTAGGGGGCAATTAAGCATCTCATCTTAATTAAAGCCAGAATGGCGTTCTTAATGCCAAGTCGTCTTGGTATCACTTAGAAGGCCCGATAACATCGCTCTGCGGTATATATTTTAACACACTCCGCATTGAATTCCGAATTAAGAATGGAAATCTTAAGGGTATACTAGATTCGTACCCTCAGCCAAATTTTATTCGATTAGAGCGCAGCCCACTGAAATTATATTTAATAGATTCCATTTTCATACTAACTGTGGAATTATTTTAATGGGCTTAATTTGTAAAAACTCAGTTCCGATCGGATTTTCAAGTGCGTGGATTTTTTGTTATGAATTCGGATTCATAAAATTGAATTCATATTGTTTGTTTAATATACCGAATCTTAAGTTTTTCTGTCCTGGGGTGGGCAGTTAGAAAAATATATGTGCACTTTCTCCACATTATGGTGGAATAAAAGTAATTAAATAATCATACATATTTTATGTGAGTCACAGTTGCCAAAAGATGACCATAAAGGTCATGAAGCGCCTTGAAAATATTGATTATTTTCTCATCTTCGTCAGGTTCCTCAAGTGTCCTAAAATTTTTCCATAATACTACATTTATCATTACATAAATTTCTACTAAATATTCCTTCTTTAAGTAAATAACCAATCATAATACCATTAAACTGGAGATTATGCGGTGCTTGGTTAGGTATAACTTATAGTGGAGGACCATTACCGAAAAGAGGGCGTTATATGGCCACCGGTTGGTAACGTATGGATTTGGTGAAAATTCTTTTTATAGGTTCGTAATATTATATACAAAAACCTCTACAATTCGATAGTTTTAGTACAGGAGGTGGGTGATTTCTTCGACACGTCATTTTGTACTTTATGAGATATTTTCAACATTTTATGAATGATATCGATTCATAAAATATATTTCTGGAGAGGCGCACAGTGTACAAGCCTTCAAGTTAAAGTTATCACAAACTTTTCTTTTAAATGTTTTGAAATTCTCCATCGATTCGAGAGTTCACTATCATCGTGTATACTACACGTATCGTAAGATGCTCTCGAAGAAAGCGGTAAAAATCTGTTAAAACCCCAGTAAATTCAATAAAGCTTATGCCACTAGTGGGTCAATAAACTCTGCGTAAAGTGACGCGTCATAATAGAAAATCGAAGTTTATATGGAATTAAAAATTGAAAATTGCTAGTACAGGTTTTTTTAATAGTAAACACTGTGCATTAGTTGACCGTTCAAGGAAATAGACCTACATCTAAGAACCTGTCAAGTAGTTTATTGAGGTGAAGAAAGCTGTATAATAAATATGTAGTGTCAAATGAGCCACACGTGATTAAAGAAGGCGATATAGACACATCAGCTGCAAAAGTGTAAATAAATAATAAATTCTGTGTGCAGTGGAAAGTCTTCAAGTGTACTAAATCAGCCCAAAAAAGAATAGAAAAATAAAGTAAGATGAGGCACTACAGAAAGCTAAGCTACAAACTGATTTATTTTATTTTACTTTATTTTACCTGATTGCTTCAATAAATTTATCAACATAATTTCCATTGATTTAATTTATTAACTCAAAACAAAATATTTTAAACAGTTTATCATTAATCTCAAAAATAATCCCGTGTTAAACAGAACGCACGTAATAAAATAGAAAAATGCTCGGATTTGGAATTAGGCTACATTTTATACAAAATATTGTCTCGGGCCTTTTTTCATTTGCAACCCGCCGTAAAGAGTTTCTCTATTACGAGATAATTATAACATAAAACATCTCTAACAGCAAATTATCATAGGTCTTGAAAAACAGAGAAAATAGACACACTAATGCAGGACGTTGAAACTCGACGGCGACGGGAGCTGCCTATCGGAGCATTAAGTCACCAACTGGAGGGAGAAAATATAACATCACAGGCACATACCAATGCAAAACCCTACGAAAACAAGTAGCTGCTTATAGGTAGCTAGCAAAAACAGGAAAACCACAAAAACGACAGAAAACGTCAGCATTACTAGAGAGGAAAACAATAATTAAAAGAATAAAATCATAAGCAATGAAATGTTGGGAACACTTCCAAAGACGAGACACAACACATCTACTAAAGAAAGTGCTAAGACTGGATAGAAACAAACTGAAAATATAGAATTCATGCTACACATGGATAACAACAATCGAGAGGATTATGAATAGAATAGGAAAGAATTATACACACTGGGAAAGAACGGCAAAACAAAAGACGGAATACAGTAAATAAATATCAAGGATATACACCCTATCAGATTCAGAAAGAGAAGAAACAGAAAACTCAAAAGACAAATAGGTGAGAATTTGATCACACACGGAAACAAAAAAGAGCATCTCACAAACACCTACACGTCAAATCGTATATTTCTACCCCATGCATCATGTGGTTCTCGTTGCCGACAACAAGCATATCCCATGTCCAATCCAGCGTATGCCGTCGGTCCAGCGGTATATAAAAACATCCCAGTTGTGTTCCAGCACGCAATTTGATCATCAGTTGAGCGGTCGAGTGGGGCCGCCCAGTCATGGCATATGCGGCCATTCGGCGGAAGGTCGAGCTGCGTGTGGGAACGAACCTCAGGACTGGATGTCTGGAATCGGCAGCAATGCCCACCATGCGCTGAAAAATCAATCAATCAAGCAATCAAATGTTCGTTTTGGAATTTCCTATCAATCGGTCAAGCTTTTTTATTTTTAGCTGTAGTTTTTATAATTTTGATCTAAAATTGAATTTTTGTTAAAAAATATCTTTCTTTCAATTAAAATCAGTCTACAGGTCACAAATATATAAAGATTCGCACAATTTTAAATACGAATTTTTACTTTACAAAGACAATCGATCTACCAAAGTAGATTTTTCATTTCCTTTTTCTTTTATTCCTAACAGCTGCCATAACCGCAGTAAAATTAAAAAATTTGGAATTGCATTTTTGGTAATTTTAAAAATAATGCGAGTTTTCATAGAAGAGATATAAAATATTTTAAAACTTTTCAGTTCCATATTACACTAAAGTTTTCGCTTTTGGCAGCTGTCAAAATTTCTCTCAACTTAATGAAAATGCCATTTAATAATTATTTCAGCAAATTCAAGTACAAAACAGACATTTTTTTTATAGGTTTTGAACGTACTGATGCCAAGGTGGCAAATTTTTATCACATCTGCCAATCCCATTTCTCCATTATTAAATGGGTCTACGAAACAAAATTATGGCGTAGTGTGTCTACGAGAACAAATGTTCTCAAAACAATTTTTGGCATCAGTCACCCGCGTTACCACCTTGGGGCGGACGATTTCAAATATTATATTATTTCCACATACTGGAGTGAGAATATAGTATCATGATGTTTCCCTTTAAAAAACTTGAATGGGAAATCTGGATGCAGAAGTTGTGATTCCTTAGGCACCGGTTCTTAAAATAACTTGATTCGTGAGTCTTTTACATACTTTTGTTTATCTGAGTACTATTAGTTTGGATCTATCCAAGTGTCAAGAAATTGGTTGTCGTAAATTTAAGTACATTAATACTTAATACATTTTATTTAGTTTCTAAAAGTATTTCATACATAATACTGTAGAAATTTATTATAATTTGTTACTTAACTATGAACATTGAATAAACATATAAGTTCGCAAACATAAAGATACTAATGAAATCCAAACTTATGTAACACAGATAGATAAACATATTGACCGAGAATCTTGTTTTTCTTCTCAATCTAATCTAATCAAAATCAATATTTAATAAACAGCGTTCAGGATAAAATAAATGTATAGAGTTCTCTAATAAAGCCGAATAAGTCTAGACTAACTTCATAATAAGGAATGTGCTGAAGAAAAACGTTGGAAGAAATGCCGGAATAGAGCGATTTCAATATATAGCGGTAAACAATCCCGCCATTTGCAATTTTTCATGGACTTTATACTGATAGTTTTTCTCCTTCGAATATATTTGTAATAATGTCACTTATCACTACTGTTAATTAAATGACTTTTTAAACAAGAAATACTTTGCTAATAGCTATAATCGCTATAATCGCTCCAGCCATTCAATGAAAAAAAAATTGCACTCTCTATTATTATCTAAAAAATAAAACATGCTTCTTAGTGTGTCATCATAATAATGAGAATTTATGCAAAATTGAGAGAAACAAATTCAGTTTAGGATAGGCCAAGAAGTGGAACAAGAGCAGTACCTTGATAGCTTTTATCTATTGAAATACTAATACCGTTTATATATTTTTATATTTTCGAGTTCATTGAAAAGTGAAATAATGCAAAATTGTGAATAGATCGCTCTGGAGATATTACCTTCCAGAATCGATTTCTGCAATTACAGACTCTAAGAAATTGGACAAGTAGTGTTACAAGTAAGGAATTTAGAGTAGGACTGCGCGATCAAAACGTCTTAACAACTGTATCAAAACTAACAAGGAAGCAGTGAGACTGCAATTGATATTACAGCACTTTCCTTTATTAATATTAAGTATTCAATTGATTCGTCAATCAAGTCACCTATTAATCCACTCATCCATTCAATCATGCATTCACTCATCCATTCACTCATGCGGCCACTCATCCATTTCTTCTTTCATTCATCCATTCATCCATCCATTCATTCATCAATTCATTCGTCCATCCAGTCATCCCTTCATTCGTCCATTCATTCATCCATTCATTCGTCCATTCATTCATTCATTCATTCATTCATTCATTCATTCATTCATTCATTCATTCATTCATTCATTCATTCATTCATCTATTGATCCACTCATCCTTCCATTCATCCATTTATCCATCCATCCATCATCCATCCATCAATCATTCATTCATCCATTGGTCCATTCATCCGCTCATTCATCCATTGATCCATTGATCCACCCATGCACTCATTCTTTCCTTTATTCTTTCAGTCAGTCAGTCATTCACTCATTCCATCACCGAAACATCAGTAGTTGAGCCGCTGATTCGTTGGCTCGTTAATTCGTTGAATTCTTGATTCACTGATTCGTTGAGTGAATCATTTATTCAGTCATTGACTGATTAACTGACTCATTAATCGATTGGTTTACTAATTGACTGAGTAATCGATTAATTGATTAATTAATTTATTATTTGTTCATCGTTATTCGTTTTTAGTTTTACGTTATTCGTTAGTTATTATTTGTTATCCGTTATTTGTTTATTAGCTATTCGTTATTCGTTATTGGTTATTCGTTATTCGTTATTCGTTATTCGTTATTAGCTATTCCTTATTCTTTATTCATTTGTACGTTTTACTTTTAAGAGAAGAATTAAATAGTACCATTAATGTTTTAAGATTCGAGAAACCTTTAAGGTTTCTTATTATGAATCTTAACGATTTAAATGTGGAAGACGAAATATTGTTTATATGGTAAAAAGTGGTTTTGCTATCAAGAATGACATTCAGATCAGTCAGATCATTAAATATTTATATATTTATGTTCTATGCTTTGTATGAACCCTTTGGTGCATGCCCCTTCTAAAACATAAAGCACAGAACATAAACACAAGACGCAAGACACAAGGACAAGACATAGAACACATGATACATGACAAAAATACAAAAGGTTGCTGTGCAATGTCTCTGTTTACACCATCGTCTTTCATTTCAAACTAAAGATCAAAAGACACTATATTTAAAAATGAATTATTATTTGTTTGCTTATAATTGTATTGAAACACATTCTTTATAGGATTTTGCAAACACCAGAAAAAATAATCATCTATAACTAAAAGAAAAACTTTGCGTAAAAATGTTATTGAAATCTTTGCATTTTTTCGATAACCCGAATTCTGGTTATGCTAGCAAATTAAAATCCTAAAATGAATTTGTCTAATTTCTTATTTGACAATTCTCATTCTAACACTAGCATCCACACAGTCCCCTACGGCCATGCAGATTAAACTAGTGTCTACATAACCCCCTACGATTATGAAGACTCAGTTAAAAATGAGAAGAAAGGCCTAAAATGAATTTATTTATCTATATTGTCTTAAAAAATGTTCATTCTAATGGATTACATTTTCATGAAATCTATCATTTTGTTTCAATTGTCAAATAAGAAATTAGACAAATTCATTTCAGAATTTATATTTGCTAGCATAACCAGAATTCAGGTTATCGAAAGAATGCATAAAATGTATTAATATTTTAGTTAGTTAGTTAGATAGTTATTTTTTCTGTTGTTTGTAAAATACTATAAAGAATGTGTTTCAAGACACTATATCTTTGCACGTTTTTAAAAATTTCACAATTTGTTAATAATTTAGCAATTTCAACCTAACAGTATAATATATATGACATACTGAAAAATGTAATTCAAAAAGTCTGAGACCTAGCTGCTAGTATATACACCAAATCACATCTTTCTGTACTCTTACCAGCTTGCTATACTTATTTCCCCCTATTTACTCTTAATTAACACCCAACTTTTCAATGGAATCATCCCAGAATAATCTAATTCCAGATGCCGTTATAATAATTACGTGAACCAAATTTCAAATGAAAATCTGCAAAATAATCTAGTTCCAGATATCGTCATGATACAGATGTGTACTAAGGGGGCATACACCTCCGACATGCCAAAAACCGAAAGGACCTCTTTGGCGCTCAACGCAGATAACACTGCCCTAGTCGCAAGATCATAGAGCATAAGACTTACCACCCGCAACCTTCAGGAAGCAGCAGCCCTTCTGAAAGAGTGGTGGAACAAATGGAAAGTCAAAATCAACGCGGAGAAGAGCAAGATAGTCAGGAAGCAAACTCCTACAGGACACGTCTCCATGAAAGGCGAGAACAATGAGAACATCCAATGGCACGATACCCTCAGGTACCTTGGCGTGATCATGGATCGAAGCCTGACGTGGAGACAGAACACGGAAGCGATAATACAGAAAGCGAGGACGAGGAGGACTCTACTCTACCCTATGATAGGTAGACAGAGCCGACTCAACCTGAGGAACAAGCTCACGCTAATCGGGACCCTCATTGCACCTATTCTGACCTACGCCTCTGTTGCCTGGGGATACCAAGCAGTCACCTACCTGAAGAGGATACAAGACGTGGAAAGCGTCGCACTTATGTGCGCCGTGGATGCACCATGGTTTGTCAGAAACGCCGACATCTTCAGAGACCTGGAATAAACCCCGGTAACTGAAGTCACCCAGGACAGAACAAAGATTCTATACGCCTGTGCAGCAGAGCATGGGAATCCGCTAGTCAGACAGGCGACTGACTACGACCCTCCTCCTTTCAAGCCAATATCTTTAACCGTTCTTGAGAAAGCGCGCGTACAAAGAACAAGTTACAGACCGACAGATAAACAGACCGACCGACCGGCAGATAGAAATTTTTTTCGCTCAAATTTAATATATCGACGTTTTATCACATTTTATGCGTACTTGAAATTTTTTTAAGATGGCTGGCTGTACTTCCACTTCACCTCGTGGATGTGGAAATAAAAAGAGAGAGGACTGGTACATATAAGTTTATAGTTCCGAGGTAAAATATACAATAAAAATATGAATTTCTTCTGAATTTGGAAACATTTTCCATTCCGGATAATTAACAAACAGTAGTTTCTTTCTTGGAATATTTTCCCATATTTAGATGTTTAAATAAATTTTAAAAATTAGAATTTAACTTATATTTTAAAACAAAATAAATATTAAATGAATATTGTTTTGAACATGTCTTACAATTTTTGTTCTAAAGTTTCCTGTCAAAATATCTGAATAGAAATGCATATAAGGGTATACTGAGATGCAACATTAAAAAAACCGCTGTTCTCAAACTCTTTTCAACTTCTGTGTTTACGTATAAAATGAATCTAATTTACATTTTCATATATTTATTCCAGTTATGTCGGATTTTACATTCCACAATTTTCAATTTGTAAATGTAATTTAGCATAGGCAATCGACATAGACAGTAACGTTGGTTCAACTTTATTCGAAATCAGTTCCGGAACGGCAATCACCGATGACAGATTTATGAAAATATTTGTTGGAAACGGCAGTTATTTTAAATATTCGCCGGCATCATTCGATTATGCAGATATTCGCATAAAAACAAGATCGTCGTCGGATTTGTTTTGAGGTTTTGTTTTCTCAAGCGCCAGATTAAGAAAATAAGGTTGGTAATAAAATAGAGAAAGTTCCGTTTGAAGAAATTGATCGAATTTATAACGTAACTGTATATGAAAAGAAATCCATAAAAAATAATATAATGCGCGAGGGATTATACTTACAAAGTTAGTGTAACTGCGTAAAATAGAAAGTAATGTATAGATAGACTAGTCTTATCTCGATGAAAACATTTGAGGTTTTATAAAAGTAACACGGAATCACAAATATCTGATTTTTTTTTACTTCCCTGGCTTACCGAGATTTCTTCAGATTTTCACGTTTAAGTCTATATAGATCACGAAAATTAAGGTCACTCAATTCCATTCGCCTGTCTGTCCATCTGACCGTCTGTTTTCTGCCTGTATATTGGCGCATATCTACAATATCATTTAATAAAGAAGAACTTGGTAGGTAGTTGACGCGACTCCCATCGAAGAAGTAAGAAATGCCTTTATAGCGTGGTGCAATTAGTCATTAAAAATAAAAAATGACGGAATCCAGCTATAATGAATGGATTTAAGTTAGTTTCTTATACTGAGTACAGGAAAGTTACTCTTTAAAAATTGTTGCTTTTGGGTATGGTTCCCACTCCCTCTAGAGGGTTGGGCAAAAAAGGAAAAAGTAACCACCGAATCTGATATAGAATATTGTATGAGAAAAAGGTGGTTTACAATTTTTCATGAAAATTTATATTCTCCAAGTTATAACGTATTGAAGATTATGAGTTTAGCTTTAAAAAATTGATACCTTGAGACTGTTTCTCGTAAATAACTCAAAAGTCTTCCACGTATGGAAAAAGTAGTATGGTACAAAAAGTAACATTATGAAATTACAAGTATTTTGTTTTTTGTTTAATTCTGTATGATGAATAGTTTCAAAAATATGATAGTTTAATAGTGGTGCTCGAACGTTTATCAGTCAGTGTTTACATCTCAAACGTCAGAAACAACCAGTATGATGTTAAAAATACATATAATAGAAATGAAAAGACTCGAAGTACTTTTGCAACCACAACTTCTCAGCTCGGTGCTGAGGAAGCTATGAGAGAGTAGCCACCGGTTAGCTCAGGGTTGGTCGAGGTTCACTCTGTGGCGAGAAGAGTTATTTACGTATCTATTTTTTTTTTGAATAAATAATTTGAGTGTTACTAAACAAAGCTAGGGTATTCATACAACTGATATTCCTGCAACTGTTTAAGGATGAAACAATCAAAAGCAAAATAAAAAAATAACAATATATTAACAAATAAAAGTTTAAAATTTACAAAATCTTTACATGATACGTATTATTAAAAAGTCTAAAATTTACTACAATATCAAAAAAAAAATACTTAGAGTGACTACTTTTATTAAGAGAAAAAGGTTTAATTTGAAAGAAAAAAATGGAAAATGGAAAAGATCAACTGGCTTAACAATAACAGCGGTTCCAAAGAGAAAAACAATTGTTAATAATACCAAAATGTTCAAAGTAGAACAAAGGACGTAGATATTAAGATAGACAATTAGTATATTAGTCGTGAAATGAGATCACCTAATAAAGAATTTTAGAGCAACCCTAAACACAAAAAAATATATATGTAAGTATATAATATAGCATTAAACTACTGGCAAAAAGTTATTGATATAATACCTAAACATAAAATATTCAGCAGCAACTGTCCCAAAATGCCAGTTAAATCAACTACTGCTGGGGCAATCCACTAACAAGTGGTTTTTGTGAACCACGTGGTTAACCTCAAATATGCTATATTAATTCAACTAAATGCCAGCTTAAAATTCAATAACAATCCAAAATAACTACGTTATTATTCTAATGCACTAATAATCTAATAACAAAAGAAAAAATTTCAGCAAAATATTATAGGAGGGCCCTATAACTCCAAATTTTTTAAGTAAAAATTAGAACAATCTCATCTCAGTGACGTCAAGACGGAAAGTTCCAGTTTTTAATTGCTGTTAGCTCCACCTTCCTTTGATATTCCGCTCGCGCATGCTCAGTGGTGACTGCGGGTTGTCGTTTTACCGAGAACAATTCAAAATTATGTAGTACGGGTGCTGAATTAAAGATATTTGGCAACTAATTAAGTAATTGACAAGTTACGGAAAAAACTTGTTACACTTTTTGATATTATTTTTTTCTCTATCCGTACGGCTTACCCAAAAAATCTGTACCTGTTTTTATTAATATATAGTATTACCAACATGCTCTAATTTTGAGAGCTTCAATTTATCGAAAGTTTTGAAGAAATATGAGGTTTAAATGTGTTTCTTTGCCACTAGAAGTTCAAGCCCCACAATTGTATTGTCATATTTTCGAAGCTATTAATTCTACAAATAATGTAAACAACAAATTAATACATCGCTTCTTAAGTGTTAATTTTCTGTGTTGCCATATTTTCTTTTAGTGCAATTGTTTTGGAGTTATTTGAAAAGCAAAAGGAATTTTTTCAGCAAAATCGTAAAATGTTTCTTAATTTAAAGTAGGCATATTTTTAAAAATTACTGCTTTAAAAATGACAAAAAATTAGAACATGTTAGTAATGCTACATATTAATTACACCGGGTGTTAGAAAAGTATGGGAACGGTGAAAAATCTAGAATAGTTTGCATCAAATCGAAAAATAACACGTGTCAAAAAGTTTTCAAAAAACTATCTACTAATACCAAAAATGACCTCCCCACTCAGCACCCAGTTGGTGGGGCGAGGGGTAACTTTAAAATTTCAAATAGAAACCCCTATCTTTTATTGCGGAATCGGATTCTATGGCGAAAAATACGTAAATTTTATTGTAGACATTTTTTTCGGTTCTTGCACGGTGTCGCTGTAATCGCAAAAAATGAAAAGAAAACCAGACTGTTTCAAGAGTAGCGTCTTGTGCCCATGAAAAAACCTCCAATTCAAAACCTGAAAAACACGTATTTGTTATTTTTACAAAATCTATCCAATGACATTGGATTCGGTTCTCCCACCCCCAACCCAGTGGGTGGGGCCGGGGGCAACTTTAAAATTTGTAGTGAAAATCCCTATTTTTTATAGCGGATTCGGATTCTACGGCCAAAAATACATGAATTTTATATCGGGCATTTTTTTCGTCGCAAGGTGTCGCTGCAATCGCAAAAAATATTACAACTCCTAGAAATTCCACAAAATAAATACTGTTATTAACAACACTTTAAAAAAACATTTATAAAAATCAAGATATCACAGATATTGTTTTTTAAACTGAATGTTTTTTTGTCAACACGAGTAGCTGTATTTACAAACTTATGGAGGCTTCAGATTTATTTCAATTTTTTGCGATTGCACCGACGCGACACCTTGCGAGAATCAAAAAAAAATGCCCGATATAAAATTCACATATTTTTGGTCGTACAATCCGAATCCGCTATAAAAAATAGGGATTTTCTTTACAAATTTCAAAGTTGCCCCCCGCCCCACCCACTGGGTTGGTGGTGGGAGAGTCGAATCCAGTGTCATTGGATAGATTTCGTAAAAATAACAAATACGTGTTTTTCAGTTTTTGAATTGGACGTTTTTTTATGGGCACAAGACGCTACTCTTGAAACAGTCATGTTTTCATTTCATTTCTTGCGATTACAGCGACACCGTGCAACAATCGAAAAAAATGTCCTGAATAAAATTTGCATATTTTTTGTCGTAGAATCCGATAAAAAATAGGGGTTTCCACTTGAAATTTTAAAGTTGCCCCTCGCCCCACCAACTGGGTGGTGAGTGGGGAGGTCATTTTTGGTATCAGTAGATAGTTTTTTGAAAACTTTTTGACACGCATTTTTTTATTTTTCGATTTGATGCAAACTATTCGAGATTTTTCACCGTTCCCATACTTTTCTAACACCCGGTATTTCAAGCTGTACGGATAGAAAAAGAATCCTATAGAAAAGTACTTCTAACCCTTTCATTTCTATTATATGTATTTTTAACATTATACTGATTGTTTCTGATATATTTGAGATTTAAACATTATATCTCGACTGATAAATGTTCGAGTGGCATTTTTAAACTATCATATTTTTAGAACTATTCATCGTACAGAAATAAACAAAAAATAAAATACTTGTAATTTCATAATCTAATTTTTTCTACCGTACCACTTTTTCCAAAAATGTAAAACTTTTGAGTTATTTACGAAAAATAGTCTCAAGGTACCAATTTTTTAAAGCTAGAATCATAATCTTCAAATCGTTATAACTTGGAAAATAAAAATTATATATCTGATGGCGCACAGTGATTCAAAAATGAATTTTTGTGAACAAAATTCGATCTACACCTGAGTTTTGCTTGAAATAGCATTTTTTAAAGTGTTCTCAAAACGATACTTTACAACGCCTAACTGCCCAAATTGAAGCAAATTGGCTAAAAACCTTAATTTTGATTTAGTATATAAGAGATAAAATACTCGTTACTAATTTTTTGAAAATTGATTTTTCCGGTCGCTAAGCATAGAAATTAATGCAATTTTCACAAAAATTACTTTAATGGCATTATGTTAGTCCTATAACCTTCCAGATTTTTGTCGCACCATTCTCCGAAAATTTGAGCTAAATCGGTCAAGCAGTTTTTGAGTTATAATCAAACACACAAATAAATAAACATTGAATTTTCTATATTAGTAAGATTAGTAAGATAATGGATCTTTTTAACTGATATTCAAAAAATCAATACTTTTTTATTTAGCAATCCAAAAAGCTTAGAATACATACTATGATCATATTATAGTTTAATAAATTATGTAATAAAAATCTAGAAAAATTTTCAAAAACCCCCCAGAAATGGCCAATTTCTCAAAATTGGACCACTTTTGGGTAAAACGAATATCACATTCGTAATCAACGACCAAAAAACATTATGTAGAATCATTAAAAAACCAGAGATCTTAAATGTAGGAAGGTTCATCCTCGCCATTTCACTGTAAATATTCTATTTCTCAAAAAATGAGTAAAAAAACAAAGAAATTAAGGTTTTTAGCCTATTTGACTCAATTTAGGCAGTTAGGCGTTGTAAAGTATTGTTTTGAGAATACTTTAAAAACTATTAAACGGATTTGGATGAAATTTTGCATAAGGGTTTCTCTAGTGCTCCAGGAGATCTGAAAAGGTTTTGGTTAGCACTTAAAATTTCGATTTCAATGATATATCACGCTTTCATCCTTTCGATTTAGTTTCCGTGAGAAAAATTCAAAAACAAAGCAAATTTGAAGCATAAGATCGCTTTTCGTCACACGCACGTGCATTTCGATTTAACAACTATTGAGTTCAGGATTTATCACCGCAGCGGTAGTGTATTAAAAATAGACAGCTAATTATAGGTTGGAGTTCCAACCTGTAAATATCAGTACATTTTTAAAAATCAATGATTTAAAAAAATATATGCATCCTATTCGAGAGAGTTCATTAATGTTACACAGGTACCAATCTAGAAATGCGAATAAAAACATTAAAAAATAGTATAAACTTGGAAAAATGTAATATTTGAGGTCATAGAATGCTCGCGCCTTGTTGACAAAATACAGTGTTATCGAGTGAATAATCGTGCTTTTTTATAAAATTAAATAAGCAAATTTATTAGTAAAACGCTCGATAAAATTATGAGCCAAATTTTGTGTGCCATCTTCAACATTGTTTTTGAACCTACGTGCCTACAAACTGCATTATTTTATTACTCAAAGCGTAATTTTGTTATTGATTTGAATGGATACTGACGGTAAAAACGAGATTTCTTTAACAACGTCAGAGGTAAGGGAAGCTGTAAAAAATCACAATATGATTCTGTATCAAATTCGATGGTTACTATTTTACTTTTTGGCCTACCCATCTAGAGGGCGTGGGAACCATCCCCAAGTAAAACGCGGCAATTTTTAAAGGGTAAACTATTTTGTACTCAGTATTAGAAACTCAATGCAAAAATCATGAAAATCCTTTCATTATAACTGGGTTCCGGGGTAAAAACCTAATTTGTTCTAGACTGTTAGTGAGAAATATACAGGATGGACACCTTTAAAAAACTAATAAATGAAAGAAACGTGACAGATGCCAGTAACATTTGGTATACAGTTAATAGGAATAAACCTTCTATACTTTTACTGAAATATGAACACCTTCACATATAATTAATTGAGAAATTTTGTTCAAGAACCGTACATTTATTTACATAAAATCACTCAATTTGTCACCTTTTATTTATTATTCTTTCTGCTGAATGATCACCTCGTATAATTTTTTAACTAAAAGTGTGTCTACTGTGTGATATTCTAATTATGATTGAACGTGGTAACAAAAGAACTCTAAAGTAGGTTTGTGAAATGTTTAATAAAAAATACCTTGTTTTCGACCTATCTATACCACCACAACTGAACATTAAAAAATATTCAGAAACCTCGATTTGATGAGGAAATACAATTAGATGTACTGGTGGAGATTGAGGAAAATCCGCATAAATCAACTAGAAAACTTGCTGTCGACAATAATGTAAGTAAGCCATCGATTCTGCGTGTATCAGAGAAAGAAACATACCATCCTTATAAAGTTAAGTCGGTTCAGGAGTTAAGGTCAGGATCGAAATGTCAAAAAATGTATATGTGGTTGCCTAATAATCATTAAAATTGCGTCAAATCGACACTTGGTATTTCATAAATTACTTTTTTATAAGTAATTCAAACGAAGTTTTAAAGTGGGCAGTATTATAACAGAAGTCGGCCAAAGACAACTGACCTGTTTGTTTCTTTTTTAAGTGCACGATAAATTCGAAATAAATTTTTAAAATTGCCTAATTATCAGACGCTACATTTGTAGCTATATTAGATAATCAGAGTTATTTAAGTACATTTAATTAGGTCGTTTTGATGCGTATTACAGTCATTATCTCTTATCTGTGTAAAAAATTGCATAAAATTGCTTTTGTACATTTTAATGTATGAAACTGATTTTTAACACAAATCGATGAGTCATCAGAATAATTGTAAAGAATATTTAGAATAAGTTCATCATGTAACTAGAAGATGGCGCCAATAGCCTTATGAATGAAAAGGGGTAATGATTTTGATTTATGAATGAAATGAAAAGTGACAAATTTAAATTTGTTAAATAAATTAAACAATGAAAGTATTATTAAATGGTCAACAGTTTGCAACTGTATTCAAGCACTAAAATGGCACTATATTCCAAGTATACAATATATACAATAAATTCTGTTCATTTTTGTCAAAAATTATATAGGTGAATTTTCAATGAATGTAAATATATAAATTAGGTTCGAACCCTGAATATGGTTCATGGCATTGGTGTTTTAATCAACTGCCCATAACTTTATCTCGTTTATGCTTCCACAGAAAAGAGTATCTTATATTTCATTGTGTGACTGCTTCACCGAGAGGAAACAACTTGTAACCTGAACCCTAAAGTTACGGGTTCAATCAGCCAGTTTTGGCAAATTTTTATTGTGTAAGAATGATTAACCCAATATACTTACTCGGATATTGGTTATGTTATTTTCTTAGATATTATGTGCAAAAGTATGTAAATTTTTTTGGAAAATAATATAATGATACACTATATCTAGAGGTCAGGCAAAGATTAGAGACCTAACAAGATAGGACAGTCAGACGGAGAAGACAAAATAAACGAAGACAGTTGTGCACTCCAATTTAAAGGGACACGACATCCAGCGGAAGCGGTTTCGGGATTTTTCGGTTATGCATTAAACGAATTTGACCAAGCTTAGTAAAAGATAGGTTGGCTCATCAAAATCGACAAGTGTTACGTCACGTATAGACCTCGATGACAGCTGCGTGTGGCTGTTTTTTCCTCATTTTATAGAAAAAAGTTTCAAAATTATTCTTTCAATGTACAATTCTATCCTAACCAAATAGATACCTTATACATATAAACATAGAAATACTTCGTGTGACATATATTACTAAGCAATCTGTTTTTTAGTGACCTTGGCTACTGACAGTCAGCTGAGTTCGGTCGTTCTATCAGGAGACAGTGTTGTCCAATTTTCATTATTGGCGCGAAAACTCCAATTTAAATGTCGACGTCAATGGCGCCATTGCTAAAAGATACAAGGTTTTCCGCTGGCTGTCCTATCTTGTTAATTCCCTAATCTTTGCCGAAAGTCCGGAGCTTCGAGCATGCGCATTACCTTGTAAATGTGTAATAAATTCTACAAGTCGAGAAATTGTTGAAATTGAATTATTTCGTGTTATTTTGTAAAAAAAAGGCGGAGGGACAACCCCGCACCCCCCGTTTCTTTATCAGCGACGATTATACTGCCTGCGGCGCTAATAATTATTATTATAACAATTGGATATCAGAATAAAAACCTACTAATCTAACCTAAAGAAATCACACGAAATAATGAAATTTTAAGCAGAATAAAAACCTCTAACCTAACGTAAAAAAATCATAGAAAAGAATTAGTGAAAACATATATTAATCATTACAAAATTAAAGAAAAAAAAAATCAGCGGACGTAGGAGTTTGAACCCGAGACCTTCCATGGTTTTATCTACGCGCTAGCCAGTCGGCTGACGGTGAACGCTAGAACAAGGAATAAATATTAAATAGTCAGATAAATGATATCACGTCTTGCGCAAGGTCGAAGCTTCCGACTTTTGGTGTACCTAGACGCTTCTCTCAAATACTACGTTCAAGGACATATTTACAACTGTTAGGTAGAATAAAAATTAGATGATGCACAGTTGCCAAATTTAAATACATATTGTCTTTGCCATTTTCAACAATTAAAACTTTGATATGTTCCCATAATTTGGATAAAAGTTTCTTGCTGTTTAATTCGAAATTAATAATGTGGTTAACCATTTCATTGTAAAATTTAAACAATATCCCTATATGATATTATGGTTGTACATGACATAAATTATGCACACCTACATTTTAGAATTTACCTAACCAGATAGTACCTATTTTACGACTATTTATGTAATTGGGTATTATTTATAATTATAATTTGTAACATTTATTATATCTTATACTAAAGAAATTTTTGTACATGTGGCAATGCGGACAACATTCCGACAAATATTGAAACTTGCCAATAAAATAAGATAAGATACACACTGTGCCATCTAGGATTAACATAAGTACTAGCTTACGAGTTTTTGACATTTCGATCCTGCCCTTAAATTAGGATGATCCCGATCGAAGGCAAGAATTCTGTGAAAACAGCTTTTTCTAATAAAGCTACATTTCAATTAATTGAAACGGTAAACCGCCAGAACCGTTGCTATTGAAGTAGAGATAATCTTTATTGGATAATGGAGGCTCTCACGTAATTTCCTCAAAATGTGAACGTTTGGGCTGGTATTTTAATAATAATCAAAGTATTGTCTCTTATTTTCTTGAAGGCACACTGATGTTTATCTAGATTTTTTGACGAACTTCTTAGTGCTTACATTAAAACTGCTTTTTTCTAATATGATGCTAATTACTCAAGTGAAATAGACAGCTGTATTTGATACCAATAAGATGGAGCTCCACCACATTATTTACGTACAGTGAGAAATTATTCAAACGATATTTTCCCTAACAAATGGGTTAGAAGATGTGGAACTATTGAAATATCACCTCGGTCTCCCGATTTGGCACCTCTTGATTACTCTTTAGGAGCTATTTAAAATCAAAAGTGTATGTCAATCCATCAGACAATATTGCGGATTTTAAAAAATAAGACAATCGAAGAAATTCAAAAAATAAGCTCGGGTCATACAAAATGTTATACAAAAATTCAAAGATTGCCTTGCTTATTGTCAAGAAGAGTCCGGTAGCCATTTTGAATATTTCCTATAATTATAAAATAAATTAGAAATGCATTCAAACAAATGATGGACAGAGTAACAGATATGTACTATTCTTAAGCTAAAGAACGGAAATTTTAAATTAAAATTAGACCTGTTTCAGAATTTCTCCTAAACGTTCATTATTACGCCTAAAATAAATGTATTTCATGCATATGAATCTCACACTGTATGTATGCGCAATCATTACTCTTGAATAACTTGAGATATTTCTATTAAATCTTTGGCAATCTGTAGGGTATGACTCGGCGGTGGTCCCATATTAGTTTCCTATAGGGATCCACTTTTCATATAAGCAAATTTTGCCCGCGTCATGGAATTTTACCCGAAGGGACGTCAAAACGGGAGGATGCGGGCAAGTAAGAAGAGGTAGCCTATTTTTTTTAATAACTAGAAGGCTTGTACTTCTACTTAAAAAAAAATCATGTAATTATTCGATAACTTAAGAAAACAGAAAAAATAACACTTTAATCGAGGGTGTCTCGGGGTTGCGGGCCAATTAAGCCTGGCAGCCCACTACAATCTCATTGTATACCTCAAAACCTACATTTTGACGTAAGTTTTATTCATGTATTCGATGACACAAAAAATCGTGATCGGAAGTGATGTCAGAATTCCATGACGCGGGCAAAATTTGCAAAAATGAAAAGTGGATCCCTATATTTCTGTGGTAGTACTTACTCACTCACATAAAGATTTTCATGTATCTTATTCATAGGAAATCTATACAGCCGGCTCTCCACCTATAGCTATATACAGTATAATGTGAGAAAAATTGTACAAAAATTCAATTCTAAAATTTGGCGAATTTCGTAAGATTTTTCTATTAAATCTTTGACGATCTATAGAGTATGGCTCTGCGGTGGTCCCGTATTAATTTAATCGTTCATCTAGCTATATCCAGTATAATGTGTGTAAAAATTGTACAAAAATTAGATTCGAGAATTTGGCGAATGCGCCGGTGATAACGTATGTTGCATACAGAGTGCTTTACCGTGAGTGACCTATTAGACGTTTTCGAGAAATTACAAATAATTTGAAACTGAAAATTTGCACACAGGTGTTTTTCTAGGTGTTCTATTTAATGAAAATAATGCCACATATGTGACACTTCCGGTTATACCGGAAGTCGGTATCAACTTCCTTATTTTAAATGGCATACCATATTTTTTATACCGGAATCGAATTCTATTCATTATTTTAAGGTCACTTTCAATAGCATTCCCTATCTCAAAAATAAACAGTGTTTGAGATATTTTGATTTTAATGAAATATTACGCGAAAACCTACCTATACTTGATAATTAATAACTTCCCCTGTATTAAATTTCAAAAACCAATGTTTCTCTCATGCGTCTGTGAGGGGTGGAGCTTATGTGCGCACGAAATACAAATGCTGCAAAATGTACAGGGTGTCCAGAAAAAAAGGTCGAACTTCGACAACTTCGACCTCCATTAACTCGCTTATTTCAATTGGAACATACCTTTCAAACCATATAGGCATTCCCTATAGCTAAAGTGTGCGGTTTTTGAGTTATTTGAAATTATTTAGAAACATTGTTAAATTAACATCAATATCGAGTATACGCGATATAGTGTGCCATGGAGAAAAAACAAATGTTACTGTACTGTCATTCCAAATTGAATTATTCCATAATAGTGTTAAAGTGTAAATATAAATATGCAAAATAATTACTCTAATTCAGATTATTTGAATTTATTTTATATACATGCAGAATGCAACAGAATCATTAGTAGAACCTGCAGAAGGTTCAACAAATTAAATCCAAATGTTCCACCTATGCATGCAAGGAAACTCAGAAGAATGGAGGCTAATTTTCTACAGTTTGGCACTTTTAAAGCCAGAAAAGTAAATCCCAGTCCAGTTACTGGAAATGAAAATAATGAAATAACTGTCCTGGCATATTTCGAAGCATATCCACAAGCATCTATTTACACCGCAGTACATAATGTAGAAATTCCTTATACCTCTATAGAAAGAATCTTGTGGAAGAATAAAATGCACAACTATAAGTTTATTACGGTGCAAGCTATGCATCCTGATCCTGTTAACAGTTGTGTGAAAAGATTTTAATTCGCAGTCAAGAAGATAATGACTTTTTGGAAAATAATGTATGGACAGATGAGTCGAAATTTTCCCGCGAAGGAATATTTAACAGACGTAACCACCATATTTGGGCAAATGAAAACCCTCACGCAATAACGGAAAGAGGATTCCAGCAGGGATTTAGTTTCGATATGTTTTGTTTATTAAAAGACAATAAGTTGTGTTACCATATTTATGATGGAACCTTAACTTCTCAGCGTCATATAGAGATACTGAGGAAAATAGTAAGCGATTTTTTGGATGATTTACCATTACAGGAATATGGAAGATGTTGGTATCAACTAGACGGAGCTCCTCCTCCGTCCAAGAAAATCAACATTTATTACGGGTGGGTAACTTTCAAGTGCGGTTCGGTTTCAATGTTTGGCTTGGAATAATCGGTAGTAGAATCATTGGTCCAATAATATTTGAAGGACCTCTGATTGGTGCCAGATAATTTAGATTCCTGGAAAATGAGATTGAGGACATTTTAGATGAGTTTCCTTTAAATTTAGGACAGGGAATGTATTTTCAACAAGATGGCGCTCCTCTCCATAATTCAAGGACAGTAACTGATCACCTTATACGGAGATTTGCAGAAAACGTAATTTCGACGAATGGTCTTGTGAGGTGGCCTCCAAGGTCACCTGATATAACGCCCCTTGATTTCGTTGCTTGGTGTTATTTAAAAAATGTTGTCTATGCAACCGCCGCTACAACCCGTGATGACCTGGAGCTACGAGTAAGACGAGCAATTAATAGCATAACGGCCCAGCCATTGGCGAACGTTCTTTGAGAAACAATGCGAGTTCAGAAGTGCATTGACGTTAATGGACAGCATTTTGAACAACTGTTGTAACATTTTGTGTTAATTTTTTGTATTCCAAAACCACCTTATGTGTAACAAGATAATTAGAATAAAATTGTATTTCCTTATTTTCTTTTAGCTGTAATTTTGTTTGTATTTGTCGCACATTTTAATACGATATATCGATAAATTTCTTATTAATAGTACGGTACCGCTATGGTTCCGTTTGAAAAAATTGAGTTTTGCCCCAAAAACAATTTTGGTGAATTTTGTTTGCTCATAAATTACGTAATTTAGTGTTCTTAACGGGATTTCGATTTTTGTAGCATTACACGGGTCATTTAAAAGAAATCTGACATCTTAAATGGAAAACTAGAAATTACATTATGAAAAAAATTGATATTTGAAATGTCACTTATTTGGCATCGTTGGATTCAGAAAATTATGCAGAATTCAAAAATGCAATGATATATAGGGTGTTCCATTTAAAAATCGAAAGTTAGTGTCACTTCCGGCGAAACCGCAAGTGAAAAAAAAATCAATTTTATGTCAAAAAGTGCCGCTTATTATGTATGTAGCATATCCTTAATTTCAATAAATTATCTTCAAAACTAAAGGAGAAAAGGGGGTATATCATGATCCTGTTACACCCGGTATAGTGGCAACGTTTATAATTACGTTTAAAGTGAATTTATTCGAAGCATATGAACCTCACATTGTATGAATGTGAAATCATTACAATTGAACTTCGTATGATATTTCTATTAAATCTTTGGCAATCTGTAGAGTATAGCTTTGTGGTGGTCCCGTATTAGTTTTATTTTTCATCTAGCAATATCCAGTATAATGTGCGTAAAAATTGTACAAAAATTCTATTCCAGAATTTGGCGAATGCGCTGGTGATAACGTATGTTGCACATAGTGGTACGTGCAGGTTAGAATAAATTCCTAAACGTTCATAATTACGTTTAAAATGAATTTATTCGAAGCATATGGACCTCACATTGTATGAATGTGGAATCATTAGTATTGATTGGCTTAAGATAGTTCTATTAAATCTGTAGAGTATGGCTCTGCGGTGGTCCCGTATTACTTTCATCTTTCATCTACCTATATCTTGTATAATGTGTGTAAATATTGTACAAAAATTGTATTCGAGAATTTGGCGAATGCCCTGGTGATAACGTATGTTACATATAGTGGCACGTGTAGGTTAGAATAAATTCCTAAACGTTCATAATTACGTTTAAAATGAATTTATTCGAAGCATTTGGACCTTACATTGTATGAATATGCAATCATTACTATTGATTAGCTTAAAATATTTCTATTAAATCTTTCGCAATCTGTAGAGTATGTCTTGGTGGTTGTCCCATATTAGTTTCACCTAACTGTCTACTTACAATGTGAGTAAAAATTGTACAAAAATATAATTCGAGTATTTGGCGAATGCGCCGGTGATAACGTATGTCGCATACAGTGAGCACGTAAAGGTTGGAATAAATTCTTTTATTCAACACAGGCATATAATATGGCTATTACTATGGCGATTTTACATATAATATGTGATGTCATGACGATGTCACACTAGTGAGATAATTTTCAAAATGTCACTGAGAGAACATAAAAATAGCTTTATTTGGTTTGTCAGTTCTTGATTTACTTTGTAAATTAGCAATCAATTTTCCATGTTTTGAATTATCAATATTTTTATAAACCTTTAAAGTTGCCATCATCATTAAATACCTTTTCCACATTGAAAAATCTGAACAATTCTCCTATACCCTAAGAGAATAACAGAATTTACACTTAACATTACTTATAATAGTAGTAACACCTCTGCGTCTTGCGCATTTGCTATATTTGCTGAATTTCTTGTGTTTAAACAAATTTAATTTGCTTCTTTTCTAATTTCTTCCGAGACGTACCAATTTTCATCCATTTTTCACAATTGATTATTATTTTTTACTGTATTTGTTGCTTATGTGTAGAAACTGGTAAACAATAAATAACAATCAACACCTTAGCAACCATTCCATGACCTTCCCAATTACAATGTTTGCAAATATAGAAATTTATTTGTCAAATGAATCGTCAAATTTAAAAATATATTATTCAAATAAGATTTTATTAAAAGAAAGTATTAGATAAAATTTTGTATTGCACACGTGTGTTATTGCATATTAGTCACTTAAGAAAATTAGCCCCTCGACCTAACTGTCTCGCGACTAACTTTTTCTTGTGTGATTAATTGAAAATTGTGAAAATTGCGTGCCATTTTCTTCCTGGCAATGTCCAAGCCGAAAATGAAATTCTTGAAAAACGCTAATATTTTTTCTTCTTCAATTCTTTGGGACTTCCTGCCACATGTGTCTTTTCTTTTTAAGTGGTGCTCGGGGAATATACAAAATATCACAATTAACCAGTATGTTACTGGTAAATAACATACCTCTACGTCTGTGACTTTTACGTCAAAGGATCAGTTAGAGGTTGCTTTTTTTTAAATAAATAACACAAATAAGCATAAAAACTTGAAATTAAATATTTCGTCGACGTTTCGGAAATGCAATCTGTTTCTTTTTTCAAGGCTTTTTTTGAAAAATTAAACAGATTAGATTTCCGAAACGTCGGCGAAATATTTAATTTCAAGTTTTTATACTTATTTGTGTTATTTATTTACAAAAGCAAACTCTAACTGATCCTTTGACGTAAAAGTCACAGGCGTAGAGGTTATTTACCAGTAACATGGTTAATTGTGATATTTTGTAGATTCCCCGAGCACAGCTTAAAAAGGAAAAACACATGTGGCAGGAAGTCCCAAAGAATTGAAGAAGAAAAAAATTGAGATAATGCTACAAATACCATTTAGACAATCGCTAGTATTTGTTTCGGGTCCAGTGTTGTAACCAATTCTCTCTCTTAAGTCCTGAATATTGTTCGGTCCATTAAAATAAACTTTGGATTTAAGGTAACCTCGTAAAAAAACAATCTAATGCTGCTAGGTACGGAGATGTAGTTAATCATTCTATTGATCCGCATCTACCAATCCACCTGTGTGGAATATTTTCGTTTAAATAATTACGCACTATTACTGTATAATGTGATGGTTCACCATCCTGTTGAAACCATATGGAGTTTCCGGTACATCGGTGTTTTCGCCATTTGGATACAGTGCGAAACGTTCTGGAATTATGTTTTGTTGGAGCAACTCCAACTTTCTGTACAAACTAGGTATGTACCTCCAACATCCACTGTGGACTTTCATGTGACCAATATCAACAAAAGAAAATACTCTGCGGTCGAAATCATCTTGCCTAAACCCTTGAACTAAATTCACTTTATATGGGTGGCATCTATTATTTTCAAATATTTTAAAATAGTCGACAGACTGAATGACTGCACTGCTGTAATTTCGCGCCTTGGTTTGTGAGGATTGTCCTCCATTGTCAGTGAAACAACTAACTCTATATTTTCTGAAATTGCATGACGACTTTTCACAATCTCGGAACTTCTTTTCTATTGTGCTAACAGTTGATTGCGTAATAGGTCGATCAGAGTATTTACCAGTAAATAATAATTCACTAACCAGAGTTTGCGTTCGGAACTTGTCTCCGCAGATAGGTCCGTGTTGATGCGTAAATGAAAAAAGCGTTAACACGAAAAAAAATGTAAGTTGAAAAAAGGTTATTCCACCAGCGTTCGACCATAAGTACGCTTTCCTACTGCACAAGTGGGAGTATATGGTAAACAAAGCGATGGTGGTATTTTTAAATCTTCTGCGACCTATACTATACTACACAATAATACATTCAATTTACCATAAAAAAGACTCTTCCAAATAGTGACATGTATTTGCCTTTCTATTTGATTCGCGAAGAAGCATATCCCTTAACTAAATATCTAATGAGACCGTATTTACGAAATAATTTGACATCAAGCTATTTCAACAGCCGCCTTTCTCGTGCCAGGCGATGCATCGAATGTGCTTTTGGCACACTTGCAGCAAAATGGCGAATATTAGGAAAAGTCATAGAAACAACGATCCCAACAGCAAAAGTGATTGTTACTTCACAATATAATCATAGATCGTGAAGACACGTACAGACGAAATACGCTCCCGGAAGCCGACAGGCGAACGAAGAAAGGAGACCACGACAGAACAGTGCCAGAAGAAATGACCTATCTGATCCTGGCTGTTGGCCAGGACCAGGGTAGGTCTGCTAACATCATCTACAGCATCCGCATTTGCGGGGGAGGAGGGGGGGGGGGTAGGCGAAAAAGCAGTCTCACTCCTTACGAGGCCGGTCCAGGACTACAACGATGATTGGGGCAAAGAGCTCAAGCTGGACCCCTAATTATCCGAGACCACCATCTTTAGTCGCGCCAATGCGCGCATAATCTTACCGGAAATGAAGATGTTCTGAAGTTCACCCCCATCATCCAGTTACTAGGACACATAACAAGGCAAAAAATGAAGCATATCAATTACGTAGTACACTTACTAGCGTGCTCTCTGTATAGTATTTTTGATGAAAATTTTTTCAAATTATGTTTCCTTTAATCATATCTGTATACATGTTTCAGAAAATAATATTAATTCGTTCTATAAATATTAAAAATATAGACTTTCACTATCACATGTTATGAAATCCACTCGTCTTGCGATATGTACTTATATGGAAAAAGTTTTTATTTTTAGACGTAGTGTCCACCGGCAAAGTTTCCCGATTTAAATTTGGAGTACCCTGTATATGCGTTTTATTTTGTTAATAGTTAGAAATTCTTACTTATAAGTATTACCAGAAATATAATTCAGTTTCATGTGGAGAAATAAGAAAGATTGATAATAATCTTCCTCGTAAGTATCAGCCATTTCATTTTTAAGACAAAAGAGGAGGAAAATAGATTCAGTCAGGAGCATCGAAAATGTATTTTGCCATTATAAATCGTTTAGCGATTTGGGGTTATATGACGCGCTGTAATATAGCGGAAAGCAACCTCGGTGCAGCTCGAGGCTACCGGATAATGAACTGAAATAACTGCTCTTCCTGTTTCACCAAACCGTCCATCCCCCTGTCTTTTTCTAGAACATGGTTAGGACCGTATGTCCCTTTTGACAACGTGCAGAGATTAGTATCAAGTTGCTGTGGATACTAAGATTGTTGCGAAACACTTGACAATCAATTCGGTAGACTACCGTTCAGGTACACTCCAGAAGGAAAGTATTATGTGGAAAATAGGATTGGACGTTGTTGAAGATTTTTGTGAGAGCTTTGATAAGAGCAGCAGCCGATTAAACATAAGTGATCTTATAATAGCCTTTTCTTATATGGAATTATTTTAAAAGGATACGCATACTGAGCGTTCAAAAAAGCAGGTTAAATTGCCAGCACAAATAAAAATGGAGAACCTATTCTCTGTTTAAAAACGATAATGAGTTATAAATCAGAGAAATATTAACCATGGGCATATATATACATTTATGGAAACTAACTAATTTGTAAAGTTGTATCAATTACGTACTAAATAATAATAATAATAATAATGATAATAATTAATTTTTTCCTAGAGACCATTTACATTGGCATAGGAAAAGTCAAATAATGTGTGGCTCTTAGTAGAATACTTACCACTTTGCTAATAATGCAAATAAAATATTAAAATCTTATGTAAAATACAATCTTACACAAACATATTACATCATTTATGCACGTAGTGGATTGGAAGTATAGTAATCGTAAAAAAAAATTCAATTTTTTTTTTCTTGAAATAGGTTTAGAATGTCATGAAACGTAGAGATTTTAAATTTGAGCGGAAAAAAAAATTCTGTCTGTCTGTCGGTCTGTCTATCTTTTTTGTCCGCACGTTTTCTCCCGGGTAGGTTTAAGATATTCAATTTTGTTCACATATATATCATAACGAGATCTGGAACTGGATTGTTTTTTGAACATATCCGGTGAAAGGTTGGGGGGGGTAAATAGGGGCAAATAAGTAAAGCAATCTGGTAAGAGTACAGAAACTTGAAATTTGGTGTATGTAGTAGAATCCAACGCGTCAAATTTTTTTATAATAGTTTCCGTCCCCCTACCACCCCCCACTCCATTATTAATGGGGTTGATAAGAAAAATCACTTAAAATTTGGTATACACTAATTTAAAATGTGATTTATCAGTCTATGTGCCAACATTAAAGATAATATACAAATAAATGATTAAACGTACATTTTTGACCTTTTGTTAATGTGAAGTAACACATTACCATCGTAATACAGTATCCGATAATGGTGTCAAAGATAGAACTAAATCGTCGCTAACACTTTCTCAAAATAAACATATTATTAGCATAAATTACATATTCCTTAACAGAAAAATCCATTTTCTTGTTGCTGACTTTGTGAACTAATAATTTTCAAGATAAATCTATTTTTATGTGAAATAAACATTTGTAGTTTAATTTATGTATGTATTTATAAGTGACGTTTGAATTTGCTAACGATAACTGGTTAGGAGAGAGCAAAATAATTGTATACTACTGACACATTTTCATTTATTAATTACATTATCTTGATTTTGATCATAGGCAACTAGTGTCATGTCCTCTGCAAATTCACAGTGAGAAAGTGAGATATATTTGTTTATATCATTACAGTAAGCTACAAATAAAATAGGACCTAGAACACTCCCTTGTGGAACACCAATGTCAATTGTGAGATTTTCAAAATGTTCACTAAAATAGTTTACAAATTGTTTTCTATTAGTCAAATATGATCTTATAGTCCAATCGACGAAGGAAGAATAGGGGAAATAATTCGTGTAGTTGCCAATTTCTGTATAGTTATTGGGGGGAGTGCCCAGAACAACATACTATAAGTCCTGACCAGTTGATGGTGTGCGGGGGTAGGGGGTAGTTTAAAGGTCCCCTTTTCACGTTTTTCTGGAATAACTCGAAAACCACGCCCTCTAGCGAAATATTATATTTACAACAAGTTCTGGAATGGCCCATATTCGACACGAGCGAAAAGTTTGTAGTTCGAACCGAAGGCGAGGACTACGGGTCGCGAGTGTGAAATATGCCATTCTAAATGTGTTGTACTATACTTTCTCTAACAAGATTTTAGATATACAAAAAGACTCCAAAGCAGTTTAAAACGTCAAATGTCAAGTTAGACGTAAGCATGGCAACCGAACCACTAGCGTGGCTTAACGGCTTCTGATTTGTCGAAAGCCTTGAGATATTATACCATAGCAGTGTGTTGGAATGATACTTGTTCCGACACAATTTTTAGTTGTGGAATTTGTAGTTTCCGAAATAGTGTTAAAGAAAAGTATTTATATACAATATTAAAATAAATGAAATTTCGAAGAAATAAGAGATATTAATTTTTTTCTGGGTTCAATACTTTACGACGTACAGAGGGTGGAAAAATCGCATACCGAAGGGAAATATTTTATCCGAGAAAAAATCACCCTCCGAAATTTGTTCGGATTTTCATGTTTCAGATCATGTAGAATACGAAAATATAGGATTTCAATTTAGTCAGTCAGTATGTCTGTCTGTCTGTCTGTCTATCTGCCTGTCGGTCTGTCTGTTGGTGCACTAAAAAAATTACTTGACGGAGAACAGTCAAATTTGGTAGATAGTTGACGCTACTACCACCGAAGAAATAGTTACACTTTCACTGGAAAATATGGGTGGACCGTCCAAAGGGAACAGATAATGAAGAAAAAAAAATCTGCTCAAATTTAAAACCTTCGCGTTTCGTGACATTCTAAAACTATTAAAAAAAAATTGAATTTTTTTAAATCACAGCTATTGAATAAATGATGGAAAAAACTTTGGAAAAGTATTGATCTTAGAAAAAAATAAATGGGAGCTTATTTGTAGGAAATTTCATGTTGTTTATAATTGTGTATAGATACTTTTTCGCTATAGGGCGTGGATTTCAAGTTATTCAAGAAAAACGTTAAAAGGGGACCTTTTAGGTATCCTCCGCCATCCTGCAGACAATCCACTGGTCAGAACTTTTAGTATGTTGTTTTGGGCACTCCTCCCAACAACTATACAGAAATTGGCAACTACACGAATTATTTCTTTTATTTGTGCTTTTTTGGGCCTCGTTGGCTGGACTATTAGTAAGCATTTTGCACGTAGACCATAATATTCCAGTTCCTTAAACAAACTAGCATGGATGATACAATCGAAATCTTTTGAGAAGCCTACAAAAAGAGTCATTACTTTGTTGCTTTTGTCTAACTATCTATATCTTACATGTCATAGTCATAGTATGGGTATTTCGAACAATCTCCAAAAGGAGAGCTCACCAATGTAATATAATACATACTGGACAAAAATTACTAATAAGAGCCCTAACTATGTATGATTTGCAGTTATAAAGAGTTTCTTTACTTGCTGTTTCTATTAAACTATCTGGTCATAATATTCTTCATATGATAATAACAGTAATAAATAGTTTCTTTTTACCAGTCATTCTGTCATTCTAGTTCAGCGTTTTAGAGTAAACGTGTGAAGACGAGCAAAAAAGTCACAGACCAACCGACAAACAGAAATCTTCTCCCCTCTAATTTAAAATCTCGACATTCCATTCCTTTTAACGATTATTATACTTTCACTCCACTACGTGGATTTTGAAGTAATAACTTTGCTATATCTATTTATAATTATTTAAAATTTTAAAACCTTTCAAAACTGAAATGACACCCAGGAAGTTTTATTTTGTAACATGGTTAGAGAAATAGGTGTTCCACTATTCAAATAGATTTTAAGTTTAATAAATCCTTAATAATGTATGACTTATTATTGAACATCCATGTAGTATATCTACAGTTAACTATGTTTGCCATAGAATGTACCTTATAAGCCGATCGCTCAATATGCAATATTTGGGGGGCGGCAACCCAATTCTTACAGCTCCATATTTTTCTGAAAGCTATTTTCTGGCCACACATATTGGCCTCTGACCAAGTAGCCGTCCGTCGCAATATTCAAAAAGCTTTCCCATTTACATGCATGTTTGTATTAGTCTCTCGGGACCTTTTATCTTTATCTAGTTGGATTGATTTATTTTGTTTGAATATTTTAAATTTGTTTCAGTTTTGGCGTGTCCATACTTTCTTTATATTTCTACGTAAAAGGATTGTGTATAATTGAAATGCGTCAACATTTTGTTGTTTTAAACTAATTTAACATTTCATGATTTTGTCCAAGAAAATTTTAAATATTCAATTTTTTTACATTAGAATTATAAGTTTAATAAATAATAGCTATTTGTAGAATTAGCAAAGAAATAAGAGTTACAAATTAACGGACTATTCAAACAACTAGTGAAACTATACCTTTTCCTAAAAAGATAACCACAAAAACAGATTTGAATATTTTCCACAGTAAATGATTTTTTCTATTAAATAAACCACATATTATTTTTGCAACAGTTTGATTGAGGAAGTTATTAATTATTCAGCCCGTGATGAAAAGTTTATTAAACCTGTGGAGAAATAGTATATTACATACCGAGATGTCGAGAGACTCATCTCGGTCAACTATCTCAATAGCTGGCCGAGGCACGAAGCGGCGCGGTCAACTAATTTTCGAGACAGCAAAGAACTTTTTCACTAAGGTTTGTATACAATTTTATTCACAATCATCTCCCTGAAATAAAGAAAATAAAACCAATTAACCGTTTACTAAATTTTTAAATAGCATTTTATGTTTTTATTAAGTTGGCAACAGACAAAAAATACTTCCGTCAGAGAACAAATGTAAAATTAAAGTCCCGCAGTTTTTAATATATAAGTATTTATTCACTTTATCTGTTTATTTACTCTTATTACACTATATATAATTATTCAACTGCGTTTGAACCAGTAATAGTATACATAAACAAATAGCATGATTTATAATAACACACAAGTGTTTCATTACAACTCACTGAGTACAGCCAGTCACCTTAAAGCTCATACCTAGCCTGTCCAATCAATGTAACGCGCAAAATAAAATAGAATGGTCCATTATTATTGAGGGGAGGAAGGTAATTTGACGTGTGACATGTGACATGTATGAATAATTTTGACGTTGTCAAATCAAATTAAGTAATAATTGTGCCAAAAATGATGAATTCGTTCTGTGAAGATAAACTGTTGTGTTAATATTTATTGCCTTAATTGTAGATACAGTATAGTATTCAACTTGCGATATTGGTAATAACACACTTTATGATTTACAGCACTCGCCTACTGCTCGCGCTGCAAACTCCATTTGCGTGAGTTATTTCCTACATTACCGCTCGTTAAATAATATAGTAGTATATTATTTAACGCTAGTATTTGTAGAATTAATTACTCTGTCGAGGCTTGTATTTATAAATAAACATACTCTCTATATCTCATAATTTACATTTCCTACAGCTAAAAGAAAACTAGTAAAAAGCATCTTAGTGCATTTTGTAAGTCGGACAGAAATATAAATTTTCCTTAGTAACCCCACCCCCCCAAACGGCCAATAACTATCCCCGATAGGGGTGAACTGCATATCCGCCGTCTTCTACCAGCCAAACCTGTGTTACCTCCATTCTCGAGGATGCTGAGCACGATGGTGATGTTGAGAACCCTCTTCGACCTTGGCCAATCCCTAAAACGTTCAAGAAGCACCTTCGAAAGAGTTGAAACGTGGATAGGCCATCTTCTCTCGGCTAAACCCGTGTTACTCCCCGTTTTCGAGGATGCTGAGATGAAAAAAATATCGCGACCTCTCCTCGCTCAGTAAACGGACAAAAATATCATTACAATCTCACTTCTTACTAAACGGGCAAAATTATCATTATACTAGCACTTTTTTGATTTTTTGTGTTTGTTTTATTTTTGTCCGTTTGAGGGGTCGCGTCGGTTCGAATCGGGGAGAAGATCCAGCATCACTATCGAGCTCAGTATCCTCGAAAACGGGAGATAACACAGGTTTGCCTGGTAGGAGACGTCCTATTTGCGGTTTACCCCTTTCGGGGGTGGTTCTTAGCAGCTGATGGGGTTGGCGGGGTCGAGCATGGGTCTTGATATCACCATCGTCATTAGCATCCTCTAAAATGGGGGTAACCCAGGTTTGGCTGGTAGGAAACGGCCCATCTACCCCTCTAGGGGGTAGTTCTTGGTCGTTTAGGGGGTTGGCGGGGGTCGAGGAGGGGTCTCGACATCACCATCGTGCTCAGCTTCCTCGAAAACGGGGAGTAACACAGGTTTAGCTGAGAGATGACGGCTTATCTGCGTTTCACATCTTTCGGGGTTGGTTTTTTGTCGTTCGGGGGATTGGCAGGGGTCGAGGAGGTATCTCGTCATCACCATTATGCTGAGCATCCTCTAAAGCGTGGGTAACATAGGTTTGGCTGGTAGGAGATGGCGGGTACGCGGTTTACCGCTTTCAGGGATCGTTTTTGGTCGTTTGGGGTGACTTCGGAGAGAGATTTAACCACCGATATCCCGTTCAGTATCCTTGAAAATGCGGGGGCATGGATTCTGGTGGAGAAAGCACCTGTACGCCCCCTGAATTTCAAGAATCTGCGATAAAAATAAGTCTTAACCTACTGCCGAGGAAATCTAGGACAGACATACGGAATATGAGGAACGAAAAGCTAGAAAAATACTATTGCAAAGAATTTTATGTTGCCAAAGGATTAACCTGACAGAAATACTAAATCAAGGTAGATCCAAACCTTCCTTTCCGTGGAAGCTTTAGATCTACCTTGATTTGTTTTGTAAATGGCTGATAATAAATTATGTACATCCTGATACTGGCTTTGTCAGTTATTTCAAAACATAATAGAGAAACGTCCTGAAATTGGACACTAACGTTTCGTGTAGATTATCGAAATGGATGCTGCATAAAACAATCTGAAGGTATTAATTCTTTTGAAACTACACTTAAAAATAAAACTACCGGAAACTACCAGATGCTGAATAATATACAGTTATACAGGACACTACTTCCGAAGATCTTCGGCCTTATTACACGAAAATATGGGTAACATGTAAGCCTATTTTCGTGAAAAAAACATCGCTATGCATATTCTGGATAAAAACAACGATTTTCATTGCTCTTAAAAGGATACAGCAGTATTACCATCTTAACATGCTTTGATTTATGTAAATACGCATGTGTTATTATTTGTCGACCATATTAAGAAACAAGTTAACCATTATACTCTTCGCAAATTTACTACACTTGTTATATAATTGTTGCACATTTTATAGGATACTCTTCGCAGTTTTATTGTAAATGATATTGATTTCAAACATTTTTTGTTTAATTAAAAAACAGAAATATTTTTTTCATTTAAAAAATTAATAACTTTTTCATTTATTGATCGATTTTGTTCAAAAACAACAGGGTTCTTCCTCTAGGTAACACTAACTTACTGTCCAAATTCCAATATAATCGGGCTTTTCGTTCTTAAGTTATCGTGCTTACTAGAAACGTGACGGACGGACAGACAGACGGACAGACAGACGGACGGACGGAATGACGGACGGACGGACAGACATACAGACAGACACACAGACGGACGGACGTTTTGAAAGTGGTTCAGAATTCGATCACCAACACAGTGATATGAAATTTTTTCTCTACGAGGAATATTACCGGTTTTAGAAATGTGCCGATCGAATGCAATATACTCTTCGTTTTGTATTTGCGAAGAGTATGAAAAGTGCGGAAATTATTTACCGACATTTTTTAGTGAAAATTAATCTGATTATGCTACTCTGTAAATACTGAAACACATTCTTTATAGAATTTTGCAAACAGCCGAAATATAACTATGAGAACTAAAAGAAAAACTATGTGTAAAAATATTAATGAAATCTTTGTATTCTTTCGATAACTTGAATTCTGGCTATGCCAACAAATTAAAATCCTAAAATGAATCTAATTTCTTATTTGAAAATTCTCATTCAACAACTAGCATCCACACAGTCCCCTAGGACCATGCAGATTAAACTAGTATCTACATAACCCCCTACGGCCATGAAGACTCAGTTAGAAATTAGAACAAAGACCTAAAATGAATTTATTTACCTACCTTGTCTTAAACATTTGTCATTCTAATGGATTACATTTTCATGAAATCTATCATTCTGTTTCTTTGAAACGTTTTTCGCCCTTATTCTGGAGCTCATCAGAAATACACAAAGCCATCCATAAAGATGTTTCATGCAAAACCAAGACAATTTCTATGAATAAGAATGAAATATTTATATTTGACATTGACTGACAAAAACCACAGATCTTCACCTATCTATTAGCTAACTAGAATTTGAGACTATATACTCTATGCATGTTCAAATAGTATAGAATTATTCGAAAAACATATAAGTTTCGACTTTACTTTTATTTTGTTAATGTTCGATATTTTTAATGTCACTTTCTTATTCATATAGTGAATATTTTATTATCATACCGTTTTCTATGATTTACCATTGATTGGTATTAATAATCTTATCGAAAATATGTCTAAATAATAGCAGAATTTGACTCAAGTGGGAGGCAAAAGAGTAATTAATCTGAACAAATGTAATTATAGTTTCAAATGTTTGTAGCTATAATGTATGTTAAGAATTATCCGCCATTTCATTCATGAATATAAAATTTTACTGAAAACATTATTTTTTTAAATCTAAAAACAATGCATTTAGTGGCAGCCTACAATTTTCTGTTGTATCTAATTACTTGCTACTCAATTCCCGTCCTCAATGTTATGAACATCGAATTAAAAAAATTTATAGTGATATTCAGATAAACCCAATATCGTTGTATAACTCATATCGTCTGGTATTAGGAAGCAGTTAAAATAATAGCGCCGATTCCATTTTGGTAAAGACTTCACTATGAAATAACGAAATCATTGTGAAATATGTATTTATATCCATCCGATCCGGAACAAAAAAGAAAAATAAAATTCAATTGCCAAATATCAATCAAACTGTTTGTGACGAGGAAACTAAATAATATATTGCCGTCGTTGGTGATTTACGGAGCATTTCGCAATTGCCTTATTGAAAATAAAACTAAAAATATGTTGTTTTCGTGTGACAAATCTATCAGAGTCGCATTTTTGCCAATAAATCTACTATTAGAGATATATGGAATGATTGTCACGAACTATTAAAACTAATAATATAGAAACTTGCCATATTAACCGAATTTATAGTAATACTTACATTAACATTTAGCATATATTGATAATCATAGATAGAAGCTAGAAAAATTTGGGACGGAAATGGTCAAATATTGAATATCGAGGATATCTAGATACTTTTACCTAAGCATATTGCAATAAATTATTCTTACTTACAAGGTGTGTACTATAAAGCTAAAGGAAAATAATTTGATTTTCAGTCGATATGTAATTGTTAATATATTCAACTTTACATTTATATAACAGTACATTATAATGTAAGACCGCTATAAAGTTTAATTTTCCATTTGAGCAGTCGAATTTTGTACAACGTTTATGTTATTCTGAGTGACCGAGGTAACTTCTGGAAAATTTAGGATGATTTTATTAGGTAAGGAGAAACGAGGCCCTACATTTTATAGTGGAGGCGGATCACTTCTTGGGAATCATTTAATATTAAAATTATTTCGCAGTGAGCAGGGCTTGAACCCGCTTCGCTAGGTAACCCAGTTTGCAAGCTAAACGCATTCTTAGCTTTTAAAGCATTTATTGGACTATTTTGTTTTTTTATATGCCAAACTATATTATATTTCTACAGAATTCTCATTTATATTAGTTTACTGTAATTTACAAACTACTTCGTTACAATCGCATGTCGTGTGAAATGGACGTAGTGGCCGGTGTTATGGCAGGAAGTTACTACAAATAACACTGGTCTACAAAAAAATAACATTTTCTGCTCCATGGACCAAACCTATCATTCCTTATGTATTTTGGTGTGTTGAATTCGAATTTTCAATTTAAAAAATTTTCAACTGCGTAGATTTCGACTAAATCGCCGTTTCACCTCGAGTTACTCAAAATCTACGTGGTAGAAAATTTTTTAAATTGAAAATTCGAATTCAGCATACAAAAATACTTAAGGAATGATGGTCCATGGAGAAGAAAATTTTGTTTTTTATAGACCAGTGTAATTTGACATCAGTAATCTGATGAAAGAGAAAGACAATAATCTAGAAACCGATATACAGGGTGTTTCAGTTAAAAGTACCCAGGCCATTATCTCTAAAATTAATAAAGATATTTTATTTTTGTAAATGGCAGATGATTGATACCAAAGAAAGGTTTAAATAACGGTGATTAGAATTTTTCCTCAACAGCACACAGAGATGGCGCTGCGATGCAAAACTATTTTTTGATGGCTGGAACCTTGAAACATAAGTCATGTGATTAAACAATAATTTGTGAATAATTTTGATGGTATAGAGAATTTACAAAAAACAAGCCGTTTTGGAGTTACATGAGTTTCTTCCATTAATGCCAGTACACGTGAATTTTGATAAATCCCTATAATTTATTTATTATTTATTATAGAATATTGGTTACCAAACACTTTTTTTCAAGATAAGGAAAGTGATATAATACACTATCACAAAATTATGTTTACCACTTCCGGCCAAACCGGAACTAACATGATGAACCAATATCCATATGTTCCTACATATTACATTTTTTTTTCTAATAAAGCTCCCGGCTCCCAAAACTTAAAGTAAGTAAGACAACAAAGAAAATACACACTAATTTAGAAAGGTAATGAAAAATCTACTTAAGAGATATTAGTAGGCTTTGATTTAATTTTAAGTTTGACAGTTATTAAACAAACTTTGTAGTTGGTGCATTTCAATCATAGTTTCAAACAGAAATAGTGTACTTAGAAACAATTCAAAGCAAATTAATCCAAATAAGGCAATAAAAAAAAATAAATTTAAAAAATGGTTAGATACACCAATGAGGATAAGTTAAATATGATTTTAATATACGGTGAATGCAAAAGAAATTCCCGACAAGCAAAACGATTGTTTTGTTTACGATTTCCAAATAGACCTACACCCGATAAAAAACATTTATCATGCAGTTTAAAAATTTAAGAAACTGGGGTAGTTTTAAGAAAACTATTCGTAACAGAAATAGGCCAGTTAGAAACGATGAAAATACAGCCTTGGTGTTAAATAGTGTTGTCAACAATCCTCAATGTTCTCTCCGGAAATTGGCATCGGAAACTAATCTGTCGATATCTTCGTGCCATAGAATATTAAAATCAAATAAATACCATCCATACAAATTAAAATTGATCCATCATTTAAGGCCTGGTGATTATGAACGAAGATTACATTTTCTAGCTGAATTTTCAGTTCTTTCTGAAGAATGCCCAAATTTTTTAAAAAATGTGCTCTGGAGCGATGAAAGCCGTTTTCACAACAACGGAGTTGTGAGTAAGCATAACTGCCGATACTGGTCACAAAATAATCCTAGATGGATGAGAATGACCCGAAATCAGGTAACTTTTGGAGTTAACGTGTGGTGTGGAATATTAAATTCATATATTATTGGACCATATCTATTCCATGGGACTTTAAATGGAAGAAAATATGAGATATTTTTGAGAAATGTATTGCCAGGATTATAAGAGACTATCCCTCATAACCAGGAGAATATTTGGTTTCACCAAGATGGTGCACCACCCCATAACTCAGTACTAGTCAAAGATTGTCTTAATGAAATGTACCCTCAGAGATGGATTGGTACTAATGGAGTAGTCAGATGGCCAGCACGATCACCTGACTTGACTCCATTAGATTTTTACCTTTGAGGGTATTTAAAAAGTGTAGTGTACATTGAACCCATTGAGGATATGGCCGATTTGTATAATAAAATATATGCAAGTGTTGCTGCTATAAATAGACATACGTTACAAAAAGTTTGCAATGAAGAGTTACTGAAACGGTACAATATGTGTATTCATGAAGAAGGGAGAAATTTTGAACATTTAATATAATAAGTACCTACTAATAAGAAAGAAATTAGTTTAATTTAATTTTTAATAATATTTCGATAGTTTTTAAATGTTTGTTTATAAAACTTTTGTTTACGTTCTTTACTGAAATGTTAATATAAATTTAGCCCATTCTAAATTAGTGTGTATTTTCTTTGTTGTCTTACTTACTTTAAGTTTTGGGAGCCGTTTTATTAGAAGCGTTATTAGAAAAAAAAATGTAATATGTAGGAACATATGGATATTGGTTTATCATGTTAGTTCCGGTTTGGCCGGAAGTGGTAAACATAATTTTATGATAGTGTATTATATCACTTTCCTTATCTTGAAAAAAAGTGTTTGGTAACCAATATTCTATAATAAATAATAAATAAATTATAGGGATTTATCAAAATTCACGTGTACTGGCATTAATGAAAGAAACTCATGTAACTCCAAAACGGCTTGTTTTTTGTAAATTCTCTATACCGTCAAAATTATTCACAAATTATTGTTTAATCACATGACTTATGTTTCAAGGCTCCAGCCATCAAAAAATAGTTTTGCATCGCAGCGCCATCTCTGTGTGCTGTTGAGGAAAAATTCTAATCACCGTTATTTAAACCTTTCTTTGGTATCAATCATCTGCCATTAACAAAAATAAAATATCTTTATTAGTTTTAGAGATAATGGCCTGGGGACTTTTAAGTGAAACACCCTGTAGATTGCATTATTTTTATAGTGCCAAAAGGCTGAAATAAATGATTTAAAGTTATAGTAACGTTGCTTATATAAATAGTAAATCATGTTTCATAAAATGCAGGAAAAATGTATGAAGAACCTGAAGCAGTAAAGAAAAGTAAAATATATTTTGGTGGATATAGAATGTAACTGTAATAGTTATAGGGACTATTTGTTATATCCTTTAACATTAAAAATACTACTGGGCGCATGATATAGGACCCATCTTACGAAAAACGTATCGAGAGCGACAGATCTGTCTAGGCAGCTGCGCCGGCCTTGTAACCGTACTGTTAACTCAACGCCATACTATTAGGGATATCACGTTTCAATAACAATCCAAGCAGTACCTCGAAATTAAAATATAAACATAAACACTCCTAAACTTAACGGTCTCTTGTGATACATACAGACACTGTCAGATCGTATGTTACATAGTTTGCATAACTTGCGTTATTTCTTACAGAACACCGTCACTTTCAGATTAACATTAAAAAAAAAACAAAATAACCCAATAAAACATGGACTAGCTTAATTCGATCGTATGGACAAATATATTTAAAATTATGTAAATAAAATTATCAAACACATCTAAGTATGATATAAAAAAATACAGTAGAAAAGCACTATACAGGGTGCTCTACAAGGTTTATGACAAAATTTGGCAGATGATAGCTGGGTTAATCTAAAAATTTTTTATCGATGAACATGGGTCCAATTACAATGAACCCAAGTGGTATTATTAAATTTGATAAAAGTTTTAATTTTTTTTGTTTTGTCACTAATCGCTAATGGTACCTAATGCAAATGCTGAAAATACCTATCATCCTAGCCATCCATCCTTGGACTCCAAGAGCAGTATAGTTGCATCTGGTATTTTCAATACGCTTAAGATACTTGTGAAAGATGCAAGATCTGTGAATTTCAAATACAGGAAAGATAGTACAGCCCCCATGCCCCCCCCCATGGAAACTGAAAAGAAGCATCTATACATCCCAGCCGATGATGACAGATGGGAAATTAATAGAAGCACGGACACTTAAAAGAAGCATCTCACAAACACGTACACTTCCCATCCTGTGTTCTTGTTATTGAACCAAGTATAACGATCCATTTGAAAAAATATCCAATTTACTAAAAAAGTTAATTCAGACAAAAATCCCATGAAAAAAATAATATTTAATCCAGCAAAAAGACTTCTAAACACCTTTGGCATCATATTAAATCGAAATCTACGTAAAAATTTATTTCACTAAAAATGACCAAAATTTTTCATCTCGAGGACGACGGTCAATCGCCTTTGGGCTCCGTCGTTCGAATTTTCAAAGGTACTCCAAAAATTGACAAACATTTTCAAGTTGTACGGAGCGGAAAACCACTCCGCGCGACGGACTTTTCGAAAGTACCACGAATTTGGTTTTTGGAACGTAAAACGAATAAAATCACGCGGGACGGAAAACTGCTCCGTCCAACAGATTTTTTTGAAAGTACAATGAATTTGACTTTTCTAAAGTATCACGAATTTGGTTTTTCGATAGTACAACGAATAAAATCGCATAAGACGGAAAACTGCTCCGCACAACAAATTTCTCGGAGGTACAACGAATTTAATTCTTTGAAAATCTCAAAAAATTATTTTTATAAAAATACAATAACAAGACGTAAATAAAGCAGAAAACCGCTCCTCGAGATGAATTTTTCGAAAGTACCACGAATTTGGTTTCTCGAAAGTACCACGAATTTGGTGGTTCACAAGTCGAAATCCTCAGTCAGGATATAGCGAGTAGCTATTTTAAACGTCAAATTTAGGAAAAAAATCGATGGGACGGTTTTTTCAATAAAAACCAAAATCCTCATTTAATATTCCTCAAAGGATTGGAGCATAATCCTCATACAAAACCCCAAAAACGTACAGAAAAATAGTCAAAGAATTCAAATTCGGGGGGTCGGTACCGACGAACCCAAAATACTGTTTATCCCGGCTCAGGCGGACAACGCCATAATAATCGCTCGAAGGCGAGTCGACGGAAAAAAAAGCATATCTGGGTTCGATGCCGTTAGTACGTTTATAAAGGCAGGAAAACCATCGAACTCACATAGATAGCTCCTTTAAGCATCGTGTTAATCATTTCGATAATTTTAGTGCAAAATTCAAAGTGATTAATTTTCAAAAAGTTTCGCATACATTTTACAAATATTACTAATTGGGAATCTGAATCTTTTTGTACAGTCGATTGTCATAGTTCTCTCGACGCTGGATGAGTTACACTCCTACGGGAGGTAACGGCATGCCGAGCGGTGGTGCTCTTTGATGTTTGCCTTATACACATTAGGTAAGTATTGAATATTTATATTTTTTTACATTTTATGAATTATTTCAATAAATGAGTATATATTTTGAATTCGATTTCTTATTGATCCACTAATTATAAGATTTGTGACCGACGTGCGATTCTGTGGCGTGAGTCGGACAATTACTTTCCGCGGGTCACATCTGATCCCGTCAAGTCTGTGTACTTGTTCGAATACTCAGAATCCATCGACGGTCTTAATTATTAAGAAGTGTTTCTGAGAAAGTGCTAATTATAAGATATATTCATTAAAAGTGCACTACCCGACAAAAGATTTCGACGCAGAGAGCAGACTGTAGCAATCACAGTAAGTATAATTTTGTTTGTTTTCGTCTTTGGGAGTCTGAAGGGTATCTTGAATCCCCCCCTTGTGAGTAGAGTTGATCAGTATCGTAGCGGCGACACGGCTCCGGCCTAAATTATATAAAATCCTTGTCGTATCCATCAGATTGAACGATACTAGGTACATCTACAGGATAAGCGTAAATATTTTTTAGGCTCACATTTCACTGTTTGGGAGGGGATCCAAAAATATTTTTTCAACGATCTCTTTATTTCTACTTCTGTGTGAGTTTATGGTTGCATATTAAATTTTATCTCAATAGGTATAGAAATGTCAGAATGGTAGAGCTGTGGCATACGGACGGACGGACGGACAGATGGATGTATAGACAGATGGTGAGATGGATGGACAGACCGACGAACGGACGGACGTTTACATAGATATAGTTAACCTTAATAACAATCACTAAAAATCATAAAGAGAAATTTCATCGTCGCTTGGTTTATTGAACCGTATTGTCTAATATATAATCAATTTTGAAGTCGGTTAAAAAGAAGTTCGATACGATACTAGGTTCATCTACATTCCCACCCCGTGCGTCATGTGGCTCTCGCTGCTGACAACAAGTATGTTCAATGTCCAACCCGGCGTATGCAGCCGGTCCAGCGGTATATGAGATATCCGAGATTTGGTTCTGCCACGCGGTTTGGCTGTCCGTTGGGCGTGTTCGACGGACAACCAAGCTGCGTGTTGGAACGAACCTCCATGGCAGCAATGCCCACCTTACGCTGGCATATCAATCAATCAATCAATCAATCAATCAATCAACAAGTATGATTGAAGATAAAATGGGATTAGTGAATAAAAAGGAGATGAAATACGGGTGATACTATGAGGGATATAGAGATGTATTGAAGGCTGGAGTGAAAAAAAAATACACAGATAGATTCCCGGTCCTTCTCAGAATCAAAGACACCAAAGTGCATCTTTTCGGCCCTAAAATTTTTCCGAACCCTTTTTGGGGGTTTGGGAGTAGTGCTCGCCCATTGAAGGATCCGGCCAAGGCAATTGAAGGAGATTGTCGTTAATGCACTGCGACCATTCTGCAGTAAAAACAAGAAACATTTGCTCTCCCAGATCTCCATCCATCCCTTTGTTCCTCATCCAGCAGGGGGTAGTTTATACTGTTCTGGAGGATTGGTTCCGGAGCGCCTTCTCCCTCTACCATGTTTCCTTAGCTAGATGCTTGTATGACGCAGTTATATGTCCAGAAGGGCACAGAAGTGGTGTAGAGGGTGCATCAACACCTTCGGGAGAATTGTTACCCCCTCGTTGAAGCCCTTTGCAATAAAAAAGGAGAGTACGAGAGATAAAGAGTCCTCATTCATTCCTTAATGATAGGTACTTACATTCATAAATTTATTTTATTGGAGGGATGTTTCTGCCCCTACAGACAAATTGATGGGTATAGAAATTCACGATTCAGCGTCGAAAAATACATACAGGAATATCATGGTCAGTCATCCAGATCAAAAACTTTTTTTTGTAGGGCTGTGTAATGTGTGTGTTTAACTGATGGATTTTTTATCGGCGTCAATTCCGGGGTATGGGGATGAGCTATAGAGAAGGGGTTTGTTTGTGGTGTGTTGCTTTTAAGTCCTTAACCCACTGAGCAACCGTTTCCTTAAAGTAATTAATTGTGAAATCTGACTAATAATTGTGAATTCGGAGATACAACTCTGAATTCTGAATTTAAAAAATACGAATAGTCTGGCCTGGCCTGTCTATACTTTCGTAATCAAATTTCCTTTTTTTAGACACTTTTTAAAACCTATACGACACTGGATATTTCCCTGAGAAGGCCCGGAAATTTGTCTTGTAATGATTTATATTAAAGAATACTTAAACTCTAGGAATGCTGCCGTTTTAAAATATTTCTGCGAAGTTACTAAAATTAGAAGTCAACCGAATTATGATAATACGTAATCAATTATTAATTTATTCTTCACTTTCGGGGTTTTTGGCGAAAATCGAATACTAATACCCATAGTTGAAATCAATTTTCAACGTAAGCAATATTTCAAATTCAATCTTTCAACACACCATCGCACCGAATTTATAATACCTGACAAATTTATGGAAAATGTTGCTGAACAAACGTTCGGTCGTCAGCAAACCCCTCCCCAGTTCGCGATTATATTTTTATCGCGCTCTCTGAAATTATTGCCACCACAAGACGAAATAGACAACGGAAATATAAAAATAGTAAAATAAAATTTAAATGCGATTTGTATCAGAAATTTATTAGGTTGAATGCTGCAGTAAGATAACTTTCTATTACTAAATACAGTCGTCAATATTTTAATGGGACCGTTTCGGATACTAGCGGTTGCCAAAAGTTTGAGTAAAATGTATGGTAATCACAAATCAAACAGTCTTGTCATTAAAACATCTGCCATCATACCTATTTGACTTAATTAAATAGATATACAATAACGGAGCAAATATGTTGTGAGTACAGCGTATTTCGAAATGAATAATTATACAACAAAAATTGTATAGATACTCGTTTCAAATATTGACTAAAATATGCTTGCTTGTCTGTGTATATAAATTGATTTCAATAAAAATGATGACATATTAGATTTAGAGCCGGTTTTACAATCGTCAGTTAACTTTCATGTTAGTTGACTGATTGCAGGTTAACTACAACTTTACCGACACTAGCGTTTTTCAATGATTTGTAAACGAGAGGTTGTGATTAAAATTTATAATGTTGGTACTAGAAAAATGGGTAATATACGTAAAATGTATGAATTTTTACCAAAGTCTCGCCACCTGCTGTCAAATATAAATGTCAAATGCGATTCATGAGTCAGTGGTTTATTATTAAGTATGTAGTGTTTAATTATTGCAATTTTTTATAAATAATATCTTCATATATATTTTTCTATAGTCTATTATAAAACGTTACTTTTAACACTAAAAATGTGTTTTATTTTAAGTATTATATCATGGATAATAAAAGGTGTGCAAATTTTGTTTACCTATTTGTATGGTGGACGATTAATTCCTTTATTTCCTCTAACACAGTTTCCACTGTTCCGGGCGACGGTCTGAAGGTATTTAAAAAATCTCTTCCATCGTATTCTTCAAAAAAGTCTGTACCGGATTATCTTGGGCCTTCTTAGCTCCGTAGCACTGCTATATGCATTTACTTCGAACATATTCATTTTTAAACGAAATATAAAAAAAATTATTTGTGACAGTTATTTTATAGATTCTAAATTGCTAGTAAACTACCAACTTCTAGTTTACTCACATCTCACTTGCTAATAAAGTTAACTGCTAGATAACTACGACCTTGAAAATGACCAGCTATTATAAAACTAAATTTCTATAATAACCTGAAAGTTAACTCTGACTGGTAGTTAACCAGCGATTGTAAAACCGGCTGCTATTTTCATATATATAAATTAATGATATTAAGGCGATTGACACAAAGCCAGACAGAACATTGTTAAAATTGTTACCTATGTTAATCTACCTAATTCTGGCCCATTCGATAAGATATACACCATTTCAAAATTCAAGATAAGAACAGGAACACACGGTACAAACATATGGATGACAGAACTAAACCTACTCTAGATGCTTACCTTTATAATAAGACATATTATTATAAAGGTAAGCCAGATTTTCTATTAAAAAAAATGTACAACCTTGGAATAAGAGGTATGATGTTAAATTGGATTAGTTCTTACTTGACTAATAGAAATCTGATTGTAAAAATTGGTCAGCAAACATCCAATCAAGCTGATGTTCTTTTAGGAGTTCCTCAGGGGTCAGTGTTGGGACCATTACTTTTTATGCTTTTTATTAATGATCTACCTGAGCATATCAGTATCGGAAAAGTTACAATGTTTGCAGATGATGTCTCAATCACTGTCTCAGCGGACACTCCAGAGGAACTCCAAACACTAGCTGAACAGGTATGTGATGAATATAGTATATATTGTCAAAGAAATAAGGTTATATTAAATGAATGCAAAACAGTGTGTCTAAACTTCCATTTAAGAAAAGTACTGCCTGTAAATTTTAATATACTTGCCCTTCCGCTTTCTGTAAATACTAAACTTCTTGGAACATTAATTGACTCTGATCTATCATTCCAGTCGCATATAAACCATGTTTGCAATCAGTTAAGCAAAGCTTACTTTGCTTTATATCAGATTAAACCATATTTAAATTTGCAAGGCATTCTAAATGTCTACTATGCACTAGCTTATAGCCACATATCGTATAACATTGCCACATGGGGTTCTGCAACGGAAAGTGAAAGGGTTTTTAGATTGGCTAGAAACTTGTAAATACACTTTTAAAAATAATAAAATTCTAACAGTACCCTGTATATTTATTTTAAAATGTATCACCTTCACGAAAAGAAATATTGACACTTTCATTACAGTTAATGAGGAACATGAGCATCACACTAGATATGGTCACTACCTACAACTACCTAAGCACAGAACTTCCGCATATGAGAAATCCCCACACTATAAGTTTGTTTCTTTATATAATGCTCTACCGCCAGAGTATAAAAATATAGAAAATTACAACCACTTCAAAAAAGCAGTTAAAAACTTTCTCCTTGACGGAGTGTGCTATTCTATAAATGAGTTTGTGAATAGGCAGTAAATGACAACGGACTTTTGTAACTCTAAGCAAGTTTTTATACTAATTTTATTATTGTATTATAAGCTAAAAATCGTATATAATTATATTATGTTTGTCTATCGTTCTTTCTTTTTATTATTGTATGTTGTTTTTAATCCAACAGAATTATGTATATATTAAACTTCACACCTTAAAACTAAAACTGTACCTGATAAGCTTCTATTAAATAAACTTATTGTTTGTAATCTGTGACGTGCCATATGTACTTTGTATTCTATTTGGCCAATAAATTTAAATAAATAAAAAAATAAATTCATAATAGGATTTGGCAAACTGTAGAAAAAGTAATCTATGAGATATAAAGAGAAAAACTATGTATAAAAATATTTGTTTCCAATTTTTGAATTCTTTTGATAACCTGCATTTTGGTTTTGCTAGCAACTAAAATATTCTAAAACGAATTTATCTATTTGTTATTTGACAATTCTCATTGTAACACTAGTTTCCCCAGGGCCCCTTACGACCATCAAAAGTAAATTAAAAACAAGCTAACCATTATACTCTTCGCCGATTTACTACACTTTTTATATAATTGTTGCACATTCTATAGGATGCTCTTTGCAGTTTTTTGTAAATGATATTAGCTTCAAACGTTTTTTGTTTAATTACAAAACAATTTTTATTTTTCATTTAAAAAATTAATATCTTTTTTATTTGTCGATCGATTTTGTTAAAAAACAATAGGGTTCTTCCTCTAGCTAACAATAACTTACTGTCCAAATTCAATCGAACATTTCGATCTTGAGTAATCGTACTTACAAGAAACGTGACGGACGGACAGACAGACAGGCGGACACACAGATGGACGAATATTTGTTGTTCAGAATTCGATCACCTACACAGTGATATGAATTTTTTTCTCTAGGAGCAATATTACCGGTTTTAGAAATGTGCCAATCGAATGCAATATACTCTTCGTTTTGTATTTGCGAAGAGTATAATGAGAACAAAAAGCCTATCTGTTCAATAATAAATTACAATCTATTGAAAATCAAGCCTTCTATTTCTCTGGCAAAATACATCTGGTTGTGCTAGAGCAAAAATACAAAGCTTCATTTTCAGTACATTTTAATTTATTATCGAATAAATTTCTTTCTGTTCTCATTCTTAACTTACTCTAACTAGAATACCAATGAGCTATACCTTCCTGGAATCAGCATGAATTGCAGAAGTTTTTAGTGGTATTTTCTTTTCAGTAAACTTAAGTAAATCTTTGTTTTATATTTGAAGAAATTAAATTACAAAAAACTTATTTTATTCTTGTGATATGAAAGGAAAGTTCATGAAAACACTTTCACTATAAGGACACATTAGTAGTAAGTACAACAACAAAAGAAACCTAAACAACTTATCATTTTTTAATAAATATTTTCGAAGTGGAAAAAGTGTTGAAATAATTGGATAATATATATGGGTTATTTATTTTTAATTGACCTCGCCTATAGCCCAGTTACTTTTGGACTACGACTTCTTGGGGGTATTATGTCTCATAAAACTGACTTATTTTAATTTCAAGCTTGTTGCATGTGGAAATATGGTAAAATATTCACCAAAGAAATAGGGTTTTATGAAATAGGGTTACTTGTAAACTGTCATGTTTTGTATAAACTATGATTCCTACAGTAAATTGTTATTAAGGTCTCCGGTTAAGCACACAGAAATGAGTAGAAATTACAGTTGGCTGTAAACGATGACAAAATATATAATATATACATGTATATTTAATCTCAGAAGCACCCAGTAAAAGATCATTGTGAGTATTCGAGCATATAATTAGTCAAATAGGTATCTATTGTTAGTAGGTAGCATCGACTGCAATTTTTTACTTATAAATCAATTTATAATAGAAATTTGTAAGTTTTTATATATTTGGGTAGAGAAAAGTTTGTAACATTATATTCTGTCACTTATGAGTCATATTTGTTTATACCCTGTCATGGAAAATTAAATTTATTTCACTAAGAATTATGTATTTTGTAATATATTTAGAGGCTGCATACAAATTTAAGACACACACTATTATCATTATGCTAAACTTTCATAATCATAACTCCAGATTAATTAGATATATTTTTCCAATGTTGAGGACCGCTGTCTTAATTGATAGTTATCACTGAAAAACATTACAACCGCGACTTTATTCGGCTGTGACAAATCAATTTGAAGATATACATATGTATGCAAGCTGTAATGTATGCACCCCATCCTTGCTCCAAAACATCCCTTAATACGAGAAGTGCGCCGCCACAGAAACACAGGGGATGTTTAGCAATACTAACTATACTTATTCTTTGCACTTCCACCTAATTCTAGTCTAAAGTATTATTGATAAATTACATTCAGAAGATAAACATGTGGGTAGGGTTTCTGTATCTTTCTTCTGCAGATGTATGGAGTAGGAGTCGTGGGATCATGTACATTGAAAGAATAAGATTATTCAACCGTACAGAGGTATGTATATCATTTATATGAATATATACAATAATAATAACAATATATAGAATAATAACAAATACAAGTATTAAAAATATGTGAAAAATATATTGTTAAATTGTATTGTCTATATGTATACTTAAATAAAATTGTAAGAGAACACCAAGTTACCAAATTTTTTTAACAATGGGCTTGTTCAGCATTTTTTTTTTATTTCATAAATCGAAAGTGCAAGTATAAATTAATGGATCTGCAAAAAATTAGAATCTTATTCGCACGTTTAGTATCTTAGAAACTATTACAAATCTCCATCTCACGAAAATGGGGCGTGGCCAGGCGCTACGTCACTATACCCATAGACTCAGCGATCTCAGTAGACTTGATGCTCCTTACTTGTTATAATTATAAGTGTTTTCAAAGTATTGTTTGTTTTGTTTACTACTTGACAGTAGGGGAATACAATTTGGTGAAATGTCAAATAATTACAATTTTCTATCGCTCCTGCCGGGACGAATTTTCGATTTTGACCATGCAATTTACGATTAGAATTGATTGCCGACCTTCTCCTTTCCGTAGACACATAGAACGAACTTTCACTCGACGTAGTTATTTAGTTACCAGCGTTTAAAGACAGGAGACAGGAGAAGTAGAGAAATTACAAGACATAAATCCAAAAGTAAAAGAAATCATCGAAAAAATGAAATTATCACACTAACTTTTGAATTAAAGAATGAAAACAAAAGCAGCAAATTAATATGGACCAAGGCATATTGCTATATAACAAATAATGAAGAAGTTGACAAATTCTCAAAAGAAACATCAGAAAGTGAATAGTTATTACATTATTATTGCTCTCATACAAATATAATTCCGGAAATTAAACATAAAATTACTAGTAATTTGAAAAATCAGTATATTCAACAACAGAAAGGTCAATGTTATAATAACTTTCAACCGAACCCACCACATAAGCCATGGTTCCACCAACAAAAATTAAATGAGAATACAATAAAGAATATTTTCAGACTTATATTTAGTCACACATTGCTTAGCTCCTAGCCATTAACGTAAAATCAATATTAGGGACAATTCTAATTGTGATTGTGGTCAATTTTGAGACAACGAACATATACTATTAAATTTCCCGTTAAAATGAGAAAAAATAAATCATTTCCTAATTTTTTTTTATCACATGATTATATTAAGACCATTAAGTTTACCACAACTTTTACAATCAGACAATGTTAATTTGTTAAGACAGTGACAAGAAAATTCAATATAAAAATGAAACTGATAATAATATATAAGAATGAATAATTATGTTACCAGTTTTTAAGTTTTCCCAGTGTATTTAACCATTCGTTCCGAGGTTCAGTCAGTATGTGTGAGATCAAAAGAACCCCGAAACGTTTAATAATCCCAGTCATTCCTACTTCTTAGTCTGAAAAAAACAATATAAAATAAACAATATTAAGGTGGCTATTCCCTAGAAAGAGACATCCGATAGGGAAATATTTATTATTTTTGTCCACAACTTTTTTTTCTTAATAAGTATATACAAAAAAACTATAAGAGTGCCTAAGTAGAACCATAATAAGATTATTACTATGAATTTTCACTGAATAATTTGAGTGGTTTGCAAAATAGCTAAATTTAATATTACGAAATAACATTAACATAATTTTTAAATTTGTGTCTACCTATTTTGCAAACCACTCAAATTATTGAGTGAAAATTCATAGTAATAGTCTTGCTATGGTTCTACTTAGGTACTTTTATAGTGTTTTTAAATATACGTACTGAGAAAAAAAGTTATGGGCATAAATAATAAATATTTCCCTATTGGATGTCTCTTTCTAGGGAATGGCCACCTTAAGAAATAAAAATAGAGTAAATAAATAGAAATACAAAAAGCTTAAAAAAACCTGAAAAAATAAACTAGAGTAAACATTATACTCTTCACCAACTTACTTCAGTTTTTATATAACTGTTGCACATTGTACTCATCGCAGTTTTTTTAATTACAAAATATAAAAAAGTGTTTTTCAAATTTAAAAAATTAATAATTTTTTGATTTATTGATAGATTTTGTTCAAAAACAATAGGGTTCCTCCTCTAGCTAATACTACAATCGGACTTTTCGTTCTTAAGTTATCATGCTTACAGGAAACGTGACGTACGGACAGACGCACAGACAGACAGACGGACGGACATATTGAAAGTTGTTCAGAATTCGATCACCAACATAGTTTTTTTTGTTTGTTTTTTTTTTAACCGCTTCTCAAGTTATCGAGGTAACTCCTTGAAAATCCAGAACGATTTTGTGTAAGGTAAAGAGAAACGAGGCCCTACAGCTTATAGTGGAGTCCGAACCACATCTTGGGGATAATTTACAATTAAAATTATTTCGCGGTGAGCAGGGATTGAACCTGCTTCGCTAGGTATGCCAGTATGCCAGCTAGACGCGCTAAACCACTGAGCTACCGTGATATGAAAATTCTTTCTCTACGAGCAATATTACCGGTTTTAGAAATATGCCGATCGAATGCGATATACTCTTCGTTTCGTATTTGAGAATAGTGTAAGTAAAGTAAATATGTGGAAAAAAATTTAAAGAAGGAACAATAATTTGAAAAAACAAAAAAAAATTCTTAACAGTTGCAGTTAAACAATTAGTTGAAAAAAAAATCTAATAGTTACAAAGTTTTAGATATAAACATTATTTTTGTAATCTCGTACCACCCGCGCCCATCCAAGTATAAAACTCGGTATTCACTGTGTTTATATCACTAATCGCTCTAGCCATTCATTCAATGGAAGAATAACTAGATGTAAATACTATACTCTTCGGCTTATTGAAGTTTACATATAAATGATTAGCATTCGCAGGTTTTGAAAAACAATAAAATTCTGTAGTTGTAATAGTTATGTATTTTATATTAATTTCGTCGTCTCCTGGTGATATCAGTTTGGTTGACAAAAGACGTGTAAGTATGATATGCAGTACTCTTGTTTTTATAGAATGTTTCTCTCCACAGGTTCATTATAAGAAAAATTGTATATTAATTGATCGATTTAAAAAAGTAGAGCTCTTCCGACTGCTAACATTAACTTACCATTCCAATTCCAACTGGGTAGAATTTTTTGCTTGTAATTTATCATGCTCATGAAAAAAATCTGAAGGACGCACAGACGTACAGGCGGACCAAGGAACAAACAGACGGAGGGACAGAGGGATAGGCGAACAGACGGCCAAACAGACCGGAGTTATTCAGAATTCTATAAAAAATAAAATAATATGAATCTTTATTATCTTCGAACGATATATACAATTTTAGAAATATGCCTATTAAATGCAATATATTCTTCGTTTTTGTATTTACGAGAACTATAATAATATTTAAAAAACTTAGTGGCAATGCACTTACACTCTTGTGTATTTTTTAAATTAAAATAATTTAAATGAACTCAGATATCCAATTTATATGTTGCTATCTTCTCGTCGCGGTGGTAAAACCAAAACGCAGAGCCTACAGCTTACATAGATATTAAACAATTTAGTCTGAAAAATTTGTAGTCTGAGATTAATATCACTTAGGATAATATACTTCACATGACCGATATAAAGAAGGTATCATATCTAACACAACATTTTATTTCTATTTAATAAACCCTGTGACTTCACGTCGAGACGCACCAAACCTCATGGTCCATTGCTAAGTGATAATATTAGGTTACTAAACAATCCGAAAAAAGTATATCAAAATACAAAAAAAAAATCGAATCAAACTATACTGAGACTACCATTGTCAAATACATAATTTTACACTATGTACAATAAATAATACCGCTGCCTAAGGAATCACTGCTTCTTACATCCTTTATCATCCAAGTCTGTTTAAAAGAAAATATCTTGATACTGTATACTTGATACTATATTTAATTTAATAGATCAAGTATCATTATTGAGAATAATTAATTCCATCAAAACTAATGCCAGTGGGGTGGATGGTCTGTCAATAGTTGTTACCTATAAAATTGTGCATGCCTTACTGTATTCCACATAATATGTTATATTATATTATAATATATTATATTGCATATAACAAACCAAGCAATAATTAAAAAAAAATCCTGCCTTATGGAAACACACATTAGTTAAATCTGTTGCAAAAACAATAATCTCACTGATTTTCTTATTTTAGACCAATTAGCTTGCTGTCTGTTTTATCCAAAATATTAGAGAGCTGAATTCTTAAACAAAAATAGATTCATTTCAAATTTACAATCAGGATTGAGAAAAAATCATTCGACATCAACAGCATTAACACATTTAGTAGATAATTTTATAAGAAACAGTGATGGTGGGAAATGCACATGTTTGGTACTATTAGATTTTGATATTTTTGGTACCTTAGACCATTCTATGCTACTAGCAAAACTCCATTATCTTGCTTTCTCGAAATTTGCGACAGATCTCATGGGTGATTATTTAAGTGTAAGAAAGCAAGCCGTGGTCATAGATAATGATGGCACTAGAATTACATCGCACATCACACTTACGAAAATTTAAATACAGGTGTGCGCCAAGGTTCCATCTTGGGGCCACTGTTTACCTTGTGCGTTTCAAATATTTCAGATGTAGTCACTAGCTGCTAACTACATCAATTAGCAGATGACTCCCAGATATACTAATCATTTAATTTCCCTCCCAGAGTGGCAGGATGCTTTAACTTCAATAAACCAGGACTTAAAAAACATTTTGTGGTATTCATCTAACTATAATTTAATGAAAAGTCCCAAGTAATGCTGATGGGTACGTCTGTTATATAGAAACAGTTATCGGAAGTTTCTTTAATGTTACCATAAATAATAACATCCTTCTATTGTTAATGAGGCAAGAAAGAAGCTTTGGCTAGATTCAACATTAAATTTTGAAAAACATATTCTGTCCAAACTGGAATTAGCATACAGTCGACTAAAAAAATTATACGGGTTTGCATAGTCTTTAATTGACTATGGTGATGTTGTATATGGAAAATTATTGCCAGCGGCAGCGAAAGGGAAAATTACAAAACTTGAAAATCCATGTATGTGTTATATTTGCTGCATTCCGCATAGACAACATATATCGCCATATCTAAACGAACATGGTATATTAATTATGGAAAATCGTACACGTTTGCACATGCTTACACTTATATGGCGAATAATTTATAATGATGAACCTCAATACTGAAGGCACTAAATTAATTTCACGAGATCACTTAACACAATACAAGGTACATACAAAATTTCTTGGTATCTCAGCATAAAGCTGCGATTTTTCAAAGATCATTTACCTATTTCGAGTCTCATCTTTGGAATGAACTTCTAAATGAACCTAAACATTATAAATATAAAAAAAAATACATCGAGGTAGTCAAAAGCTACAACCTAACCGGTCAGATATTGGCAACTTGATATCGTGTTGTGGTTGTACATATATATTTTTTTAGCTATTAATCGTACTCATTCTTGGCATTTTTGTTTTTATTTCGTGAGCTCAGTCTGTTCCCTGTGTCTGTTCGTATTGTTGTGTAGTGCTATTGTTGTCATAATTATTATAAAATGTATCATTTTAACCTCCCCCAAGAAAAATAAAAAATGTGGAGGTTGTTAAAATTGGTCCGAAATTGAAAATTGAGATAACATAAAATCTTGACGTTTTGAGGTCCCAGGAACCCAAAAAAGTGGTTTTAAAAGAATATCTGTGTGTATGTGTGTATGTGTGCATATGTGTTAGCACGATAGCGGCGAAACTACTGAGCAGATTTGGATGAAATTTTGCACGGGAGTTTCTTAGTGCTCCAGAATATCTGAAAAGGTTTTGGTTGAGATCAGATTACGTTTTGTGCCGTTTTGGCACAACAAGTAGTTAAAATTCCGATTTCAACGATATATCGCAAGGCACCCCGTCGATTTGGTTTCCGCGAAAAAAACTAAAAACAAAGCAAATGAGAAGCACAAGGTCGCTTTTCGTCACGTCATGTGATTTTCTATTCCACAACTATTGAGTTCAGAATTTACCACCGCAGCGCTGGTATATTAAAAACAGGCCGCTAATTATAGGTTTGATTTCCAACCTGTGGATTTCAGTATATTTAAAAAAACCAATGATTTAAAAAAATATATATGCGTCCTATCCGAGAGAATTCATTAATGTTACACAGGTACCAATCTAAAAATGTTAATAAAAACATTAAAAATAAGTATAAACTTACAAAAATGTAATTTGAGGTTATATTAGTCATACAATGCTCGCGCTCTGTTTACAGAACACAGTGTTATCGAGTTAGTCAAAGCATAATCTTGTTATTGATTTGATACATCAACATTTGTGCGATATAAACCTCAATTATATGCAATAATTTTACATATTATTCAAAGTAATATAATTAAACAAATGGATCGTGACAGTAAAAACGAGATTTCTTTCACGCCGCTAGTGGTAAGGGAAGCTACAGAAATCGCCTCATTAAAATTGTTGCTCGATAAATCGAGAAAATTATGTATGATGGCGTATGAATGAATCTTTCTTAAATTGGAGAAATCAAATGAAAATTAATTAAATAGATATTAAATATTTAACAGTCGTGGACAAAGTATAGTATTCTACTCGTATCATTATACGTGCAGTGCAATGCTATGTCCTGAAACATAAGAAAAGAACAGCAAATAATAAATTTCAATATGTTGATACTATGTGGTGCAAGTGAGGGTTTCTTTAGTGCTCCAAAAGATCTGAAAAGGTTATGATTGAGATCAGATTACGGTTAGTGCCGTTATGGCACCAAATTTAGTGTTTTTTCCGGCTTGAAGCCTCCACCGCGGGGAGGTTCCAGCCGCTTCCACTAGCTGCCGATTTTTTTAGTATAAAATTCATAAATAAAAAACACATCTTAGTATATTTTTTTGTAGTATTAGATATATATTTTTTCTTTTTATTCTCGAATTAAGTTCTTTGTATTTTGGAAGTGGAAGAAGAGCTCTCCAGTTCAATTTGTAGCATTTTTACTTCCGAGTAAAATAAATGTATTATTATTATTATTATATTTGCACTCCTGTATGTGGAAATAATTGTTCATCCATTTTAATTATATAATTTTTGAAATCATCTGCCCCAAGATGATTGATGCCAAACAATATTCTTGTATGTTCACACTAAACCACAATTTTGTTTTGTTAACTCCTTTAATACCTCTATCTACGTGTACTTTTGAAGTCAATATCTTAAACCGTTTCAGAATAATCGTGCTAACAAGAAAATTTCATACAGACCGACAGACAGAGTTTTCCTCGCTCTAAATTTCAGATTGAAGAATGTATTATCAGTTCTGTAGTATCATGCAGCCATGTTGCGGCGCTCTTTTCCTGTGTCAATCTAAACTAACATAAACGCCGAATTGAAATTTTTTCTTGTAAATACTTTTCTTAAGAAGATTAAAGTTTACTTGTTACAGCCAATTATAATTTAGAGGTGTACTACACTTAATTTTCTCTCTGGTTTTGTCTATATTTATGGTAACATAGTCAATAATTTTCATTTTAAAATTGTACAAGCACAAGGACATTAAAGCTCTCATTTTTCAAATCCCGTGCATGTAATGTCATTTAAGAATATATTATGTCTAAAATTATCTGTGTAAATAATCTTCGTATTTTGTACAGGTTTTTTAACGGGTTGAGTTGAGTGCCTGAGGCTAGAATTCGCATGAAATAAAGTCATTTTATTAGCATGAATACTACTATTATTAATTAAAAACGGAAACAACGGGATATAAATTATTAAAAAACCACAGTAAATCATGTGAAATAATGTTAATTACTGAACAGCATATTCAATGCTTTTCCATACATTACGAGTATTGTGAATGGTAAAATATTAAATTTGTTCCATATCGCAAAATTTACTGTTATTATGGTCCCTTCGGACGAAATCAATCGAATTATAAAAACTACAAATAGCCATAACTATCTTTTAACAATGATTACCTCGCATAACCAGATTCAGCTCAGAAAGATGATTTAATAAATCTACTAAATGACGTTTTATGATAATATATGACTCGGCCATATTTCCCGAAATATTATCCAGCATTCTAACCCTTAAATATAGCTTATATTGGGGTGGATTTACTGTTAAGCAGAGTGTTGAGTTATTGGCATCGTTTAGAACGGTCTATTAGATTGATTAAACCAAAGTTGCAGTTCTTCATACAATACATGGGTATGAATGTGAAGCGAGATTTTAGTGTGAGGACTACTGCAAGGGGTTTGGGAGTTGCGCTAAGCCCCAACTTTAAGTGTCAATTGCTATTTTATAAATTTATTAACTAATGGAATATATTTCATATTCGCTGCTTGGAAAGATAAGAAGGATTTGGATAATTTAATTGTCTTATACAGAACATACAGACGGTTCTCTTATTTCACGTAACTGTAAACAGCGAGATGAACCATATTTGATTGGTCATTATGTTAGTGGAAATATGTAAATATTTCCACAAAATCTACCAAATTAAATCTACCATTGCAGTTTTTCTTGTCTCGGTTCTCTATTTACTTTTTAACAGCATGTTAATGAAACATATGCTTTATAGGATTTTGCAAGCAGCCGAAAGAAAAACTATCTATGAGAACTAAAAGAAGAACTATATGTAAAAATATTAATGAAATCTTTGCATTCTTTCGATAACCTGACTTCTGGTTATGCTAACAAGTAAAAATTCTTATTTGCCATTCTCATTATAACACTAGCATACAACATAGTCCCCTACGGCTAGGCAGGTTAAACTAATATCTACATGATCCCCTACGATATGTAGATTCAGTTAAAAATGAGAACAAAGGACTGAAATTAATTTATTTACCTACCTTGTCTTTAAAAACTTTTTCATTCTAATGAATTACATTTTCATAAAATCTCATTCAGTTTCTTAATTTCAGGCCTTTGTTCTCATTTTTAACTGAATTTACATATCGTAGGGGATCATGTAGATACTAGTTTAACCTGCCTAACCGTAGGGGACCATGTTGGATGCTAGTGTTATAAATTCACTTAAATTATAATTAGGAATTTTTATGAAAAATCACGAAATAATAATAATAAGGCAGTTTCTTACAGAAATTAGTACTTCATTATACTGTTTAAATCCATTGTGGAATAGGTCAACCTGGCTATATCTCATATGTACTGTTGTAATATACAGATTTTCTCTTAATCTTGTGTCGTGTTCATGAATGTTCCTCACGAAGGTACATATTCTGATAAATGTTTTGGCACTAATTCATGAAATATTTTGTGTAACATTTTATGTAAAGTTATAATTTGCTTCACTCCCGGTAACTTCGTAGCATGAAGCATTAATTTTGTATTATTTGGATATTTCTTATAGTGTAGAATAATTCGTAATGCTTAGTTTTGTTTTGCTGTAACATATTCATTTCAGCATTATTAAGTAGAAAAACTACTGTCGAGCAGAAGTGGAAATGTGGTCAAATAATTGTTTTATATATGGTTATTTTCGTTCATGTACTAAAATATTGTCCTATAGGTCCTACAAAATTAGTAATTTTTTTGGTAATATAAATAGCATGTCCGGAGAATGTCAAATAATCATCAATAATTACACCTAAATACTGGAATTCATTAAGTTGTTCAATTTTTATTCCATTAAGGGTTACGGCTTGGTAATTTACTGTGTCTTCTCGGCTGTATTTACTTTTAATTTCCGTAAACTTACTTTTATCTGTATTTCTGCTAAGGCTATTCATATTCAAGCATTTTTTTATTTCTTTAAGCTCACTGTTTAGTATGTTTATAGTCGAGTCTACATTATCACCAAGTATATCAATATGTCTGTCTGTCTGTAAATTGTTTGTGCGCACGATATCTCTAGAAGGGTTTAAGACATTGACTTGAAATTTTATGCACGTACGTACTGACGAGATCTGGAACTGGATTGTTTTTTGAATTTATCCGGTGAAGGGTTGGGGGTAAATAGGAGAAAATAAGTAAAGCAAGCTGGTAAGAGTACAAAAATTTGTTAATTTATTTAGGAATATAGGTGGAGCAAGAGTCCAGAAACTTCAATTTTGGCGCATATGTTAGAAACCAACATTTCAATTTTTTTATGACATCTGCCTTAAATATTATTAAAATTCTATGACCAATTATTTCCACATACTAGAGTGCAAATATAGTAAAAATATTTTCCTTTATAGAGAGATGGATGGAAAATCTGGATGTGGAAGTAGTGATTCCTTAGGCAGCGGTTTTTCATTTAAAAGTAGTCTTAGTGTCTTCCACATTTCATTTGAGTTTCCTTAACTCCATAAATTTTTCTCTGATAATATATTGGCTCTTGTTGTCTAATAAGAGTCACTACCATGTTTCTTTTTACTTTAAATCCATTCCATTGTTGCTCGTTACCTGTTCTTATAGCTGTTTTATATAAATGATTTCTTTTTTTAGTTTTTGGCCTATCTCATTCGCCCACCACTTTTCATTTCCCCGTTTATTTGGAATACTTATCTCTTTTACTGGCGCATGCTTGCTTAATGCTTGGGTAGATTGTTTACTAATTTATCGGCTAATATACATTAGTACAATATGGTATCCATTGTGTGTCCAAAATCGAATTGAACATCTGGGTCATTAAAATCATCGTAGTCTCTGACTATTTTCTTCTGTGGTTCTGGCATGGTATTATTATTTAATTGTACAGATATAGATCCAATTTTAATGTAAAATTGCTATTTCTTACCACGAACATAGTACTTTCAGCGCTTACCTTCTCTGAATTATGACTACACCCCCGAACATTTTAAATTAACATGGTGGTCGTGCAATGTCTCGTTAGAAAAGAATTTTGATTCTATATTCACCAATGCACAGTTTTTTAAAAATTTGGTCCATTCATTACTGAGAAAATGCATTTCGAAAATGTAAATTTTGTTACCCTCTTGTCAAGTCGAGTATTTTTTTGGCAAATTATTGGTTTTGAAGAAAAGTTGAAACTCTGTTGTTATTTTAAAATATGTTTTATACAAAATTGTACCCACCAGAGAGTTTTTTAAAATAGGCGCTAAAAAACTAGTAATAAACACCTAAAGAAACAACACCATTTACTGTGCTTTCAAAAACTATCAAGATTCAATAGGAAATGAAGGTCTTCAGTTCGACCCGCATGCATGTTGTTTTTGTTCTATCATTTCTCTCTAAAAACTATAGAGTGTGGCTCGGCGGTGACACTCCATTATTTCATCAAACTATGTCTAATAAAAAGTGAGCAAAAATTGGAAAGAAGTTTTTGCTATTCGAGAATATGCGAAAATATAGTGAATGCGCCGGGTATAAAATTGTGCTGGTAGTTAGATATTTTCTGAGTAGCTGATACTGATTCTGTCGCTTAAAGCTCAAAACTCAAAATGTCATATCCAATAGGGCTGCCTCAACTGTATAACTTTGCTTGGCTACTGAAATGGGTGAAAAAATGTTTTAAAAACCATTTTTTTTAACCACCTTTTTAAAAAATGGTCATCAACGGTCGTTTGGTTAACTCAACTTTGTTACCGAATATCAAAATTAAGATCGGTGTAAGAAATGATTAGCAAAACCGAACGTTTCAATAAGGTTTCAATTTTGTTTCAACTTTTTTTTTAATCAGTAAAACCCTTGCTCCTGCCTTTGGCTGAAACTGCGGTAATTTCAAAATATCTGAAAAGCAAATGGTATCACCTTGAAAATTGCGTCTGAGTTCACGCCTGGTCTCACGATCCGCAAGTTAACGGAATTTACGGATTATAAAGAAAAACTATCACAATATTTTCGAATTTTGCATATCGAGAGAATGCAAGAAATAACATTTCATTGAGAATTACATTTCCATCACTGTATATATTTCATTGCCTCATACGCATTTATAAAAATAGACATTGATATAAGAAACATGAGGATGTTCACATGTGCAACACGAGGACTCATAAACATAATTTAGTAACAGAATTTAATAGACTTAAGTCAAGTGTTTGTGACTATAACTGTAATTGATTTATATTTTTTAGCAAAATTCCAAATTGATGTGTAAAACGTTAAAGTTAATGCAACAATAAAATTGATTTCATTTGTTTTGTATATATAAGCTTTTTTAATCTAAATGTTTTTAGTATTTAACGATGCCAGTTTCGACAGAGTATTTCCAGAATAATTCTTGGTCTTTTATATCCTTAATTTTTCTCAATTATGTTTTATTCTGTAAGATATCCTTATTTTGTATAGCCGTCAATAATGGCATATTCAGGTATACCTACTGTTACCTGTTATTATTCTCTCCTTTTACCATCTGCATGTTTCTTCTTGTTCTCTACAGACTTGGTTATTTTCCTAAAAAACTTTTTGAAGAATTTGAAATAAGTGATATCAAATCATCACCTAATCGCTAACGGAATAAGAAAATATAAATATGCTCCTCCACTATAGACTTTCTTCTCTGATCGATGCAATTACGTGTTGATTAAAATTATTCCAAACTGTAAGGGTCCTTATCTAATACAATTACATATAAGTTATTCTATAATCTTAACTCCTGTTATAATATTTAACATTTATTTTTCGGCATGTTGCAATGTACACTTAGTAATAAACACAGATTGTAGAGACCTGTCGTAAAGTTGCAAAGTAACAGTTTTTGTGGGGGTCGTCCTAGATTGTTGGTGTTAGTTTTGGTTTTGTCGCGCCGTACGTAAATCAAGGCAGCAGAGAATGGCGTGGCGCTTTTTGCTTTAAAATATTTTCTACATAACGTAACTATCCACTTAGCCAGGGACCGAGCCGACATATGTGACAACTCTCCATTCCGCTACAATGAATCACAAATTTAATCTCACAAATGGATTCAGACCGCATTTCTCTGTAACCACCACCGTACGTACACAGGGCCAGCCATATTGCTCCACGCATACGTCATCATATTCATAACCTCAATCCTACATCAGACAAAACATTAACATATTGAATTGATGCGAGCCAATTTAGAGGGTTTCTGAAAACTTATGCTGAGCTATTCCTGTTTTATTGTAACATCGGTTTCAAATGATATTTTGGTTGGAAATAAGCTAAATAATTTACTGAACTTCCTGCATTGTAAAATGCAAACTTAATTCAAAATTTAGTATCACTTACTGCTTTACCTTTTATCAATGAAATAGCAACTGACATTGCATAATGCGTTAGCAACAAAATTGCAGTGCAGTTTAACAGTATTGAATTAATTGCAATGAAATCTTAAAACTGTTTGATGTCTGCAATGTATTTTTATACAGCGTTAGTCAAAAGTTTGGACATAAGGAATTATTACTTTCGTTAATAGAGTTCTAAATAAAGAAGGTTCTCTGTTTTATCTCTAAAAAGATTATCTCTGTGCGAGAATAAGTCTAAAATGACCTTACTTGCCTCTAGTTTAGGCGGGATGGCATTGTCGCCGTTGTTTAATTGCTGGAAGCAGTTATTCCTGTCCCACCAACCAAAATTTGTCTGTACTACAATTTATTTATTAGCGTTTAAGTTTTATCCTTCCTTTTGGAACATTTTAAAGAACCGATCTGTTTAATTCACGTAGTGTGATTTTATTTATACATGCTAGGTTAAGTTTTCCCAATCTTGCTCGTCCAGCCTTTCAGTGCCACCGTGCTACGGCACCGTGGATATCTCATGGAGATCAGAGACCTTGGTGTATATACTAGAAGCCAGAGTTCATTTTTTTTTTAATAACATTGGTCATCGCCACAACAACTCCCATTCCATTATTAAAGGGGCTAACAAAATAAAATTAAGATACTGATTAGAAATTTTGTACACATATTGCTTTGAAGAGTTGGGAGTAATAGGAATAAATGAGTAAGGAAAACTAGCAAGAGTCCAAGAAATTTGGCATTTGATGTATATGCTTGAAACCAATATCTTAAAAGGATTAGCAAAATAAAATTGTAACTTAGTGAGTGTACGACAACTAAAGTTCAAAAAATTTGTTGTCATCAGTAACTATTACCTTGGAGAAGATAATTGCAAATATTGTATTGTATTGAAATTCTATGAGCAATTATTTCCACGTACTGAACTGTAAATATGGTATCAAGGTGTTTCCTTTAAAGAGATTTGAATAGGAAATTTGGATGTGGAACTAGTGATTCCTTAGGAAGTGCTTTTATAACACGCTTCTATTAGCTTGACCTGTAATATTATGTTATGAAATATTGCAACTCACTGTTCACCCACTTCAAGTGAGGATAATTTTCTTGATTTCACCAAGTACGAAATGGAAAAATCGGTTAGTTCAATAATAGGGTTTGAAATACAAATCTCATGTCTATTCCCTTCTGAGCCAAGCGGCAAGTCTTGATTCGCCATTGGTATGGGAGTATCTGTGACCTTTTCCAAGGCCACGGGATGACCTTCCAGCAAAACTCTTTACATGCAATTCACGATGCTTATGCACATCATCCATTATTCAGTTGACTTTGTGGTCACGACGGATTGACATGACATGTGGCACGTGTATATGCTTCATATGACAATACAATTCATTTTTTATAGAAAAATCCAAGATGGTGTTTCAAAGATGACGGACAGTCTATTGTCATTTAACATCCAATTCTATCAAAAACTGGGATCTGGGGATTCTTGAGGATGCAGATTACAAATATTTGATCAAAATTCAAAATGGCGGAGTAAATATGATGGAAAAGTTTTATCTAAAGGTTATCGAGGTTGCAGGTTATATACATTTCTTCGAAATTTACAATTCCAAGCGGCGCGGCGGCTCCAATAGGGCTGATAGATTTTGTAACTTGATTCGGCTGAAAATCGGTATCTAGGGATTTTCGAGGTCACCGATTAAGTTATTTAGTCAAAATTAAATAATTCAAAATGGCGGCTTCAAGATAGGTTTTGTCATTTATGGGTAGAAAATTGTATCGAACAGACACATTAGTCCAATTGGAAGAAAACTAAAAAGCAGAAAATAAAAAAAAATTGAAAAACTCGCCTTTACACAAACTGAAACTGTTGAAAATGCACTAAAAAGAAGAAAATAATGTTTAGTAACCATTACACTCTTCGCCGATTTACTGCACTTTTTATATAGTTGTTGCACATTCTATAGGATACTCTTCGCAGTCTTTTTGTAAACAATATTGATTTTAGAGATTTTTTGTTTAATTAGAAAAGATACAATTTCTTTTTTTTTTAATTAAATAATTAATTACTTTTTTATTTATTGATCGATAATATTAAAAAATAATAGAGTTCTTCCTCTAGCTAATATTAACTTACTGCTCAAATTTCAATATAATCGAACTTTTCGTTCTTAAGTTATCGTGCTTACAAGAAACGTGACGGACGGACAGACAGACGGACAGATGGACAGACAGACAGACAGACAGACAGACAGACAGACAGACAGACAGACAGACAGACAGACAGACAGGCAGGCAGGCAGGCAGACAGACAGACAGACAGACAGACAGGCGGACATTTTGACAAGTTGTTCAGAATTCGATCACCAACACAGTGATATGAAATTTTTTTCTCTACGAGCAATATTACCGGTTTTAGAAATGTGCCAATCGAATGCAATATACTCTTCGTTTTGTATTTGCGAAGAGTATAATAATAGTAATTATGCTTATAAACGTAAAAGCGTTCTCGCTCAAAATACCCGGAGCACAGAAAATTTTACTCATCGGGTGCCCCACGCTTTTACTTTTATTAACATAATCGTTATTATTAACATTATTTTCTTCTTCTTAGTGCATTTTTAACAGTTTCAGTTCCTGTTTAAAAGCGTGTTTTTTAATTTTTGAATTTTTTAAAATTACTTATTTATTTTATTTAAAGACCTGAGCTAGTGGAGAGAGTGCATTCGCTATCCATTACTAACACTAATTAATTAAAAAAAGAATCAAATTCGAGCAAAATTCCAAAAGCATAAATGAACTAATAAAAGCAAATTAAATGAAATTTCATTGAGAAAGGTCTCTTAATATATCTTTATTTAGTGCGTGTTTTTGATGTAAAATGCAAATAGCCCTAATTCCACCCACAACGACCTTTTCAACTATTTTTCTCTCAACCTACAACCAGAGACTCATAGGTTTCATCAAAGGTAATTTTCTAACCTTAAAAAATGGGTCACCCTTGCTATTCCTTATTGCGGCGAATATTTATCTATTTTACCAGTACTAGGTATTTATATTAAAGGTTTACATTCAAATTTCATTCAAAAATAAATTTTAATTATGAAGATGCTAGATTTGTTAACACCATACATAATTATATATTTTTTTGTTGAACATTACTGAGAATATAAACATACGCGAATATTTGTCTTTGTTTTAAAGTTTTGCAAAATAAATGGATAGCAACTTTTCCTGAGAACAATCTGCAAAACGCTCTAATATGGCGCTGAGCTGTAAGTGAGCGGAGTTGGCATTTAATGAATGTATACAAAGTAACAATATTTTATGACGAAAGAGAGTTTAGTACGGTAGTATTAAAATTATGTTTTAAACAAAACCAAAAATTTTTATAAAATCCCTTTATCTTCACATATTCAATAATAAGTATGAATCAATTGAAGGGATATAAATCAATACCTATCACATATTTGTCATAATGTTACGACGGAGAAAAATAATATTTGGTAAATAGGTTTTTTTATTGAAAACTGTAATGGTAATTATGAGACTATGGTGAAAATTTGTAAAGTTGTTTACTCTAAAGTTTTCAATTTAACATTTATTTTTTATTCTATTTTTTTTCTGTTGGATGAATACCCTGTATATTTCTTAACTGTAGTACATCAGGTTTTCTTAATGGAAATATCGAAAGCAATCCAAATATTAGGCATATTAGGCAGGTCCACAAAAAAAATTGAACAAATTTCCGGACCCGCTGTATTCTATGTTCCTTGGGCCGCTGAACAAGAATATGCAGTCAGAATAGCATGGTCCGGTAGAATTCTCGATCTAGAACTTGAAATTTGTAAAAAAATCTGGAAAAATGATTTATATTTTCGCAAAACATCTGAAGTCATCCAAGAATTTTTAAAAAATATACAGACGTCGAGGAAAGGATGAAGAAGGGATGGTGTGAAACGTAGATCGATATCTCAAGCGGTTTTCGAGAAATCGGCGGTCAAAGTCGGAGACGCAAGAATTTCGCCTTTGCCGAGTCGCGTCGATTTTCTCCGAAACGGCCTCTTGTATGGAGCATAGAGTTCCTCTAATTGTAGCAAATCAAATGGTACAAACCTCGAGTCCGTATCTCGACTCGTTCTCGAGATATAGTCCACCAAAGCTGAAAATAGATACATTTTCCGTTATTTCTCCCCTTCGACGGCTCGTATCTCGAAAGTTAATTAAGATATCGACTTCCCACGCACGCCATTTCTTTTTCATTGTCGAATTCCATACTCATGAATCCTTTCAAAGCTTTCCCGGACATTTTCAATTTTGACGAAATCAAATTTTTTCAGAATTTTGCCGGACATTTTTAACATTGCCGATTTCTCGAAAGCCGTTCGAGATATTGATCTGCGTTTCACATGTTTATTCCTCATTCTATCCTCGACGTCTGTGAATTTTTTCAAAATTTTTTTGAAGATTTTTCACAAATGTATGGATAAATTTTCCAGCATTTTTGACCAATTTCGTGCTCCATCTCGAAAACTCGACCCGATCATGCTACTCCAACTTCATGTTCTTGATCAGCGCCCCAAAAAGCATGGTAAAAGTAGATCCGAAACTACGCTCACAATTTTTTTGTCTATCTGTGTTATTTTCCTACGTCCTTTTTCAATTTTTGCAAAATAGTATCTGCGAGAGCATACCACATAATCGAATTGGTGACTCCTGATTTCTGATTAGAAATTACATTCTAAACATTATTGTCTTACGCCACATTTCCGGGCAATTTATATCTTAAAATGATCGCCCTGTATACTTTCTCAATGAAAATTATATCGTGTTTTCTTCAGTATGTATAGAAAATTTGTTGCAATTCGTGAGAAGAAGATAATATTTGGCATATAGTTATATAATTGCCAAAAGGGGAACCTACTATACTGTTACAGAAAATTATAATACAATAAAAAGATATACACATGATCATCATAATGCCTACGATGACATACGGAGTCAAAATCGCAGCAACGATAAAGGCGAATAGAGGAAGTCTGAAAAGAGCAGAAAGGGACATTGTCCAATTGCTAGCAAGAATAGGAAAATCACAAAAACAACAGAAAACGTCACTATTGCTAGAGGGGGAAACAATAATTCAAATAATAGAATCATGCGCAATGAAATACTAGGGACACATCCAAAGGCGAGACACAATACACCTATTAAAGAAAGCGTTATGACTGAACAGCAACAAACTGAAAGTAGGGAGGCCATACTACACACGGATAACAACAATCGAAAGGATTATGAATAAACTAGGAAAGGATTATACACGCTGGGAAAGAACGGCAAAGCAAAAGACGGAATAAAATAAAGAAATATCAAGGATATATACACTACTAGATTCAGAAACAGTAGAAACAGAAAACTCAGAAAAAGAATAGGTGAGAAGAAAATCACAGACGGAAACTAAAAAGAAGCATCTCACAAGCATTACACTTCCCACCCTATATTCCTACCCCATACGTCATGTGGCTTTTGCTGCTAGCAACAAGCATGCCCATATCCAATCTGGCGTATGGCCGTTCCGACGGTATATAAAAATATCCAGATTGGACATCCGGAAGTGGCAGCAATGCATACCATACGCTGGTTAATCATTCAATCAATATAATCTTGCTGAAAAATAATTAAGGAAGACAGAGCAAAGTAATATTTGAAATGTAGGTGATCCTATTTCTGGGACGAAAGTTTCATCTATTTTTTTTAATTAAAAAATATACAGGGAAATAATTAACTAATAAAAGATGAAACTTTGTCTAAGTACCTCTGCAAATTCTTAGTCAAGCTTGTTCTTTTTTTTTCAAAATATGTTTGTATAATGGTTTAATCATAGCAGCTTTTGAAAGTTTTGGAAATATTCTGGTAGGTACTTGTAGAAATATTTATGCAAGATAATTCATCAAAATATTAATATTTTCTGTCATTAACGCTAATAGCATATCTCGTATCCCATAGAGTTGTTTGATTTTGAATTTTTTACTATCACTTTCAATATCAAAATGTGTGAAAAAATGATTGGGTGAATTTGAAATACATAAATGTTCCTTTGCTAGAAAATATTTCCCTGAATTATCTCTTATTATCTCATCCATAACGATGAATGTTGAAGTATCTATTTTTGTGTGGTTCTGTATTTCTTTCAAAATTGACAGACAAAACCTCAATTAACTGGAAACTTCGCGCAAACACCAGTACTAGCAGAAAGTATATTGTGGGTGGTGCTACGGTTAGAATGGGGCGGCGTGCTGAGCGTTTGAAACAGGACAACGAGCGGTGAATTTCCGGGAGCGGTTGGCGCGGAAGCTTCTCCATTGTGTGTGACGTCGTAATTAACAAACTAAACTTAACATGTGCTTTCCTGCTGCCATTGTACTCTTCTAAATTAATGAGCCGGTTTCCTTTCAATACCACTCGTATATCAAGTGACCCGTGCCCGTACCGCCAGACCGTCACCTCAGTTTCATTTGCATACTTTCGGATTTGGACCGACGCATTAGGACTTATTTGATGCACGAGGGGGTCATTATTATTGACTGAGAATAATGTTTGTTTTGGTAAATGTCCGTTGTCCAAAAGGCTTTCTATTTCTGGAAAATGAAAACTATATAAAAGAATAAAGAAAATACTTCTACTTATCTATATTATTGTACAAGGATCTTTTACATTCCTTGTAATCTAAATAGTGATTATTTTGAATGTTTCTAGTATCTATTCTTGTAAGGTTAGCTTCAATCCTAAAGGAGACATTATTGTGAAAATTAATATTCTGATTATAGTCCAGTATATTTATACGAAAAATGTGCGTTATTACAGAAATGCTTTGAACTTTAAAGACTTGAACAATACGTATCACAATGTACACTAAAAATAAACAATTTAAAGTTGAAAAAGTGTAAGAATAAACCTTTTCGAAAAAATAAAAAAAAGCAATTTTTTTTGATAACGACAATTCAAGCGATAAACTTGAGAAAAAATTCAGACATAGATTTTCGAGGTCGCTGATTATGGTCATGTTATTATAACTTCAAAATTCAAAATGAAGAATTCAAAATGGTTCACATAAACCATAATATCAAGCAATAACGCACACACCCCTTTGGGTGTATGCTCTGTTCTCGCTCACCGCACAGATAAAAGCAATTCTTAATTAGTTAAATTCTCAAGGAATCGATTTTAACTGAAGTTTCTTGGAAAGATTCTACTTTATAAAATGGTGCTATATTTAGAATTATTTTAACATTTTTAAGATCTAAGGCAGCTATTGAAAACAGACTTACTTCTCTGTCAATTAGTCTGTACGTGCAGAAACACTCTACAGGCCGCAGTCCTTAACAGATCCTCTTAATATTTTTCTTATCGCTTCATCTATTATCAGAAGAGTACCTTATTTAATTTTATAATGATCCGTCGAGTAGTTTAATTATTTAGCGCCGGTTTCACAAACCATCTTTGTCAAGTTTCACGCTTATTATATTTACCCCTGAAAATTCTCACATCTTATCTACATAGCCTTAGAAAAAAATTCATATTTCCTACATTTATTAAAATTTCACATTCCTAAAAATACATTTTGCGATTTCTGTAATAGTTTCGACGGAATTTAACTGGAATACTATACTACTACGAGCCTTTCGTCAATAATGTTAGGATCATCTGGAGATAAATTTTAGTCATCTCCAGATGATGCCAAAATGGTTGATAATGGGTGATGGATCGTGTCTGCCAGATTCCCTGGCAGCCACGATCTATCCAGCGATCAGAAAAATAACACAGGTCCACAAAATAAAATCGATGAAAGGTTCCTTTGACCAGGCCAGGTGCATCATATGTTTTTGGGGTCGCTGAAACTGAATCCACGTCAGGTTTTCCCAACCTCAAAAAATAGCTAAATATGGTAAAACTCAAGAATATCCACCTTGCAACCTACTCAAACTTCATAACTCCATATCCTCATGATCCAAAAATCCAAATACACAATAACTTATAACCTCAGAACCTATAACCTCAAAACCCGTAACCCCAAAACCCCATAATTGCAATATCCATAAACGGAGAGACTTCACTGGAGACTTAATCTCCGATGTTTAGAGAGTTGAACCAGATATTTGTTCCATCCCTATAACTCATAAATTTTGTAACCATAAAACTCTATAATTTCAATACTCAGTAAGGTCGAGATGTTCTTTATTGCAATTACCTACATTCAGGCATACTCAAGAAGAATGAGGTGGACGTAGCAGTTTTCTGTTCCCTTTGGGGTGCTTTATTTGAGTCCCCTTGCCTCTCACTGTTCGGAGTGGTTGATTTACGTGAGTCCCCTCACCTCTCTAGATTCTTAAATGAATTTAAAATTTTTGTAAATAGATATTTTATCGGTCTTCACTCTTAGAGTGATAACGGGTTCGTTTGTTTGTCAATGATCTCCCTAGTGCCTTTCTCTTATGTTGGTTTAACGTGTCTCTCTTCAAAGACCAGCAGTAGTCTGCCAACATGTGGCCATCCCAAACACCCTGATATCTCTTTTCAATATCTTGTAAATCATGGTGGAACCTTTCACTCTGCTCTTCACTACCCTTACCTAAATTTTCAGGAAAGTATTCAACATGCGAATGAAGAAAGTGCAGCTTCAGATTCATAAGACATCCCACATTTTTGGCAGACTACTGCTGGTCTTTGAAACGAGACACGTCAAACCAACATAAGAGAAAGGCACTACAGAGATCATTTACAAACAAACGAACCCGTTATCACTCTAAGAGTGAAGACCAATAAAATGTCTATTTACAAAAATTTTAGATTCATTTAAGAATCACAGGTGAGGGGACTCACGTAAATCAACCACCCCGAACAGTGAGAGGCAAGGGGACTCACGTTAATAAAGCACACCAAAGGGAACAGAAAACTGCTACGTCCACCTCGTTGTTCTTGAGTATGCCTGAATGTAGGTAATTGCAATAAAGAACATCTCGACCTCACTGGGTATTGAAATTATAGAGTTTCATGGTTACAAATTTTATGAGTTATAGGGATGGAACAAATATCTGGTTCAACTCTCTAAACATCGGGGATTAAGTCTCAGGTGAAGTCTCTCCGTTTATGGATATTGCAATTATGGGGTATTGGGGTTACGGGTTTTGAGGTTATAGGTTCTGGGGTTATAGGTTATTGTGTATTTGGATTTTTGGATCATGAGGATATGGAGTTATGAAGTTTGATTAGGTTGCAAGGTTGATGTTGTTGAATTTTACCATTTTTAGCTATTTTTTGAGGTTGGGAGAAAAACCTGACGTGATGGGGGAAACGGGTCTCGGATTCAGTTTCAGCGACCCCAAAAACATGTGATGCACCTGGTCTGGTCAAAGGAACCTTTCATCGATTTTATTTTGTGGACCTGTGTAATTATTTATGTAGTTTCTGACTGGTATGCCAAATTCAATACAGCGCCATCTTGCATGAAATAATATTGTATTTTAAATTCTCATTCAAAATATCGACTACCTGTGTTTGGAGAAAATTTATGGATAATTCACCACCTAATATGGGTGGTAGCTCATATGGCCCAAAATACTGTATCAATAATCCCACACCAATTGTTAATTTTAAATTCATGTTGAAAGTGGCGTTCGTTTAGTAAGTGCGAATTTTCTGCCTCACGCATGTTTGTTTCTGCGTTTGTAAACAACACGTTATTTAAAGACATTGGATTGTGGCTTTGTTGTGCACGTAAGAAACGGGTTATAAAATGAGTGGGAGATCGGCCTCCAGCACATTTGGACAGGCGGAAAATGGTACAGATAAAGCTCTTCTTGATGGAAGGTCCTTGAAATTGACAACATACTTACTATAGTAGCCGTAGCCATACGCCTCGTACTTATTTTCCGGTTTTCTGCAACAGGGATTAAAATATTCTGTTCCTGTTCTACAATAATAGTTCTCGGATACCCCACGGTTACTTCTATTTCTGTTGGGATGAAAGGAACCAGTTGCATCACCTATTGTAAAGATTCTAAATAAATATCTTAAAATCTGGCTGCCTCATGTTTGGATACATTTCCAAATATCGGCGATGAGCTCGGAGCCCATTATAATTTTCTTGCACTAACACGCTGATCATATCCCGTATCTGCTCGTTTGAAAATAAATGATACATTGGCATTTTAAACTTAATTTTGTTTGATATTTTCTAAAAATACACAAAATGCTGCGAAGCAACAAGTAATTTTGACAGAAATTAAATTTGAAAGCCTATTTTATTGTTTGTGTTTTAATCAAAGCAGACATTGAAAAATTTTACATACCTAACCCACATAACATCTCATGGATATGTACATCCACAGCATATGAATTAGATGTTGGAATTTGAATAAGTATTGTTAATATACATATGATATGAAATGTATATTCAGCTACTGACATCCATCAATGTCATATACAATGTATATTTCTGGAGGTATATGCATAATTATTTATACATAACATGCCCATTAAGGTATAATTAAATTATACACGTACACGAATTTAATCTCATTATCTGATGCGCATGCTCTTCTAATTTATGGCATAGTACGTCGACGCACCACGCATCATTTGTTTACGGATGGTAGTTCGCAACAGCCGGCAGCCATTAAGCCCTATAGTGTTGTGTGCATAGTGTTTATGTGTGATGAAAATTAACTCTTTCTCATTCTCTGGATTTTATATTTGCTTATTGCTATATTATACTATTACATTTGCATGAAGCTCCCATGATGTAAGAGTATATTTATTATACTTAATGCAATTCTTTAGATTTGTAAATACATACTCTTTTAGAGTTAGAAAATTTGCAAGTTTCATATTTAATTGATTGTGGCAGGTGTGTGTTAAGTTAAGATGGCGCAAAGTGACAGAGGCCTAAAAATTTGCTCTTATGTCAAGTCATATAGGGTATGTATTTTATAAATATAGTGAACAAAAATTACATACGTTCATATTATATAAGTTACTGATATGAGTATACGTAAATATTGTGTAATAATTTAGGTTATTTTGTAAAGTTTGTGTATGTTTAAAATGGTTATACGAGATATATTTCTTGTTAAACTATCTGTGTTTTATTACCTCTGAAGCTTTAATCATCTCCCGATGATGCCAACATGACTGGGGCAACACGCGTCGAGTGCAGTGTACAATTGCTTTGATGTCCGTGGAAACTACTTCAGAAATATGTAACGTACATTCATAAAATATGCGATTGTGTATATGATGTGCGTTTCATATCCAGTGAATGTACATTGTATAGGTTTATGTGCATTCATTGGATATGAAATAGATATGAAAGTCGGCGACAAATGTATATGCTAGGAATGTCAATTAGACATCCATTAGATGTACATTAGAAACACTTTCTCTATCTTGTGGATATACATACCCATAAATTGAATATACACTGTATGTGCATTATATATAATTTTGTTATGTGGGAATCATGATTGAATTTTGTTGCATTGAATACTTTACAAGTAAATACCTCGAAAACGAGACAGACCCTTTTACCTAAAAATATATAAAAAGAGGTATTTTCATTAAACAGAAAGAAACTCTAAGACACCTCTTAAGGGTGGCGCTCATTACAAGTAATAGCAAAACTTTGGATAGACTTGAATTCCTCGCCTCAAAGAATCCTAGATCACTAAATTTTGTAAGGAATCTGGTGTTACTTTGCGTTCCATTACCTATAAGACACCCTGTGTATATCTACTGCAACAAACACCAATACAGAATTTGAATTTTAAATTTGAATACATTAATTTGAAGAAATACTGAATTTACTCAAAACTGAAGTCATTTACTTATGCTAGTGAAAACGTTTTACAGCATTCAAATATCTATTTTAGTTATCGAGAAAATTATCCCGGCAGTTTTAAGTGGAACACCCTGTATACATATTTTTCAAACAGCTCTTCTATAGCATGTGCACTAGGGTGGACCTTAACTATACATGAAAAAAATGAAAACGATTTTTTTTTTCACGCCGCCCGGTAAATGTGTTCCACTTATTGAGAAAATAATTCCTATAAAATCTGGGATCGATCACATAACGGAAAGACGTGGCACATCCCTCATATTCATGAGAAAATAATACTTTTCTAGAAACTGAAAAATACCTACCAAGTATTACAATTTAGTCAAGTATTCTGTTTAGGTACTACATCTTGTCATATAAGACACAGAATATATTTTGTTTTTTCATTAATAAAGGCAATAGTAATTATAATTTATTTATTAAAATCTTAGACCTAACATGAAATATTCTATTAAAATAAATCAATTCGCTTATGTTGTAAAAATATAATAATACAGAATAGTACAGATACAGAACATTCATTAGAAAACAGAAATATTAAATAAGTATAGTATAAAAGAAATAAGTATATTAAATACGTAAAGAAAAAATGAACATACTTGTACGAACAGAATTAAAATCAATTTTTCATCGACATAGACTTTTTCACATCTGGATACTGACGTCGATACTTCGAAACAACTTGTAGGATGAACTGTTTGTCGTCTTCTTTTGTTGACAAAATATCATTGTAATCTTGCATAAGTTTAACTTCTCTCTCTGCTGAATCGTTTACAACTTTGAGTCCTTTGACGATTTCCAATCCTTTTTTATAGCCATCGTCATCTCCCATTCTAATGGATCCTTATCCAAAAAGATTGTTGATATCGAAAATCTCTCGAAGAATTTTCGTGATTCTTTATAGATCAACTGATCGATTTCCTGGCCCACTGGCTGATTTCCTTGGGGAAAATTTCCACTTTTTTTCTAGATTCGTCAGAGCTCTCGTTAAGTCTTGAAGCTTGTACCATCAGCTTTTTAGTGTCCGTTGAAAGGTTTTTATCGAGAAATGCCAACGCCGCTGCCTCTGGCGCTAAATACTACAGGTGATTGCAAAACTTATTTAATGCGACACTACTTATGTCTTTGGGTTTTGCAAAAATTGCAAATCTTGGCGAGAAGCTTCTGCAGCAACAGGTGCGTGAAACCAAGCTTGAAAGTGTAATTGTTCGAGAAAAATGCATATATCACGTATTTCCTTTTCTTCTGCGGTTTCCATAACGAACTCTTCTCGAAGAAGAAACATTTTCAAACAATAAAGTGCCTTGGCCATCCACCTAGCGTGGTGGAAGGCTCCTGGAACGCTGGAACTCGAAAAGAGATCCCTCGAGGAGGACTTCCACCGAGAAAACAAATTATAAGTTCGAGAAATTCGCGATAATCTTCACTAGGCTGCTTGTCCTGCTGCAGACTTCGCAACGCAAACTGAAGCATTTCTTTGACATCCCCCAGATTTTCGAGAGATGCCGTGTTACTCATTTCTTTTCATCTATAGATTCCTCCGACTACTCTGAACTTGAGGATGATTTTAACTGTACTACTTCTTGCGCCACGCCCTGTATAGTGACGTCATGTGTAAAAAACTCTAGAACCCAAGTAATTATCGTTTTCTAGTAGGTTCCTAGTGGGTCTCATCTCAGCATTTAAATTTAATGGTTCTCAACTCCTAACAAGTAGGCTCGCCTACATTGGCTGTTGTTATTCTTTATCGAACCAATATAGTAGATAATAAAATTGAAAAAATATCATGACAATTATTGTTCTTATAGACAAAATTTACTATTAAATAACATTATTAAAAATTTCAACCATAAATATGAGAATTAAGTTGCTTCTTCAGTTAGCGGAAAATTACTAAAATTCGAAATTTCAAATTCGATGTGCCACGTCTTTTCGTCTTCCAATTGATCTCAAATTTGACAGAGGACAATTTTTCACAAAATGGAAAAAATCTAGAGGGCGGCGTAAAACAAAAACCAAGGTTTGAAAATAAGGTCCACCCTAATGTGCACTCACAAATTATCAATGTTTCAACTCGTCTGTCTCACAAGGGGCATTTTCATTGTTGTTCAGCAAAGGAATATACCATATTTTGCTTTAAAATTGAAATATAAACAGAACGGAGCAGGAATCATATATCAAATACAATAAGATATATGAATCACTGAGACACATTTTATGCAAATTAACGAAAATCTCATACATAGAGATTGGTGTTCCGTGGAAATTGGGCTCTATGGTTCAGTGTGGTTAGGAAAGGCAGACGAAACGTAGGTCACCACGGACTGCTTACAATTCGCTTTTGAGCATATATCCATATTAATGTTACCATATTTCATAATCTCATTCATATGGAAATCTCAAACAATTAGTCAAAATTCCACCGCGCCAACACTGCGGAGCTCTTATTTAGTATTTACCCAGCCAAACAAAATCCAACACGCAGCGATAATTGTCTGGGGTTAAATTCAAATATCAGTTTAATGAATAAATTTGGTTGGTCTGTATTAATTAAAGTAAGGCCTATATGAAAGTAGATTCGTTTCAAATGTACACAACATATTTAAAAATATATTCCAAATATATAAGAAGTACGCGGCTGCTGCTTTTTAAACAACTTTAGAATGTTTAAAAACGGAGCAGATTCTCAGCTTGAGCCATATATTTATATAGTTATTTCTCTGAAATGGTTTCAATGATTTCTATGTAAATCTTTCTTCAACTGTAGAGTCTGGCTTGACGGTAGTTACCTATTAATTTCAATTAAGCTAAACCGTAAAAAGTTTTTCCTATTCGAAAATATGACGAATAATAATAATAGTTTATTTCAAGGAAATTTTACAGTAAAAATTCAGTAACATTATGTAAAATTCTACAACACTTCAAATACAGTGATGAAAATAAATACATAACTATTTCTGCAGAAATGGCAAATAAACTTAATAACCCACAAAGTCTACGACTTTCCGTGGGATAGTTAACCCATTTGCACGTACTTCAAGTGACTAATTTAATGGGTACAATACATATTACTATTGTAGCGCGAGCAGATCTGTAGGATCCGCAGCACTCAGGCCTATCGGCTCATTGTGCGTTCGCGTTATGTGGGATCTTCTAGAAGAGAGCAGTGCTCCCGCAAAGGTTATTAGTCTATTCCATGGTTGATCCCGTAATTCCTCGGGCAGTAAAAATTGCCTTTGGAGATGCCTATACCTTAACGCCACTAAGGGTGCGCAACTGCATAGGATATGAGTGGTGGTTTCATCCTCCACTATACGCATCCTACAGATAGGGCTGTTTTTCAACTCCATTGTATGAAGATGTTTGTTCAGAGGACAGTGTCCTGTTAACAAGCCTACTATCCGTCTCATTTTTTCTCTATTGAGCCCAAGCAGCCACTTAATGGTTGTCAGTCGAGGGCCCCTTTATGTGGAGCCTCGACTGCCTCATTCCAGTGGCCTGAGTCCAATAGTTGTTGAACCTTACCGTAGCCCAGTTTCGTAACTCTGATTGAGAGAGAATTGTTGCTCCTTCCCCCGCCAATCGGTCTGATTCTTCGTTGTCCTCCACACCTCCGTCACCTGGCACCCATATGAGTTTGACAGAGTTGTGTTCACACAGTTCTGTCAAAATATGCCGACAGCTTAAAACCAGCCTTGAGGTTACTTTGTTTGACACAAGAGCCAATGTGTTTACTGGCGAAAATTCTCCTGAGATTCTCGCTTGCACATGCCAATATGGCGTATACTTCTGCTTGAAATACACTGGGATACTTTCCAAGTGGCACCGATTTACGAGCCTTTGGTTTGCAGCCGTGTGTGCCAGCACCAGTTTTCTCCTGAGTCTTAGATCCGTCTGTGTACCACTCGAGAACTTTGGGACTCAGAAGACGATTCTTGTCACGCTTCCAGTCCTGTCCAACTGTAGATAGGGGGACACCGGGCATCTCCTGCTTGGGTGATGACTGGAAAATCCAGGGCCTTTGTGTGCCTCCATCCTCGGCCCGTCCCATTCCACATTCCATTTTTGAACAGCATATTTGCTGCCTTTTTAGATTCCAGTTCCACCTGGACATGCAAGGCAGTGAGCCCAAGAATGGCCTCCATTGCTATCGTTGGAGTGGTTCTGATAGCTCCTGTGATTCCAAGGCAAGCTAGCCTTTGTACTTGACATAGGCGGGCCCTAATTGTGCGCTCCTGGTAGCGCCACAACACCAGTGCCGATTATATTATGAGGGGTTTTACCATAGTGGTGTATGTCCAAAGAGCAATCTTCGGACTTATTCCCTATTTTGGGCAGAAGATGCGGTTGCACATCCATAAGGAAGCGCACGCTTTTCTCGCTTGAGCTTCTACATGATCCTTCCATGGCAGTTTGGAGTCCAGGGTTACCCGGAGATACTTTACTGTACGGGAAAGATACAGACGTGTGCATATGAGAGAAGTAAGCTGAAAGTTGCTTATTTTTCTCCTTTTAGTGAACAGCATTAGCTCTGTCTTGCCAGGATTGACAAAGGGCCCATGACTGTTGCACCATTCCTGAACTATGTTGAGAGCCCGTTGCATGAGCCCGGTGATAGTCATTTCAAATTGGCCTCTTATCATGATAGCCAAATCGTCTGCATATGCTTGTGCCTGCCTCGTTCAATTCGGCCAGTAGTCCGTCGAGATTCCACAGTAGCGGGGATACATATTAAAGTAAAAATCAAAATTAAAATGTAATTAGAAGAAATAAAAATTAAAACTTATTTACATGTACTTGTAATAGTAATAATAATTTCTTTTTAGTACAATAAAAAATAAATGACAAAACACACATTATGTACAGTTGTTATTGTTGTTGTTTTATTGGATGTAAAGTTATAACAAAATTAGGAAATTGTGCAGTTATTTCATTTCGATAAGGTTCTTTATTTCTGATCTATTGCATTTAATAGGAATTTTTAAGTTTTTAAATACATTCAGGGATTGACTGTTGGTTATCTCAGGCAGTAGATAATTAAATAGCCTAGGAGCACGATAATAGTAATTATGCTGACCAATACTTTTTTTGCCTGCCGGCGTTTTATAATTTTCCTTTTTATACCTTGTATCATGCATATGATCAGTTCTTTTTAAAGTACGTTTTTTTGTTGGAAAATGGTTACGTGTTGAAAAAATAATTGCCTCAATCTAACAGTTTAGCATTTGTGCAATTTACGTCAGAAAGAGTAGGAAGGTCACAAACCTAGTAGCACCAATATTGCACCAATATAGAATCCGTATAGGACCAATATATGAATATTGGTCCTATATAGGACCAATATATGAATATAGGACCAATATTCATATATTGGTCCTATATGGATTATTGGTATATGTTGTGTTACTAGGGAATTGCTACTTCCCCACATTTCAACTAGATATTCAAATTAACTAATTAAATAACTGTAGCACAGCATGATTGACAACATTTGTCGTATTAGGCGCAAGACTATTAGACCCTTGTTGACCTCAACTCAATGTTTTAAGATTTGTTTGCTCCTTGCCATCTGGATTTTTTTGAATCATCATCGGCACCATATCGCCCTGTCTCCGGTTAAGTGGCCGAAGAATGAGCAAATACTGTGCTTTACTACTTCACAATCTCTCATTCTTAATATCTTAATTTTCGTTTTGTTCTAGCATACACATAAAATATACTCAAAGCTCGTTATTTGAAGCTTGTTCTACAGGTCTATGAACTCGTTCTCGCTTTCTGCAGTTGAGACGGTATCATATGCAAATCTCAATCTCAAATTTTGGTTCCGTCCTTAATTACTCACCCCGCCAGTCTTCCAGCACACATCACATGAAATGTTCACCATAGATATTAAAGAGAACTGATGAGGTAACACAACCTTCTCTGATGGCTTTACCAAATTCACATTTGCCGGAGTTTACGTTGTCGACTTTCAGCAAGGCAGAATTTTCTTCATGCAATCAAAAAATAAAACGAACATATTTTTGGGTTTGGGTCTTCATTTGTGCAATAATACAGCTCACGATTTGTCGTATTTGACATTGTTATAGTATATCGATTACTCACAGACTTGGCCACAAGTTGGGAATCGAACCTAGGATAGGGTAGACAGTGTGACCAAGTGCGCTTACCACAAAAATGCCCTAATAGTGCTTATTTAAATATCCTGAATTCGAGTAAATGTCTTTTATCTGCCAAGGTTAATAATTTTTAAACGCATAACGACGAGAACGATTGACAGATCAACATTATTTTAAACTAACTCTTTTGATTTCTGTAGATTGGGAAACGTAATGAAGGATGTGTTAAAATCTCCAAATTTAACTTTGGTACAATTGCGTCACTTTTCTTTCACTTGATTAAGAAAAGTAACTACTTATTAAAAAAATCATTTTATTCATTTAAAATAATACAGACTTTTGTAAGTTACAGAATGTAATTTATGTAGCTGAATTATTTCCAACGACAAACGGCGCCTTATCCAAAGTATATCTGACATTTTTTAAAGGCTGAATTTTATTTAGGATTTGCTGCCGCAGTTAAAGAGATCTGTCGGTTTTACGAGGTTAGGGCGATTAGCACGCTTACGTCACACCCTCTTCATCCACGATCCGCAGCCTGTTTGCTCTAATAAATCAGTAATTACACTTATCTAATCTTCTTGTTCGAGTGCGTTCATCGGGATTTTCATTTGAATTCAATTTACGAGTTTAATCACATTTTAAAATCTATATAATATTCGTATTTACCACAAATACCAAAACCATCGAATGATACTATTAAAACGGTCATCAATTAAAACTGAGGAGATTAAACGCCAGAAACAAAATTGTTAACTGCTTTTCATTGATGTAAAAAGCTGTATTGTTTTCGTTGTAAACCATTTAATTAATAGTTACTATACGTTAGTAATGATGAATTATATCAAATCGGCTGCTGGGTTTTGTATACATATTCAAAATTTAACTGTATGGTAATATTTGAATAAGAGATTTATATAAATTAGACAGTTGTTCTAAAATGTTTATACCAAGATATCGAAAAAGCTGGAGATAATGTTTCTCACCCCTTCTTGACTAAATTTAAAATGTTTTAAAAAACAGACGGTGCTCAATTTAACCCGTAAGTATGTATTTTTATATTTGTCCAATCACTGCCCTGGAATGGCTTCAGAGATTCCTAGGGAAATCCTTTGTAAAGAGGTCATGTACCTCATCAATTCAAAATATCGGTCATAACGCCTATTTATAAAGCGAAGGACAAAACCTTGATATCAAATTATAGACCCATAAGTTTAATAAACAATTTTGGTAAAATTTTAGAAAAATGTCTAAAAGATCGATTGATTCAATTCCTTGAGAAAAATAACATTCTCCGCGAAAATCAATTTGGTTTCTTAGAAGGAAAAACCACTTCTGATGCAATGTATGAGGTTGTCAAAGACTTCACCGAGAACGTGGATCTAAATAAAAAATGTACAGCAGTATTTCTGGACCCAGCGAAGGCATTCGACACAGTCAATCATGAAAAACTTGTAAATGTGTTAGGTCACTACGGTGTTCGTGGGGCTGTATTAAATGTTTTTAAAAGCTATCTATCACATCGACAACAACATGTCAGGATTAATAATATACTAAGCGAACCGAAGGTAGTGAAAATAGGTGTCCCCCAAGGTACAGTCCTGTGCCCTATTCTCTTCATTGTTTACATTAACTCCATGCTACAGCTTAATACTTGTTCTAAAATAATATCATATGCTGACGACATTGTAATTGTAGTTTCTCTCTTTATCCTGTAATTGGGCCTTGCGCCTGTTAGATATCGTAATAAATAAATAAATAAAAATAAAAATAAAATAAAATTAGACGGAATGTATGAAAGTTGTATGCAAAATACTAAAGAATCTTTTTTTCAACAGATTATCTAGTTTTGTTCACGGCATAGTATATCCAACCACCATTTCTAATAAATTTTACTAAAAAAATGTCTGTCTGTTACTATCAGCAGTACCACCGCATACTCACCTTTGATGACTATCTATGGAAATATATTTCTTACTGCTTGCTTTAATGCACTTTTACAGCGTATTCAATATAATTCGGTGCCGTCAAATTGCGACTTCGAAAACTCAAGTTAATTTTATCCGCTGAAGGAATTGATCGACGTTTTAAAATATTTAAAGAATTTTTAATTTCGCACTGTTTACATATCTGCGTATTACGTACATAAAAAGTTTATAAATCCTACGTATTTAGAGTCTATTTATTTTCAACATGCAATTGGCGTAAACGTGATAGCCGCAGCCACGCGAATCACCGATATCTAACTGTATTGCTATTGGATACTCGACAAACCATACTGCAATGAAACATATTCTTTATAGATTTTGCAAAGAGCGGAAAGAATTTGTTTCATTACTATAAGCAAACAAATAATAAATAATTCACTTTTAAACCATACTGCAACAGACAACAATTTTTAACAGGTGTGTATTAAGTTGAACGTTGATTTATATAAAGAAGCTAGTAAACCAATAAGTAAATAACTATCTACTCGCTCTACTTTTATAGTTGCATGCAGTCAAGTTATCTGATAACAGATTTTGATTTTTTGTTCCTATTTTAGATTTATTGCATAGTACTTAAGAATGTTTTATCATTTCATGGCGTGTGCATTGTTTGAGAATAATTTCACATATGTTTACATTATATTATTTGTCGTTTCTGAAATTTACGGCTCCCTCCCGATCTTTAATTCACTAGCCGACAGCCTACATGTATCTGAAATAAAAAAGGTAAATTCTTCTTAACATCGTCATGCTAAATAACAATATAAAAAGCTAAAGTTTAAGTTGGCTTTGGTTTTTCCAATACAGATAATAAAGTGTAACGCAGGTATAAACCCTACTCTATGGGCGGTCCTATCACAAAAAACAGGTAGAATTAGAATTTTACGAACAATAGACATACTATACTACCTCTTTATTTGTCACTAAAACTAATATTCATTCTGAAGTAGTCGTATCTGTACCTTGTGCATGAAGCGTTCATTTTCGAAAGTGCTATTTTGAAAATATGCCACAAGACTGTGTAAATACACCTAACAACTTTTGTTAAATTTGTGGTGAAGTGACTTTTGCGCGTCAAAAACGTAATATTATTTCCAAAATTAAGAAGGCGTGCCAGTTGTATTTTGGTTGTAAAATTGGAGATGAAGACAAAAAATGAGCATCTCATATATGTTACAGCAATTGTGCGAACAATCTTTGCAGTTGGCTAAGTGGAAGAGGGCGTTCAATGGCTTTTGCCGTACCCATGATCTAGCGAGAACCTAAAGATCATGTTACCGATTGTTATTTTTGCGTGGTATCTCCTATTAGACAGGGTATTAACAAGAAAAATATACAATACCGCAATTTACCATCTGCCATTCGCCAGGTTCCCCATAGTGATGAACTAACTATTTCTATTCCATCTCAAGAATATAGTGTTGATTCTGACGAACAATCGGACGATAATGTAGTTGACGACTTAGTCCAGCCATCAACATCACAAGATCCCGATTTCTCTGCCAAAGTGTCCTGTGATGAACCACACAAAATTAAACAACGCGAATTAAGTGATCTTATAAGAGACCTTGATCTATCCAAAGCGAAAGCAGAGCTTTTGGCATCTCCATTACAACAATAGAATTTACTACAAGAAAATGTTAAAGTTTCCATGTATCGAAGTCGTCAAAAAGATTTTATACCTGCAAGAACATTGAGGGTATAATGAGTGCTTTACATATTCCGAATGATCCTAGTGACTGGAGACTTTTTATTGACGCCTCGAAACTCAGTCTAAAGGCTGTGCTACTCCACAATGAAAATAAATTGCCATCGATTCCAATCGCCCATGCTGTCCATGAAGGAAAATAATAGTAACATGAATGTATTGCTATAAACTATAGAATATAACAAGTATAAGTGGCAGATTTGAGGAGACTTAAAAGTGATGGCTATCTTACTTGGTATGCTGCAAGGGCATACTAAATATCGCTGTTCTTTTCGTGAGTGGGACAGTCGAGTGTGATTACAACATTACAAAATAAAAATTTGGCCGCCAAGTCTGCTTTTTGAACCAGGAGCAGAAAATGTTACTCACATTCCATTAGTTGATTCACAAAAGTTAATACTGCCACCTCTCCACATAAAACTGGGGCTTATGAAAAACTTGGTAAAAGCTATGGACAAAGAAGGACGTGCTTTCAGTTATTTAAAATAAAAATTTCCCAGACTTAGTGATGCGAAAATTAATTTTTATCGGTCCTCAAATGAAGAAATTTTTCAACGATGCTGAATTTGACAACATTCTAGAAGGTAATGAAAAAGCTGCTTGGAATTCCTTGAAAATGGTATCAACACACTTTCTCGGTAACAAACGAGCAGAAAACTATAGAGACGTTGTTGGGAATCTTCTTTCTTGCTACCAGAAATTAGGATGCAATATCATTAAAAGTCCACTTTCTACATTCACATCTAGATTATTTTCCAGAAAACTGTGGTACAGTAAGTGATGAGCATGGAGAGAGATTCCACCAGGATATTCAAAATACTGAAAAAAGATATCAGGGCTCCTGTGATGTTAGCAGACTGCTTTTGGACATGTATAAGAGATTCTTCAGAAGTAGACAGGCTAAGAAACGCAAGAAGAATAATTATTTTTCTGATTAAAGTGTTAATATTCTAATTGAATATATACTATATAACATGTATTTGAAATATATATCAAAGTGGCAACTATTTTTTCGTATGATGTAATTAATTGCTTTTTTTATTAAAATTATACCATAACATGTCAGTTATTACATTTTTTAGAGCCAACAATTTTTTTTAGGACTATGTTAGACGTACCTGGAATCAAAACAATACAAATAAGTGGTTTTGGTTAACGATACAAAATAAAAGTTCAAATTTGTCGGTTAGTGAATTATTAAACTCTTCGTAAATACAAAATGAAGAGTATATTGTATTTGATCAGCTCATTTCTAAAACGGGTAATATCAGTAGAAACCATGTAAATGTAACATTCACCTATGTGTTATAAAGGGCAGAAATTGTTTTGCAAAATTTCATGCTAAATAAATGTAGTTAGATATTTTGAATAAATGTTATTTCTTACACAGATAGTCACTATTAAAAGCAATTTTGTACCTCACGAGGAACATTTTAAAAAAAGAGTTGTAGGGATGGAGTACAGTATTTAGTTATTACTACCGAATCTAAAAAAAAAATTTCGGAATTTTAAATTATATTTTTTTATATATTTTACTGAAATGTTGATTATGACAGCACTAGTGATTTTCTGACCTATTCAAAAACTTCTACCTGCACAGTATAAATTACTAGTGTGTTACTTTTGGCTTAAATTTACAAGAAATAGTTACGCATATAGTGAAAAGTCACATGAAGGAATAATTGTCTTGTCAACATTTATCCTAACCCAATTTGTAAATCTGTGTGATCCCATTAAAAATCAATGAGCTATAAGCGATTTGTTAACAAGAAGCAGGAACAAATAAAGAGTCACGTGTCTAAGCGTAGCCAATCTGCATCTATTCAATGTTCGCACTGCCGATACATAATTGATTCGACAAGCTTTGAAAGCGCGGCCTTTTTGAATACACTGTGACACAGGATTACATGGGAGCCTCGATAACCGGCTATTTCAGCACTCTGGTTTAGCAGCCCCATATGCGAGAGCTAATAATGTTGTTTAGCGACAACGGTTGTTCTTTTGACATGGGAACTTTGAGTACAAAAGACAAACATATTGATAATGCGTTAGTAATTGACTGACGTTCGGTTAAAACTGAAAAAGTGAAAATAGGGCACTAGGTAGCCTAACGCAAAGTTTTGTAAATAAATAATAAGCTAGTAAAACCAACTACTCGGAAGCACTAAAGTAAAACATTAAATTATCAGGTGTTGAAATAGAAACAGTGATTATGTAGTAGTAAAATGAAATTTTGAAAAGCACGTCATGCAGTGTCCATTATTTGACGCACAGTTCTTGACCGATTTGAATATTTCTTTTTTTGAGATATTGGTGAATAATTCCAGTCTACCCTATGATTACAACAACTTAAATATTCTTCTGATGAACGTATTTGACCCAATATCGGAACATTACAAAAAAAAATATAACACAAATATTATCTTTCCTATATTGTAGATCACCGTAACTTTATAGCTGCATTTCATGTTTTTTGGGTCGCTGACTAAGAATATGATACGCAATTTGTCCAAGAATGGTCCAATTTTTAGATATTGGACACTTTTCGGGTCCTGGGAAATTTTCATGATCTTTTCGATTTATAACTTATTACTCTAGGTTATTTAATTAATTGTGTGTATGAATAAAATTTATTTTAAAAAGCCTAAAAAATAAAAAAAATAAGAATATTTACTCCAGGATGACGTTAAATTCAAACTGTATAAAATATAACAGTGTGATAGATGAATTCAAGTTTTTATAATTAAGGAGCAGATAAGCAACTTTCAGGTTGCATATCCATCATCCTATACTTCCGACTTCTTATGCTTTCTTAGCTCTAAAACTGAAATTTGGTTACTTTTTTACTTACATTATTATATATGATAACATCAACGTTTTGAGTAAAAACCAACTTGAATATTCCTATATTGGATCAGATACGTTCATTAGATGAATAGATATTTAAATTGTAGCAATCGCAGGGTAAACTAGAATCGCGAGTATTTAAAAAAAAGAAATATTTAAATCGGTCAAGAACTGTGCGTCAAATGGACTTTTGTTCAAAATAAGTGGTAAATTTCCCAGTGTGCGTTAGCTCGAAAAGCAAGAACTTAGTAGTAACAGCAAAACATTCTCCAACTACGTTGACAATGACAAGGTACTGATACTGAATATAAATTTGGAATCGAATCGAAATGTTCTTTCATCATGTTGGCTTTATAACCTTCAGTTTGTTTAAAATAGGTTGCACAATGATCCATGAAATAACTCGATACGTTTTGTTCATAATCAATATTACTATTACGGATTCTTTAACTTTTCGTTTTTGCTATCCACCTATTTTGTTAAAATTTTCGCTAAGCCCCAGTTTATTATATATCCAGTTTCCTAAACGTGGTCTATCACTACATTTCATTTCATCTAATGTAATTCTTGTTTTCGCCCAATCTTACATTGAAAGATATGAATGTCTTATCCACATAATGACTATAGATAGTTTTTCCTTCCGCTGTTTGCAAAATCCTATCCTATCATTAATATAAGCAAACAAATAAATAATTCACTTTTAAGTATGCATAGAGTATATATGCTCCAATACTAGTTAGCTAATAGATAGGTGAAGACCTGTTGTTTTTTATCAGTCAATGTCAAATATAAATATCTCATTCTTGTTCATGGATATTGTCTTTTTTTGCATGGAACATCGTTATGAGTGGCTTTGTGCCTTTCTGATGACCTCAGAATAAGGGAGAAAAACATTTCCAAGAAACTGAATGAGATTTCATGAAAATGAAATTTTTCCCTATTTAACTCTTCTTTCCCCTACTCCTTCAACGGAATCATGTCAAAATATAATCTAGTTTCAGATATCGTTAGAATACATATATGTACCAAATTCAAGTGAAAATTTCAATTTAATTTTATCAACTCTTTCAATAAGGGAGTGGGGACAGTGGGGGGATGGAAAATGTTATAAATAAAACCTGAGGCCTTTGCTTCTAGTATATACAGCAAATCCCAAATTTCTGGACTTTCTTGCTCTACTTATTTTGCGCTATTCACAACCTACCACCTCGCAGCCCTTCAACTGTATCATCTCAATCAGATGTCATTGCAATACATACGTGTACTAACTTCCAAGTGAATATCTCAATTTCATGTAATCAACCCCTTTAATAATGGATTGGGATGGTGGGGGTGGTGGGTTGAAAAATATTAGAAATAAATCTGATGCCTTGGTTTCTAGTATAAACATCAAATCCCAAGTTTCTGTACTCTTACCAGCTTGCTTTACTTATGTTTCCCTATTTATTTCTATTTACCCCATTCCTTCAACGGAATCATGTCAAAATATAATCTAGTTTCAGATGTCGTTATAATATATACGTGTACAAAATTTCAAGTGAAAATCTCAATTCAATTTTATTATATTTTTTAATAAGGGAGTGGGGGTGGTGGGGGGATGGTAAATAGTATTTAAAAAAAATCTGAGGCCTTCGCTTCTAGTATATACACCAAATCCCATATTCCTGTACTCTTACCAGCTTGCTTTACTTATTTTCCCCTATTTACCCCTATTTACCCCTATTTACCCCTATTTACCCCTATTTAACCCCCAACCCTTCAACGGAATCATCTCAAATTATAATCTAGTGCCAGATGTCCTTATAATACATACGTGTATTAAATTTTAAGTCAATATCTTAATTTTATTTTACCGACCCCTTGAATAATGAAGTAGGGGTGGTGGGGGGTAGAAAAATATTATAGAAAAATCTGATGCCTTGGCTTCTGGTTCATACGCCGAGTTTCAAGTTTGTGTACGCTTACCAGCTTGCTTTATTTATTTTCCCCTATTTACCCCTAATTTAACCTCCATCCCTTCAACCCAATAATCCCAAAATATAATCTAGTTCCTGATATCAATATAATATATACGTATACCATGTTTCAAGTGAATATTTTTTTATCAGTCCCTTTAATAATAAAATGAGGGGTGGTGGGGGGATGCAAAATATTATAAAAAATTTTGAGGCCTTGGCTTCTGGTACATACAACAAATTTCAATTTTCTGTACTTTTACCAGCTTGTGTTACTTATTTCCCATTATTTACCCCTATTTATCCCCCCAACCCTTCACCGGATATGTTCAAAAAACAATTTGTTTCCAGATCTCGTTATAATATATAATTGTGCAAAATTTCAAGTCAACATCTTAAACCGTTCCGGAGAAAACGTGCGGAGAAAGAAAAGTTACAGACAGGCAGACGGACAGAATTTTTTTATTTTTTTTTTGCTCATATTTAAAATCTCGACGTTTCATGACATTCTAAACCTATTTCAAGAAAAAAATGTTTGGAAACTCTTTTTCCATTACTATACTTCCAATCCACTACGTGGATGTTTAAGTAATTAATGGACAATGTTCAATTAAAAATAAGACCCGACATTGTACCACACATTTTTGACTGTCAATAAAATTGAACAATAACACATAGTTTAGAATATTGCAGACTATTTTTTAAAAGGCGGCGCCAAACCATTCGCCAGGGAATTAATGAACCAAGTAGGTACGTTCAAAGTGAGTACAAGTAACAATGAATTTTTGCAACGTGAAACTGATTCAATATAGTAGAGGGTCCACGCCTTCGAAAGCCGTCTAAATCGCCAAGTAACCCATTCCAGCAAGGTAAATAATTTTTGAGCTCGGATACCGAAAGAGGGTCCTAATGGGCATCAGAAATGGCTTGTTGGACTTTTGTTGACGATTGCACAACTTCTCCACAAGAAAAAAAGATGGCGAAATGTTATTTCAAAAATTCGTGTTTTTAAACGTATACCTCTCGCTAGAGAGTGAACCACATGCGATATTGATTTGATTTTTTTTTATTTATATACTACTGACATGAGCGCATCTATCTGTACTAATTAAATTTCAAACTCGCTTACGGTGTTTTTCTAAATAAATCCTAAAGCACAGTAACGAAATTTGTGTGTTTGAAATTTCGACGTGCGGGCAACTATATTAAATATTCAATTTTTTTATATACTATATACGAATGGAATATGGTCTAAAGATCAACAGAGTTTTTGCAAAAAAAATTAGCTCGATATCTTATACAGTTTTTGAGTGAACGGCTTTTTAAAATAAACCATAATTAGATTCGTGGTATTCCTGTAGCATGCGGCTGTTTTCTGGCTAAGTGTAATGCATTAAGATAGTAAGCCAATACATTTTTGAAATTGTGCTATTATTTACATTTTTACAATTTTGCAAAAATATTAACAGGTAAAAAGAAACTCATTTGGCCGATGATTTACTCGATCTATTAATTATGAAGTTGTTGTATAGAGATATTATTTATTAAGTATATCATTATTGTGGTACAAATGATATAGCATTTTACAAATATGAAAACATAAAAACGTACACAAAACTTGTAATATATACATAAGTAATAAAAATAATAATAATAATGCATAATAAGTATACACAGCTCATTAAGTATTGACAAACCACTACATAGGCATTACTATTAAGAAGCACTGTCTGCTAAAAACTGCTCTGTATTATTTCTGCCCTTAAAACAATTGTAAGGAAAGGCTATACAATTATACATGCAACAAAACACCAAGTGGACGCACATTTTTAATCACAGTTTACTTTACAATTCCACTATTTGTTTTCTTTAGAATCAGTTGTGACTTTTTGTCATCATTTGTGATTTTATTTGGTTGTTCTCTATCAGATATCCAAATTTTCTGGGAAAGGGTAAATTGGGAAGGAGATCGGAAAATCGCTTGGACACTAAAATTTTACGTGCTTTGTTAACTGCTTCTCAATACGAGAAAATTTGTTATAAATCCAGGATTTTGTGTTAGGTAGGGGTCTAACCCACTTTTTGTGGATAATTTTTACAATTAAAAGTATTTCGCAGTGAGCAGGGTTTTAACCTACTTCGCTAGGTTCTTCAGTTGCTAGCTAAGCTAAGTACACTGAACCACTGGACTACCGTCCCCTGTAATGCTCGTTTTAAATGCAGTAAGGAAGTGTCTTGTGTAGGACGCGGACGTAGTTAACGTAAGTCCAATAACCTTAAGGAAAAATAAATACTGCCTTAGCAAATCTAAAGATTTAAATTCACTACAGATGGCCGTAGTGAATTTAAATCCTTAATCCGTAAGTCCTATGTGAATCTGTATGGATAGATTCACATAGGACTTACGAGCATCTTAAATTACACGATCATCAATTGCATTGCAGTTATCTCCAAAATTAATCAAAGTATATAGTTGGCGTGTTCATTTTAAGGCACAATAACTGCTCATTTATCCTCTTCGGAAAGGATAACTGACAGGTCACACAATACACCGACTACCAATAACGTTTTTACAATATTTTCTTCTTCATATTTTTCACTTAATTATTTACTGATTTCGTGAGTATCTTAAGATACCCTTTGTTGTCATGTACCCACATAATTTTTGTAGGTTTTCTAGTTTGCAAAAACTAAACATACCTTGCGCAAATATTATTGGTTCCCTTCTTCATGATTGCAAGTTCACATTATTGGGCAACGTAGGTATGTCATTATTTACACCAACATTCTAAAATGTATTTTAGATTATTCGCTTTATATTTGTTACTATTTATAAAGTAATTCCAGTTTAGAATAAGAATTGTGTCTGTTATGGCGAATTCATATAATTCTGATGGGTTTTTAAGTCATACCATACATTTTCTTAAATATGAAATTTTGGACAATTTTAATTTTTTAATCTCAAATTGGTATAATTTATTGACGATTTCATACTGTATTTGCACCTTTCGATATATACAGTCCTTCTAAGCCAAAATGACGTAACTGAAAATTTTCTAAACAAATTGGACGTACTTCAAAGTTTCCTTTTTTCAGTAATCATTAAACCATTATTTCTGCATCTATATTTTAACAGACTCTATTTTAAAATCACGTAGTTGTAACATAACACACAAATGATTGTCTAATTTTCAGACAATTGGTGACCTACTGATTAAGAGTAATATAATACCTTAATCAAATTAGTTATTAGACTAATGTCTATCCACAATTACACAGACCGAATCCTGCCGCAGCTGTCACATTGCGCGTTATCATAACAAGACATTATTACGATCGAATTAAAAAATATGTAACTCGAAAACTGTATGAGATATCGAGTTAGTTTTTTTTGCAAAAACTTTGTTGATCTTTAGACCATATTTCATTCGCATATAATATATAAGAAAATTAAACATTTAATGTAGTTATCCGCACGTCGAAATTTCAAAGACACAAATTTCGTTCTTGTGATTTAGGATTTAATTAGAAAAAAACCGTAAGTGATTTTGAAACTCTACTAGTACAGACATATGCGCTCATGTCAGTAGTATGTATAGAAAAAAAATCAGATCAATATCGCATGTAGTTAAGTTTCTAGCGAGAGGTATACGTTTAAAAACACGAATTCTTGAAATAACATTCCGCCATCTTTTTTTCTTGTGGAGAAGTTGTGCAATCCTCAACAAAAGTCCAACAAGCCATTTCTGATGCCCATTAGGACCCTCTTTCGATATGCGAGCTCAAAACTTATTTACCTTGTTGGAATGGGTCATTTCAATTTTTAATGCTTTGGACCCCTTACTAATAAGAGGTCCTGGCAATCTAGATGATTCTATTAAAATATTCCAATGTACCAAAGAAGTTCAAGTAAATGTTAAGCCCAAGATGCTATCAAAGGATACGCAGTGTAATTAAGGAAACATTTTAAGAAAAATAAATCATCTTCTGGAAGATTTAAATAGTCTGCTTTATTGAAATTCGCTACACACATTTCGTAATCACCACAAAAAAACAGTAAAAGATATTACTTAATTTAAAGCAGACAACACTACTGAAAAAGATCCAAAGATCGCAAGCTTGTAATAATATTATTGCAAGCTTGTAATAATATTATTATCTATTGCGCTTGATAACTAAATTAATATTTGATATAGGTACACCATTACTTTTTTCTAAAAATGATTGCATTTTATATAATTAACAATTTTGTCAATTTAATTTTAAATACGTTGATAAATAACCGAACAAATATGAGGTAACATTTTCGAGAATAACTGCAAAATTTTAGAATAAAAAATTATGACAAAATTTTCTCGGTTTCTAAAATATTATTTACATAATAGGCATATTTTCCAAGATATAATGGATTTAAAACTGGTATGGTCAAATTTCCTTAAAAAGTAGGACATTTATCAATATAACTTAGCAGAACTTCAAAACTGTCCAATGTACATTATTTAAATTTCAGTGAATGATTTAGAATAGACACATAAGAAACACATAATTTTTCCTCCTCCGTTTCTGGGATATTCCCGGTTAAAATGAGGGGTAAATATATTTGAATCGTATATTAGTATTATAAGATCCGTTTCAATTCAATGGAGAGAGGTGAAAAGACACTTTTAATATGAGTATAATTTTTTTTAACAACCATTAGAAATAACATGTTTTATTAATTTCAATGTTAAAGGTTTTCACAGTTCTTGTGTGACTCCCCGCACACGAAGTTAATTTAATAAATTATACTTTGTTTTAGCGTAGAAATACATATATCGACATCGTTCCCTTCTCATTATTCAGCTACAGTATTTAGAAGAAGAAACAGAGTTGCAAGTTGCAAGATTGTACCATAATATAAAAATGGAAATCACCGAGATAGAAGACTCATTAATTTTTTTCCGAACCCTTTCGAGCACATTTTTAAAACTCCGGCGAGCTTCAGCATATTGAGAAATGCAGCCTCGGTATAGTCCCATTCTGTTCCTGACTTAATGTCGTGTTGCTAATGAGAGAGACGTACGTCGAAGCTCTGTTCAAACAGACAGGAAATGGCTGATTCAATTATTTAACCCTCTCTTAAACAATAGGTGGCTGTGAAATGAAGTGATCATTTTATAATGTTTGAATCCCGGTAACATGATTTGGAATTAATGGTCTGCGAATGCTGTGATAAGCGGAGTTGCAGTCGGTGATATTTGCCACCCGCCTGCCTAGCTCTCCCAGCCCGGAGCGTACTCTAAACATTTAAATGCATTTTTATTTTGCTCGATAAGCTCATTGCTTTGGCAAGTTTTTTTGTTTTGTTGGAAAATATAGTGGAGGATTATCTGCCTATGCGACAGATAACATACCCGTTTGTTGTTTACTATAAAAATGTATAAATAATGTTTTGTCTCGGTGATTTTTACATACAAAGGCTGTTGAAACTGCTGTAATGTTTTGTCCATTATGACTTTGTAATTACTGCGTAAGGATTTTCTAAAATTAAGTAAATATTTATGAAAATGAATGAAACATCAGCGCTAGAATTTTTTTATTCGTTTTAAAACCAAAGTCTATCACAAATAGAACACGCGATACTGTTCTTATAAATTTTTATAAATCGTCTGTGAGCATTTTTTATGACTGAAAATTATTATACTGAATATTGAGTTCATTTGCATTCTGCGGTAGCTGATTACTTGTTCCTTGTATTATTAAACTGTCACAATTTAAATTTGTGTATCAATAGATAGACAGATAATTTATTGTGGCTAATATACATATTAAAATGCTTACACACATCAGAACAAATTGGAGTCAGTAAAGTGTATGCCCACAAAAACAGATTCTCTGTAAAAAAATTGCGCTATGTACACTCTGTACAAAAGAATATCTTCCCTCTCTACTAAAACATAAAATAAGAAAATGTGATCTCTTCTAAAATATTTGAAATAAATTAAAATCGCCTAGTCCGGTATCTATTTATAAAAACAAAATTTATGAAAACAATTTTTTTTCAAATACAAAGAAGCTTACAAAAGCGTAAAATTTGAGGTTAAGTTAGTCATATGGTGCTATTGCTCTATTAAAGAGGCCACAGAACGAACAGGAATTCTTGTGGGCCCCAGAGTTGGAGTCGAGTCCTACGGCGGCCCCATAGTGAAGGGTGAATTGGAGTCCAGCAAAGCCCTATCGGGGTCATGACGTAGTCTTAGGAAGGCCATGATGGAGTCTTACAGGGGCCTCAAAAGGCTCGAAATGGGGCCCAGCGAAGCGCTATAGGGGCCACGACGGAGTCTTATGGGTCCGTCCGAAGTATCGCAATACTTATTGTGCATCTCTTGGATCCGATCATCACTGACGAAAGCCGAAATTAATGGACAAATCGCATATACAGGAGAGGGTTGTACTTTACCAAAAGATAGAAAACATTGAGATGATCTTAAATCCCCAAACAGTAATGGCTAAAGCGGTCCCGTTTTCGAAATACAGGGTGTTTTATATTTTTTGGAAGAATATTCTTTTCGCCATATATCTGTAATGCGTAAGCGGAATCCAGTGAAATTTTGTATTTTGATTACAGTAGTTATTCACCATCTAACGTCTGGGATATTCATAAAATATCAGGGCCGGACCCAGAATAAAAATATTTTTAAATTATTCCTAGAAAATAACACTCTGTATACTGTTTATAAAATATTTGACGTTAAAGTATTAGTTTACACCTAGAAAGATACAACATCCCATAAAAAATTTTTTGGCGCCATCTCATTGTTTAAATAAAAAAAAGAAATTGTTGAAGGTTCAATTTTTTTGTTCTTTAAATGAGAAATTGAGAGAAAAAAGTCACTCTAGGGAGTAACTACATATTATTTTTTGTTTCCTGTCTGCAATAGCAAAAGGTAGTGTAAAGAGTGAAAATAAAAATTCATCAGACATACCTGGCGAAATAAAAAAAAAATTGTAATGAATGTGTAATTAATAAACTTAACAAAATAATAAGTAATAAAAATTAACAATTTAACTAGAACATAAGAAATCAGTCAAACTGTTGAAACCATATTCCTATTGTGTTTACATTATTTAATAAATTTGGCAGGGTATATAAAAAATCTAAATAATTGTCACCATTTAAACGACCTTCAAAAATATGAGGTCCTATGAGATATTATTGAACATCCCTCACCACACATTTACAGAGAATCTATGTTGGAAATTCTTTTGGATTATTGCACGGGGATTCTCGTGACTTCAAATATGAAAATTTCGAGTATTATTTATACCATCACGGGTAAATTAAGATTCATCGGTAAACAATACTCTTAATATAGTTCGTCTAGGGATAAAACCCAGCGGCAAAAAGTTAACCGAAATACTTCATCACCTGGCACCAATCGTTGGACAATTTGGATAAGGATGCATTTGTTCACCTTTAATAGTTCTCCAAACTCTGGTTTGAGGAATGTTTAATTGTTGACCAATTCTTCTCCAGTTTCAGAAAGATATCTCAACACTCTATAAAATGTTTTATAATCTGGTACACGTTGATTTCCAAACCGGCGTCTGTATTCCCTTTCAGCAACTTTTGCATTGCCATTGCAATATCCATAGACAAAAACCATATTTGCGTATTCTCTACTCGTGTATGTAAACGGCATAATTTAGAATTATTACAAGACAATATTGTAACTAGTAAAAGCAACAGTGGTGACGTGACACTTCTTAATTACAATGTAACTGATTTTTGACAGGTACCTACTTGATTATTAAAAGTACGTAGCCATAACTTTTAAAAAACATGTAATGGCAAGACTAGATGATTGTAACAATTAATTACTCTTGCAATGAATTAAATATTGCTGAAACCAGAGTTTGGAGAACTACCTTTTGGTAGTGCAGATAGGGAACAAAAATAATAATATGTAGTTACTCCCTAAGTGACTTTTTTCTCTCAATTTCTCATTAAAAAAAAAAAAAATTGAACCCTCTATAATTTAATTTTTTTATTTAAACAGTGAAATGGTGCCAAAAGATTTTTTATATGATGTTGTATCTTTCTAGGTGTAAATTAATATTTTAATGTCAAATATTTTATGAACAGTATACAGAGTGTTATTTCTAGGAATAAATTAAAAATATTTTCATTCTGGGTCCGGCCCTGATATTTTATTAATATCCCAGGGATTAGATGGTGAATGACTACTGTAATCGAGATACAAAATTTCATTGGATTCCGCTCACGCATTACAGATATATGGCGAAAAGAATATTCCTACAAAAAATATAAAACACCTTGTATTTCGAAAACGGGGCCGCTTTAGCCATTACTGTTTGGATATTTAAGATAACCTCAATGTTTCCTATCTTTTGGTAATGTGCGACCTTCTCCTCAGGAATCATGCTGTATATATTTTAGTTGTTAGAAATATAAAATCCTGTGTTTTATGCGCAAGGGGTGTGGCTACGCATTGCTATGTACATATCTTCGTTAATATGATGTTTGAGAGAACTTGGCGCGAGACACTACCGTGTCTCTTGATAAAGTAAAAAAATAAAAAACAGACAATAGTAAACCAAGGTATGTAAAATATAAGATGAATAGAATGTGTGTAGAATTAGAGTATTCCACTTTTATACATGTATACAGTGTCTAGGCAATATTACGTTAAATCAGAGAAGTCATTTTTCAGAAATGTATTACACGTGAAGAAGGCTTAGACTCTTAGGTAGTGTGTGATTTTGATTTGAAATTTCAAGAAATTTAAGTTTTTGTCTGAATTAGGTAGAACATTATAGAACCCGGCAGAGTAGTAGCCTTTTTCGTTTCTTGTTTGGTGATCCGAAGAAAATTTACATGTATTTCATCACAGTTTCTAGTATTACGTTCTTCTAGGTGCCTCCGTAATATATAGGTGTTCGTATTGTTTAAGGTATAATAGACACTGTAGGATATAGACATAGAGGAAAGTTAGAGCCTTAAGTTTTATAAATTGATCTTTACAATCATCACTATACTTTAAATGCGAGAGTATCCGAATGCATCTGCATTGCAAACTAAATATTTTAGTGGTATGAGTTGATCCTGGAAATTGAGCCACTGTGTATGTGTTTACTTGTTCATATGAAGTTTTATCGTATTTTTAATGGAGAAATATTCTATTTTTAGTATAAAACTTAAAAATGTATGAATTCCAAAACAAGCTTTTTGGACAGTCAAGTCTACGACTATTAAATAATGTACTCATTATGTATGTGTTTCCTCAAGAGCTATCCATTATTCCCTGCAGGTAATAATGATTTCACGATTCACCAGTGAATAATGAGGACAGTCGGTTGTTTATAAGAAATCACGTTAGTGGCTCTTTACTTAAGAAAATGTCAAAATTGCAGCAACCAAAAGATAAGTGATGTCTCTCTAATTTTTCTAGGAAGCAGTCAAATGGTACATGCCAAAGAGGTACTTTAATGAACACTGAAAAACTACATTAGTAAGTTATTTTCAAAGTAGTATCTATTAGCAACACGCGGCAATCTCCAACATGGTATTTGGAGCCATTTACTGACGTGCCTAAAAATTGTATCATTTTATTAGTAGGGAGTGTGTCAAAGAGTAATTTTGTGTGATTTAGACGTCAACGTTATTTACAATAAGTTTACATATCACTCAAAAAGAGTAACATAATTAAATACACTGACAGACATAAAAAGTGGCGCACTCGAAATTTTACCCAAGTTTAATCTGTCATAATTTCTAAACTACTTGATTGATCGCCACGAAACTTTTTTTATTTTGGCAGGCCCAAATATTTTTATCGATTAAACATTTACAAGTGATACAGGGAAAAATAAAAGTTATGATTTTATTCAGGAAATTTAAACCAACCTGTAGATTTATTCGGCACTTGGAATAAGCTCAAAATTCCTTCGGTGTCTTAAGCGCAATTCAAATTAAATTTTTGTTCCTAAATCACCTCTTTATCTTGCTTTGTTTAGAAAATACACATGTTTAATCAAAATAATGTCAAATGCGTACTAACAAAATTGACATTTCGTTTTGTTTAAGAGAGCCATGAACAGATTACGGATTGTTCTAAAACATTACAGGTGTCAAAATGTTTTCAACATCACAGACATTTACTCTCGCTAACGATTACGATTTTTAATCCGTTTTTGTAGAAAACATCGAAAAGGTTTTTCTCCACGTCGCGATTCGGATCGAAAGTCATGTTTGTGATTTTTAAGTAATGCCTCAGCACCGGAGCAAGTAGCCCGAAATATGGCTTTACTAAGTAGGAGAGAGAAGAAGCAAGAGATATGCTGCCCGGGTTGTTGGGGTTCCCGAATCCACTACACGTTGGGCAATTGCAAGATACGAAGAGACTGGTCATTGTCGTAGAAGGGCTGGATCAGGTCGTTCTAGATGTACAACCGTTATTGATGATCGGTTTATTCGGCTTCAAACTCTACGAAAAGCGATTGAGTTCATACAGTAGTTCAAACAAATATTCGTTTAAGGCAAGTAAGAGGAAGAGTTGTAAGTAATCGTACAGTAATATGGAGATTGAAGGAAGACAATTTAAGGTCTACTTTATTAACCAAATTAATATTACAATTTAGAATAACGATTTTACTGGGCGAGGTTCAGTAAAGCCTAAAGGCATCCTGTTCTTCCACCTAATATACTATTTAACATGCTTTTATTAGCTTGTCCTCTAACTTTGTAACTTCTGTAACATTATAACTATGTATGCAAGGAAATCTTGCGCCTCAATATTTATCCACTTATAGATGTAGTATTGACTTCAAATTGTACGTGTATATGGTTCATATGACAATACAATTTGATCCTCTTCAAAGAAAAATCCAGGATGTAGATTCCAAGATGGCAGACAGTTTTTTAAATTTAATATCCGATTTTAAAAACTGGTATCTGGGGATTTTTGAGTTGTAGAGTGTAAATATGTGAGCGAAACTTAAAAATCCTACATGGCAGCGTCAATATGGCGAATAAGTTTATCATTTATCGCCTGATTCGATTTAAAATCAGTACCTGAGCGTTATCGGGGCTGCAGATGATAAATATTATGTCAAGATGTAACAATTCAAAATTGTGACGTCAATATGGCGGATAAGTTTCGTAATTTATGACCAGATTCGTCTGAAAATCGGTACCTGGAGATTTTTGAAGTCACAGATTATAAATATTTAGTCAAAATTCAAGAATTCAAAATGACGACTTTAAGATGATGAATGGGTTTTGTCCATTATGGATAGGGAATTTTATAGAATAAACACACTCGTTTAATTGATTGATTGATTGATTTGCCAGCGTAAGGTGGGCATTGCTGCCAATTCCGAGCATCCATGTAGGTTCGTTCCAACACTCATCTTGGTCGTCCGTCGAACACGCCCAACGGACGGCTAAAATTGCGTGCCGGAACCAAATCTCGGATGTTTTATATACCGCCAGGCCGGCTGCTACGCCAGATTGGACATTGGACATGCTTGTTGTCAGCAGCGAGAGCCGCATTACTCATGTTTTGTTTTGATTTTATTTATTAACCATTCCACAGGTATATATCCATTTACAGTGGAGTTGCTGGGTAGGGCCCTATCTCGCGGTAACAATATTTCTTTGCGTGTAATGAGAAGAAAGAGGTCCGAAGCGATAGTTTGCTCACCCTGTATGTCGTTTCTTTGAGACGATCGGTTTCAATTTCCGCCTTCCAAATTAATAATAAAATATTATGTTTTGAATCAATAAATCGAGCTGATAAAAACTAAGATGGTAAAGATTAGATAGAAAGATAGAATAGAATAATATCAATTAAATCAGATGAAACAAAATAAATTAATTTATAGCTTATTTGTCTTTCTGCAGCGTCTTATTATTTCCTTTCCTTTTCTTTCTTGGGTTGAGTTGATTTTGTTCATTTAAAAACTTTACTCTGTATACGATTGCTTTAGGTCACAACACAGCTATATTGCTTTGTAAACATATGTGCCTCATTTTGACACTGACTATGCTATTATTTATTGCCCACGAACCACTTAAAATGTATCTTGTTGGGTCACCTAGGGTGTACGTAGGGATACTGCACTTCACTTGAGCTTGTTTGCTTTATTTGATTTAATATTATAATGTAATTATTGATTCCATATGATCTTTGTTTTTCTGTTGAGGCACTTCATTTCACACAGAATTTCTTAATCCACCGGTTTCTGATATTTTTTCGAGTTTAACGGGATTTTACCGCTTTTTTACCGCTTTTAAGAGAACATCTTAAAAACACGTCTATTCACAGCGACACTTAACCCACTTCCGAATAAACACACTCGTTTAATTGGGACAAAATTAAATAGAAGAAAATAAATAAACAAAGTTAACGAATTTAAAAAGCACGTTTTTCATATTTTAATAATAATGATAATAATGATTAATAATAATAATATTTATTTACAAAATAAAAGAAACTGGAGTACAAAGTAATTTTAAAAACATTGGTATATATATAAATAAATATGGCAGGAGATTCCATTTAGGCTGAATTAAGGGCCTGTCTATGGATGAGGCTGATGGCCACAATCGTATTTTCGTCATATGACAATTAATTTAGTAATGTTATAATTGATAAAACAATGTTAGCAATAATAAAATACCAATAATAATTTGCAAATAAGTACTAGGTGGTAACCTACATGGGTTTGACTATAATAATAATAATAATAATAATAATAAATAATAATTATTGTTACTGTAACTGGAAATTTTACTTCTCGGGCGCCCTACGCTTTTGTAATTGTTAGCATAATTAATACTATTATTTTCTTCTCTTTACGATATTTTTTAATTAATTTCTGTTAGTTTTTAAAATAGTGTTTTATAATTTTTTTTTTATTTATTTGTAATATTAGACATGTTTTGCTTATGTTCAGAGATTATTTGCGAGAAATGCGCAAATAGTTGAAACTATCACGAATTAAAACTACCTATTCAAATAGCCTGTAGTCGAAACAACTTTGTATTTTTTTCATCATTGGCCTATTATAAATATGTATGGCCATTTTAATCAAAACCACCGTAAGTGTTTCTGAGATTTATCAGGGTCAAGGAATAAAGTTATACGGATAACGAAACGACATCGGCCGAAAATCGACATTTTTTAAAACATATTTTGGGTACCCAGATTAAGGAAGCATAAATATGTTAATATTTTTTTATATGTTAAAACTTTCAAATTCTTCTTTAGTACGATTTAATCAATATCACTTAGTAAACAAAAGTAAAAATACATTGACTGATAAAATATATTAATTAATTGAATTAATTGACGAAAAATGCTCTGCAGATATCACCTATCTTTCCGTGTAAATATTTTGGTACTTAAAAACTTAATGGGCTGATAAAATGCTTACTTTCTTTAAGTTAATCCTAATTTCGCTAAGTCAATATAACCTTCGATAGCTCAGTTGGTAGAGCGGTGGACTGTAGTGGACAGTAATTTGTAGACATCCATAGGTCGCTGGTTCAAATCCGGCTCGAAGGACAATTTTTTATAATTAACATTATAAAGAGACGAATCTGGTGTCTGAATTATCATCAGCTTTCGATTGAGACCTAATCGCTAATTTTTTATTTTTTTGTTTTTTGTATACAGTATATCTCACTTTTCACGGCTCCCATATCGCAGCTCTCTTATTAACAGATTTTTTTAAAATTCGGATGGAAGGTACTTCCACCCAAATTTAAAAAAAAATCGCCTTGTTAATGAGGGAGCTGTGATATGGGAGTCATGAAAAGTGAGACATACTGTATATTGGCCATGAAGTGTTGTATACACTGTAACAAATTATACAGGGAATGACAGTTAGTGAACTTTATTAATTACAGAAACAGCAATAGATGCCCAACAAAGTACTACTACAACGAAAACAAAAACAACAATGCAGCTAACGCGCACGCGTCTCGCAGGGTAGCGCAGCATAGATAATGTTCTTATAGATCAGGAATCAAACTTTAGTGGGTGTAGCCAGCGCATAGAGTTTTCATTTGGATAACAATTCATCGATATATATTTTTTTGAAATTGCATTTTTCGCTCTTTTCTGAAAATTAAATTTTCACTCCCGGTTTTCGTGATGTACTCGAAACCTAATGTCTGTAAAAGCCATTAAATAAAACTTATTCAACAATTCAGTGCAATTTTGTTTTTTTGTATTTTTCTGCAACTGAGAGTTTGTCAAGCTATGGTCAAAAGATGAAGAAGATGACCATATAATAAGTGATTACACTTAAATATTTCAATAATACACCACACAATAGATATTTACAATAAAAGCGAGATAAGAGAATCAATACACGTGTGTGAAATTTGCACGAGACAATAGCCAACACAATATTCTGTATGGATCTCCTATGAAACAACTCATGAAAGGATTATGAGGGTTTGAACTATTTGTTACTGCACTAAATAAGGGTAAATAATGGAAAATAAATAAAGCAATTTAGACCTTTTTTACTTACCTCGCATACCGAAGGGAAGTATTATATTCGAGAGAAAATCACCCTCCGAGATTTTTTCGGATTTTGACGTTTCAGAATAAGTAGATTACGAAAATATAGTTTTTTTCAATTCCGTCAGTCTGTCTGTCTGTCTGTCTGTTGGTGCATTAACTAAAAAACTACTCAACGGAGAACAGTCAAATTTGGTAGGTAGTTGCCGCCACTGTCAGCGAAGAAATTGTTAAACTTTCACTGGAAAATATACAGGGTGGACCGTCTAAAGGTAATAAATAATGAAAAAAAAATTTTTTCGCTCAAATTTGAAATTTCCACGTTTTATGACACGCTAAACTAATTTCAGAAAAAAAAATGTTGAAAATTTTTTTCACCATTTTTAAAAAAATTTTTACTACTAGGTAAAATAGATGAGATTTTTTTTTCTTTGTTCAAATTTAAAATTTACACGTTTCATAGCATTCTAAACCTATTTCAATTTTCTTTTTTCATTTTTTTTACCAACATTTTTGAAAAATTTTTTACCATTAAAATAGATGGAATTTTTTTTTCTTTGCTGAAATTTAAAATTTCCACGTTTCATGGCGTTCTAAACCTATTAAAAAAAATTTAGACATTTTTAAAAATATTTTTACCACTAAAATATATGGAATTTTTTCTTTGTTCAGATTTAAAATTTCCACGTTTCCATGGCATCATAAACCTATTCAAACAAATTTAAAAATGTTTTAATTTTTTTTTTATTTATCACTACTATAGATGAAAAATTTTTTTTTGCTCAAATTTAAAATGTTCACGTTTCATGACATTCCAAACCTATTTCGGAAAAAAAATTGCGACTTTCTTTACCATTTTGGAAAAAAATTTACCACAATAAACGGAATTTTTTTTTTCTGCTCAAATTTCAAATTTTCACGTTTCATGACATTCTAAACCTATTTCAGAAAAAAAAAATTAGAAAATATTTTTCACCAACATTTTTGAAAAATTTTTTACTACTTAAGTAAATAGATGGAAAATTTTTTTTCTTCGCTCAAATTTAAAATTTTCATGTTTCATGGCATTCTAAACCTATTTAAAAAAATTTATTTGTAATATTTTTTTCACCACTGCTATAGAATAGCAGGAAACTTGCCTTTTGGCTCAAATTTAAAATTTCCACGTTTCATGATATTCTATTTCAGAAGAAAAAAATTTGAAAGTTTCTTTACCAACATTTTTGAAAAATTAAAAAAAAAAAAAAATTTTAACCACCACTATACTTCTACTCCACTACGTGAATGTGGAATTGAAAATGTGACAGGTGGCAATAAGATTGGACATATGCACCTATTATACTTTTATTGAAAAATGTACATAGTGGTAATCCCAAGAAATGATTCAGTCATGGTGGACATTTGTAAAGGTATTTGCGCAAGCATTCCATATTTGGCACCTGTCATTTAATATTGAACTTTCGCTGTTGGATGAGCACTCTGTATATTTCTTTGACCAAAACTTATCAGGTTTTCTTTGTAATAATAGTGACAATTATATTCCGATTATTATTTTCAATGGCATCTCGTAATTATTAATTTTTTAGAGTGACCGCCATGCATAAATAAAGAGGGAAGTTCTATGTAAGTAGCTTTACCGATTTTTTTACCACTACTATAGAATAGATGATGAAAAAAAAATGTATTTGCTCAAGTTTCAAATTTCCACATTTCATGACATTCTAAACCTAGGTATTTGAAAAAAAAAATTGAACCTTTTTTAACCACTACTATACTTACTGCAGCTAAAAATGTAACAGATTCAATAATATTTGGTATATAGTTAACTCAATTGGCAAGGAAGACACTTATTACAGTTTAATTTATAAAAATATATATGGTGGTCATCCATTTTTAGAGTGACCGCCTTGTATAAATAAAGAGGGAAGTTTTGTGTAAATAACTTTATCGATTTTGCTTCCCTCGCATACCGTAGGGAAGTATTGTATTCGAGAAAATATCACCCTCCAAAGTTTTTTCGGATGTTCATGTTTCAGATCACGTAGATTACGAAAATATATGTTTTCCAATTCCGTCAATCTGTCTGTCTGTTGGTGCATTATCTAAAAAGCTACTTGACGAATAATGATCAAATTTGGTAGGTAGCTGACACTACTACCAGCAAAGAAATGGTTAGACTCTCACTGGAAAATATACAGGGTGGACCGTCTAAAGCGAGTAGGTAATGAAAAAATGTTTCTCTCGAATATAGGCTTTCTGCGTTTCGGGGCATTCTAACTCTATTTCAGAAAAAAAAAATTCAAAACTTTTTGAAAATTTTTTTACCAGTAGAATGGGATTTTTTTGCTCAAATTAAAAATTTACACTTTTCATGGCATTCTAAATAAAAACTTTTAAAAAGAAAAATTGTTTGAAAGAAACATTTTTCTTTAAATATTTTTACTACTAGGTATAGGTAGAATATATGAAGGAAAACATTTTTTTGCTCAAAATTAAAATGTCCACGTTTCATGACATTCTAAGTCTATATAAAAAAAGAATAATTGAAATTTTTTTAACCACTATACTTCCTGAACTGAAAATATATGATAGATGGCAATAATATTTGACATATAGTTAACGCACTTGGCAAGGAAGACACCTATTATAGTTTTATTGAAAAATATACAGGGTGGTCATCCTAAAAAATCATTCAACTATGCTGGAGATTTGTAAAAGTATTTACGCAAGCCTTCCATAGTTGGCACCTTTGATTTAATATTGAATTTTTGCTATCGGATGACCAGTCTGTATATTTTTTTGACCAAAAAATTAATAATTTTTTATAGTGACCGCCCGGTATAAATAAAGAGGGAAGTTTTGTATAAACACCTTTATCGATTTTTAAACGTAGGGCACACCTTGAAATTACCATTCTGATAATAGGGACATTTCTGAAGGTGACTTTACATGGGTGCAAGCGAAAAGAAGTAGCGTATCTATTTAATAATTATTTTTAATTTACCATGTTAAACGCCATATAAACGAGTACTGAAAATCACAGTGACTTGTGTGTTTAGAACCCTCTAGAGTCGAAAATATGGAGTTTCATGGGTCACGACCATTACAACTTTTAATCGTCATACTCTAAACTGTCTTCTCTCAGAATTATGAAAAATGTTTGTGAGGGATCCTTTAGAAGTTTGACGGGAAAAAATTGATGAAGTATTGAAACTCCACAAAAGATGTTTATTAAGGTGTACCATTAATAATACTAAAAGTCTCCATTCTTGTCTATCGCGCTTGAGAAGAAATCTTGAAAAAATTGTGCTCAAATTCAGCTTACCGCTTATATTTGGCTAACTATTAGCCATATCGAAATTATATTTCGTATATGAAATAAAGCTTATAAAGTTCTTTACTGAACATGTCATATACATTTTATCCGTATCTATTGTAATACAAAAACAAAAATTTGATCAACACATTTCTAAACTTGTAAATATAGTTCGTAGAGAAAGAACTTTCATATCATTGTATTAGTCATATAATTCTGAATAATTTAAAAAATGTTGCCCATCTGTCCGTTCGCCTGTCTGTTTATCTGTCTGTCCGTCATGTCCATCCACCATATATTTTGTAAGCACAATAACTTGAGAACCAAAAGTCCGATTTTATTAAAACTTGGACGATAAATCAGTGTTAGATAAAGAAAGAATCCTTTCATTTTTGAAAAAATGTATACATAGAAATTAAGTTTATGAACCATTTTAATAGGAAAAAAAATTTGCGTGAAAAGTGTTGTAATCGTTGAAGTTAATATTTTAGGTAATTGCTTGTTAATTTATTCATATCCCCATAATACCATCTTGACTGGTAAAACGTTCACTAGTGTGTTATGTGAAAATATGATTTTTTTGCTCGAACAATACTTATGATTTTAGAGATGTGTGGATTAAATTTTTGGTTTTGTTATTTCGAAAGAGTATAACGAGAGATACATATTACTGTTTAAAAGTGAATTATATTTTGTTTGCTTATACTTGTAATAAAACAAATTCTCTATAGGATTTTGCAAACAGCAGACAAAAACTATCTATGAGAACTAAAATAAGAACTATTTGTAACATTATTGATTTACAATCTTTGCATTTCTTGCTTAGCCTTTGAAATGTTTTTTCTGATGACCTCAGAATAAGGGCTAAAAACGTTTCAAAGGCATTTCCATTTCCAAAAAACAGAATGATAGATTTCATGAAAATGTAATCCATTTCAATGAAAAATTTTCCAAAAGGCGAGGTGTGTAAATAAATTCATTTTAGGCCTTTGTTCTCATGTTTACTGAATCTTCAAGCCGTAGGGGGTTATCTGGATACTGATTTATTCTGCATAGCCGTAGAGGACTGTGTAGAAACTAGTGTTAGAATAAGAATTGTTCAATAAGAAAGACAACTTCATTTTAGGATTTTAATTGCTAGCATAACCAGAATTCAGGTTAGCGAAAGAATGTAAAGGTTGTAAATCAATAATTTTACAAATAGTTTTTATTTTAGTTCTCATAGATAGATTTTTTCTGCTGTTTGCAAAATCCCATAAAGAATATGTTTCATTATAAGTACATATAACTTTGTAAAGAATTTTATCAGCTTTATTTTTTACATAGAACATAGTTTCGATATCGCTAACGGTTAGCGAAATATAAGCAAAAAACTAAGACGGCGCACCATTTTCCCAAGATGACGGCTCGAGCGCGACTCTTCGGTACGCGAGGAAGTGAAATATCCACTTAAAAAAAAGGTGGAATTGTTCATATGCATACACAAATACACTCTCAAATACCAACACATACTCAACACATAAATACTAACACCATTTTTTGTTTTATTTAATACTATTACATAACTCTATTACTTTATTTTCGTGTTCAGAATTCTCTAGAGCCGAAAATATGGGTTTCAAGGGTCCCGACCATTACAACTTTTAATCACCATGCTATGCTGTAAACATCTTTTCCCAGGATTAAAAGAATTTCCAAGTTTCCGTATATTTTGTGCGGGGTCCCTTGTTTCTATTTAACTGGGGTACTGTTGTCCTCGAATAATCACTAAGTGCGCTGGAGATTAGTCCTCTTCTTCTATCGAGAAAAATGTTTTTAATTTAATTTTCCCTATAACATGTTTTAATTCTGTAATTGCAAAGTTAATATTATTAAACTGTTCATTTTTATTTATTTTATTTTTATGTGTGTTAATTTTTGCTGTTTTTATTAGATTATTTATTTTATTTCTTTAAATTATTTTGGTTAACTTTGGCAAAAATTGATTGTTGATAAGTTGATGACCTCATCAGTTACAGAGGATTTTCTTTCTTATTTTTCTTATAAACTGTACATTTTCTAATTTTATGTTTTATTATTTCTACAAAAACATTTGTTGGAAAAATTCTTGTCTGCTAAGGTAGGTACTCTTTTAACCTTTTGTGTTTAAAGGCATAGTCTCAGCTTTAATTGATTTATCGTTGTACTGAGCATATTTATATTTATATCTTCAAGAAAAAAAATTGTCCCCAAAGAGGAATTTTTGATTCTCCAATCAACTTCTAGAAAACGAGGGTAGAATTAGTACCGGTTGTGATTTATTTTTTGTTCTTAAATTTCAATGTTATTCTGTAAATTTAGTATTACATATTGTTGTAATTTTAGATAGATGTCGGTGTTTAAACAGTTAATTACTCTGTTTTTATTATAGTTTCTTCAGTTCTTAATTAAATTCTGCCTTTTTAAATTTCTGCATGTTTCAGATAAAATAATACATTCAAAATTTAACGTAAGCTGATGTAAATAGTACATAAATTGATGCAATTTTTTATTAACACTTCTACTGTTATTATGTACTTACCTACTTTTCTGAAATTTTTAATTCTTGAATTCATTTTTAATATTACTCTCTAAGATATTTTGAGAAAATTTTGAGTTTTTATAGTATCATAATCTCTGACCGATTTGTACAAAACATAAAATTTAAAACAGGACTTACTCTGTTAAGAGTAAATAAATGTCCCGAAAAAAGTTCTGATATTTTTTTCCAACATATAATAAGCATTAGTTAAAATAATTATGTAACTTTATGCTGACTAACTATTTAAAGAGAAATTTATAGCAATTCGTAATAATAGAACAATATTTGGTGGAAACAATTAAACAAGTATATTGAATAAAACGCATATTGTATAATTTTATTTATAACTTTATTAAATTAAATATAATAATATTGCACATGAATAACAAAATTAACAAATCAATATATCTACACAGAAATATACATATTTACAAAAATGTTTTTAATTCTCGTAAATCCACAGTATTGACTAGACTGAATTAATTATTATTGCTATAGAAGTTGACACTTAAAGGTGCGATAATCAATACAAATTGATCCGATAGAAAAATATGTTCAATATTTTTGTCATTACTTTCTTTTGAACATAAAATATCACAATGTTAATATCTAAATAGGGCTATAAATAGCAAGACTAGAATTTTTATTAAATAAGGTTAATCGTTCGCAAAGAATTAGATTTGTATTTCAGGACAATTCAAATGTTCCTACAATTTAAATGCTTTCTACTCTACCAGTTTTGCAGACAACTGGTAGTATTAATTCAAAATTCATATATCTTTACTTATACAAATATTTTTAGTTTCTTGACCGTTGATATCAAATTAGCTTGATGTATATCCTGGGATTTTTCGGTCAGTTTTAAAAGAAAATTCTCATATTTCCTTATGTTTCGGTTTAATCAACCATCTTCAGAGAAAAAATCTACAATATTTATAATAAACTACAAGTGTTTTATGCAATATTACAATTTGAATTTCATTACTTACAATTATTGTGATTTGCAAACCATTTATTAAAATCACAATAATTGTAAAATTGCATAAAACACTTGTATTTTATTACAAATATTGTGGTTCTTTCCTGTTAAGATGGTTAATTAAACCGAAACGTAAGGATGTATGAGAATTTTCTTTTAAAACTGACCAAAAAATCCCAGGATATACATTAAGCTATTATATCTTTACATATACTTGTTCTTCTTTGGAAAGCATCTGATAATAAGTTTATTTATTTATTAAAAAATATCTGTGACTAAAATAATAATAATTTTTCTATCAAACCTCTCTGTCTAGAATATAACAATCTTAATTAGTGTGAACACCTCAAATGAATAATAAAACATTATGACATATTTTTAGAAATCGTTTCTCATAACATTAAATAAAATCCGATAGACAGTTTATATAAGTTAATAATGTGAGTTGAGTTTTCTTAAAGCTAGAGACAAAAACTGGAAAAATCACTCATTTAACATTCTTTTCGTCATCCTCCTTGTCTTGGTGTGCAGTCATATGTCTGGTTAAATGATGTCGTTCCCTGAACGATTCCGCACAGACCGGACATTTAAGTTTATCTTCCCTCCTCCTCTTATTCATGTCAGTAGCTTCGCTTTTATGATGTGATCTCATGTGATAAACCAAGTCCGACGTCATCCTGAACGAGATGTTGCATTTGGCACAGACATTTTGAGCCGGTAGTGAAAGAGCAGCCAAAGACGGCGGCAGAAGTGAGGTTAAAATCGCCGCAGCGGGATTTCTAATATCAGCGGGGAATTTCAAATCCGGCTGTGCCATCTTCAGTATTTCTTGATTGGGAAACTGTTGGTAATTGTAAGCTAGATCCGGACGGTACATCGGCCGCATTTTTGCGAAGTTCGGCTGGATCAACTCCGGCTGAGCTTTGAAAAAACTACTCTCTAAATTCGTCGTACCGGGATGGGGAAAGTTTTCTGGCAAGAAATGGTTTTGATATGCGCTAATTTGTTGACTTTTGAAAATTTGACTAGGAGATAACATACCTGTTGGGAAATTTTGGTAGTTGCGGTTGATTATTGGCGGTGAAGGGCTAAGAGAGTGTTGGTAACTTAAATCTGGACTCGCTGACAGGCTAGGCGACACTCGAGAATCCTTGACGGATAAATTGACCTTAGTAAATGCGCTCTTTTGATCCGCCGAGGAAGACAGCGACCTGCTCCTTAATTCTTCTAAGTTTTTCGGCTTAATCAAATTGGGATCGTCGAAAATTTGTTGTTTTTGTGTAAAGAATTTTTGATGCGGCAATTTGTACTCACGTGGAGTGTCCTCGATCTCGATTTCCTCGTCTTCCTCATTATTGTTGTAACACACTTCAAGTTCCTTTTCGTATGTGATATTTTTCGCGATTTTACTTTGCCTTTGCTTGAGCTTCTCGTCTGGCAACATCAGGAAAGCCACATCGAAAGGCCTCTTCACTGCCTTCGTGGTAAGTTGAGTTTGTTCGTCGCACTGAATTTCACTCTTTAATTCAATTTTTCTACTATGAATGTCCATTTTTACACTACTTGACACTACACTGTCGCCCACTCAGTGCAGGAGGAGAATATGAACAGTGCTGTCGCTTGGAAAACACAGTGCATAATGTGAAAAAGCAGACACACTACGTCCAAATATTGTTAGATTTTCAGCCTACCCCTAAAAGCAGCTGGATTTGAAGTCTATCCCACCCTTACGTCCCAAAAAGGATATGTCTATAGCGTTATCCCGTGATTCAGACAAAGAAGGTGTACATACGTTTAGAAAAGCGTATTTCATTTAGATATACAAACCTTCCTATAGGGGTAAACGTAAGTTCTAGGGAGCAATCAGACCAATGGAGTTTTAGGGAGAGGCGGAGCCACGAAATACGTTCATCCAATACGGTTTTCAATGTATGCCGCGCTTAGAATGGGAAAAGACGTTTTCTGGTCCTGTTTGAAATCGTATTCAGCATCGACAGATTGTGTGGCTAATATAAATACGTATTTTTAATGTGTCATTATCGTTATTGGACAATATTTAACATTTCCATGCGAGGAGGAGCCGCATTTTGAGCATAATGTGTTATCGATATAATTAGTATTGGAGAGTTGACAGATTTAACAAACTTTATTATAAATTATAAAATTAAAATTTCATGTACTTGCTTTTGATTTTAATATATTAGTCAAGAAAAATGCAAACAATATTGTTTTTTTATTACATGCTCTGATTTGAAAGATTCTTTATTTTTTTTCCATAATTGAAAATTTTAAGTTGATATGTCTAATAGGAAATTACTGTACCTTTGTTTAGAACATTTTTGAGAATAATATGGAAAATTCTAGTATAAGAAAATGAAAAATAAAAATTATTGATTTAATTCTTTAGTTAAGTTTACTGAAAAATACATGCTACATATTTTTAGAAAAATTCATTCTCAATTATTATTAATGTTGGTGAATATCATTCTTCATGCACATAAAAGATAAGGCTGTTCTTTATTTGTTTAACATAATTCTATTATTTCTTAACCTTAACCTTGTACCGGGTGTTTATTTAAGATCTATAATAACGTACCTTCTATAAGACATATTAATCAAATTTTGAGGTAAACTCAAAAAAGCGCAGATACGTTAATTAAATTGTATCATTAGTACTAAATCTTTATTTTTGTCGTGCTGTTACAAGGGATAAACATTTTTATTAGAAAAATGTTTATTACAGTCCAAAAATTAATACTTTTACACATTTTAACTAGTAAGTGCTTGCAATAATGTGCATAAATCATTATAAAACAATCCATATTGAGCACTATCTGGAGCATTTCTATAGCCATAATAATATGTCCTCTGAACGGAAACTTTTATATGGAATAATATTTAAACTCAAAGAGATATGAAAATTACTAAATTACATAAAAACTCGTTTGTGAGAATTAAAAAGATAAAATTTTCATTAGGACCATATTGGGACTATTCTTAACATACCATTGCTTTGAGTTTAAAAGCACATAAAAAAAAGTGCCTTTTCTATATTGGTTTCGATAATCAATTGAACAAATATTAAGTGTTCTTTCAAACGGCATTTAGTGCTGAATCTACGTCCCACTTAGGATAGCATGAATGATGGCATTAAGCAAGACATTCGATTTAGTCGATCATGACTTAATACTTCAGTAAAAATTAAATTCTTATGATTTCAGGTGAAATTTCGGAGTGATTAACTTTTTACCTTCGCGATAGAAACCAAATTGTGGATATTCGTATATATTCAGAGTTGGTAAAAGTTAACACTGGCATCCCACAGGGGTCCATTTTGGACCCTTGCTGGTTCTAGTTTATGTTATTGATCTCCTTAACGTAGTTAAGTATTTGCTAATAATGTTTATGTACTGATTTAAATATAACTGAAACTATTTCAAAAGCGAAGAATATGATTAAATAATTTAAAAAGTGATTTCATATGAATTAGTTATGTCTAAATAAATTTAACACAGTGTTTATGAATTTTTCGTTCAAAAATTTGTTAAAGAATCAAAGTTAATTGCTAAGAGTATATTGCTCAAATAGCGAGTACAATGTTTCTTGGTTTATTTATTGATAACGTTTTGAATTGGCACATGCATATAGAATATTTTACACCATGGAATAGTTTAGAGTTTTAGAGAACTTCTTTTTAAAAGGTTGTTTGAAATTTAGAAAAGAACGATAGGAAATATTACAGAAATATCTACAAGAGTATCATCAGAAATTGTTAAAAAATGTGCAACTGTAAACATTTCCATACTTTTATATTTACAATATTTTAGTGTAAGAAATTTGTAAATCTTTAAAATTGATGATAATTTTCAAGTTTATTAAACGAAATAAAGGCCAATCTTAACAATTGCTCCGCATGCATTGTCCTTATATTGGAATCTATGTAGGTACTATGATTTTAGATTTACTTAACTCAATGTACATTGTACATCTTGTCTGTTTCCAATTGTTTTTTCAATTTAATTATGTATTCTCTATTAGGGATAAATAAGGAAAAATTAGTAAAGCAAGCTAGAAAGGGTACAGAAACATGAAATTCGGTGTATATACTAGAAGCGAGGGCCCCAGATTTTTTATAATATTTTCCATCCCCACTCTATTGCTAAAGGGGTTGATAAAACAAAATTGAGACATTCACTTGAAATTTGGTATGTATTATAGCTACATCTGGAACTGGATTATATTTTGATATGATTCCGATGAAGGGTTGGGGGTTAAATAGGGGCAAAGAAGGAAAAGTAAACCAAGCTGGCAAGAGTACCAAAAATTTAGGATTTGGAGTATACAGGGTGATTCACGTAGGCCATTCATTAGAAGTTTTTCAACTTGCAGTTGGATTAGAAACTTGAAATTTGGTATACACCCATAATCGATCATTCCCGTTCTACCTAAAATATTTTTAGTCCTCCAACTATACAGGATGTGCCAAAAATTGGTACCAACTTTCTTATTTTAAATAGAAACCTATATTTTTCTTTACATGGTTCGATTGGTCTTCTAATTCTGAGTTTAGAGAACCTAAGTTATGTTAACTTATCTCTTACAATTTTTGACATGTCTAATTTTTTGAAAAAAATTGCCGCTGTAGTAGTTTACGAACAAATTTGTATCTCGCAAACCTTTCAAAATTATGAAACCAAATTTGTGAAGCAGTTAGCTGGAAGTCCAGGCTAACTTTTGATGTCACATCGGTGGTCCCATTTTGTACCATATGGGCGCAGTCGATTTTGAAATATCGCAATCAAAAATTGTCAAAAAGTCAATTTTTTCAAATGGCACCTACTATTTTTTCTCACACCATTCGAAAGAAAATTGAATTTTAGGGTGAGTTACTTAAGCATTCCCTATACCTAACTTCACCTCATATCGAGTTATTCAATAAAAATCAAGAAATACCTTAACTTGCCGAGAGATTCCTTACTTCATCAAGTATGCCATGGAAACAAAAGACAGTTGTAATAATTTTTATAGAAAAATATGGATTCTTATTTAATTACACACAACACCAACAAATTATTATTAACGAACAAGAACAATGTTGACGAAATTCTGTCAGTGAAAACGGTGCACATACTTATTGAGCATTTGTATTGAAATAATTATTTTGTTAATCTGTTTATTTGTTGTAATTATTTATTATTGCAATACGATTTTTGAATAAAAATTAAAATGAAATGATTGATTCCAAAGCCTACTACCCTCGAGAAAAAAAAACAATATTTTTTTCAAAAAATGCCAATAACTCAAAAACGACATACAATGTTAATAAAAGTGGCCCTAAAATTCAATTTTGCTTTGATTTCTGGCGTCAAAAATGGTAGGCGCAAATTTATTTACCTACCTACTTTGTCTTAAAATTTTTTTCATTTTAATGGATTACATTTTCATAAAATCTCTCATTCAGTTTGTTGGAAGTGCTTAGACTTTGAAACGTTTTTCGCGGTACAGAGCCACTCATAACGATGTTTCATGCAAAACCAAGGCAATATCCATGAATAAGTATGAAGTATTTATACTTGACATTGACTCAGAATAAGGGCGAAAAACCTTTAAAAGGCTAAGCATTTCCAAGAAATTGAATGAGAGATTTTATGAAAATGTAATCCATTAGAATGGAAATTTTTCTAAGACTAGGTAGGTAAATAAATTCCATTTAGACCTTTGTTCTCATTTTTAACAGAATGTTGATACCGTCATGTAGATACTAATTTAATCTGCTTAGCCGCAGGGGACTATGTTGGATGCTAGTGTTATAATGAGAATGTCAAATAAGAAATTGGACAAATTTTTTTCAGGATTTTGATTTGCTAGCATAACCAGAAGTCAGGTTATCGAAAGAATGCAAAGATTTCATTAAAATTTTTCCACATAGTTTTTCTTTTAGTTCTCATAGATAGTTTTTCCCGAGGGGTAAACCGCTAGGCCCAATTTGTACACCTGATTTCCCTTTTTGGGCAAATCTTGTATGATTTCCCCTGATTTCTTCCTGATTTCCCCTTATTTCCTCTGATTTCCTCCTGATTTCCCCTGATTTCCTCCTGATTTCCCCTGATTTCCCCTGATTTCCCCCTGATTTCCCCCTGATTTCCACCAGATTTCTTCTCATTTCCTTTGGTTTGTTTCTACATTAATACTAGACTTTGAAGTTATATTCTATTAATAATGTTTTTAATTCGTTAATATTTTTGAAATAATGTTTATAATAGTGGGTTTTTTGTTGTATTATGCCTCTAATTATGGTCAAAAATGTTCCTTTTAGAGGTGATTTCAAGGTAAAACGATTAGGTAGACAAGTAGTGAGTTATTAGAGGCCTTAATACATATGATGATAAGTTAACCTAGCTCAACACCCATGTTAAAGGTGTATTTTTATATACACTAAGACAACGCGTGTAAATAAAAAGTACATCTAAGACATTTCATTAAAAAAAAATCTGTTAGGAAAAAAAATCAGGTGTTACAATGCAGATAATATTTTACAAAACTTAAGAACTTTCTTTTTAAACTTTGCATTTTTATTCGTGCTACAAAAGAAGGCCTCTGTTATCGCGAAGGTGGTTTGTAATTTCTTCGGGTATTTAAAATTGAAATTAAAATATATAGCAAACGCTATTTGAAATGCCTCTAAAAATGATGTTGTGAGTTCCTCAATTTTTATGTCTTCCACGTAGACGGCATATAAATTAATCGAACCTGGAAACATTTAGGACAAGTTAGATGTATATTTTAATTTCTCATATCAATATGCTCACCAAATAAGTTTACAATGGAAGGAGTTCTGATTTCCATTATTTCTATGTCCGTTAAGTCCTCTTTCTGCAAAATTTAATTTAGTTAAATATTATAATATTAAACATATACCTAATATTACCTGAGATTCCATATAAATTTCATTAAAATACGTAGCTATAGTTCTTATAGCAATTATGAATATTTCAGTATGGGTCACGTTATTAGCGGAATTGCACTGAATGCCCTCATTTTGTCCAAACTTCAATATTTGATCCATCTTTTTGTCATCATTAAAAACATTAATATCAATTTTCTTTAATGCGTTAAAGTGCCAAAACAATCCTTTTTTTTTAAACAAGAGAGGCCAATGTTTTTTTATTTCCTCGATACTGGGATTTTTATTAATAAATTGTCTCTGCTTTGCGTAACATTCTTCAGCAAATTCTTCATTAAGTACAATATCTTGTCCTTCCTTTTCATTGTCTTTGGCATCGTCGAGTCCAACGTGTTCATCTTTTTGTTCATCTTCTGAACTATCTGTGCCTGTCGGGGTGTCCGTGCTGTCATCAAATTGTACTTCCTCGCTATCATCCGAACTCTCATGGGTAGTGCTTTCCTCATATGAATATCGGTTTTTGAATGTGGTCTTGGCTATTTTTTTAGGTTTCTTGTAAGATTCTTTATTTGTTTCTGTCTTTCTTTTCTTTGACCTCACATCTTGATATTTGCTATTAATAGCCTCTGCTATTTCTGGCCATAATTGCAAGATACATTTGTCATTTTCTATAGATACATCTGGTTTTGGTAATGTAGCTTGGTAGGTGGTCAATTCGCAGGAAAAATGTTGGCTTAACTCAACGCTGTTCAAATGACCATCGCGTTCGATTGAAAACCAATTTCCTACACATTTTGTATTTTTGTGCTTGCTATATCAATTTCTGTAATATCCTTAAGAGAGTCAAAATATAAAATTCGTCCAACAATAACAGTATTACCCGAAACGTTTACATCAATGATTTTACTTCCGCTAGCCATTTGACTTGCTGGATTAATCTTACATTTGAATAAACACCAATCTCCAATTTAAACGGATCTAGTTTTCCGTACCGCTTGCGCTTTCCTTTTTGTTCCCGTCAATCCTTTGTTTTTGCCCCGAACAAAGCGTCTTAGTCTATCTGTACTAACTTTTTCCGTTTTTTGATCAAGCAGCCAACATAAGGATGATTTGCGGATAACTGTAGTTTTATTATTAACTGATACACGAACATAAGGTCCGGTTTCGAGTATCGTGTCGGAACCTTTATTTGTATAGTCTTTTATATTCAAATTTTCCGCAAAAGAAGGTGCAGCAGGTAACTCGGCCGGTAGGCTACATATTAAATCAGTAACTAACTGTTCGTCACTGTTTATTTTGCGAAATAGAAAATCTTATATTATCGTACTCTACAGTCACGTTAGTACGATATTATATGGTTTTCGATGTTCTGCTGCAACGCGGATCCGGTTAAAACGCATGGTATGTCGCCGGCCTAATGGTGCCGAAAATTTTTTCAAAATACCCTTTTTTAAGCAAAATATATTATCTGAATTACCTATGCGCATAACATATTTCAACAAAATGGCAGTAGATTTCCCCCTGATTTCCCCTGATTTCCTCCTGATTTCCCATGATTTCCCATGATTTCCCCTGATTTCCCCTGATTTCCCCTGATTTCCCCCTGATTTCCCCTGATTTCCTCCTGATTTATCATGATTGCCCCTGATTTCCCCCAATTTGTACACCTGATTTCCCCAGCGGTTTGCCCCTCGGTTTTTCCCCTGTTTGCAAAATCCTATAAAGAATATGTTTCATTACTATAAGCAAACAAATAATAAATAATTCTCTTTTGAACATGACAAGCAATGTCAAAGTTGTATAATGACTCGTATAATGATGAGATGTAAAAAACATTTGTTATATAAAAAATATTAACACATGGAGAATAAAGAAGAAAGTAATATATTACATTTATATCAGCTGTTAGCAAAAACACACCCTGTATATTGTTTTTCTTTTTTGAAGCAATCAGTTTCGATTTCCGCTTTCCAATTCCGGGAAGTTTTTCCAAGTTATCACCTATATATTATTCAATTTTAATCTTAATTTCTTTCTTTTTTAAATTGTACTAAAGAGATAAATAAATAAACCAATGCTAATGCTATAACAAACAAACAAAACTTATCTTCCTTCATCCACATCTGTCTGGTTGGCTGTTTATAATGCTCATGTTGCTCTCCATATACTTGAAGAAGGGACGAGACGCAGGTAGTATAAATTCTACGACATTTCAGCCATAGTGCACTAACACAGACACTATTTACTTTTATTTTTAGCGACCACTAACAAACACATTTCATTAATTATTCAACAGAATTTTTTGAATCTACCGACGACTTGAATTTTATCGAGTTTAGTTTCCTTTTCGTATTTTTCCGGAATCGTCGTACAAACACATCCACTTTAGACGAAGATAAACCGACTCTCCTAATCTTTTTTTTGCATTTCGCTCTAAAACTAACAGATCTTTCTGAAAGTATAATAAAGAAATATGCCAAGTCTGAACACATTTACTGGGATAATTGTTATCGATAAAATAGATATTTACTGCCATTGCTTTCAGCACTGTTCACACAGAAACTGATCAAAATTTAGGATAATTTGTGAGATAAGCAATGTGAAAAAGTATTAACTAATACTGTAATTTCAACCATCGCATCGCATTGATTTTTTCGATATGTACTAAAAAATATATAATCCACTTAGCATATATAAATCCAGTCCATTGTGCATGTAGTTATGACATGGGGTTCCTCTTGCTATAGAATGACATGACACCTGCGATGTGGTTGTTGCACATATGGTCTAGGCCAGCATCAATAGCAACCCCCTGTAGTGAGTAGATAGAAAAGGGATCTGAACATATTGTAAAGTATTTAACAAGCCTTTAATTTTGCACCAAACGCATCATCAATATGTGTAAGTCATATGGTTAAAATTTTTATTGTTCTTGGTGCAATGGGGCGAAAGTACACACAAATATGGGTAGTTTTGTAAGAAATAAAATATTTTAGATTTTAGCATAAACTGTTTTACTTTCGTAGATGCCCACAACGTTGATAGAATGATTCGGGGAATGACTTATTTTGAAATTCTAGAAATTCATATTACTTCCACATCCACGTAGTGAATGGGAAGTATACTAATCGTAAAAAAAAATTAAATTTTTTTTTTCTTGAAATCGGTCTCATGAAACGTCGAGATTTTAAATTCGAGCGAAAAAAAAATTCTGTCTGTCTGTCGGTCTGTCTGTCGATCTGTCTGTCGGTCTGTCTGTAACTTTTTGGTATGCACGCTTTCTCCGGAACCGTTTAAGATATTGTCTTGAAATTTTGTAGACGTATATATTATAATGAGATCTGGAACTGGATTGTTTTTTGAAGATATTCGGTGAAGGATTGAGGGGTAAATATGGGGAAAGATCTAAAGCAAGCTGGTAAGAGTACAGAAACTTGAAATTTGATCTATGTACTACAAGCCAGGGCCTCAGATTTTTTTACAATAATTTAGCAACCCCCAACCACCCCTATTCCATTATTAAAGGGGTTGATAAAATAAAAGTGAGTTATTCATTTGAAACTTGGTACACGCATGTATTATAACGACATCTGGAACTAGATTATAATTTGAGAAGCTTCCGTTGGGGGTTAAAGAGGGGTAAATAATGGAAAATAAGTAAAGCAAGCTGGTAAAAGTCCAGAAACTTGAAATTCGGTGTATGTACTAGAAGCCAAAGTCTCAGATTACTTATATTATTTTTCAACCTCCACCACCCCTACTCCATTATTAAAGGGGTTGATAAAATGAAATTGAAGTATTCACTTGACATTTGGTACACGTATGTATTATAACGACATCTGGAACTAGATTATATTTTGAAAAGCTTCCGTTGAAGGGTTGGGGGTTAAAAAGGTTTAAATAGGGGAAAATAAGTAAAGCAAGCTGGTATGAGTATAGAAACTTGAAATTCAGTGTGTGTACTAGAAGCTAAAGACCCAAATTTTTTTATAATATTTTCCAATCCCCCCACCATCCCTACTCCATTTTAAAGGGGTTGATAAAATAAAATTGAGATATTCATTTGAAATTTGGTACACGTATGTATTATAACGACATCTGGAACTAGATTATATTTTGAGATGATTCCATTGAAGAGTTGGGGTGCGATAGGGGTAAATAGGGGAAAATAAATAAAGCAAGCTGGTAAGAGTATAGCAACTTGGAATTTGGTGTATATACTAGAAGTCAAGGCTCAGATTTTTTTATAATATTTTTTAATTCCTAGTACCACCCGCACTCCATCATTAAAAGGGTTGTAAAAGTATGTATTATAACGGCATCTGTAATTGGATTATATTTTGAGATGATTCCGTTGATGGGTTGGGGTCAAATAAGGATAAATATGGAAAAATAAGTAAAGCAAGCTGGTAAGAGTACAGAAACTTGAGATTTAGTGTACATACTAGAAGCAAGGCCTCAGATTTTTTATAATAATTTTCTGGTACTGGTAAGAGTACAGAAACTTAAAATTCGGTGTATGTACCAGAAGTCAAGATCTCGGATTATTTATATTATTTTTCAACCCCTACTCCATTATTAAAGGGGTTGATAAAATAAAATTGAAACATTCACTTGAAATTTGGTACGCGTATGTATTATAACGACATCTGGAACCAGATTATATCTTGAGATGGTTTCGTTGAAGGGTTGGGAGTTAAATAGTGGTAGATAGGGGAAACTAAGTAAAGCAAGCTGGTAAGAGTATAGAAATTTGTGATTTGGCGTATATATTAGAAACCAAGGCACCAGATTTCTTTCTAATATTTTTCAGACACCACCATCTCCGCTCCATAATTAATGGGTTTGATAACATAAAACTGAAATTTTTACTTGAAAGTTAGTACATGGATGTATTGTAATGATATCTGTTTGAGATGATTCCATTGAAGGGGTGGGTCGTAGTAGGTTGTGAATAGGGGAAAATAAGTAGGGTAAACTAAAAACTTCATTTTTAACTTATATGGTAGAAACCGACGCCTCAAACTTTTCTATGACATCTGCTCCAAATATTATTAGAATTCTATGACCAATAATTTTCACATACTAGAGTGCAAATCTAGTCAAGATGTTTCCTTTAAAGTGACTGATGAAAAGTCTGGATGTAGAAGTAGTGATTCCTTAGGCAGCGGCTTTTTTGGATATACAGGCAATTTTAATTAATATTTCGAACATAATAATGCTTTGGTTTCTATCGAGTGAACCCGTTCGTAATTCTATTGTTTAATATGAAGACAAATAAGTACTTATTAATCTAGACGGGTCAGTTTTATATATTCCCAAATGAAGGCATCATTTGACTAGCCAAACCTGTGTCGATTGCATTTAAAGTTCCAGGATGGTTCAAGTATATAAGTTAAGAACCATTTACAGAGAAATTATTCAACAGTCAATAACAATATTTACTGATTATAGTTATAGAGTTAGGTAAAATTAACGTAAATTGTAAACGTGTCAGTCAATAATGCATTGCGTTTTTACGATTTTAACAATGAAAAAATTTACAAACATTGATTAGATAAACATTGGGCTTTGTTATGTTGCGGCCGGGGAAAATGCACGTTAGGCTTGTACTTTACCCGCTATTGATAGGATTCGCATACGTTCTCACAGGACGTTGAATGTGAAACCATAAATTTTAGATTCTGTCAAAACTATTCTGAATCCGGACATTCCTATTATACTTACAAAATTGCATAATTATATGCTAAGAGCTCAGAAAACGTATTGATAACGGTCAATCGTACTATCACCACTTACTTTAACTAAATAAAATGCCATCCTTGTGTATGTACATTATCAGCTCTATTTACAATTTGATCATTGTGTGCAGCCTTATCCAGATTAAAGGGATAAAGACGATCCTAATTTGTAGTTGATATTTAATTAAAAAATGACATTGGTGATATCTTAATTTGACATATGAAAAAATTCCTTAGATAACAGTTGTGGGATGTCAAAAGAGGCATATTCAAAAATCATTTTAAAATAGTTGTTGCAGGGAAATAATGGATTTGTTTAAATATAAGATTCAGTATTTTTTATATATTTGTATTTGTCTCCTAATTCCCTATCGACGTATATTATTTTTTAATTTATATTGCGGCGTTGCCACGTTATTTTACTTTCAACTAGAAAAAATATTTGCAGCGGTCAACAGTAAAACCTGCAAAGAAGTGTTTTTATAAATTTTACCATCTTTTCACATTGAGTGTTAGTCAAGGCCTTTCTCCAATTTCATGATCTCTCAAAATTGAACGCATTTCTACAGGATGCTCTCCACAGTGATTCAATTTATTTGGTACATTTTCAGTCATAATTCATTTTTTATAACTGCAACACTGTATATATTTTATTTGAAATAATTGGGCAATCAATTACCTACATGCTGATATGCTATAGCGAGTACTTTTTTCGAATGTTTCTGATGTAACCAAATTTATTAAAAAAATATGCATAATTTCTCATGATTACTTAATTATAATGAGATAAGTGATGGATAATTTGTTAAACTGAGAAATTCGAGTTGAGGTATTTTATCAATAAAATACCGCTGCCTTAGGAATCACTACTTCTACATCCAGATTTTTCATCCAAGTCACTTTAAAGAAAACATCTTGACTAGATTTGTACTCTAGTATGTGGATATTATTGGTCAAAGAATTTTAACAATATTTGGGGCAGGTGTCATAGAAAAGTTTGAGGCGTTGGTTTCTACCATATACGTTAAAAATAAAGTTTGTAGTTTATCCTACTTATCCTATTCATAACCTACCACCTCTCACTGTTCAATGGAATCATCTCATTAGAATACATATATGTACAAACTTTCAAGTGAATATCTCAATTTTATGTTATCAATCCCATTAATAATGGAGCGGAGGTGGTGGGGTTTGAAAAATATTAAAAAGAAATCTGGGGCATCGGTTTCTAGTATATACACCAAATCCCAAATTTCTGTACTCTTACCAGCTTGATTTACATATTTTCCCCTATTTAACCCCCAACCCTTGAACGGAATCATCTCAAAATATAATCTAGTTCCAGATGTCGTTATAATACATACTTCTATCAAATTTCAAGTAAATATCTCAATTTTACTTTATCAACCCCTTTAATATTGGAGTAAGAGTGGTGGGGGGTTGCAAAATATTATTAAATAATCTGAGGCCTTGGCTTCTAGGACATACATCGAATTTCAAGTTTCTGTACTCTTACCAGTTTGCTTTACTTCTCTTTCCCTATTTACCTCTACTTACCCCACCACTCCTTCAACGTAAACGTGTCAAAATATATTCTTTAGATATCGTTATAATATATGCGTGTACCAAATTTCAAGTGAAAATCTGAATTTAATTTTATCAACTCTTTTAATAAGGGAGTGGGGGTGGTGGGGGGATGGAAAATATTATAAAAAACCTTAGGCCTTCGCTTCTAGTATATACACCAAATGAAAAAACACAATAATTATAATAATAAAACAGTAATAACGACATAAAATAACTGTCCGATATGCGTTCAATATTGCAATACGATTTACTTATTCTCCTTTTAAAATACTAACTAGTATTTCTAACTATAGTAGAGTCTATTAAATGTTCGGGTTTATTTTAAATCAGCCCGATACAAACCTGCAACTGTCATCCAGCTTATATAGGCTTCGTTACACTACATTTGTTGTATTTGGAGGGAGGTGCCTTTCTGCTCGTTGGTATTTCTAAGAAAGATATTTTTTACATAATTTTTTACTAACAACTTACCATTGGGTGTGATAAAAAAAAATGTGGTTTCAATAGGACGGAGCTGCTGTTCATTATAGTCTCACGGTCAGAACGCATTTAGACAATGAATTTCCTGATATTAGATATGCAGGGGAGGACGAGTCGCGAGCCCACCCAGATTTCCAGATCAGACCTCTGGATTTTTAACCACCCCACAAAATTGTGGAAGGTTACTGAAATTGGTCCACAATCGAAAATTGAGATAACATTAATTCTTTACGTTTTGAGGTCCCAGTAACCCCAAAAAAGTGGTTTTTAAAAAATGTCTGTATATATGTGTGTTAGCACGATAGCGGTGAAACTACTAAACGGATTTGGATACAAGTTTGCATGAGGGTCTCCTTAGTGCTCCAGAAGAACTGAAAAGGTTATAGTTGAGATCGGATTACGTTTAGTGCCAGTAGCAGCCAATATTTTCTATTGGGATATGTCAATGAAATTGTTTACCAAACAAAAGTCCCTACTAGAAATGATATGATGACTAGAATAAGGAACGTATTCGAGTCAATAGATCCAACCAAACTTAGGACCGTTAGTGCATGTTATAAAAATAGAACGAATTATCGCTCGGAGGTGAGTGGGAGACATATCGAACATTTATTGTGATGTCGTTGTTATCGTTTTGTTCTTAGTATAATTCTTGCACTTCTTTTTATTTCTTTTCAGTATTATATTAATTTTCTTCATCATCTTGTTAATAAAGTAATTTAAATTTATTATTTTTAATAATTATCTATCATTTATTATTGAGAAATCATGAGATTTTATGCAAATTTCAAATAAAAGTATATATAGTGTTCCATGTTCTACACCCTGTAGAACTGCGTTAAACTTTGAGAGTCCAGGAAATTAGTACAAAGTCTTGCCTAGCACTCAAAGTAAAATGACGGTCTAATTCATGAAAATACGTTGTTTGCAGAATTTATCTTGATCTTGCTGTAAATTCATTTTTTTCGGAAAAAGTTGAATAACGTGGCAACTCCACAATGAAACTTCAAAAGTAATATTTACCTGGATAAATAATTAGATGACAAATACAGATGTATAAAAAGACCGCTGCCTAAGGAATCACTACTTTCATATCCAGATTTCCCATCCAAATATCTTTAAAGGAATACATCTTGACTATATTTGCACTCTAGTATGTGGAAATAATTGGTCATAGATTTTTAATAATTTATACTTGAGGCAGATGTTATAAAAAAATTGAAATGTTGGCTTCTAGTATATACGCCAAAATTAAAATTTCTGGACTCTTATTAGATTGCCTTACTTATTTCCCCTATTTACACCCCACCCCCATCCCTACCACGGATATCATCAGATATCATTACACTACACATCCGCATACCAAATTTTAAGTGACTATCCCAATTTTATTTTATCAACCCCTTTAATAATGGAGTGGTGGTGGTGGGGGCATGAAAAATATTATAAAGAAATCTGAGGATTTGGTTTCTAGCATTAACGCCAAATTCCAAGTTTATTTACTCTTAGCAGCATGCTATACTTATTTTCTATTATTTACCCCTACCCCTTCAACCGAATCATCTTTAAATATAATTTAGTTCCAGATGTCGTTATAATACGTACGTGTACCAAATTGCAACCAAATATCTCAATTTTATTTTATCAACCCCTATAGTGAGGGAGTGAGTGGAGGTGTTAAAAAATGTTACAAAAAAAATCTGAGGTCTTGGCTGCTAGGATATACACCAAGTTACAAGTTTCTGCACTCCTACCAACGTGCTTTACTTATTTCTCCCTATTTACCCCAATATAACCCCCAACCTTTCAACGGAATAATCGCATTATATAATTTAATTCCAGATGTCGTTATAACACATCGGGTACGGTGGAGTCGGGTACAGTTTAAGCTGACTTGTGTCATGGCCGCTAAAATGTTTGATTGAAGATTTTTTTGATGCATAAGAAATGCCAGTAGTTCTCAAACAGTTATCTCCCGTAACAGCAAAGATGTCACTAAATAATTAAGAAAATAGGAAAAATGTTATCATAAAATGTTGAGATTATTAATTTAGCAACTTTTTAGAATTCTGGTTATACAGTGTCCGCCATAAAGTTTGCTACATTCTAAATTCTATTATTGACATTTCTAAAAAACTCTATTGGAGGTTCGTTTATGCATGTCCGACATCAAAAAATTACATTTTGACACATGTCATGTGATCACCGATTTGGTAGGACTGTAAAAAATAGTTGACGGTAGTACCGAAAAATGGGTCTTGTTAAGATATCGATAAATTGTATTAAGGAAAAGTGCACAGAATACAACAAGGACCCCATATAGCAGATATGAGGAAAATAAAAAAGTGCAAATTTTACCCCTACCATTAATTACTATATGAAAAATCATAAATTCTTGTGTCTATTTCACAAATATTTGATTAGTTTCGACAAAAACTTTATGTATTTTAGTTGAATAACGGTATTTGCATGTAAAAAAGAAACGAACCCCCAATACAGTATTTTTAGAAATCTCAATAATACAAATTTTTCCCATATGTAGCCAACTTGTATCAAGTGGTATCAATGGTCCTTTGTTTTGCCTTTCTTTTAAAAATAATCCATTTAATTTAACACCAACTTTTTTGACTGTTCATTTAAGACACCCACTTTAGTTGCCATATTTATCAAATATTTCTATTGTATTTTTATAATTTGATGTTTTTCCAAAATGAATGTTACATTCGCGACCTAGTAAATCACTAAATACTTTATCTATCTAAATAGGATGATCCACTTAGCGTTCGATCCAAATTGTTGATGGTGGGAGCCTGTATTTATTGGTTAAAATATAGATAAACCACACCCATATCATCAGGTGATAGGAGCGAGACGTTGAAAATGCCCCAGAAGCTCGGCTTTCTTTAGCATACCGCCACCACAAAATTGTGGGTTTAACTCGATATTTATTTAACAAGAAATAAATACGAAAAGTTGAAGGTGTATTCTAATATAATGCATAATGAATAAAAACAAAGACCGTAGATATTCGTGTGACAATCGATTAAATAATCAAGCCGCGCTAAACGTAAAAAAGTCGATTTTATTAGAGATAAATGTTAGTAGTAATAAAAGATACATTTTTGGGGAAAACAGAGTTTTAACAAAACTCGCAGCGCGGCTTAATAAAATAAAAATTTTATAAAGAAAATTATTAACTTTTGATAGAGCTTAATCAAATTAAAAAAAAATTAGAAGCGAGGATCGAACTAGCAACCACCCCATTTTCATTTATCGCTGCTCGAGTATCTTACCGATTGAGCTACGCGATCCTATATTTACTTTGCTTTATAACGTGTAATATGTACGTACTAGAAAATTGTAAGACTTAGTGATTTAACATTGTTCGTTTGACGGATGAGTGTCCATTATTTACCACTAAAAATAACTTAAATATTTCATATAAAGACGTTTTTCATATTTAGAGTGGCGTTAGTTCGCGAAAATAAATAATATGCATTGTCAAATCACACAGTTTGAGAATCACTGAGCTTATGACTATGTTTCTCACTCCTCAGTGTATATTTCATATTTCCATCTCAAAAGAAGCGGGAAAGAATCTTGGTAGGCATACATTGACAATGTCTTCAGGCTATTGCTTTAAGTTTGTGTGCAAGAGATAGTGAAAACGTATGCGCAATATTAATTCATACATCAGTCATTTTAAACTAGACCCGACTCTATGTGTACCAAATTTCAAGTTAATATCTTAAATCGTTCTTGAGAAAACGTGCGCACAATAAAAGTTAAAACAATTTTTTGAAATTTTTTGTTCGATTACTATACTTCCATTCCATTACGTGAATGTAGGAGTAATTACTGGGTGTTCCGTTTAAAAAATCTATTATTAGCTTGAAGTTACTATATGAAACACCCTGTAAATTTTAATATAATTCTAGGACATGCCTTTTTTGACCTTTCACAATTTACATCTGAGAATCTTTTTAAATTTTAAGCGATTCAGGAGATCTCAACCACCCATCACTAGTGACTCACCCTGTATATGTATATGTATTTCAAAAGCACCCTGTATATTCAGCTTAATCCGCCTTAATGGTACAAATTCAAACACGTTCTCTGGCAAATTAGTATTTTTACCAGAAAATAATATTTAAGTAAAGTCGTGCAAAATTATTTAGCATAAACAGCAAGCCATACTTTCAATGGCCGGAAGTCTCTGTACACCCAAACATTTATTTCAGTAATCGATACTTATAAATCATTCACTTTAAAATTACTCAGATTGAATTTTTATTAATGACTTCCCTCATATTTAGTGAACGACTTTTAAAAAGTTCGTGCGCTCCATTTGCGATGAAATCAGCAATCAATCTAGTGTTGTTTAATCCGGACTTAAAATTGCTGTTTCATTATAAAAATGATTAATGAAGCCCTGCCTACTATATGCTTCCAAACTCACACCATAAGTTAATCGACCAAAAGAATTTTAGTATAGTTGGTCCTTTTTGTACAGAATCCTGCTTTTGTTTTATAAGTGTGGTTCATTAATTTCACTGTGAGATAGGGCATTGTGTACGGTATATGTTATTAATTTTAAAAGTGTCATTTATAACAGTGTTTTGTGTTCACAGTTTTAGTAGTGACATACTAATATTATCTTGTTAAAAATCTTGAAGGGTTTGTTGTTAAATATTGTGTACGTGGGTTAATATAGACAGGCGAAAAAATATTTTAATATCGTTGTACATACAGGGTATTTAAAAATGCACGGCCGAAATTCAGGTCTACTACTTTACAAAATAACCATCCGTCCGTCCGCCTGCTATGGTCCTTGTAGATCCGAATACTTTGTACAGAAATGTGTACAGTAATTTAATGTTAGTTGTAACCGTAGTGTATTTAAGATAATTCAAATAAAGCAATTTAATTTAAAAAAGGTTCATGAATAAGACTGTAAACCTTTAAAGAGTTTTGTAAACATCTCCCCAGCCTGCAGTTCCATATTTAGTAATAATTCGATATATTAGTAGTATATTATTCTAAATAATGTTTACATATGTTTTTGACCTTGAAAATGTTAATGTTCGCGTATAGCGTATAGGAAAAAAATCACAAGTTTTTCCAAGGCCGTCAACATGAAAGTATCAAGGTAAAATGATGTAACAGTGAGCGAGAGCCTGTTACTACGTGGGAAGCGAGTCGGTCAGCGCTGATCGATATTGTACCGCCTGTTCAACAAAAGGCGGTACGGAGAGAACAAATCTTGTGGCATCGAGTCGGGACGCATTAGTGCTGCTGCGGCGGACGAATAAAGAAGCGTGATTTCATTTGTCTCACTATTTATTCCTTGCCCTAGTGTTCATCATCAGCTGTACGGTTGGCGCATAGGTAATGTTCTCGCTTACAGTGCGAAAGGTCCCGGGTTCAAACTCCTATGCCTGCTGAATTTTTTCTTTTAATTTTGTGACGATTAATATATTTTTTCACAAATTCTTTTTTATAATTTCTTTTGGTTAGGTTAGTAGGTTTTTATTCTGCTTAAAATAAATTCCTTCTTTCGTGTGATTTCTTTAGGTTAGGTTAGTAGGTTTTTATTCTGATTAATTGTTAATAATTATTAGCGCCAGGATGCGTCATTAACTCTCGATTCGACAATGTGTTACAGTCTATTTTCGTATCTGCACATTTACAATTTGAATATGTTAATATAGTATAACTGGTTGCCTACCGTTCGTGCTCCATGTGAGCCACGCACAATGATGTTAGCAGCGAGTTGCTGGCAACGCATTGCTAGCAACGCACTGTAACTGTACCTAATTAGGAAGCGAGTTTCGAACGTCTCGATTATAACCTTTTCAAGACCGTTATTATCAATTAAACCTATTGTTTTGTTAATGGAATTATGAAATACTGTATTATGTGTGGAATATAAACGTCATTACGGGAGATTTATCAGATTTGTGGGTTATGTTGTATAGTGTTCATTCGGAACGTACCCATGGACATTCTTAGATTTTGACAGAGGTTTCCGTCTGGGCCATTTTTGGGAATTTTTTCCGTTTGCCGGCTCGAAGAGAAGTTGTGTCACTGAGCACGTGGATAGCATTTTGTTAATTTGCTCCTTTAATGGGATTTAGTGCTGTAGTGACAAATTAGCAGTGTTTTATTTTGATATTTGTCTTATTTTCTGTTGGGAAATACTGCTACGGAATTTTCCGGATAAATCAACTTGCTGGAAGCACATGGCAAAGGAATTCTGAAAGCCCACTCAACATCTAAGGTATACCTCTGAAATCTCTTTAGAAAATAGATTTGTAATATTCGTTATTTCTTTATTGCAGGGCTTTTTTGGACTTTTTGGATTTTTGAGTTTTTGTTCTTTTTGGTTTTTTTTGTTCTTTTGGAACCTTTTGTCCTGTTGGTTTCATTTTATCTTGGACTTTTACTGGCATCGCATCATGTATGTTTGACCCCACATCTTACCGGTTGGATTTGTACATCTGTATGTGAATTTGGTTTACTGAAACTTGGTTGGCAAGATATTTTGTGAAGTTGGAATCCTGAGTGTACCGGTGAGACTCTCCTGCCTGGTTCCCTTGGAAGCTACGCTCCCCTGGTAGGCCTAGTGGTTACATTTTGAACCCTGCTGGAGGTAAGCGTCTTTGAATTACCTAACGAGGGACCTTATAACACATACCACCTTCTACGTGAGGCATAGAGAGCCCGTCAGCTTTCTTACGTACACATTAAATATAAATTATCAGTACATACTTTGCATATAACCAATTAAATTTTATAGTTTTGAACACCACGCTTGAACCTATCGTCACTAAATAATTCACATTATTTTGTTCATTTCATGTTAATTTTCAGTATTTTAATGTAATCGTTTAAGCTAATATATTTTGGGGGTCATATTTTGCCTATTAGTAGTTAAGATTTTATTAGTTTTAAGTTATCATATGTTTTGTGTTAGGTTAAGTGTGGGCCACACATAAGTATATCGATTGTGTGTAATGTGATTTCTGGAAATTTGGTTGTAATCGTGCCTAAGTATAATTATTAAATTTGTTATAGTAAAAAGCGTATTTGTTTTCACCAGCGTACATTTAAAGCCCCAATTTGTTCGAACTCACTCCCCAGGTACTTGTCTAGTCGGCCGTGTGAGCCTCTTTCGCCACCAATTAAATGCAGAGAGGGGACTGCACGTAAAACATAAAAATTTTGTTCAGGGCACAGGGTGACCACCCTACCCTGCTGTATTGCTGATATATCAGCCTCAAAAGTAATTTTTTTTTAACAAATTCCCTTTTTATCTGGGAGCCCTGCAACAAATGCCGACTCGATGCTACAAAATTTGCTCTCTCCGTACCGTCTTGTCTGTTCAACTATTTCTTCCGTTCTATAGCGCTGTTTGTCAACTCCTGGGCACGTCGAATTTTTATTTTTAATTTGTAATGATTAATGAATTTTTTCACAAATTCAGGTTTGATTTGGCGGCAGAAATAATGTTTTCCTTCTTTTTCCTATAATGATTTCAATCTTTCATGATATGGTGAGGTGATTAGGTTAGTTAGGTTGATTTTTATTTTACTAATTGTTAATAAATATCAGCGCCGCACACAGACAAAGAAAGGGGATGGCGGGGGGTGTCCCACGGCTGTCTAACATTGGAAATGTTAACGTTCGTATATGGGGCCAAAATTATGAGTTTTATCCAAGGCCGCGGACATGGATGAATCGAGATCAGATGACACAATACTGAGCAAGTGTGCACAGTACGAGTATGCACGGAGAACATGAAGTTATAATGCGGTTGTGGTCAGCGCCAATAGTATTCACCATGGATTCACAAAATTTCACAAATAGCGAATAGTTATTTTTGTAACAAGTACCTAAAATCATGATTTTTGGGACGGATCCTAGTGGTAAGTTTATGTTTTATGTATGGTGTTATCATTTCATATATCCCGATAGTTGCAAGGATTGCGAAATTTATGATTTTTTTTAGTTATCGAAATTTAAATAAATGAGACCTTATTTTTTCATTAACATATTTATGTTTGTGCCATCTATCAGCTTCTACTCCTATGTAGCGTATTTGATTTGCTTCCTCGATAACAACATTTTCTGGGAGTATCGAATAATATATTAAGGTTTACTACTCTTGTTGCAGCTAAATGGTAAATATATTTTTGTGTAAAAGTTTATTGTTTAATTATCTGTAAATATTATCAGTTTTTTCCTTTACTTTTTTCAAGATTGCGCAACATATTTAATAACAGTGTCATCAGCAAATTATTTAGAGTTATTTTTATTTGAGTTTAATTTCAGAAGACCGTTTGTATACACAAAAAATAAGATTGGTCCAAAAAACATGCTTTGTGGTACACCAGAATATACAGTGTATCCCAGAATTGAGTTCCCGGACCGGAACCTGTGATTTCTGTGATCCCAGATCATCAATGACACTGAACTCGTTCTTAATCTATAAACTTTATCAGATTATACATAATATGTAGCTTTTCTTTGAAGTTCCTCTTGAATTGCACCATTTTTAAAACGGTTGCCTCTGTAACCTTTTCCTCTTTCGACACGAGCCTCTTTTTCACTCAAGTTTTGATACAAAAAATAGCAGTCAAACCAATATAAACCGTTAATTTCTATACGAAATTGTTTATAGACTACACTAACGGCACTTATTTTATCACAAGGACTTTCAGTTTCATAGCTGGATTTTAAGTTGCATCTTAAGACAGGAAATCTAACTTGATTGTAGTCTTGTAACACAGCAACGTGGCCTGCAATATAAACCCACGTTAAAAATTAAATTCTTGCTTTAACATATAAACAATTTACCATTGACAAACTTCTTTGAATACTCCTGTAAAATAATTTCTTCTTACTATTTGTAATCAACTGACGTGTTCCAACTTCAACTTTTTCTAGTTGAAAAATCAATATTTAATAAAAACTGGCGTCATTTCTTATTGCCACACTTCCTCAATTAATAATACCGCCAAAACTTGGCAAATTGTATCATATAGTGTCCACAAAAGTGGTGCTTTGTTAAAAAGTTTGGTTAGTTGCTATTTAACACTTTAGGAATTTCGGTTTCTTGTCCCTAAATTGACGAATGTCAAAATTTGTGACGTCGCGAGCACACGACAAATATAAATGAATAAGTCACTGCCGCCAACGTGTTGAAATATTGAAAATACCACAAAATAGTGTGGAGTGGCACACAAAAAATCTTTAGGGAGCAGCGCATTCAGTCTTTCTCGATCTCCCTGTATTTATCATTTATTTACAATTCTAGAATAAAATGTTGTAATAACAGAAAATTACAGTTTATTCTAAAAAATACATAAATAACAAATGCTCCACATGACATCCACCTGTTTCAGTACACAAATTAATACTTTTAAAAGTTTGTGTAATATTAACGATAAATCAAGAATTATCATTCTTTCTCTGTCGTTCATAGCTGCAGGAAAACTGTCACATTTAAGAAACAAAAGATATTTAGTTGTTATCAAGCTTACATAGAGTACTTATAGAAATAAAGGTCTCATGAAAACTTGAAAATTTTATCTTCAATATAACGGAAATTATTGGATTTTTTTGTTTGTTTCACTTTAAGAGAACGTACTTCCTCAGGGATGCATTTTTGGACTAAGGTAAGTGGGTTATACGAACCCAATATGAACTCAGGAAGCACAGGATCCCATTCGGCAACTCAATTCTGGGATACCATGTATATTAAGTACATGAATGTGTGTGCATGTGTGTGAACGTAATTACATATATTTATTTATATTATTTTAATTAAATTAGTTATATGCTCGGTGGCGCAATGCTGAAGGTGTTTGGCTTGCGACCACGGAGTCCCGGGTTCGAATCCTGGCCAGGGTATGGATGTTGGTGGCGTTTTTTTCATGTGTTACCGAGACGGTAGCAGTGATCTAGACCGCTGTTGGGTGGCACAACATGTCTAGTCGCTGTTATCTCTCCTGAGTTCGAGTCTCAGCTGCGGTAGATGGCAATATCGCAGGGAATGGTTGTTGTGTTGATGTCTATGTGTACGTGTCCTGGTTGAGTGGTAGAGCAGCAATAGCTGAACTCCGCCAGGACGTTAATATAAACAAGGCATTAAAAATAAAAAAAAAAAATAAAAAATAAAAAAATATACATTATTCTTGGGATCACCATTTGTATTTGCATCTCATGATCAAGTATTTTCAAATTACTTAAACGAGTAATTTGGTGTTTATTTATATATACATATTTTTCTTTAACACGATCTTTAATTAAATTTTAATTCTTTAAATGTATCATCTTTCATTTCATTTGCCAATATTGACAACTAAAATACAATGGAAAGCCTCTACCCTCGTAGAATATTTTATAATATTATATAGTTCTGTATGCCACTGTAACAGCATTTCTAACCTTATTATCTGTCACAACGGCGACAACTAGAGTATTTATTAAATTACCACTCAAAAAAATTACTCATTACTATGACGAAATAATAGATTCAGATGTTCTGGTGGATGTTTTTCCTTTTAGTTGGAATGAAGGGCAGCCAACGTCAAGGGACGAGGGTTGGACTTAGCCATCTCATATACGTATTGTATAGCGTATAAATGGGTTTTGACAGGTCTCCAGGGTTGTGCATAATATCACTTGTCCATATGTTGCTTTAATGTGCACCTCGACTATGAATAACACCCTCCTGACAACCTGCTTATTTCCTGCATGCTCGGCGGATTCTGGATTACAATTGTCAATATTTATACGGAATCAAGCAGAGAATATTTGTACGAGCATATGCGGAATGCGTTCATCTACGATATACAAAAAAAATATCAAATTTATAAAATAAAAATATATCTTTAAATGTTATGAAATACTCTCAATCTTGCATATGCCTACGTACATGTTAGTGAAATATTGGAAGAAATCTTGTCTAAATAAAAAATCAAGTCAGTGTAAAAATGAAGGTATAACATGTGATTTTTACAATTTTTTCAACGCCTGGATGCTTGGAATTGATATTAAGTAATAAGACCTAATTTTTTTTAAAGCAGGTGGTTGCATGAGTTTCTAATACATTTCAGACACAGTTCTTCTGCTGAAATAATTTTAGGAGACACTACCGATTCTGAAAATATATGTTACCAGGCAGCAACCTAGTGTAATATTGTTTAAAACAATTTATTTTTCGTTCAGTTGGTATTTCAAATGTTACTGATTTAAGAAAATTTCTTGTTTTTTTAAGCTCTAAAAGTATAATAAAAAAATATTTTTTTTACAATACATAATTTTTCACATCCTTAGACCTAGAATAATATATACTTCCAAAAGATGGAAATTACGGTTTTTAATTTTATACCTCATAACGTTAGTTTTTGAAAAATTTGTGTCGAAAAAAACTTGTCATATGGATTTCAGCGTGTATCAGCATTTGTTTTTCACAGAGTGAGTATTTCAGCGTTGATTCTTGAAATATTTTAAATCATGTAATAAAATCCGCTGCCCAAGGAATCACTACTTCCACATCTAGATTTCCTATACAAGTCTCTTTAAAGGAAAACATCTTAACTGTACGCTCTAGTATGTGAAGAAAATTGGTCGTAGAATTTTAATAATATATTTGAGATGTTGACTTCTACCATATACGCCAAAAATGAAGTTTCTGTACCCTTATTACCATGCTTTACTCATTATCTCCTATTTACCCCCCCCCCCCCATTTCTTCAACGGAATCATCTCAATCAGATGTCATTACAACGTGTACCAAATTTCAAATGAATATGTTTATTTGATTTTATCAACCCCTTTAATAATGGAGTGGAAGTGGTGTGGGTTGAAAAATATAATAAAGAAATCTTGGCTTTTAGTATATACACCGAATTAAAAGTTTCTGTACTCTTACCAGCTTGCTTTCAAGCAATATCTTAAACATCTAAAACCGTGCCTGAGAAAACGCGCGCAAAAGAAACACCTACAGACAGACAGGCAGATACACAGACAGACATACAGAATTATTTTTGCTCAAATTTAAAATCTCGACGTTTTATGACATTCTAAGCGTATTTGAACAAAAAAAAAAGATTTTTTTAAATTTATAATGACTATACTTCCAGTCCACTACCTGGATGTGGAAATAATTACAAAAAAAATCATACAGGGATGACTGATTATTATTTTAATACATTATAATTTCAAAATTCGATACCGCTGATTCTTAATGGCTGACTTAAAGTTAAAGGTCATTCAGAAATCGTTTAAAAAATACTACCTATTTACTTTAGAAATCACTTATTACAAATTATACATTATAAATTCAAAATGGCGAATTGAAAATGGCGTATCTAAACTTAGAAACTATATAAAAACCGTAAACTTAATAGAAATGTATTATTTCTTTGGAGTATTTTCAGATTTTTCTTAACCTAAAAAGTAGACTAAGCACTTTTATACCGGGAAAGAAGCCTATTGAATTTCACAATAATCCGCTGAGTGGTTTAATTATTATGATAAACATCGTTTTCGCAGACCAACAATTTTTGTATCTATTTGTATTTAATTTCTCGTACTAGGTGTTTTGTAGTATACTACATTAACTGAATTTTGAACAGACTCTAGGGTTTATACTTATTTGACCTTATAGTAAGTTGCTATAATTTCCTTGCCTTTTATCTTCTCAAAGTAAGCTCAAAAAATATTCTATTTGACATTTGTACTCGTGCGTCCAGGAGTTACACAATACTCTAAGATATATGCATTATTGTACTGTTCTGGACAATAAATAGTAGGACAACTTTTTTCTTCTAGTGTCATCTTAATTTGAATATGTAATGAATAACCTAAATAAAACAGATATTATCACTATTTTATTTTTTATTTTAAGGCGGATATGGTAAGGCTGGAGTTATTGCTATAGCAGATGATGGATGGCAATGAGACAAATTGCACTGCGTTGTAACATTAACAAAAATTCGGTGTTTAACCTTTAACCTTTTTAAAAAGTGGAGAATAAGCTGTTTTATTAATTCATAAGAAATATCAAAAAAGGGAAAAAATAAACCATTATTATTTGGTTATTGCACCATTTCTATTTATAACTTCTATTAATCTGTTTAGGTTAGAATAATAATAGTAATAAAGTCTTTATTAGGAAAGCATGTACATACAATCGCTAAGGCTAAGTTTCACCGAAGATATTCAACTTAACCAAATCTAACCTAAAATTCCAAAAATAAGAGTAGTAATAAGAATACGTAAAGTGCATATCAATAAACATTAAAATAATATAGTATAATATTTTTGTGATTGGGAAAATGTAGAAAAAGAAATCAATAATAGAGAAATGCAACAGTATTGGCATAAGCGTTTAGCAGTTTTGTAAAGTGTACAGCGAAGGGCCACGTACGGAAGATGCAGATAAAATTATTGCATAGAAAATTATTTCATTTTCACATTTTTGCGAAAGTTACATTTAGGCATTTGAGGATATTCTTTATGTCGTTATAAATTATGTAACAAAAAGGTCTGCGAAATAGGGTAGACGATAAGATGGCAATGATAACTTATGTTGATTTTATGATAACTTATAAGTCTCAAGTTGAAATTGTGAATGTTATTCCTGGATATCAATTTTTACGAAGATATGATGGCGAGGAGTTGCATAGGATACGGTGAATAAATATATGGACATATTATATTTATAAATATTTTCCACTCGTAGCCAATCAAGATCATTTATTTTCGAAGAAATACGCTGGTATTACCGAATACGATAATCAAATCGACAACAGGTGTTCTGCATTGTTTGCAAACGGTTTTTTGTTACTTTGTCCGAGCAGCTATAATATACAACATTGCAATAAAGTAATATAGGTAAAACCAGAGATTTACGTAGCTTTTTTTTAAATTTAAAATTGATAATATTTATATAGTTACATGGTAGCTTTTATGTTAGATACGCTTTTTGACTAATATATTTACATGTTCTATAAATCTTAGATTTTCATCATAAGTTAGGCCTAAACTTTTTATTTTGTTTACAACAGTTAGGGCTTTATCTGATATCTTTAGTTTTATAATTTCCTTGGCAAAGTTTATATTTTTTTAATTAGAAAAACATATTGCCTGACACTTTCCAATATTTAATTTTCAATAAACTCATGCAACAATCATCGGTAGTATTTTCCCATGCATTATTTATTAATTTCAATAATTATGGGCATTTCGTGGTCTCATATTTATATTTTGGATATTTCTTACTAGCAGTCCCCATACTTCTTCCATAGGGTTAAGGTCTGGACTATGACTGAGACTGTTGTTGTCTCGAAACTAGTTAGATGCTGTATGAGCAGTATGAACGAAACAATTATGTTGTTGAAATATGAACCTATTATTAGGAAATAATTATGATACAGAAGGGAGCACAATGTTATCTAAAATCCGAATATACGTTTCACTATTAAATCGTTCCTCAATATCCTACAAAACACCAGGCCCACGTATTGTCGGAAAATCTGCTCTCTTTTTTCATTATTGGATATATATGCTATTGATTGGGGGAGGGGGAGCAAAAACAAAAACAATGTTAAATCCACTACAGACAATTCAAAATCGTATCATAAAAATAATATTAAATAAGCCAGCTCGTTTTGCTACAGATGAATTGTACAACAACTGTTCTTTATTCGGTGTCAGACAACTACATTCTAGCAGGGCCTTACTTAATGTATATAAAAATAAAAAAGACCGACTGAACGTTCCTCATTACAACACACGAAGCAGAAAGGGGATTTGAAAATGAAAAAAACCGCAAAAACCATGGGTCAAAAATGTTATAAAAAATTTATAATCTGTTGCAGGCATATTTCAAAAAATTATCCATTGTTTGAATATACGAAAACAGACAGAGACAGACAAAATGAGCTTGATATATTTAATTATAGTCCTGCGTCAATTAGAAGATTACTATGCGTATAACCCCATTTCCTTTATTACCGTTCACATGTTTTTTAGAGTTATGTAATGTGTATATATGTTTTAAGTCAGCTTTTTCCCAGTAGGATATTTGTATTTTGTTTCTTCCGTGACGTACTGTGAATTTAGTATATATAATATTTATACTGTTAGTGCTTACTAGTATAACATTCCCACCCTTTAATTGATTATCTGTTGGGTGGTTGCATCTAAATAAATAAGTAAATAAATAAACAAATAGCATCTTCTAGTATTCGCAAGGCAAATGAAATAAATAATAAAGAAAATTATATGGAATTGATGATAATTATTCAATATTATCCTGGTAGCATTCTTATATTATTTTATTATTGCAAGATTTTTAAGTTTCGAATGTCTAAACAACGTCTGTATTTTTATTGTTTTATCAGAATGTAACTTTAATTTTATTGTTGTAAAGATGATATATGGGTTACATATATAAGTGTGTAGTGTGTATATGTATATGTAATATTCTTGTGGTAAGATTTAAGTGTATTAATTTAATCAAATAATTTTGTTTTATCTTGGAGTCATATGCGCACTCAAACTCATAATAATTAAGCGCATATTATTTGCTATAATAATATTTTATGTATTTTTATATCGTGTACAAATGAGCAATATTATTACATTTCCCATCAAATCGAGTATTTGCGAATCGGTAAACACGAGTGCGACTGCTATGTGTTGACTGGAAACATTTTTCTTCTGTAGCCTACATTATTGCAAAAATATACACCAAATAGATATGCTCTGTTTTACGTATTTCTGTGCTGTTGGATGGCAGTGCAGCTCCGGTTCTCTTACTCGTCGGCGACCAGTACAACTTGATTCAAGGAAATTAGTTTCTTCACCAGCTTGAATAACTGAGTACAACGGTTGTTATCTCAATATATTCACCAATTGCAAATCCTGTTGTTCATTTGATATCCTTCGTCGGCCTGATCCAGGATTTCCACTAATCGTGCCGTTTAAATGTTATGTTAAATATTGAATTTTTATTAATGTTATACCGCAGTGCAGTTTGTGTCATTGACCAATCATCTTCTGCTTTAGTGATAACACCAGCTTTAACTAAATCATTTATATGAGGTTTATTAGTTTTTACACACTTGCAACATATTTTGATAAATAAATGACAATGTCACAAATATTAAAGTTGGATGCATACAACTATATTTTAGCAGAAATATGTTGTAAGACTTGTCCTATTATTTATGGTCCGTGACAATACAAGTTATCAATTGTTTAAAAATGGCTTCTCTCAAATGTTTTTATTTTTTGCAGCTTGACAAATTGACCTAGAAGGTTCGGTAAATCTAGATTTACTTGAAACTTCATTGTGAAAAATTTATTTTTCCTCATTGTGATAGGAACTGTATAGCTAATACATTCAAGATATACTGAGAAAAACACAAATACGTATTTTGTTTATACAAAAGCTTTTCATTAAATAAACAAACAATAAACAAGGGAGGGCTGAGACAGATAAAACATTTTCTAACGCTCACAGAGTGTATTAATTTTAGAAAAAAGTGATTTACTGCCACCGTCCCGTGGCTTGGCGTCGTGATTGATGGAATCCTCAGAGGTCACATGTGCTTATAATTGCTTCAATGCTCTAGAGATTTTCCTGTGTTGGAAATCAAAGGTGTTCGCATTACTTATAGTTGGCAGTGTCGTATATATTGTTTTTCGTTTCGCTTTCGTCTGGCTCGTTATTGAAAAATAAATCACTAAAAAGCGGCCGTGATCGCTGATAATTTGTTATCGAACAACGTGGGTATTTTATATTTTAAAGCCTGTAGTAAGTATGGCATAGCTGCTCCCGTATTTTTTTCAACGGAATTTGGGGGATTTGTTGTGCATATAAAAAACAAGTTCTTTGATAATTTTTAAAATTTTGAAAAAACTTTTTTATCGAAAAAATATATTTTTATACTAACTAAAACTGATTGAAGAAAGTTTCAGTTACTTACAGCGATGGATCACTTGAATAAAAACTATGAAGCATTCATGGTTAAAAATCTTCCCACAACACATGTTTTATAAACTGATTGTGAAGATCGTAATTTTCAAAAAAAAAATCTCATTTAATAATAATAATCATAGACACACGCAAAAGAAAGGTCATGTACACTTGAGCATAGTATGATGTCCTCTGTATTTTTCTGCCTCTGGATTCGATGACGCCGTTAAAAGTGCCCTGTCGCGTCAGAATGTTTCCCTAACCTCAAAGAATTGAGAAAAACCAGTGAAAATCTTAATTAGTGGGGGTGAGGAAAAACTAGTGACGTGTGCAGTAATTCTGACGGTGGCATCGGATTCAGCGACTCAGAATACAGGGGAGCATCATGCTCTGCTCAAATATACATTACTTTCTCTTGTGTTTCTGTGCTTATTCGCTTTTTCATACAAACATAATGTACATTTTTCAGAGCATGATATTTTCCCTAAATTCAAAATAGAGCTGAAAATCAGTGAAAATCTTAATTAGGAGCTAAAATGTACTTTATTATTACTGTATTTTATGCTGACAATATTTCATCAAGCAAGGTGGTGGCATAAGAGTCTCGAGTTGACTAAGGTCGAGGGTAGGACGTAGCCGTAGGATGCTTCCGAGGAAAGCGATAAAATAATCGGTTAAAACTACGTTAATCTCGATAAAATTTATCGGTAGGTCAAAAAAATGTGCGCAAAGTGAAGCATCATAATAGAAGAATAAAGTACATACCGAATTAATCATTGAAAATTGCTGGTAATGTGCCTTTTAATAGTACCAAAATAAAGTAAACATGTGCAGTGTGCCTTAGTTTGGCCGTCGACGGAAACCGACCGACCTATACCTAACACCCTTTCAAGTGTTTATTGAACTGTTCTTGGAAAATGTAAACAAATAATAAACGTTTGGGTGCCGTGGACAATTTAAGCGTAAGTAACCAGCCCAAGAAAAGAAAATAAACCAGCAATCACAAACCCAAACACTATAATGAGACGTTTGGATGTGTCACAGATGTGGTACGTGGAGTTTTGCTCCTCGTTATAATAATCAACCAGCTCAATAATCACACCTTACCAGTCCTCGGCTAGCTTCCTTCAATCTCAGTGTGAGTTCCCAGTACATACAGACGTACTGGTTGCCTTACTAACTGTCTAGGTACCTAAGTGAAGAATAGATTAATAAATTGTTAAATTAATTTATAGTACGAGAAAGAAAACCCAATGAGTGGAGCTTATAACAAATTTGTTTATTTATAAAACATTTATATATACCAAGTCAATAATAAAAGAAATGCTTATCAAATTTATAAGTATCAATTAATTTTTTCTATTAGTTAGCAATATCAAAAGTGATGAGTGACAAATGATTTAATTTAAATAAAATTTATTAACACGTGAAATTCAATGATAATACCAAATGCAATTGCACGCAGTTTACATACTTTTCAAACCAGTGGTTATGGGTACAGAAAATTTAATATTATAGCTAGATAGCCAGTTCTTGACTTTAATATAAACAAGATAGGTATTTAAATCGTTCACTTATGAAATAATTACAATACATACACATATATATATACAAACAAAATTTATACAAGTTATGACTTACGGTTGAATTTTGAAATACCCCAAATGAAAATAAGAACGCTGAACTTCTCCCAGGAGTGGAAAGGTATGAGCGTTGAACGGTCTTCTTATATTCTAGGGTAATCGATTGACTCTGCAATATTTCACCTCGAACTATAACCAGTTACAACCATCTCGAAGTCATGAAAAGAAACCAACAAAAAGAAACAAAACCCATCCATCATCGGTATAAGCTCCAAAATTTTTCAACCAATTTTTCTATACTAAGTAATTACATCTATTACTAATGCTTCTTAATAAAAACTAACGATAAAAAGCCTAAAAGTTTTAAAATCCAAATTAATACACTATTTACATTTTCACAAATTTTAATAACTCACCCCTTCAGGGCTTAACAAAATGTCGACCATGTGCTCGACCTAACACGTGCTTTGTAGCTATACATCCAGCAATCATGCTGATCAGATTTTTCACAAATCATTATTAATATTATTGGTAAATACGGAAATCCCACTTAATACAAATAGGTATTCAACAAAATAACCAAACGTGGATAAAGATTATTCTCACCAAAATTTACCAAGCTACGTGCAACGTCTATTCGCCTCAAAGGTCACGTCAAGAAGGAAGTACTAGAAAACCTCTAACCCCTTACAGGACAGGTGCCTAGCGCAGTCGTACTACGCAGACGAAAAAACAATAAAAAGAATTGGATTTTCATGATACCATTCGACCTTGAACAGTAATCACAAAAATGATTTATTTTAAACATAATATACAACACATCCGTATTTTGGATAGAATTCAAGAAGTTCTGTTACAGACGTCCCTTTCGATTAAGACAACCCCGACATAGATCAACCTGTTGATCGGAGATATAATAAGAAGTGATATAATATTACGACAATCTAACTATAAAAATTATCCTATTATTATTGTTTCAAAAAATGAATTTAATTGAAGAAATACTAACTTATTAAAGCAAAATATATTAAGTTAAAACATTCATCGAGCTACTCCGAACAGTACTGTTCAGTGAGCGAGTATTCGGTTAAGATTGAATCGAACTCTGCCACAATCAGCTGTTTACCGGGAGCTGTCAATTCCTATAACCTACTGTGTTCGTTCTATTTATTATTATAAACAATTATTGAGGATGAAATTTAATAAGCAAATAACATAAAGGTACAGAAGGTAAGTGATACATTTGGACTAGTCGTTTTCATAGACTGAATTACTTAAATTATGGTTATGTTATAGGTTTGTTTATCGTTCCTATTTATTTCAGATACCACACTATGTATGAGAACTAGCAAATTACAAGGAATAATAATGTACCACACAACACTCTGTTTGATTAAGGTAAAGTACTTATTTATATATTATACTCGAAACATTTGTATTAAAATTTATGTTTATTTCTAGACACAAGTTAGCTGGACGACAGTCGATAAATGTGACAACTCTATCAAACAAATTTAAGAATCAAAAGGATTACTAAAGTATTGAAATGTGAATGGAAATACTATTAATATATGAAATTATTAACACAAGACCTTTTACTTATTTATTTTATTCTAAATGATGATATCCTTTTAAACAATGAACTACCTAAAGTTAACGTATAGATTTAGTGATTGAATTTTCATAATTAAACATCTAACAATGCTGTATTTACACATACTTTCCTTAAGCCAAAATGACAAATTATGTTACAACGTCTACTTGACAAAAGTAACCGTAACATTACTCCCCTCTATTCCAGTAAAAAAAAATCGAAGATTTTTTTTTTTGACAACACTAGTTAGCTAAAATCGAAAAGAATGTCGCAACCAATTTCCTTCCAGAAAAAAAAAATTCAAATAGAAAACAAAATTTGCAGTTTCGATTTTACCCCAGAATATCAAGGTTTAGCATTAAGCTCAAGCGTTTTATCAGGTTTCAGATCCTTAACGTGCCAACTACCCTTAACATTGCCTTTGTCATCTTCAAGTTCATAAACATTTATACCAAGCTTCTTTTTGATTTTAAACGGACCTGTATATTTCTTTCCCAGCTTTGCTGCATAATTTTTAGCAGCACTTGATAAGGTATATTCTTTTTTCCACACATAATCTCCTTCTTTAAATTGAACAGGCCTATGCCTCAAATTATAATTATGTTTAGTTTTAACATGAGCTGTTTTTAACTTTTCTTTGACAAATTTTCTAAGTTCTTTTAATTTAGATTGTCTGGATTTAGGATCCTTAAAATTATTATCGTTATCATTTTCAATATTAATACAATTAGTTTTGTCCCTAATTGGTTTATATTCGTTACCATTTGTAATCATTTCATACCCAAAATTTATAAAATAAGGAGATTCTTGTGTTACCTCATGTTTAGCTGTTCTATAAGCACAACCTAGTTTAGACAGATGTAAGTCCCATTTTTTATGATTTTCTCCAACATAACTAGAAATCATGGTTTTAATTACCCTATTGGCTCTTTCTGTGAAATTTGGTTCTGGATGATATAGAGGATTAAATAATAGTTTAACATTATAATCTTTCATTAACTTTTTAAATTCTTTGCTCGTAAACTGAGCTCCGTTATCAGTTTTAAGATATTCAGGTACACCAAACAAATGAAAAACTTGCTCTTCCATAATTCTTACAATACTGGTAGCGATAGCTTTACGTAAAGGAAACATTAGTGTAAATTTACTAAAATAATCACAAATTACTAAAATATATTGATGTCCTTTTGAACTACGAGGTAAGGGTCCTATTAAATCAGTAGCGATATATTGCCAACATCTATCTACGATAGGCTTGCTACCCATCTCTCCTGCTTTAAGTTTTTGTTCAGGTTTATGTTCAGAGCAAATTCTACACTTATTTATGTATCTCGAGATATCTGATTTCATACCAGGCCAAAAATATTTAGATAAAATACGATGATAAGTTTTATAAATACCAAAATGTCCTCCATTTATAGGATCATCATGAAATGTTTTCAAAATTTCGCTACGTTTACTTTTAGGTAAAACCAATTTCCAGCTAGATAAATCCGAAGAACTCTTATCAACATGTTTATACAAACTTCCATCTTCAGATATTCGAAAATTTGGATATTTTAAAGGATTTGAATGAACTCGAACAGTCATTTTTTTATACCAAGGGTCTAAATCTTTGGATTCTAATTTAATCTCAGATATTTCTGGAATGGCACGAGAAAGATAATCTGGCACAACGTGTTGTTTTCCAGGTCTATGTATAATTGTAAAATTAAATTGTTGCAAACGCAGTGCCCATCGTCCTAAACGACCTTGTGGGTTTTTCAGATTATTTAGCCATATCAAACTATGGTGGTCAGTAATAACAGTAAAATGTGTTCCTTCAAGGTAACATCGCCATTTTTCAATACTCCAAAGTACTACCAAGCATTCGATTTCAGTAATTGTAAACTTTCGTTCGTTTTTTGTTAATGATCGAGATAAATAACAAATTACATGTTCTCTACCATCATAAAATTGACTTAACACGGCCCCTATCCCGTGTGAACTACCATCACATTGTATAATAAATTCATAATTAAAATTTGGACAAGAAAGTATTGGAGCACTAATAAGTGAATCTTTTATTGTAGAAAAAGCTTGTTCACACTCTGGTGTCCAGATAAACTTAGTGTTTTTACGAGTCAAGTTAGTAAGAGGTTCTATTATACTAGACAAATTAGGAATAAATTTCCGATACCAAGAAACCATACCGCTAAGTCTGCGAACTTCTTTTGGAGTTTTTGGTCTAGGAAGATCTACAATGGCATTGACTTTTTCAGGATCTACATGAAGTCCATCTCTATTTACAACATACCCAAGATATTTAAGTTCACTGCGACAAAATTTACATTTTTCTCTATTTAAAGTTAAATTTGCATCTTTTAATCGTTTGAAAACTTCTTCTAAAATTGTTAAATGAGATTCAAAATCTGGTGTTACAATTACAATATCATCTAAATATTTAAAAACATAAGGTTCTAGTTCAGGTCCAAATAATCTATCTACCAAAAATTGAAAAGTTGCAGGTGCATTCGATAACCCAAAAGGCATTTTTGTAAATTGAAACAATCCTCTTCCAGGAATTGTGAAAGCAGTATATTTTTTGCTGTCTTCTGACATTTTTATTTGCCAATATGCACTCTGAATGTCTAAAGTGGTAAGATACTTTGCGTTACCTAATTTATCCAGAATTGAACTTATTCTTGGCAATGGATATGCCCATTTTTCAGATACAGAGTTTAATTTACGAAAATCTACGCAAAAACGATATGTATTGTCCTTTTTTGGAACCATTAAAATTGGTGAACTCCATCCGCTAGTACTTTTTTCAATTACTCCTAACTCTAACATTTTTGTAATTTCATCATCAATTTTCTTTTGTATAAATGGACTTACAGGATAATATCTAGATTTAATTGGTGGATGATCAGTTTTAATAATATGCTCTACTAACGAGGTACATCCTACTTTGACATCTTTCATAGAAACAAAATAATTGTCAACAATCTTATTTAAAATTTCCCTTTGATTAAGAGTTAAATCGTCAGCGGTTTGTATATGATTTAATTGAAAATTTGTATTTACATCGTTGCCAAAATACCATTCACCTTTTCTTAAATCTGGTATCAAATTCATTTTTATCCAAAAAATAGTACCTAACACTAAATTATGACGTAACTGTGGTATTACATAAACTTTAAAAATGTGAATTTTTTCTTTTAAACTAATTGGAACTTCCATGTAACCAATGCAATTCAATTCTTGATTATTAGCAACCGTACAAGTTATATCTTTTAAAATATGCAACTTAATTCCAATGTTTTGTAGTAAACTTGAACTTTTCTCGTTAATAAATATATTATTTGCCCCAGAATCTAATAAACCTTTAATTTCCCAGTTATAAATAGAAACTGTTACGTAAGGAGACTCTCCTTCACTAGCCTGATCCAGTACATAGTTTAAAATTGGTTTACTAAATTGATTAAAATTTTGTAATTCTAAATTTGTGCAAGAAAGTTTAATATCGTTATGCAAATTATGTGAATCAAAAGAAAACTTTTCTGGACTTAATTTATTTTTCTTAAAATTATCATTGACCGATGATGTGTTAGAGGCCAAAGCTCGGTCTACATTTGGTCTCTGTGGGCGTTTCCCTGAGATCTACATCTAATACAGTTATTACGTGTATAACCTATTAATCCACAAGTATAACACTTTCTAGTTTTTACTGTACAATGTTTAGCCATGTGATTTACTCCTTTACATTTATTACAAATTATCTTTGGGCTTACGTTTACATTCCTGTTATTATTAGCTGTTCCAGAGTGAAATGAATCGAATCTACTAACTCTATTGCCATGAAATCTACTATTATCAGTGTTTCTATCAAATCTGTCTCTATTTCTTGAAGAATCTCTATAAAATCTTTCTCTACTATTATTCCTGGAATCATTGTAATTGTTGTATCTCTCTCCACTATTATACCTTCCATATCTATCTTTACTTCTATCGTATCTTTCTAAACTTCTATTATGTCTGTCCCTACTATAATTTCTAAATTCATTTCCTAAATTCCTATTCAAGTATTCTTCTCTACTTCTACTATTATTAGAGTAATTGACTCTATCAAAATCTTTATTTCTATTCTTATTTTCTAATGACAAATCCCTATCGTACCTATTAAAATCACCCCTATTTACAATTTTTTCTCTACTATTACTCCTAAATCTATCTACAGAATTATCTCTACTACTTCTATGTCTATCTACAAAATTTTCTTTACTACCCCTGAAATTATCTAAAGAATTTTCTCTATTATGTCTACGTGCTTCTTTTTGACTTGTATCTGTTTTATTTTCTTTTAAAATTGAATTTTTACTACCATTGCCTTCAAAACTTACTTGTTTTTCTAGCTCTATATTATCTAATTTCTTTTTAGTTTGAGTTTTATCGTGATATTGCAAATCTACTTCAATGGAATGTTTACTAGTAGAGGGAGGAACAAAATTTGAAATGTTTCTATTAGTATCCTCAATACGTCTGCCTAATTTTATGAGATGATCGAGAGAAGTGATATCTTCGACAAGATCTAATCTACTTTGATACTCAGGTCTAATTCTTTCACGAATTATTTCCAGTTTAATACTTTCGTCTACCTGAACCGATAATCTATTAAATAAATTTAACATATATGCTACATAAATAGCTATAGTTTCAGTACTACCCTGTGTTCTAGTTTTTATTTGTTCCCAAATCTTTTTATTACCATCTCTAAAAAATTCTTCTCTAAAAAGATTACAAAGTGAATCCCAATCATGAGCTTTATGTTTAACTGCTCTATAATATACTCTAGCTTCTCCGTCAAAAAGTTCTGCACAACTTTTAAAAAGTTGTTGTTTAGATATGCCTCTAGCCTCACAAATTTCATCGACTCTTTCAAAGAAAGCATTTAAACTTAAAGAATCTGATTTACCCGAAAATTTTAAACCCCAAGAATTAATTTTTAAATTTTGATCAATATTTAAATTATTAAAACTATCTGCGACTTGAGATACACTGTTATTATGAGCATTACCTGTGCTTTGTATAGGTGTTGAAGTTCCTTGATTATTATTTAAAAGACTTTGTTGAAAAGCTAAAGGTACAGCTAAGTCACCAACTTTTTGTTCAAAAGATTCTTGTTTACTTTTAAAATCTGTTAAATATTTTAAAGCTAATGTTAATATTTTTGATTTTGACTCAGATTCATCCTTATTTGAAGTTACAATTCTTTCGATTCTACCCAAAACATGAGCTAATTTAGATTTCAATTTCCTAGCGATAGCATTAGTAAACTGTTCTCCTAAAAGTCTTTCAATATCCTTTAATTTATCCTCACAGATTATTAATTCTTCTTCAGATTTAAAAGCATATTCTGTTTTAAAACTGTGACCTTCATTTTCTAAATTTATTAGTTCTCGCAACGTTTTAATCAACTCTTTACTTGTGCCTTGAGGTTTTACACCTCTAATAGAAATTTCATGTTCTAATTCGTCTTTAAGTAATCTATCTGGCTCTATTTTCAACATTTTGATTACGTTTACTCTTAAATGTAAAATATTTTTAATATAAAAAAAGTTTAAGGCTAATTAAATCTTGAAAAAGTATGGTAATTTGTATAAACAATAGCAAGAATTAAGTGGAAAATAAACCCCTCTAAACTAGTTTTTAAAAAAATGTGCAGTTAAAAAAATTGTTTTATGCAACAAAATTAGGAAAAACATATACCTGTATAGTTAGTAGGTTAACTATAAATCCTTAGAAGTATCACCTGGAGTTAGAATTACAGATGCGGCTGGCTTTTAGTTTAGTTTAGTTGGGCGCCAAAATATAATGAGACGTTTGGATGTGTCACAGATGTGGTACGTGGAGTTTTGCTCCTCGTTATAATAATCAACCAGCTCAATAATCACACCTTACCAGTCCTCGGCTAGCTTCCTTCAATCTCAGTGTGAGTTCCCAGTACATACAGACGTACTGGTTGCCTTACTAACTGTCTAGGTACCTAAGTGAAGAATAGATTAATAAATTGTTAAATTAATTTATAGTACGAGAAAGAAAACCCAATGAGTGGAGCTTATAACAAATTTGTTTATTTATAAAACATTTATATATACCAAGTCAATAATAAAAGAAATGCTTATCAAATTTATAAGTATCAATTAATTTTTTCTATTAGTTAGCAATATCAAAAGTGATGAGTGACAAATGATTTAATTTAAATAAAATTTATTAACACGTGAAATTCAATGATAATACCAAATGCAATTGCACGCAGTTTACATACTTTTCAAACCAGTGGTTATGGGTACAGAAAATTTAATATTATAGCTAGATAGCCAGTTCTTGACTTTAATATAAACAAGATAGGTATTTAAATCGTTCACTTATGAAATAATTACAATACATACACATATATATATACAAACAAAATTTATACAAGTTATGACTTACGGTTGAATTTTGAAATACCCCAAATGAAAATAAGAACGCTGAACTTCTCCCAGGAGTGGAAAGGTATGAGCGTTGAACGGTCTTCTTATATTCTAGGGTAATCGATTGACTCTGCAATATTTCACCTCGAACTATAACCAGTTACAACCATCTCGAAGTCATGAAAAGAAACCAACAAAAAGAAACAAAACCCATCCATCATCGGTATAAGCTCCAAAATTTTTCAACCAATTTTTCTATACTAAGTAATTACATCTATTACTAATGCTTCTTAATAAAAACTAACGATAAAAAGCCTAAAAGTTTTAAAATCCAAATTAATACACTATTTACATTTTCACAAATTTTAATAACTCACCCCTTCAGGGCTTAACAAAATGTCGACCATGTGCTCGACCTAACACGTGCTTTGTAGCTATACATCCAGCAATCATGCTGATCAGATTTTTCACAAATCATTATTAATATTATTGGTAAATACGGAAATCCCACTTAATACAAATAGGTATTCAACAAAATAACCAAACGTGGATAAAGATTATTCTCACCAAAATTTACCAAGCTACGTGCAACGTCTATTCGCCTCAAAGGTCACGTCAAGAAGGAAGTACTAGAAAACCTCTAACCCCTTACAGGACAGGTGCCTAGCGCAGTCGTACTACGCAGACGAAAAAACAATAAAAAGAATTGGATTTTCATGATACCATTCGACCTTGAACAGTAATCACAAAAATGATTTATTTTAAACATAATATACAACACATCCGTATTTTGGATAGAATTCAAGAAGTTCTGTTACAGACGTCCCTTTCGATTAAGACAACCCCGACATAGATCAACCTGTTGATCGGAGATATAATAAGAAGTGATATAATATTACGACAATCTAACTATAAAAATTATCCTATTATTATTGTTTCAAAAAATGAATTTAATTGAAGAAATACTAACTTATTAAAGCAAAATATATTAAGTTAAAACATTCATCGAGCTACTCCGAACAGTACTGTTCAGTGAGCGAGTATTCGGTTAAGATTGAATCGAACTCTGCCACAATCAGCTGTTTACCGGGAGCTGTCAATTCCTATAACCTACTGTGTTCGTTCTATTTATTATTATAAACAATTATTGAGGATGAAATTTAATAAGCAAATAACATAAAGGTACAGAAGGTAAGTGATACATTTGGACTAGTCGTTTTCATAGACTGAATTACTTAAATTATGGTTATGTTATAGGTTTGTTTATCGTTCCTATTTATTTCAGATACCACACTATGTATGAGAACTAGCAAATTACAAGGAATAATAATGTACCACACAACACTCTGTTTGATTAAGGTAAAGTACTTATTTATATATTATACTCGAAACATTTGTATTAAAATTTATGTTTATTTCTAGACACAAGTTAGCTGGACGACAGTCGATAAATGTGACAACTCTATCAAACAAATTTAAGAATCAAAAGGATTACTAAAGTATTGAAATGTGAATGGAAATACTATTAATATATGAAATTATTAACACAAGACCTTTTACTTATTTATTTTATTCTAAATGATGATATCCTTTTAAACAATGAACTACCTAAAGTTAACGTATAGATTTAGTGATTGAATTTTCATAATTAAACATCTAACAATGCTGTATTTACACATACTTTCCTTAAGCCAAAATGACAAATTATGTTACAACGTCTACTTGACAAAAGTAACCGTAACAACACTACAGAAAGCTAAGCTATAGTAATTTGTTTTATTAATTTTATTAACTTAATTAATTTTCTTAATTTTCTATTAACTTAATTTACTAACTCAAAACCTAATTTAAAAAAGTGTCCTAATAGTCTCAAAAATAAACCTGTGTTAAGCAGAAGGCAGGCAATAAAATAGAACAACCCAAATAATTTACTACAGAAACATCAAAAAAACAAAACATTCTCTCAGATCTCTTTCTCATTTGCAACTTGCTATGAAAAGCTCTTTTGCCGCGATACAGATAACAATAATTAACAAAATCTGTTACAGCAAGTTAACATGAATTTTGAAAACAAATAAAATGGACACACTGATACAGGACGTGGAAACACACCAATTACTGATGCAAAAAGTCGACAGTGACGGGAGCATTAAGCCACCAACCGGAGGAAGAGAATATAATATCCCAGGCTCATATCAACGCCACGAAAACTCTGGGAACTTAAAAAAAGCATGGAAATTTAAATGAAGCATCTCACAAACACCTACACTTCCCATCCTATATTCCTACCCCATGCGTCATGTGGATAATCAATCAATCAATCATTCAATCAATAAAGTAAGGTGTTAACGATGGGCTTGTTCGGCATTTTTTTTTATTTCATAAATCGAAAGTGCAAGTATAAATTAATGGATCTGCAAAAAATCAGAATCTTATTCGCACGTTTAGTATCTTAAAAACTATTACAAATCTCCATATCGCGAAAATGGGGCGTGGCCAGGCGCTACGTCACTATACGCATAGACTCGGCGATCTCAATAGACTTGATGCTCCTTACTTGTTATAATTATAAGTGTTTTCGAAGTATTGCTTGTTTTATTTACTACTTGACAGTAGGGGAGTACAATTTGGTGAAATGTCAAAAAAATTACAATTTTCTCTCGCTCCTGCCGGGACGAATTTTCGATTTTGACCCTGCAATTTACGATTAGAATTCATCGCCGATCTTCTCCTTTCTGTAGACACATAGAACGAACTTCCACTCGACGTATTTATTTAGTTACCAGCGTTTAAAAATTCCATGTTTCTCGACTTTTCACGTTAAATTTGAAAGGTCCCAGAAAGCCATTTTTCTTAATTCACTTGCGTATAGTGACGTCACAAATGAGCGCTCGGTTCTTGCAACTATTACTAATTTCAACTCCTTATATCTCGAGAACGGAAAAAGTTAATAATACGAAATTTTAAGTGTATAATGCTAATATCGAGTACTATATGAAAAAGTATAAAAATATAAAAAGGATATCATGGAACAAGCCCATTCACATTATTTACAAAAAACCCACTAAGAGTCTCCTATAGAATTAGCAACAATTATATAAAAGCTCAATAAATCGGCGAAGAGTAGAATTTTATTTTTCCACAACAATAATCTGTAAGAACAATATCCAATTTCTCATTGATATAATATTATATATAAGTAAACAGATGAATCCTTTAATGACCATCCTCTCGAGTGGCCTATGTACGACCCACGATATTTAGTATTATAGAAAAGGGGAAGATTTTCAGTATTTCCCATTTCCTTGACAATATCTGAGACTTCTTCGATTATCACATCTCCAGAGAGCAAGCCGGACTACGTGTTTTTTTGCCATCTGAGCTAAAAATAAGCAATTGACTTTAGATTTGTTTCTGTCAGTTTACTTCTAGCTGAGTTCATTCATTTAATCGCTGCTACCATGTAATATGTTTTGTATTGATCTAGTTGTATGCTGCAGTTGCCATATTCAGTTTATTGTATTTTAGCCTGAATGTTTTGTACGAATTTGTTCTAATGCTGACTTGAAAGATATCACAAAGCACTAGAGATATCGACTTATTATAAATCCTAATTAGTAAATATTCTGTTTAACGACACTCTGATATTGAATACTGATAATATAGACAAAGCGTTGAGAAATCTAAGAATAAAGCTAAACACTAACTAATATAGACTTTTCTCGTGCTTTTGATTGCGTGGATCACGAACTATTACTCGAAAAATTAAGCAGATACGGAATTCGAGGTATTCCTCTGAAATTCTTTACATCTCTCTAGCAATAAATATAACGTCGATAAAGGTGTACCTCAAGGATCAATTTTGGGACCTCTGCTATTTTTAATTTTTGCCAACGACTTGGCCTTTTTTTTGAAGAATACTCCAGGCATATAACTTGTCGCCTACGCAGACGATACCAATTTATTGCTTACTGAGCGAGACGTAGAATCCCTGAGAATCCTCACTGAGGAAACATATCATAGGATCATCACATGGGCTGCAAAAAACTGTCTCTATTTAAACAAAAGCAAAACTACATATTTACCATTTTCTATTAAAAAAACTACAACGGACTTTGTGAACGGCTTTGCTAGTCACAATAATCCAGACATTGTTCTGTCTGCTTCAACGAAAATTCTCGGAGTGCACTTTGACAATAATTTGCAATGGGCTTGTCATATAGATGTTTTAACTAAAAAATTGACAAGCAGTTGTTATGGTCTGCGCTTTCTAGCTAATCACTGTAGTCGTGATGTCCTTTTAACATTATACTATGCGAACTTTCACTCCCACATGAGATATGGTATAATCAATTGGGGCAACAGCAGTCATGTTCATCGTGTATTCGTCTTGCAGAAATATGCTGTTCGAATTATAGCAAAATTAAATTACCGCGATTCTTGCAGAGATGCCTTTAAACAATTACGCATTCTCTCAGTTGCTAGTACATACAATTTCGAGGTATGTTCTTTCATCTACAGTACCAATTCATTATTTTCTGTAAATAATCTAAACCATGAATATGATACTAGGCATAAAGACATTCTTCAACCCAATTCTCATCGAACAAGTATGTACCAAAAAAATTTTTTCTACAATGGCTGCAAACTGTATAATCTTTTAAGCAATGGCATAACTTCCTCAGGCAATATACATATTTTGAAAAAAAGATTAAAAGAATATCTTATATATAGAAACTGTTATTCTGTGAATGAATTTTTTGTATAAAATAAGTTAGTTGGTTTATGCGTAGGTTCTTGTAGTGTCGTATACTGATATAGGTACATATATACATATTGACTTGTTCTGTATTTCTTGTGTACTGTTTATCCTTTTGTAAACACTATACTTTTAATAGAGAAATAAATTATTATTATTATTATTATTATTATTATTATTATTATTAATAAACTGGTGCCTAAGGAAACACTACTTCCACATCCATATTTCCCATCCAAATCTTTTTTAAGGAAAATATCTTGATTATATGTGCACTCTACGATGTAGAAATAATTAGTAATACAATTTTAATACATTTGAGGTAGAGGCAGAAAAAATTTGGGACGTTGGCTTCTAGAATATACGACAAAAATGAAGTCTTTGGACTCTTATTAGCTTGGTTTACTAATTTCACATACGTGTACCAAATTTCGAGGAAATATCTCAATTTTCTTTTATCAACCCCTTGGAGTGGAGGTGGTAGGGTGGTTCAAAAATATTATAGAAAAATCTGAGACATTGGCTTCTGATATAGGTATATAGCAGATTCCAAGTTTCTGTACTCTTACCAGTTTGCTTTACTTATTTTCTCTTATTTACCTCTATTTACTAGTTCCAGATGTCGTTATAACACACACGTGTACTAAATTTCAAGTGAATATCTCAATTTTATCCAATGAACCCCTTTAATGATGGAGTGGTTGTGGTGGAGGTGTTATAATAATGTTATAATATCTGAGGCCTTGGTTGGTAGTATACACACCACATTTAAAGTTTCTGTACCAATTTGTTTTAATTATTTTCCCCTATGTACCCCTATTTAACCCCAGCCGTTTTTCATCTCAAAATATAATCTAATTCCAGATGTGAGGGTGGTGTAAAATATTATAAAAATATCTGAAGGCCTTGGCTTCTAGGATATACTCCAAATATAAATTTCTGTAACCTTACTAGCTGGCTTTACTTGTTTTCCCTTAACTACCTCCATTTAAGCCCCAACCCTTCACCAAAATTAGTGCAAAACATAATCTAATTCCAGATCTCGTCATTATACATATATGTACCAAATTCCACGACAATGTCTTCAACGGTTCCTGAAAACGTGCACACAAAATAAAGTTACAGACCGACCGACAGACAGACAAATTTTATTTTTCAATCAAATTTACAATTCCGCCGTTTTGTGACATTCTGGGTCTTTTTGAATATTTTTTTACGATTACTGTACTTCCACTCCACTACTATACGTGGATGTGGAAGTAATAATCTATTAATCGGTTGTGCTTATGAGAAAATAGAATAACATTGAATGCTCAAACAAAAGATTGTATCTGCAATACTCATAGGCAATATCAATTTTAGTATGTTTTCTTTCACATCTCTATTCCTGGCGACTTCGCCAAAATATCGAATATTTTCAAAGAAAGAAAACTTTCTCCGAAATTGTTTATCTTATGCTAGATATAGCTTCATAAAACTAACAGGGGACCACCGTTGAAGCATATTCTAGAGTTTGAAAAATATTTCTATAGAGTTCATTTAAGCCGTTTCAGAAATAATTAAACAAACATGCATACTGGTCAAACTGAGAACCTCATCCTAAAGAATTTTTAAAGTCTGTTAAGAACGATTAAAATTATTAAATGTACCCTCTTAAGGTTTAAAACTATGAATCTGTAAGGATCATTGTCTATTTTTCTACTAAGTAGAGTAAACAAGTGGACAACACTATCACAATAAGCATTAAATAATCTTATAATTTCCATTTAAAAAACATTTGATTCGGTATGTGCCTCGCTTTTCCCGTGGTGTTAGGACTATTAACTCACTGTAAAACACTCGTCTTGGTCCTTAATCGGGGTATTTCAATAATTATTACATAGTGAACGACCACTTTGCACTTTGGCTTTAGGCAAAATATCTAGGCAACACAGCTGTACCTAACGTAATTAATGATTTTTGTTTGATTTTTAAATGCAATTAGAAAATTCACACAATACTCTTCATTTAAATATATAGTGTGTGTATATAAGTTGAAAGGAACTTTAACGAAGATAGCATCTTGAACAGGTTTTTGTCAGTTAAGAAATTTATATATTTCATTAGATTCTTAACCCAGATTGGATTAAATTAGAAAAAAGTAGCTAGCTGATTGGTTTTGACCACCGAGACCCTTGTGGATCTATTGTGATATTCTTGTCCTAGATTGTCTTAAAGCACCTCATCCAGTCTTTGTATTAAACTCCACGATAAAAGCCCATTAGTGTTGCTATCAGTCCTTGGTTATTTTCTGCCATGTAGTTGAAATATCAGTCTAACGGGGGCTCACAGCGGCATAGCTGATGAACTGAGGTTTTCTCTGCACGTTGCATAGTCGACAGTGTCCGGTTACAAGACCAATTATTATTCTAATGGCTTTTCTATTTTGGCATAATGAATCCTCCCGTAAAGCTCGATCGTTCTTTACTAAACTTTCTTCTGTTCCTGACGAGTGGAAATTTTTCACCATTCCAAAGAATTGATTCATCCATTGATTAATAGGCATATCTAACAATGAATGCTCGTATACATGGCTTAGCCACACCGCAAAAGATTCGGGTCCTACTAGGGCTTTAGATCTGCCTTCTCTGGCCACTCCATAAGCCTTTTTATTTCTCCTCTGTTCCTTGTATCCTAGTAACCACGGTTACTTGAGTGCTTTGATATCTATTTGTGTAGATAATATAGCTAATACTTAGGACCAAACATAAGTCTCTAGAGCTTTTCCTTGAGTAACAGTGATCGTGCCTATTTGATTTCTTAATGACCGAGTATGTATTGGATGAGACTAATGAAACTATATTCTTTAATATGTTGAAGCCTTGATGAATTCGCCTAATCTTTTCAAATTCAAATTTTCAGTTAGCGCTATATGAGAAAAATGCGATTTGGTAGGTACCTGAGTAATAGTAGGAAGACACCCGATATAATTATTTCCACATTCACCTAGTGGATCTTAAATTAGAGCGAAAAAAATTGTGTGTGTTTCTGTCTGTCGGTCTGTAACCTTTTTATGCTCAGGTGGGAAAATAAATAAAGCAAACTGGTAAGAGTACAGAAACTTGGAATTCGGTTTGTATAATATAGGCCAAGGTCACACACTTTTTTTATAATATTTCTCAATTCCACCACCACCCATCACTTGAAATTTGGTACACGTATATATTATAAGTACCTGGAACAGGATTATATTTTTAGATGATTCCGTTGATGGGTTGGGGTCAAATAAGGATAAATATGGAAAAATAAGTAAAGCATGCTGGTAAGAGTACAGAAACTTGGGATTTAGTGTACATACTAGAAGCCAAGGCCTCAGATTTTTTATAATAATTTTCAACCCCTCCATCACCCCCATTCCGTTATTTAAGGGGCCAATAAATTAATACTGAGATATTTACTTGAAATAACAATTCATTTTTTAATACAGAACATAGATAAATATTTGTATTTTTTTGACCGTTGATATCAAATTAACTTGATGTATCCTGGGATTTTTCGGTCATCTTTAAACGAAAATTCTTATATTTTCTTACGTTTCGGTTTTATTACCCATCGTCAGAGGAATTTTTTTTTAAAGTGAAACATACTTTAACTTGTTAAATTAACTAAAAAGGGGATATTATTAAACAATATATATTTTTACATCTATCCATCAAGTCCGCAAGATCATTCTCAAAATATCGAATTTCACACTACCAGCCATTAGAGAAGACTTCATATCTAACATCCATAAATTAAATAAACTGTACCAATAGTGACATAACACAGACCAGAAAGCAAGCAATACTTTTGTTCAGCATTTAGTTGCATCAAAACTTTCAACAGAAATAAACGTAAAATTATAATATACTGTAAACAAAAAATTTGTTAAATTTTTTTCCTCTGAATTTTTATTTAAAGATGACCGAAAAATCCCAGGATACATCAAGTTAAATTAATACAGAACATGATTTAAATTAAGAAAATCTCCCTCAATCATAGCCCTCGCTTGGCTATTGTCTTTTGCTTACATGCAGAGTGTCTCGTAATAACGTGTAACAAATTTAACTACCAATTTCTTATCGAAAAGGAAGGTTGGTTCTTCATACAAAATTTTTCAAAATAAGCCCTTCCGGTCCAGCTACATCTCCTTAAAGGGGTGTGCAAAAAAACGGGTTGTAATTCCTATCTGAAAATAACGTGTACCAAATACACGCATATATTACAACGATATCTGGAGCTGGATTACATTTTGAGATGGTTCCGTTGAAGGGATGAGGAATAAGAAGAGGTAAACAGGGGGAAATGAGTAAAGCAAGCTGGTAAGAGTACAGAAACTTGAGATTTGGTGTATATACTAGAAGCTAATGCGCCAGATAGATACCTATACAATATTTTTAATAATAATAATAATAATAATAATAATAATAAAAGGTCATTATTTCCAATATAAATATAAATAATTCAATAATATACAGTTTCTGCAAAAAAAAAATACAATTATTGGAAAAAGCCGAAGATCATGCTGCATGACTTCTATTTTTCATCTTAAGCTGTACACTAGTAAACATATCCATATAAGCACATACACAAATACACATACAGACATCCATTACACATACATACACACACATACATACACACCGGCAAGTAACGTATAATTATATAACACGGAAAGGGAATAACATTGGTCCAGGGCATGCTCAGATCTATTTTCTCTATTCAACGACTCAAGGAGTTACCCTGCTCTGCTAATAACAATTGCCTATAATGTCGCTTGAAGGATATAATAGACTTATTTTTTATGGCCGTTGGAATCGAGTTGTATATATTAGTGATTTGGTAAGTAATGAGGCTTTGAATAGTTCCGTACGATGAGAGGGAGGGGTGAGTGTACCTTTATGTCGCAAATTTATGTTATGGACGTCTGTTCTATATGTAATTTTTTTATGAAGATATGCAGGTATTTTATTTTCTATAATTTTTTTAAATAGACATGCGGAGTGCAGTTGACGTCGCCTGGACATATTTAACCAACCTACCTCTTTAAGCTTGTGTGAGATATGTTGCCCACGCCTAATACCAAATATTAGCCGTAGGCAGGAGTTCTGTATTACCTGTATTCTGCGGTCATCCTTAGCATAGATGCAGGGACCATAAATCACATTACCGGAATTAAATTTGGATAATACTAACCACTCACATAGGATTTATTTGGTTTTTTTGTTTAGGAAAAGTGTGTTTTGGTATATAGTTTTTAAATTCACATATGCCACCCGTATACAGTTATTAATATGAACTTTTCAGCCCTGCACCAGATTCACTTAATTATATTAAACGGGTTGGCAAAATAAAATTGAGTAATTCACTTGAAATTTGGTACAGATGTGTATTGTAATTACATCTGATTGAGATGATTCCGTTGACGGAGTGTAGGGGTGTAAATTCTGAAAAATAAGAAGAGCAAGCTAATAAGAGTCCACAAACTTCATTTTCTGCGCATATGCTAAAAACCAACGCCTGAATTTTTTTTATGAAGTCTACCTCTAATATTATTAATGTTCTATATGACCAATCATTTCCACATACTAGAGTGCAAATATAGTCAAGATGTTTTCCTTTAAAGATACTTGGATGAAAAATCTGGATGTGGAAGTAATGATTCCTTCGGCAGAGGTTTTCAGTGAAAAATGTACAGGTTAAACATTCCAAAAAAAATTGAAAATATGACGAGAGACAATATTTGGCATGTAGTTGACAATTGCCAATGCAAACACCTTGATACACTTTTAATGATAAAAATATACAGGGTGATCACTCTAAAGAAATAATAACTCAAATGACCAAGGTAAATGTTGCTATAATTTTAAAAACTCAGCCATCGAGATGTTTAGATTTGCATGTTTCAGATCGTGTAGATTAGAAACATTTTTCAGTTCCTTTAGTGAATCTACCTATTGGTTGGTCCGCCTGTCGGCACTATATTTAAAATATTCTACAACGGAAAAAGAAATATTTGGCACGCAGTTGACGTCGTTGATAAGAAGAAAACCTGGATAATTAATGAAAAATATGTGATGGAGGCCATTAATAGTTGGCATGTAGTTTAAATACTTGCTAAGGAAGAAATATATATTTCCAAGGAAGGAGACTTAATACACTTTTAGTGTAGTCACGTAAATTCTTTTACAGATTCGTTTCACCTATTAACCTGAAATTTAAAGCAACAGCAATATGTCCTCCATTTAAGGATTTAAATGAGTAATTAAATTTATTGCTAAATATTACTTATAAAATTATTTTTTGATATACCTCCAAGCAAAATGTGAATCAGTGTCGTCATTTAATTGTCTTTTGTCCATTCTGATCAACTAATAACAGGGAGCAAAGTTTTTGGTCTGTACAGTCAATTTAAACCTATTTTTATGTATTTGATGAGCATAACCAGAATACAAAGGGTCCAAGCTTTAATCCCGCTGAATACTTTTCAATAAGAATCGTATAACCTGCACATATGTTCACATGTACCAGCGGAAAATAGTATCGGCAGCATCCTATTTCACCCCCATTAATATTCTAAAACATTTGTTATGATTTGCTCAATCCTTACTACCATCTTAGTTTGCACCACGAGGGATTGCTAATTCCACTAAAGCCTCGAGTATTTATTCATTTCATCCACCGGATCAAGACTACTTTTAATAAGGGGTGGCAAATCAGTTCAACCAGTGCCGGAGTTTTAAAATTGTAGTTGGGTTCCATCCTTCGTAATTATTATTTATACCGGGTGTATTATAAAATACTGAGCCTAATTTCAGTGGGTACGTGGAGCACAGAAATAAGTTAACAGTTTAAAATTTGTATAATAGGGTGGCACTTCATACCAGTGAAAAGAGTTTTGAATTTTGCTTGTTTCCCCACTACGAATTTTCGGAAATTACGAAAAGATTATCTTCTTTAATTTTGAGGAAAATAGGTCATTATCAGAAATTACCATTCCTATGTATCTCTTAAGGAAAAAAAGATGTTTTCTCGTTAATTTACTATTTAGAGTTATGAAAATATACCGTTCTAAAAATCACACCCAAGTTGTGTCTTCAGAGTTGTTAAAAAATATGAATTAATAATTACTATTTAAATTAGACCTCTCATATAGTGAGCCAAAAATGACTTCATAAGGGCTAAATAAAGCATTGAGTATTTTTTATATTTATTATTGTTATTTTTTCCTCAAATTATTAGCCATGCAAAGTGTTTTGGGCATGCACATATAACTGCCTACGATAAGACAAAAATAAACCGAATTCTTGTATATAAAACATTAGACATGTATTAGTAAATATAAAGAAACCAAGGTACCGCTTACAGAGACCTAATTATGCATTATAACTTTAATATAAATAGGGTCTTGGATAAGATACCTAAATGTCAATATTGGTTGGCATCAAAGAGGAAAGATACAACTTTCTTTATTAAGTTAGGATTTTTTAGACTTAAAAAATGTGGTAACCATGTGGGTGAAATAAAATCATTATCATGGAAGAAATGAAGAAAATGTTTTGATTTAGGGTCTGTTAATAGGCAATTAAATATAACATGATCCAGTTAACCGATTGCGCGATTGGGTTATTATTGATTATTTACGTTTTTTTTTGACAAAAATAATAAAAAAAATATTTACCAAACTTGTTAATATATTTGTTACCAATTTTCATGTTCATGCTTGGCCCTTTTCGGGGTTTCACATCGAAAATTAAATAAAGATAATTTTAAAATTGACTTGACTAATTTTTGGCCGAAAGGGGCACACAATTAAAATATTGATAGCTCAGAGGACACCAGACGGCAAAAGATGAAGAGGGTACTGTCCAAAACTTTAGATTGGTCACCAAGAAGCTGATGAGAGAGAGCTTTAGTGGAACCGTGTGCGTAACAGATAACCATGACGGATTGTGCGATACTACTAGATGTGCTATACAGCAAGCAGAGGCCTACTAGATTAGAAACGTCACAAGACGTCTGAGAATTTATTGTGATTAAAAGAATTAGAAGACAGCTTCTACTTGAACTTGACAATTTTTTTTATGATTATAGTAATACTTATCTTTACTAAAGAAACGAATTAAAAAATTCTAGACATATTTTAGCAATTGCTGGTGGTAGGGGTTTGAAATCTACTAAACAGACATTACGTATTAGAAGCTTTGTTTATGAGCAATTTGTAGAAATTTCTGCCTACTAACAAAGAATTCAAACAGTTGAGGTTTTACTGTACTTTTTATGCGTTTTTAAGTCGGAACTTCACGTGAAGCACTTTTTTGAAAATGTAAAAATTGTGTGTATAAATTTCTTGTATTATCAGTTGCCACTTCATAAATACTTTGGAAAAATATAGACTATCTTAGAAGGCATATTACTCAATGGATTAGAAGAAAAGTACTTGGAAAATGGCTTATTAAAATTATAAAAGATGTTTTCTCGTTAATTTACTATTTAGAGAAATTAAGAAAATGTTTTGATTTAGGTTCTGTTAATGGTCAATTAAATATAACATGTTCCAGTTCACCGATTGCACGATTGGGTTATTATTGATTATTTACGTTTTTTTTGACAAAAATAATTTAAAAAAATATTTATCAAACTTGTTACCATATTTGTTACAAATTTTCATGTCCATGCTTGGCCCTTTTCGGGGTTTTATCGAAAATTAAATAAAGATCATTTTAAAATTGACTTGACTAATTTTTGGCCGAAAGGGGCACAAAATTAAAATATTGATAGCTCAGAGAACACCAGACGGCAAAAGATGAAGAGGGTACTGTCCAAAACTTTAGATTGGTCACCAAGAAGCTGATGAGAGAGAGCTTTAGTGGAACCGTGTGCGTAACAGATAACCATGACAGATGGTGCGATACTACTAGATGTGCTATACAGCAAGCAGAGGCCCACTAGATTAGAAACGTCATAAGACGTCTGAGAATTTATTGTGATTAAGAGAATTAGAAGACAGCTTCTACTTGAACCTGACAAATTTTTTTATGGTTACAGTAATACTTGTCTTTAATAAAGAAGCGAAGTAAAAAATACTGGACATATTTTAGCAACTGCTGGTGGTAGGGGTTTGAAATCTACTAAACAGACATTACGTATTAAAAGCTTTGTTTATGAGCAATTTGTACAAATTCCTGCGTACTACAAAGAATTCAAACAGAGGTTTTACTGTACTTTTTATGCATTTTTAAGTCGGAACTTCACGTGAGGCACTTTTTTGAAAATGTAAAAATTGTGTGTATACATTTCTTGTGTTTACAGTTATCACTTCAGAAATATTTTGGAAGAATATAGACTATCTTAGAAGGTATATTACTCATTGGACTAGAAGAAAAGTACTTGGAAAATTAGTTATTAAAATTATAAAATACTAAGAGCATAATAATACTTAAAGTTTTATCGGTGTGACCGTCTGTCCGTTCGTCTCTCCACTTGTTATGTTTTTATAAACACAATAACTTAAGAACGGAAAGTCCAATTTTATTAAAACTTGAACGGTATATCAGTGGAAGATAGCGAAAGAGCCGTTTAAATTTTGAAAAAGATCGATCTATAAATATGAGAGCTATGAACTATTTTAATAAAAGAAAATACACGTGAAGAGTATCATAATGTCAATGATTCTATAAACGTAAAAGTACTACAGAACAGACTACTGAATGTTTTACCAATCAAAATCGGGTTCTGATTAAAGTGACAAGCAATAACTTAAAATATTGACTTATCATCGATTACAACACTCTCTACGTGCATTTCTTTAAATAAAATTGTTCATAACCCTCACATTTTCTGGTCGATTTTTATCAAAGATGAAAGAGTTCTTCCTTCACCGATTTACCATTCAAGTTTTAATAAAATCGGACTTTTCGTTCTTAAGTTATTGTGCTTAAAAGAAATATGGCAGATGGGAAGATGGGCAGATAGATGGACAAATAGACAGATGAACGAACAGCCGATGGACATTTTGAAAGGTGTTCAAAATTGCTTGGCTAATACAATGATATGAAATGTTTTCTCTGTGAGCGATATTCACGATTTTAGCAATGTGTCGATCAAGTTTTTATTTTTTAATTTTCGAAAAGTATTACAATAGATGCGGAAAGATTGTAGGATACTTTTTATAGAGAATTTCATAAGCTTTATTTTATGTATGGTGCATAATTTCGATATCGCTAATAGTTAGCGAGATATATGTAAAAAACTGAATTTGAGCACCATTTTTTCCAAGATGACGGTTCGAACGCAACAGATAGAGACGGAGACTTTTAGTATGTTTAGTAATAGAGCACCGTATTGAACACCTTTTGCTAAGTGCCAAATCTTGCACTATCATTTTCCTCAAATTTATTATATTAAAGTAATTCTTGTTTTTAAATAAAGCTTATATAATTTTAGGGCTCAGTTGATTTTGTGGACCTCTATTTAAATTTAGTGCGGTTCCTTATTGATAAGTCTCTTGATTTTTGTATCATATATATTTGTATCTATTACGATGTATATAAAAACAACTTATTTTCGATTGGAAAATTATATCTATCAACAGGATTTCAGTATAGCATTGTCTGCATTGTCACCAATTTAAACTTTGAAGAATTTTTAGACAAGACATGTTCAAAATTGTACAGACAAACCGGTTATCTGATGGAGGTACGTGAACGATATCTTTTGGTATCATGAACTTGAGCTATTAGATAATTTAAGAAAACATGAATAATGAAGACGTGAAAACATAATCCATGCATCGAAAGTAGATGTTTTAATTAACAGTGTAAATGGTACAATCGAAACAAGTGTTTACATAAAACCAATACTTGCAGCACATACCAAACGATATTTTGTTTTAACTCAAATCAGTCGATACATATTAAAATAGGTGTTATGGAATGTTCATATGATAGGACCAAAATCATTTCTTCTAATAAGGAAATATTTTATTGAGATTCATTTTAATAAGAGCGAAATCGCTAACTCCATGAACAAATTTGAAGAAACGGCATTTACAGTATTTCGTGTGAACTTAACAAATATTAGGTGGGTGAGTCGTCCACACCTCTCATTATAAGCTTGAAATGAACACTAGAATTACATTAGGAACAATGAAAAATTTGCGAATAGGCTTTGGAAAACGGACATAGAATAAACTGGGAATTTTAACAAAAGAAGCGGATAGCAATAAAGGGAAATTAAAGAATCGGCAATAACATCGTTGAATGAGAATAAACTTGTTGTTTCGTAGATGTTTGTACAACCTGACTGCCACAGTTTTAAGATCTTAACAAACTTAACATTGTATAAAATAAGATTGTTAACTATATCAACAATTCTGCGTATGTAGTGAGTTTCATGGATATTGAATATAACAAAAATATTCTTAGAGGTTTCTAATTAGCATATACAGCATACAAAAAAGATTTTGCAAAAATCTCTTTGAGAAAGAATACAAAATAGGTTTCTAAAAGGTCATCTAAATATTTTATCTTTATATTTTCATTCTTATATATGTTACTTAAAAAAGAAAACCCTCTAACTGATCCCTTGACGTAAAAAAACAGTTGAAAACGATATTTCCCAGTAAAAACTGGATGAGTGTATTATTTTATAAATTTTTTATATCATTACTATTATTATTTAAATGAAATAAATAAAATAATAAAATATGTTTTTGTTTAATTTAATATCTAGCTTGCCTTTAAGTTTATAATTTCTTCTATCTAAACTATATTCTAACCATACGGTAATCCATTGCACCCCTTAATTTCATGCCGTGCTGGCGCCTCTGTTTACTTGTGGATGAATGAATGAGTGGTCCTCTATAGCCCTAGCTTTACCATATGTTGGTCTTGGCCGCGAACATTTGAACAGATGGGCCTGTACGCCAAAAAGTCATTAGACGATATTGTGCAGGATCGACAAGTGCTTTTGCTAAACACCACTTTATTAGTTGCTTTAAGTTAGACCACATATGCATGTAGCTAATAGTCAATTGACACGGATACTGTATTTGTGAATTTATCCACAGTTACTTTAAAATGATACCTACAACTGGAGCATCTATAATGTTTAAACGATAATAGTTGTAGATATTAGTCTCCGTTCCTCTATTTAAAAAAACAGTGCAGTTATAGTATTTTTATTCTCAATTTAGAAATTTAATCTGAAACATTGCTACCAGGATAAATCATTACAAAGCCTGTTTGTGACAGAATATCACCGAGATCGTGATTAAATTATGCGCTTACTTCAAACGAAAGTAGTCGATTGGTTACCTGGCTTACCATTACAAGTCCGTCACCAGCTCTTGGTTCATTATTAATATTGATATTTATTTACGTTTACTGAATCATTTATGGAGTCGTTCATTAAAATAACATTATTTATTATAAATAAGTAATTGCTTATCAATTAATATAAAATAATAAAACAATATTTACAATAATTAAAAAGTGATTCTAAAAATTTTCGATCGGCGCTTATGACGTCGCTGGTGTGATGAAGTATTCCTTTGTCGGTCTTTTTTTATGATTTTCAAATTGACACCGGACGAACTATACCAAAGGTTTTGGTCTCGGCAAAAAACTAGATCTGCTAATTTTTGGCACACAATATTTTTCAAGGTATACTATTTAAAAACAATCATATTTATGTCTCTATAGAGGGCGCTTCATTGAAACTATTTAATTTGAATTATGAATATTCCGTTTCTTTTAAATATCTCGTGAAATATTTATCGGTCAAAGAAAAGTTAAAATATTTTAAAGAAATTCAGGTAAGAAGAGGTAATTTGAGTTTTTTCGTAGGATCAATAGTGTCCATGTAATCAGGTGCACTCTGGCACTACGAATTAACTTTTGCGTGTCACATTTCCGTCAAAAATAAACCTAAAAACGGGACAAATCATCTTAAAGAAGAAGGTGTAGACTTTCAGATGTACCTACTGTTGTACCTAATTTCGTTAAGGGATCACTCCTGAAGAATGTATATACATTTAATGAAATTATTTCCCAGAAAAAAACACATTGTTTACTTGAAATCTTATCCAATCATTAAACATTGATCAAAATGTAATATTGTATAATGTATAATTCTTGTCTGGTTACATTCTTAACAGTATACCGGGTGAGTCACGAATTGCGCTCGCCCCGATATTTCCTAAAATATTTGGAATAGAAAATTGAAATTTGGAGGCCTTATTACACGAATAAAATGCCATCTTTTCAATAAAAAATCAAGTTTGGTGTACATCCGGTTTGACCGGAAATGCCCACAACTTTCGATTTTTAAATGGAACACCCTATATCTTTTTACATTTTTGGAATCTAGAGGAAATTTTGAATACAATACATCCATTTTGGTCACTTTTTGATAAACATTAAATATTTTATTAAAAAATCTATTTCTGAATCCAGAGTGCTGTGGTGCCCAAAATATATTTTAGTTTGTGTGCTACGTTACTATAAAAATAAAAAGAGCAATATGATTGCATTACTTAATTCTCTAGAGGCGTTTAAAATTTTTAAATGTGATTTTTACCCACTAACTCGGTTTTTTTAAATGGGGATTTAATCATTCACCAACATTTTTAAATACCTCATTTTCATACGAATCTAATGATACCAAAATTTTGAAAATCCGCTCAGAAATATTTGAGATTTCAGCCAAAATACAATGCAACCAAGCTTTTAGAAACATGCGGCTAATAGATAATAGATTAGTGGGCTTTGGAAACTAAAATGGCACACAAACAATATCAGCTGTCAGACAGATACAAAATAAAGCGCTGCGCAAATCTCTTTGAGTAAAAATTAGAGAAAATTAATAATTTTAGTAGAAATGAAAAGGTCGATATGTTACTGATATATGGAGAGCGTCTCAAAAATTCAACTGCAGCTGCAGAACTGTATCAGCAACGATATCCCAACAGACGTCATCCAAGCAGACACTTGTTTGCCAGAGTGGAACAAGAATTAAGAAACGAACCCAATCAGCAAGATGACCATCAAACATTTATTGTAAGTGAGGACAAAGAAATTTATGTATTAGGACTTGTGATGGTACACCCAACAACATCAACAAGGGAATTGTCAATGGAATGCGACATTAGTCAGTCTTCGGTTTGCAGAATTTTAAAGAAACATAAGTTTCGGTCTTATAAATACCAAATACACCAACATCTTTATGGAGATGATAACGACAGGAGGCTAGTATATTGCAACTGGTTCTTAAATGCAGTACAACAAAACCCAGGTTTTCCTTTTAATATTTTATATTCAGATGAAAGTAGATTTACGAACCAAGGTATGTTTAACAGAAATAATACTAGGTACTGTTCTCAAGAAAGTCCGAGATTTGTAGGGCGGGGGAATATTCAGGAAAGATTTGGGTTTAACTGTTGGCTGGAGTACTTGGAGATCGAATAATTGGACCCATATTTTTAGATGGAACACTTACTGGCGAACGATATTTATTCTTTTTACAAAACCAGACAGCAGAATTTCATGACTTACTTCCTCTTGCCTATTTACAAAGTCTGTTTTTCCAACAAGATGGTGCTCACCCACATAATTCCAGAAGAGTGGTGGAATATTTAAACAACTCGCATGGTGAACGCCTTATCGCAAATCAAGGTCATATCAGGTGGCCTTCTAGGTCACCTGACTTAACACCCCTCGATTATTATGTATGTGGCACTCTCAAAAATAAAGTTTATAAAACTTCTTCAAATACCCGTGAAGAGCTGCAAATTAAAGTTGTACGGGCTCTTAATGAAATAACTCCGGCTGAATTGCGTAGAGCCATTCAAGCAACTGTACGCAGAGCCGAATTGTGTATAGAAAAAAATGGTGGACATTTTGAACAATATCTATAAATGTCAATTTATGGTTTAATTATATTAATTATTTTAAAGATACCTACCGTTACCTAGTTTAAGTTTAATTGTTCAAACGGAATTGATTTTTATTTATTTATAGGCCCGATATTTATGATCATTTAAATAAAACTCTGAAAACCGAACTGATGTCGCATTCTATTGCAAATGTCCTTGTGGATGTAATTGTGTTTACCTCCACATACCTATGCTAAACTTAATTGTAACGTCCTTTGCGCTCACAATTATTAAATGTTTGATAGCTCAAGATTGCCTATAACTACACGAGTCTGTCTGACAGCTGATATTGTTTTATTATATTCAATGGCTACTATGATTTTTCCAATGTTATTAGGTTACCAGATTTACACAGAAATGTGCCATTTTAGTTTCCAAAGCCCACTAATCTATTATCTATTAGCCGCATGTTTCTAAAAGCTTGGTTGCATTGTATTTTGGCTGAAGTCTCAAATATTTCTGAGCGGATTTTCAAAATTTTGGTATTAGATTCGTATGAAAATGAGGTATTTAAAAATGTTGGTGAACGATTAAATTCCCATTTAAAAAACCGAGTTAGTGGGTAAAAATCACATTTAAAAATTTTAAACGCCTCTAGAGAATTAAGTAATGCAATCATATTGCTCTTTTTATTTTTATGGTAACGTAGCACACAAACTAAAATATATTTTGGGCACCACAGCACTCTGGATTCAGAAACTGATTTTTTAATAAAATTTTTAATGTTTATCAAAAAGTGACCAAAATGGATGTATTGTATTCAAAATCTCCTCTAGATTCCAAAAATGTAAAAATATATAGGGTGTTCCATTTAAAAATCGAAAGTTGTGGGCATTTCCGGTCAAACCGGATGTGCACCAAACTTGATTTTTTATTGAAAAGATGGCATTTTAGTCGTTTAATAAGGCCTCCAGATGTCAATTTTCTATTCCAAATATTTTAGGAAATATCGGGGCGAGCGCAATTCGTGACTCACCCGGTATTTTCTAATTTAGTAAAAGCGTAAACTGTTTCTCGGTTATTTACTTTAAGGAGTACTTCGACAGTTTCGAAATTAACCACGAAACTTCAATGAAAAATGCGTGTGACATGCAAAATTTATTCTTCACAAAAAAGAAAGAAAAGTAATATGAAGTTAAAACTGTGCATTACGTAGTGCGTAACACAATTTTTGATTTCACAATTAACTTTTACTTCACTCGCATACCGAAAGGAATTATTGAATTCGAGAAAAATCATCCTCCGAGATTTCTTCGGATTTCCACATTTCAGTCAATATAGATTACGATAATAAAGGTTTTTCAGTTCCGTTAGTTTGTCTCTCTGTTTGTCTGCCTGCCTGTCTGTCTGTCTGACGGTCTGTTGTTGTCTGTCTGTTAGTGCAATAACTAATAAACTACTTGACGGAGAACAGTCAATTTGGTAGGTAGTCGATGCTACTGCCAGCGAAGAAATGGTTAGCCTTTCATTGGAAAATATACAGGATGGACTGTCTAAAGGAAATAGGTAAAACAAAATTTTGTTCGTTCAAACTTACAATCTCCATGTTTCATGACATTATACCTATACTTCCACTCCTCAATCCTAAGAAATAATTTAATTATGGTGGAAATTTGTAAAGGTATTTATGCAAGCTATATTTGGCACCTTTCATTTAATATTGAATTATTGCTGTCGGATGACCACTGTATATTTCTTTGACCAAAAGGTATCAGGTTTTCTTTGTAATAATAGTGCATTGGAATTATTATTTTCGTATGTCGTTTCTTAATTAATAATTTCTTAGAGAGACCGAATTCTCTAAGGCGTCATGTGTAACACTTGCATTTGCCTGTTGCGGCATTGCCGCGTTTCCGTTGTTGATTAGCAGATCTTATTCACAAGAACAGACAAATTTTGGAGAAAATATGTGATATTTTTAAAAACAAATTTAATTTAGTTGGTTTTTTATTTTTTCAAAGATTTTTACTCAGAATTATATAACACATATGATAAGACTTACTAGCTTACATATATTAATCTAATTTAAACAAGAGAATATAACATAATTTTTTTACAAATTTTATTTTTATAACTTATTATAATACATTTTACTCGAAAACTGTTTGTCCTACAAAAAAATATAATGAGACCTTTTTTCTTTTAAATCCCCTCTTTTTAAAAATAGCTTTATTTGGCTGGATCAATATTTCTCGAAATATTTCAGGAAAACGGTATTTTCAAAGTCTAACCTAATTTTTTATACTGAAGCGCTCTCTACAGAAATGTAAACATTTGTGCTTTTTAATTAATATGCTTTGAAAACAACGGTTACGTTATACTCTTCGCCGATTTACTGCACTTTTTATAAAATTGTTGCACATTCTATAGAATACTCTTCGCAGTTCTTTTGTAAATAATATTAGTTTTAGATGTTTTTAGTTTAATTACAAAACAAGAAAAATTACGTAATATTTTTTTATTTAAAAAAATTTATAACCTTTTTATTTATCGATCGAATTCATTCAAGAACAATAGAGTTCTTCCTCTAGCTGACACTAACTTACTGACCAAATTTCAATGCAATCGGACTTTTGATTCTTAAGTTATCGTGCTTACAAGAAACGTGACAGACGGACGAACAGACTGACAGACAGACGGATAGACGGATGGACAAACATTTTGAAAGTTGTTCAGAGTTCGATCACCAACACAGTCATTTGAAATTTTATCTCTCTCTACGAGTAATATTACCGGTTTTAGAAATGTGCCGATCGAATGCAATATACTCTTCGTGTGAAGAATTTTAGCCGTTCTAGTTTTTTCCGAGGTCGAGCAATTTTTTTTCTTTACAAATCGGAGGCGGATGATTTTTTTAATGAGTTCTTTTGTTGGTAAGCAATAACATCACGTAAAGTTTGCAACAATGAGAAAAAGTCAAAAAGTTTCTATTTCCGGTATTTTTCCAATATTTCCAGAAAATAAAAATATTTTTAGAAAGAACATACATTTTGACATAAAAAATGTATTTACAACAATTGCTAATGCCACGGATATTCCATAAAAAATTAGTTAAGTGGAGATATTGGATGATGCGTGGTGCAAGGTTGCAAGCGACAATCTTACAATGGCTCAAAGTTTGCACCTTTTTCCGTTATGTATTTATCTGTGGAAAAGTACATTTCGCCACGCTACAATTTTTAGTTAGTTAGCAATATAATTCTTAAGCGTTATATAGGTGAGCTAATTAAGTCTTCAATCTAAGGCTTGACGAACATACAAATTATAATGAAAGGGAAATACGAGAAATAAACAATTTGTGAGCATGCGTGCGGTAAGAATCATATGGTCCAAAAGGACTCTGTAAATATTTTGGGGGAAGAAAGAAATGGAACTTAAAGGACACTTAACGAATCCGATATCATTTTGTTAAAGGGGAATAAATGTGCATCAAATACATAAAAAACAAACTATATTTCAGGCATTAAAAAGCCCTCAAGGAAATTTCTTTTCCAAAACATCAACAGCCGATAATATAATTTTTAGTTACATAATAATCTATTCAACAATCTTATTTCAGTTTAGAAATTGGTCAAATGTTTTTCGATTCTTCGGAATTTTTGGCTCAACGTTCTCTTCCTGGAGAATACCTTTGAAACAAATTCCGCACATGGATTTTCATCTGCATCCATATTAAAATCAAATTGTGGGTAAACTGATATCACTTGACCATCAGAGGCATTTGGAATATGCATGATCCGTAAGTATAATTTGGTGCAAGTGGGTCCGAATTTTTGTCAAAACCACATAATGGATTACATTTTCATGAAATCTATCATTCTGTTTCTTGGAAATGCTTAGCCTTTAAAACGTTTTTCGCCCTTATTCTGGAGCTCATCAGAAAGACATAAAGCCACTCATAAAGATGTTTCATGCAAAACCAAGACAATTTCTATGAATAAGTGTGAAATAATTATATTTGACATTGACTGATAAAAACAACCTCACCTATCTATTAGCTAACTAGTATTAGAGCCTATATACTCTATGCATATTTAAAAATGAACTATTATTTGTTTGCTTATAATTGTACTGAAACCCATTCTTTATAGGATTTTGCAAACAGCAGCGAAAATAACTTCTATAACTAAAAAAAAAACAGTGTAAAAATATTAATGAAATCTTTGAATTTTTTCGATAACCTGAATTCTGGTAATGCTAGCAAATTAAAATTCTAAAATGAATTTGTCTAATTTCTTATTTGACAATTGTCATTCTAACACTATACAGACACTAGATATTGACATGAATTGGTAGAAAATTTGTATATTTAAGAATTTGGCGAATACGCTTGTAATAATTACGTCGGAATTGTATTAAAATTGGTAGGTTGGAATTTTGATACTAGTTGAAACTGAATCTGACGTCAAACTTAAAAATTCAAAATCCTATACGGCTGCCAAAATTGCAAAACTTTTGCAGATTTACATGAAATTTGACACGTGGAGGTATGAGGAACGTCTGATAACAAGTTTGTTAAAAGTCAAAAATTCGAAACAACGAATGCTTTCATTTTGGCTCAAAAGAAGAGGTTTCTTTTATTACATTTTTGCAGTAACTTGCAAATACTGTAAGCCAGGACTGAATATTTAAAACTTCCCGCTCATATTATGAAGAAGATAATTTTAAAAAATCCTTTTTTTATGACACAAAAACTTGAACTAATGTTTTTTTCCCCAAACTTCAAATTAGTTATATCAGTATCAATAGATTAATTTCGACCTAAAATATTATAAATTTTATGTATACTATGAAAATAATACATTGTGAATATTCATCTTCATAAATGTCCCTCTTTTTAAGGGAATTAGTTTAATGTAGCTGGAACAGACGTCATAAGGGAATGATAATATGGGAATTTTTTTGCAGAAAGGAAGAGAGGTTGGTATAAATGACAGGAAACCGGAACTAAGGATATTCTTTTAGGGAATATTTTTATAGAGCTGTTTTACATTTTAAATTCTGTTTCAATGGATTCTGCTGACTAGAATAACCATATTTCAACAAGCAAAAGTTACTCTGAAATGTGTCTTTTTATTTTAGCATACTCGCCCACTGCAGTAATCAGTGTATAGCACATTATCAGGCGAGTTCTTAAGTTTCTTAAAGTTTCGGTACAAGTACAGTTAGGGACTCCTGTTTATTGATATATTAACATTCACATTTTAAAAATATATTATTTTGCTAATGTTTAGTTATAATTAAGTTATTGTATTATTAGTTGGGGCAATTATTCGCAATTTTCATACAAACAACTTTTTAGTGAATTGGGAATTTTAGCAACCTCGTCATTATACATTTTACACTCCATGTTGTACATAAAGAATTATTTAAGGTGGCCATTCCCTAGAAAGAGACATCTGACAGGGAAATGTTTTTTATTTTTGCCCATAACTTTCTTTTCTTAGTACATGTACTTAAAAAAACTATAAGAGTACCTAATTAGAACCATAACAAAACTATTACTATGAATTTTCACTCAATAATTTCAGTGGTTTGCAAAATAACTGGATTTAAAACTACGAAATAGGAAGATTAACATAATTTTTAAATTTAAATCTAGCTATTTTGTAAACCACTGAAATTATTTAGTGAAAATTCATAGTAATAGTCTTGTTATTTGTTTATTTAATTTGGTTCGTAAACATCGAAATGAAAAGAAATTCACAGATCACAAATCATAAAGTAAAACTGATTTAATTCCAGGGTTTATTGTGAAAAATTCAGTATAATAATATATGTATAAAAAGTATAATTGGAGTTCTGTATTAAATATATGAGAAGACTATTTTTTCTTCTGAGCTTTTTCGGCAGCTTTTGTAACTTTTCCAGAAGTTGCATCTTTGAAGTTAACGCTCTTGATGACACCTACAGCAACGTCCAAGCGGTGGGAACTCTTGGAATGATTCATCACACAAAGGTTTGGATGATACCAAGTTAACGGATAGCGGCATCACCAGATTTGATAGCTTTGGGATTTTCTTCGGTGGTTTTTCCTGAACGTCGGTCAACTTTTTCTTTGATTTCACCAAATTTGCAGGAAATATGGGTGGTGTGACAATCCAGTACTGGCGTGTATCCGTTGGAGATTTGTCCGGGGTGGTTAAGAACGATGACTTGGGGGGTGAAATCAGCAGCTCCTTTAGGGGGACTGTTCTTTATCGGAGACGTTCTTTACGTTGAAACCTAGAATGTCACCGGGGACAGCTTCTAAGAGGGCTTCGTGGTGCATTTCAATGGATTTTACTTCAGTGGTAATGTTAGCGGGAGCAAATATAACTACCATACCAGGTTTCAAAACACCAGTTTCAATACGACCCACTGGCACTGTTCCAATACCACCAATTTTGTAGACATCCTGAAGTGGAAGACGAAGTGGTTTTTCAGTTGGACGGGATGGTGGAAGGATGGCTTCGAAAGATTCAATTAAGCACTTGCCATCAGCTTTGCCTTCTTTACGTTCAACATTCCATCCCTTGAACCATGGAATTTTGGCGGCTGCTTCCAACATGTGGTCTCCATGCCAACCAGAGATAGGTACAAAGCAACTGCAGCTGGATTGTAACCGATTTTTTTTAAAAGGAGGACACTTCCTTCTTAATTTCCTCTAAACGGGCTTCACTGTATGGTGGTTCAGTGGAGTGCAGTTTGTTCACACCGACAATAAGTTGTTTGACTCCAAGGGTGAACGCAAGTAAAGCATGTTCACGGGTTTGTCCATTCTTTGAAGTACCAGCTTCGACCTCACCAGTACCGGCAGCAACAATAAGTACATCACAATCAGCTTAGGATGTACCAGTAATCATGTTTTTGATGAAATCTCTGTGACCTGGGGCATCGATGATGGTTATATAGTTCTACTTAGGTACTCTTAGGTACTACAGTTTTTTTTAAATATACGTACTAAGAAAAAAAAGTTATGGCCAAGATTAATAAATATTTCCCTATCGAATGTCTCTATCTAGGGAATGGCCACCTTAAGAAAGTTCGGAAGTAGAAATGACACTTCTGTCAACAGTGGTCATAATCTCAGAGGAGAGTATTCTCTTAATATTCCACCTCATTCATACTGTATCTACACTAGCTAAAAGTCCTAAAGTAACGCCTATAAAACTATTTAATAAATTGTCATCACATATAAAAGGTATAAATATTATTCACTTGTTTAAAAAAGAAGTGAAATCCTTGATACTAAAATTTGGTCTTTACTCAGTTGAAAAGTACTTGCAGACTATTCTCTCATGTCATAACAGCCTTTGCCTTAATATATTTCTCCTGGTTTCTCACCTCATATTATTGTATATTTTAATTTGTTTTTATACAGCGTGCTTGCAACCACCCATATAAAAAGTTTATTTAATGTTCGATTTGGCTAAATTTTTTCTTAAATATAGATCTATGAAAATCGCATCTTTTCGTTATATTAAATTTTACAAAACATAATAGCGTGGCCTACTATGATTTTTTTTCGGGTCAGAAAATTGTGAAATCTTATTAGCGATTTTTTATTTCAAATCTGAGTGTGCCACTGAATTCGGCAACCCCCCAAATCTGTTTGTACCAAATTTTGTTGAAATTCAGAAATTGCCGGAGATAAACTGTTTCATGGGATTGTGTATTTATGAAAAGCGTGCCTGGACTGAAATAACTGTCAAATGATTAAATTTAAAAAAAAAGTAATGCTTAATTTAGAAAATTTTAATTATCAAACAATTTTTATGCTTTCACACTACATGACTAAGAAACAAATAATTAAAAAGAATTAACACAAAAAAATAACTGAAATTACAAAATAAATAAATAAATAAATAAATAAATAAATAAATAGAACAATTAAATATAGGTTCTCTCCACTAATCTGCCTTCAATTTCTATACATTTATCTATCCTCTCGCGATTATTACGAACGACATTTCTAAGTTCTTCCCTCGAGATCTCTTGACAAGCTAGTGTAATTCTGTCACACAGTTCCTGCCTATTTTGTGGTCGAGATTCATAAACTTTGCTTTTAAGAGTACCCCACAGTTAAAAATCAAGGGGTGTTAAATCCGACGATCTTGGCGGCCAGGCTATCAATAGACTACGTTCAATCCACCTACCGGAAAAATATTGGTTGAGCCATGTCCTGACAATTGCTGCATGGTGTAGAGTACATCCATCTAGTTGAAATGTAACTGTTGTCTTCCCTGCAGGTTTTGAAACTCGTTCCAAAACTGATTTCTAGAAAATCAAAACTGTCTAAATTTTCATTAAAAAAATAGGGACTAATTTTGCGCTCGTTCAAAATACCACACCAGACATTTACTTTTTGTGAATATTGACTTCTGCTGATTGATTACCCAATTGGGATTTTCCTCTGCCCAAAATCTACAATTCTGTGAGAAAACCACATCGTTTGTGGTGAAGGTAGCCTCATCGCTATAGACGATTTCTTTTACACCTGGGTCATTTAAATACTCTCCTTGAGCCCACAAGTAAAACTCAAACCTTCTTTCTTCCTTACCTACTTGTAAAGTATGCAAAAATTTAGGTTTGCATGGTTTTCGGTAACGATTTTTAAGGCACCTTCAAATGGTATTTCGCGACTTGTTTAAATTTGTAGCAGCATTCGTCAAGCTTGAACGAGGGTTCTTGTCAAAACATGCCAAAATAACGAGATCATTAAAGTGCCTCTGGTGACCACATCCTCTAGAATTTGTTTCTGAAACACCACCGGTATCATTAAAACATTTTATTATTTTTTGAACGATGCTGTCATCGGTGGCCATCGATTTGGATTTCTTCTATTAAATTCTCGGACAGCTTCTCTTGACGATCTCACATTATCACCAACAATTTTAATAATCTCTATTTTTTCTTGAAAAGTTGCGCGAACATAATTGTAATAATAAGCTGGAATATAAATAAGCAATATCTACTCATCAACAATGTATCATTTTTGTCCAGGCACTGCTTTCATAAATACACAATCCAATGCAACAGTTTTTCTTCGGCAATTTTTGAATTTTTATTTCCCTCGGGAAAAATCCAACGAAATTTGATACAAACGCATTTGGAGAGTTGCCGAATCCAGTGCCGCACTCAGATTTGAAATAAAAAAAATCGCTAATAAGATTTTACCATTTTCTGACCCGAAAAAAAAAAATCATAGTAGGCCACGCTATTATGTTTTGTAAAAAATATAACACAAAGTTGGCCTTTTCAAAGATCTGTATTTAAAATAAAATTAACTAAATCGGACATCAAATAAACTGTTTATATGGGTGGTTCCAAGCAAAGTGGGACACGCTGTATACAGCTTGTCTAAATGCTGGCTAGTCTTTTATCTTGCTTTATATTAGTGGAATGTTAGTGTAGTCGTAGTTTAAATACTTTATTAGATTGCATTCCAATGCTTTCTTTGAAATTCGAGTGAAATAACAAAAAAAAAATTATGGATTTTACTTTGCGGTAGTCGATCATAATGATTTATTAAAGCACTTATTTTGTTTCTACCACTGTGTTTTATTGTAACTTAACGCTACTATAGTTTCGATACTTGAACGTTTCAGCTTCAAAGCGACTAAAGTAAATGATCGAACACAAGAGGAAACCTAAGCTCATTATAATTTACATTAGTTTTATTTCTACGGTGTAGGGGAATTAAAATTATCAGAACTAAAATTAACACAACTAGATAAAAATTAATAAAGGGATTAAAGGATTATGAATTAAATATATTAAAGAAAGGTGTGTTATATAGGTCCAACAGGTCATTAAGTAAGTAATTAAGTACCTGTTGTTTTGTTTGATTTGAACGTTATTCTAATACATTTAATTTAAAACCTCTATTTTGTACGTGTAATATATCAAGAGTATTTATATCTGGAAAATGGTGATTTGAATCTAACAAATGGTTTGAAAAAGTTGAGTCTGCTTTTTGGAGTCTGAAAGAACGTAGATGTTCTTTGTATCGTTGTCATGTTCGAGCTGTAATGCCTTCTATATAGGTCAAACTTGTCGATCCTTTGAAGCACGATACAAAGAACATCTACGTTCTTTCCGATTCCAAAAACATACTCCACTTTTTCAAACGATTTGTTAGAATCCATTCACCATTTTCCAGATATAAATACTCTTGATATATTACACGTACAAAATAAAGGTTTTAAATTAAATTTATTAGAATCATTACAAATTATGAAATCAAACAAAACCCCAGGTAGTTACTTACTTAATGACCAGTTGGACCTATATAACACACCTCTTTTTAATATATTTAATTGACAATCCTTTAATCCCTTTATTATTTTTTATCTGCTTCTGTTATTTTTAGTTCTGATAATTTTAAATCCTCTACACCATAGTAATAAAACTAGGTAAATAATGAAATTATAAATAGCTTAGGTTTTCTCTTGTGTTCGTTCATTTACTTGATGATGATACGTTGAAGTATAGAAACTATAGTAGCGTTAAATTACAATAAAACACAGTGGTAGAAACAAAATAAGTGCTTTAATAAATCGAAATAAAGAACATTATTATTATTATTATTGAAATTGTAAATGAAATAATAATTTTTTAAAAAGATTGTGTTGTATTGTAGTTGAGCAATCTTCAGTAATTTTCATAATTTAATAAAGCACACTAAAAAACTCTCAGAAGAACAGTAAAACTGAGCATTAACCATAACATCGACTAGATAAAATAAAATAAAATTACAATTATAAATTAATTTTCAAAAATAGATCCAATTCCATTCCTCCATTGTTGAGAATTATCGACAGATTTCTCTTCTAAGTGATTTATTAAATAAATGAGGCATAAGATTTTGTTTTTAAATATAAAGAGATGTTCTCTTAAAAACTACCACTAACTGTAAATTTATTGTTTACTAAAAAGAACGCAAAAACGCTCTAGAACCCTTATTTTTACCACCCCTACGTCCGATTATTAGATGATTTTCAACTTTATTCCCTGTATTAAACGTGAGAGTGTCCCAAGACGCGGATATTTTTAAGCGTTAGTAACAAACGAAGAAAATATTATATAATCATCTAATTTTTGAACAAATAGGCCTAAATTACCTCCATAAATAAGATCTTTTAATTTTACTCATTCATATAATGAGCAGGACAATTATTATCTCTCAAAATTTCGACGATGAAAAATTTGCACCCGTAAATATAAAACGAGACACTTCTTATTCCCTGTGTTTAAACGGAGACTATTATTCACCACTTTGTAAGATAAAGGAACAATTTTATCAGCAAAACAGTTGAACTGCTAACCGAACGCAATCTTGTTTCGAGACCATTAAGTTAATTACTAACCCCTTTCTCCGAGAGAGATACACTTATTTAGAAAATAAAAGAGTAATAAAGAGGAAGCATTATCGTGGATGATTTATTGGACTGCTGGAATATATTAATTTGTTCCATTTCAAATGTTGATAACTAAAACTAGTGGTTTAATTGAAATTTAAAGCTCATTTCTGTGTGGATTATTAAGTAAGTTTTGGTGATGCAAGTTTTTAAGCACAATTTACGTCGGCCTTTTCTATGATTATTGTTCAGTTAAATGTGTCAGTAATGAATATAATTGAAGAGAATTAAAGGAGTGATTTTAAATAACCGCTGCCTAAGAAATCTACTTCCACATCCAGACTTCCCATCAAAATCTCTTTAAAGGAAAACATCTTGACAATATTTGCACTTTAGAATGTGGAAATAATTGGTAATAGAATTTTAATAATATAATATTTGAACCAGATGTCATAAGAATATTTGAGGCATTGGCTTCTGGCATAAAAGCCAATAATCGCCGATCACGGCCAAAGAAATTATATAAAATTGTGACAAAAATCGCTCATTTTTAAATATTTTTCTCTCTGTCTATTCATGTTTAAAACTATTTGGTTCCAAAATTTGTGGAAAGGTGATCAAAATCTTCTTTGAAATGCAAACCCTATTTCTGATGGTGCCATTTGAAAGTGTAGACTTTTCTACATTTAAGGCTGTAAATAATAAAGCATGTTACACGGCAGTGATTTTGGGAAAATATTGACAATTTACAGTTTACAATTTATTTGAGATAAATATAATTCTAAATAAAAAATGAAATGCTCAAATTACCTTCCATGTACTTCTTGATAATATCAAAAATTAAATACGAATTCATCTTAATTCTTATGAAGTATTTCTGTCCAACTACAAAGTTAAAAAAAAGATATAAAACAGATAGCAATGAAGCGAGTGTAAATATATATAAAAAAAGACATTAGACAGAAAAAAATTCATTCAGTGTATAACAGTTTCTTTCTAACAAAGAATTTTTAAGTTTACTTTTAAAAATGTAAGACTGATAATTCCCTGATTCCTTGCATACTTTTTTGGTATAAAGAGGTAACATGGGGGTCAGGTTGGAGATTTGATTTACGACGAGTGTTATGATCGTGAGGGACTGCATTTTGCATAAATATAGATCTATTTTTAAAAACAAAGAGGCAGACTTCATAATACAGGGGTTAGCAACCGTTAGAATTTTAAGATGTCGAAATGCCTCTCTGCAGGAATCACGAAAACCCAGATCTGCTAATATTCTTATGGCAACTTTTTGCAGAATAAATATACGTTGATTCTGCGAACTGCTTCCCCAGTTTATAATTCCATTCCTTAAGTGAGAATGAAAGGATGAAAATACAACGTTTTTAGGATATGATTACTACAGAGCTATTTAAGAAATCGTTGTGCATAGCAGGATTTACTCACTTTTCCACATAGAGCCTGGATATGTGAATTCCGCTGCAAATGGCAGTCTATGGTAATATCCAACATCTGAATATTATTTGTGATTTGCTCAGGGCATACACAGACCTTTGCGACTTAAATAGTACGCACTGGGTTTTATTCCGGCTTATAAGTAAACAATTTTTCTGAGCCCACATTGCAATCATATTATACACTCTACATGCAAGTATCATAAGAACTTCCACACTTTCAGCTGTTAACAAGACATTAGTGTCATCCGCATATTGAATAGTTGTTGGAGATATATTTCTGAGATAGGAGGTCATTTACGGAAATTACAAAAAGTGAGGGGCCCAAGATTGAACCTTGAGGTACTTCGGCTAATGTGTTGCAGGCGGAATTAGTTTTGCCATTGGGCAATTGAACTTTTTGAGCACGTCCGTATAGATATGATTTAAGCAAATCTAAGGTTACATCTCCAAGACCATACCTACTTAAACAATTTTGTAAGTAATCATTCGTGATCGACATTATCAAATGCCTTTGGGAAATCTACAAAAAGGCCAAGGGCAGGCAATTTGCTATCGATGACTTTAAATATTTCAGAAACAAAGTTTGTTATGAGTAAATCAGTCTTTTTATTTTTTATGTATCCATATTGGTTTGGATGAATTATTTTGTATGTATAAAGGTATATAGTCAACTGATCATTTATTGCAACTTCAGGAACTTTGGGGAAACTTGAAAGTAATGGGTCTTTAATTGGAAGTTATGGTTATGTTGCCCTTTTTATGTAGTGGGTTTACAATTGCTAACTTAAGCTTAGAGGGAACAGTCCCTTGTTAAAACATCAGATTGACTATAAATGGTAGAGGATCACAAATAAGGTGCTTACACTTTTTCAAAATATTAATAGATATATTGTCAAAACCGATAGAATTTGAGCATGTTAATTTGCCTATTATTTCAGTAATATCTGAAGCCACTAATGGTGGCCAAAATAAAGAGTTATTTTTCATTGGCACATTTGACTCAAAAAATACTGCGTTGTGGAGCAGTAGTGAAATATTTGAAAATCTATTTGCTAAGACATTTAATTTTATATTTAAACGATGGTATTTATTTTAAACAAACTGTCACAAGCATTCGATTTCTTTCTTTAGGTTTTGAACAGGTTAATAAAAATTAATAATGGTCAATAAGGAAATAAAAATTCAAAGCCTTTTAAGGGTGTTTACTTTTCGAATTAATTAATTAGTCAGTTTAGTACTACAGATGGCACCCATTTTTTTTAACAACAAACATGTTTTTTAGGTTGTTTGCTTTGGAACAACCACAAAAGTGAAAAAAGATTTGCAATGACGAAAAGAATCGAATTAAAGATTTCAACGGATTTAGACGTTTCACGGTCCCAATATATCGAAATGCCGAGATGACTATCCGTTTATTTTTTCATCTTTATGCGCAGATGGGAAGTGTTGTATTCGTGGAAAAACCACTCTCCGAGGTTTGTTCGAACTTTCACCACGTAGATTGCGATTATGGTCTCTCAATTCTGTCTGTCTGTCTCTATATTTGCCAGTCTATTATTTGTCTGGTGACGCTATATCTAAGAAACTATTTGACTGGGAACAGTCAGATTTATAAAGGGGCTACTGCCGGAGAAATAAGTAGATTTTGACTTAAAAATATACAAGGTGATCCGTTTGAAGAGAATAAATAATTAAAAATAGTGTGACAGATAGTGACAACTACATTGCGATTATTATTCTCCTATGACGTTTCTTAATTAGTAACTTTTTGACTTTCAGCTGGAGAACTAGAGGTTTCCGATATCGCTGAGTTCGAATATGATATACATTTATATTAAAAACATAGAAATAATTGATTTTTTTGTAAAAGATGGCGCAGTGGGACAGAATGGAAAGGTGAAGATATAACAAAAAATATTATCATCATACAATTGTATTGCAACTGCTACTCGTCGTCGGACCAAGAATCACTTTCATCATCGCTACTTTGCATTGTTGAATTTGAATATTCAAGTGTTGAGTCAGTTAAAAATTCTACCGCTTCGGAAGACAAGGATTTCATTTTTTTCGCGGGTAATTTACGTAGTCTAGAAATAAAAGGATCTGACGCTACCATGAACGTCAAGAAAACATCTTACAACATGTATTTGGAAAATATTTAAGACATTTAGTGTACAAAAATATTTTTGAGACATTGTTATTAATATACTACACTAAATGTAATTGTTTCATTTGTCAAACACCATAAAAAAAGGAGCGTAGAGTGCGCGAACTTCAATGCATTCATGTATTGCGACCGAAACAATTAAATAAATAAAAATGAAGAACCTTCGCGAAGCTGATTTTTATAGGCATTATGGAGAACTCTGTAGCGAACACGGAGAAATTGGTTTCAGAGTGGGAAACCATGGTAAAATTAACTTAATGCTCTTTTTGTTTACATTTCTTGAAACAGGACCGAATAAAATCTATATTTTACATGCTAAATTTGATTACTAATAAACTAATTTTGATAAATTTGTACACAGTTAAAATATATTTACTCTCAAGAGCACAATCCTTTTTTCAAAATCAAAACTGCATAACACACAGTGAAGATTTTATGAGAGCGTTGTTTTACACGAAGCTTGAGCTTGAGATGCAACGTCATGACGCTCGGTTTTACAATGGATTTTTGGATTAGATATATACACACGGGTCTTATAAACAGTCACGTCATACAGTAGACATATCATACTAAGTATCTAAGGCATAAATATTCATTAAATCGAAAGTTCTCTTAGGGGGTTTTGGCCTCGTTTTCGGTCATTTTGCCTACTGTGGTGGCGTGCAAATTCAACACTTGCAACGATTTCATTAATTGGTTTTTCAGGGAAACTATCGATGAAGACTAAATGTTTATAACAGGATGCAATGTCCGGAAATTATAATTCTGATTACCGAACATCCAGGGACTACAGGATCATGACTAACTAAATACGTTAGCAAACATTGTTTATGACGTCGGCCATTTAAAATGCAGAACAGGAAGTAGAAAGTTGATTCTTCTGTAACAGGGTACTACACTACTTCACTTTACAATTTATGATACATTGATATCATAAATTCTAGGTATCAATTTACCAAAGCAGGTAGACTGGATGAACAATGTTATAAACTTTTTATAGTCTGGTACAATTCTCCACACCTGACCCGGGCAGGAGTCTGACGGGTAATCCCTGTATCTTCTACGCGATTACACCGTACTAACGCCAAAAATTGCGGGATAGTTTTTGATTGGCTATTTATGAAATGACGCGCAATGAATCTATTTATTCATGCGTAGGGATTTGTACCGTACTAGCAGGGTAGTCTTAAGATAATTTTAGAACAGAATATTAAATAAAAGCAGTATTTTAGGTAAATTACTCTTATTATCGAGTGGACAAAAAGTGACCAGTTACATGTAGTAAAACGCCCTTAGGGCCGTAAGAGTTATGCGACGTCCACAGGTATCTCCCATATTGCCCGGTTGCCTTATCGGTAACAGCCATGGCTGAAGTCACTTTAACTTGCTTGGCATACGAGAGGATTTAATTTAATTATTGAATGAATACTTTATCAAATAAAATATAGTAGTTGAAACCAAGGTACAAGTTGATTAAACAACAAAGATACAAATAAAAAATTACACAGTACACGTACTTTTTTACTATCTACCGGTACCGTTATTCTTTTCTTCCAATTCAGCACTTCCGCCCTGGTTACAATTCAACCTCTATGAACCTTGCGCGGTTCTTGCTGGGTCTGACTTTTTCAATACAAAGTAAAACGCGCTTTCAAAGATAAGATAAGTTCCACGATGTAAGTAATAAATTATATCCGTTACTAACAATTGATGTACGGGGTATCCAAACAAATTTCAAGTACTGTGTGACCCTCTCCCAAATAATAGCGGCCTACTGATGAACAAAAATCGAAACTTGTGATTTTTTGAAAAACATGTTGATTGGATATTGTCTAAATGTTATTTGTGGCATTATCTTAATTTTTTTCCTTCTTCAATTCTTTGGGACTTCCTGCCACATGTATGTTTCCTTTTTAAGCGGTGCTCAGGGAATCTACAAAATATCACAATTAACCAATATGTTACTGGTAAATAATCTCTACGCCTGTGACTTTTACGTCAATGGATCAGTTAAAGGTTGCTTTCTTTTTTTAAATAAAAAACACAAATAAGTATAAGAACTTGAAATTAAATATTTCGCCTACGTTTCGGAAATCTATCCTGTTTCCTCTTTCAAGGCTTTTTTGGGAAATCTTTTTTGTTGTTTATGATAAATACACAGCTCTAAGAATGTTTGTTATATGCAATATCCATAGATACTTACGCACAGCAAAAAAGATTTTTCAAGAAAAGCCTTAAAAAAGGAAACAGAATAGATTTCCGAAACGTAGGCAAAATATTTAATTTCAAGTTTTTATAGTTATTTGTGTTGTTTATTTAAAAAAATAATAATAAAAAAGCAACCTTTAACTGATCCTTACGTAAAAGTCACAGGTTATTTACAAGTAACATACTGGTTAATTGTGATACTTTGTATATTCGCCGAGCACCGCTTAAAAAGAAAACATACATGTGGCAGGAAGTCCCAAAGAATTGAAGAAGGAAGAAAATATTGATTGGATTTTATAAATCGATATACTATTAATGATACTACAATTGGTTACCGTTATTTGAATAAATCAAATAGGTATAATAACCATCTACTATTTTAATACATTGGGTTGATTCTATGGTGGGTTCCTTGTGAAATATCCTTCAATAATTTTAATATATAGGAAATTACGCTTTTTAATGTTTCAAATAGTTTTATTAAAACTCTACACGTGTTTCTGCTTATTAGACCTTAGCAAGAGTACAAAATACTACTAAATTTAAAATGTGTTCCTTACTTATTTTTATCTAGTGGAAAGGAAGGTATAAATTATGTTAAGCTTTTAATCTATTTATTATATGCAAATTAGTTATATGATTCCTATGTAAATATACCTACTACAAATAAGATCTTAATATTAAATTATTTTGCCATTCTAGAGAAAATATACTACATATATACTACAAATAGGTTCTTAATATTAAATTATTTTGTCATTATAGGTAAAATAATTTTTTAATATTAGGAACCTATTTGTAGTATATTTACATAGGATAGGAATCATGTAACAAATTTGCCTATAATAAATAGATTAAAAGCTTAACATAATTTATACCTTTTCATTAGATGTAAATAAGGAACACATTTTAAATTTAGTGATATCTTGTACTCCTCATAAAGAGTTTTAATAAAACTATTTGAAACATTAAAAAGCCCAATTTTTTCTGTATATTAAAATTATCTAATATTTTGTTTGACCATACCGATAGTTGCTTGATTAATATTGCCTTAATATTTGAATCTTGTGAAAATAATTCCAAAATTTATATAAGCACTGGCAAACAACAGACCAATACAGAAACCTTCGGATTTCTCAAAAAACAGCGAGTACTGTTTTTTGAACTGATTGTTATGCTCTATGCAAATTCGGATGTAATATAAACCATTTAAAATATTCATGAGCGTTATTACGTTATTAGGTATCCTAAATGTGGCAAAACAATGCAAGATGCAAGTCACATCACTTGAACGATTAACAAGTTCTTAAGCCCTAGTCCAGTAGCTCAACCCCACGCCTATCTGATTACATCTGTATTCCGGTCGTGGATATCTAGATCTGTCCCGATCCACTCAACTTACCGCAAATGTGTCGTCAGTTCATCTGTTATTCCACAGGCTACTGCGATTACTTAGTTTAGGGTTTCGTAATGCCTTTTTACAATAAGGACTTGTTAGGGAATTCGACCACATTATTGACGGTATTGCTAAAACATTTTTAAGCTTACATAGTGAAATTTCACGGATAGCTAAAGATACCTCTTCTAGCTGATATAAAATATTGCGAAGCAAACTACTTCAAGCATTTTTTAAAAGCTTTTATTTAACTTGCAATGTAGTCCAGTCAACGGGGGGATTCACCCCTAACTTGAGTGCTAGCGAATGGAAATGATTGGAAGGGGTAGAAAACACCATTTCTATCACAGCTTAAGTAACTTATAGAATTAGATCAAAAATTAAGAAAAAACAATGTATCTACCTTTTCTGGGCCAAAATAAGATGTTTTTATTCTGGTGAATTTTTTCGAGAAATGCTTAGGAGGTAACAAAAGACCAAGTACAGAAAGCACTTAATTCAGTCAAGTCAAATGTTTCTGGTACTGACTCTATATAAAAAAAAATGCTTTCATTGTTTTCCAGATTTACTGGTGTATTTAACTTATATAATAAATCAATGTATTCTGAAAGGCGTATTTCCAGACGTCTGGAAAGAAGCTCTTGTAAAACCCATCAACAAAGTTAAATCTCCCACTGATTTTACTGACTTGCGTCCCATTAGTTTGTTACCAATAATGTCTAAAATAATAGAAAAGCTCATGTACGATCAAATTATTAATTACGCGACAAAACATCAAATAATACCAAAAAATCAATCTGGCTTTAGAGTTGCTCATAGCACCACAAGTGCTCTTCTCAAAGTCTCTGATGATATAATTAAAGGCTACGATATAGGAAAAACTACAGCTCTTGTGTTGCTTGACTATTCTAAAGCGTTTGATACGATTAATCACAACTTATTGCTCTCAAAACTAAAATACTATAACTTTTCTAACAGTGCTTTAAAAATACTTAAATCTTACTTTACTAATCGCAAACAGAAAGTTGTAGTCAAGAATACTTCTTTTTCGGAGTCAAAGATGCTTGAATTTGGTGTACCACAAGGGTCAATTTTGGGACAGCTGTTATTTATCTTATACACTGCTGATTTTTTCAGTGTCTTAAAAACCTGTAGATCACACTTCTGTGCCGACGATACCCAGATTTACAGCACCTTTGATTCATCACAGATTATGCAGTCCATTGAGCACATAAATCAAGATATTAAAAATCTTGTAAATTACTCTTGCCGGCATTATCTAAAAATTAATGCAACGAAATCTGCTGTTATCGTATTTGGGAAGGAGAGCAATAGACAATTCATTAGGGATAACACCAATATTCTTGTGGAAGATCAAAAACTAGCGTTCATGGATAGTATAAAAAATTTGGGCCTATTTTTTGACCATAATTTCAAATTTCAACATGTTAATAACCTTATGAAAAACTCCTACTGCGCATTAAAAAAAATATATTCTTGTCATAGTTTGAATGTAAAATTAAGAACTTTTCTAAGCGAATCTCTAGTCTTATCTTTTTTTAACTATGGCGATATTATATATGGTTCCTGTCTCGACCAAACTAATGCTTATAGGATCCAAAAGGTGCAAAATACTTGTATTAGATTTATATTTGATTTAAAAAAACAAGATCATGTATCGCATAAGTTAAAAACCCTTGGATGGTTAAATATGGCCACAAGACGCAAATTACATTTTGCAAATTTTACTCATAAATTGGTACAATCAGCAAATCCCCCATATCTAAAAGAACTTTTGATTCCCAGGTCGTCCATTCACGAGCGAAATCTAAGATACACTGAGAATTTAACAATTCCTCATCATTCAACAGCTTTTTTCCAAAAATCCTTTACGTACTCCGCATCAACGTTATATAAGTCCATTCCTGTTAATATTAAGCAAGTGTCAGTAAACTCGTTTAAATTTCATTACAAACGATTTCTTCAAAATCAGTGAACAAAGAATCAGAATTAAAATATTTTTAAGCCTACCTACAGGACGTACGACCTACGACACTGCCAACTCTTACAGAGCTATCAGCCTAACATCCTTCCTACTCAAAACTTTAGAGAGGTTGGTTGAAAGGTATGTCAAAGACGGAGCACTGGTCTCAGTACCTCTGCATCCGTCACAACATGCTTACCAGGCCGGCAAGTCAGTGGAAACGGCCCTTCATCCGATCGTTTTGAGGATCGAGAAGGCGCTGCACCACAAAGAACTTGCGGCCGGAGCCTTCTTAGACATCGAAGGAGCCTTTGACCATACCTCCTTCGATTCAATCTGCGCCGCCGCTGCATATCATGGCATCGAAGACACCATCATTAGATGGTTGAGGGCCATGTTGGCGGGAAGGCAAATAACAGCTGCCAATGAGGAAACGGCAGTTAAAGTTTCAGTAAGGAGAGGCTGCCCACAAGGGGGCGTCCTATCTCCTCTGCTATGGAACCTCGTTCTCGATGGCCTATTACAGGAACTCGAAAACGAGGATCTTTTTGCGCAAGGTTACGCAGATGACCTTGCAATCATCATCTCGGGAAAATTCCCAAATACGGTCAGCGGACTCTTACAAAGGGCCTTGCAGATCGTACAAAGATGGTGCAATGACCAGGGCCTTAGAGTCAATCCCTCAAAGGCGCAAATGGTCATTTTTACTAGAAGACGCAGGCTAGACGGTTTCGTCGAACCCGTACTCTACAACACGACTCTAACGATCTCAAGGACAGTGAAGTATCTGGGGGTCATCCTGGACTCTAAGCTGACCTGGAGAGATCATATAGAGAGACAGGTACAAAGGGCCACTACAACCCTATGGGTATGTAGAAGAACCTTTGGCAAAACATGGGGGCTAAACCCCAGGGTGGCTATGTGGTACTATACTGTCATAGTTAGACCAATGATTACGTATGCCTCTGTTGTCTGGTGGCCTGCCACAACCAGGTCAACCATACGACAGAAGCTAACACAACTCCAAAGACTTGCCTGCTTAGGAGTCACAGGAGCAATACGCACGACCCCCACGGCAGCTCTGGAGGTCCTTCTGGACCTTGCGCCCCTTCACCTAGTGATTGTGGCCGAGGCTCGGAAAGCGGCCTACAGACTGGAATGTGGAGGTCAGTGGATGAAAGGAGGAGAACAATCAGGTCACACTAGGGCCCTAACTGACGCGATAGGAGCCCACTCACTTCTGGAGTCCAGGAGTGACGACGTGATACCTTCCTTCTCCTTCGCACAACCCTTCGAGGTAGTCTTCCCGAAAAGGGAAGACTGGAGTCAACTCGAAGACATACTAAGGCCTGCAGATATTGTCTGGTTCACAGACGGATCGAGGCTTGAGGAAAGTACCGGAGCGGGTATATTTGGGGAAAGGCCCAAGGCTGAGCTTTCTTATGCCCTGGGCAAATTCGCCACGGTATTCCAGACCGAGATCTTTGCCATTTTGGTCTGCGCACAGGAGAATATCCGAAAGGGGTACTCTAATAAACACATATATATATATGTAGCGATAGCCAAGCGGCCCTCAAGGCCCTTGCATCGAATCGGACCAAGTCAAAACTGGTCCAAAACTGTAAACAGGCCCTCTGCGAACTTGGCTCATCAAACTGGGTCAGGCTTCTCTGGGTGCCTGGACACAGTAACATTGAGGGTAACGAGCGGGCCGACGCTCTGGCCAGAAGGGGCTCTCGTCAACCTCTGCTCGGTCCGGAGCCGGCTCTCGGCTACCCTAGATCCCAAGCCAAGAGGTTAATAGATAACTGGACTCGCTCCCAGTTCATTGACCTCTGGGATTCCTATCCTGGACTCCGGCAAGCGAAGCTCCTAATCGCAGGACCCTCGCCGGAGAGAACAAAGCAATTTCTGCGTCTAAGCAGAAAGCAAATTAGAGCCGTAACAGGCCTCCTGACCGGACATGGCTCTTTCAAAAAACACCTACACACGATGGGGGTGGTTGACCACCCCGATTGCAGGTTCTGTGAGGACGAGGAGGAGACTTCCATCCACGTTCTCACCTCTTGCCCAGGACTGATGAACCTGAGGCATAAACACTTCGGCACTGGATTTCCAATGCTGGAGGAAATAAGGAGCTCTCCCGTGGGAAGGATTTCAGCCTTTGGGCTGGAATCCGGTCTGTACGGGGGAGCTCCCTAATTTGTTAGCGGTAGCACAATGGGCCACAAGGCCTGAGTGCGGCGACCTCCAGGCGCCCCGCTAAAAGAAGAAGAAGAAGAAGCCTACCTAATGTGGCGCATTCTTCTCTCGTTATATCAAATTGTGTTTAGTATAATTTCATTCTCATTTATTATCCTTTTTCTTTTGTAATTATTTATTTTGTTAATTTTAATGGTTGAGTATTTGAGCAGCCTCTGGGCTGAACTCCGCCATATGTATATTTTCAATAAAGGCACTTTATTATTATTATTATTATTATTTTCCGAGACATGGCAATTCGAAATTTTCTAAAAGTGGGGGAAGAGAAATGTAAAAGTTGAAAAAAAATCTGAAAGAATCCAGGTGAATGTATCATCGAAATAAAAGTCTTTTTTTATTTGCAACTTTTCTGTAAAGTACGTTTTCACCGAGTTTTTCAGAAAAACATGAAAAACTACCTCTTTCTTTGAAATTTTAGTGCCCTAAAAACATGTAATTTAAAAATTTGAAAAAAATCAGACGTATGCGCTGAGGCCCTCTAAACATATTCTGTCACTTGGAATTTATTTGTAACTTGCCAATTTTCCTAGTTATAGGCAGTTTTTCACGATGAATAATGTACTACATTTTCTGAAAATTTTCAATTAGAAATACATGAAAATTCAAAAATGAGTGCGATTTATATATATTGTTATAAATAAATATGAAACCTAATTAGTCTAATTCACAAGTTCAAAAAGGTGTTAATTCTTGAAATAGCCCCTAAGAATATAAGCGATAGCTCATTGGATTTGGAATGACGTCCAAAAAAATGCATTAAAATGTTTCATTAGCATATACAAAATTGCAAAAGTTATAAACAAAGTAAGATGAAAAAAACACGGCGTTTAGTTTTCAGTTTATAACTCAAAAACTATAAGCGATAACGGAAATCGGAAAGAAGATTCTTAAAGAGGAGGAAATTTCCAATAGAAAGTCTGAACTCCCGGAACTCTATCTCCATTATTTATCATTTTAATTTAACGCTGAAAATGGGACTCCGCGTGACCGCTGCAGGATGCGAGCACCGCCTCAAAAGAGAGTACATCACAAAATAATTTTTGAATAATATTAAATATCAATTAAAAAATTTGAAAAAATTATGGTATATTCTTAACATTTCAAAGAATAAGGTCCCGTTGGAAAAAAATGTCAAAGTTTATTTTTCAACAAGTTAGGCCATTGTTAACTAACGAAATTGTGTGTGTGACCCCCGTTGTCATTGGATGGATGGATGCCCAGAATCGGCAGCAATGCCCACCTTACGCTGGCAAATCAATCAATCAATCAATCAAGTACATAAAATGTGTTTTTGGGAGGGATCGTAGCTGTTTCCGGACGACGCGAAGCCGAGTCCGAAATAAGTTTATGTTTTATGTATGGTGTTATCATTTCCAATGTTCCGATGGTTGCAAGGATCGCGAAATCTGTGATTTTTTTTATGTGGATAAAACATGAAAATTTGTAGGGGAAAGTACAACTGGCGAGAAAGTTTGTTATATTTCGAAATAAATATAAAACATTTGAGAAGAAATAAAGAGATAGGACGGGGGCAACTTTCCTATTTCAAACTTTATTTTGTGGTTTTCGAGAAAATCGCGTGTGAACTAATATTATATGCGCTAGCATATAATATTATTAGATGAAGCAGCTTGCGGGGTATGCACGCTGATTACTAATAAAATTATCCAATCGTTAGCATCATTAAAATAGCAAATTTTATTTGATTATCTAACACGCACAAATTTTCATAATTCATACACCGCATGAAGTAAAAGAACAAAGTACGTTCTAACTCAGCATAACTTCCTTTATGCGACAGTCCACAGACCCCACTTATGAATATAACATGTCTATTTGGCACCCTCAAAGTGTTACATATCAATAATAATTTTCACGGTTACGACTTCAATAGGTTTCACAAAGAGTCGCTACGTAATTTGTGGCCATTTCAATGTGTCGAAATAAGAAAAGTACAATGGAAGTAAACACGAGCGCAAAGGACGGAAGGTCCTTTGAGAATCCGATGAAAATATGATTCGTTTCGCAGTGAAAAATCATAATTCACAATCGAAATACGCTCAGTGAACCTTTTGACCAATAATGTATGCCGATATGTAACGCTTTCTCGGGCTGGAATCGGCTTCTATATGCTGAATACCCGGAACTCTAGGGATTCTATGCAATTGCTAAAGGGCCAATATTTCTTGGTGTTGAATGTATTTCTGAAGAGATAAATATATAAGATGCATTGATCTGTATTTAATAAAAACTGTTTTTGAATATTTTAATAATTCTCGATAAATTATATTTTCTTATGCGCCTCTCAAGTCTCATTAAATAACATGAAAGCGTGCCCCTGGGCCCTAGAACATTTATACGTGTACCGGGCGTCTCAGCCAATAGGGACACTCTTGTAACTTTTAAATGGATCAATGGATTATTTTCAAGTTTTATGAAGCGATATGAAAACCCATTTCAAATTATATGATGTAAAGAACCAAAATGACCGACTTCGGGTTTCGATGCAATTTGCATGAAAATCAAATTTTAAAATGTGACAGCCTATATATTTTTACATACTTGGATTCTACTGGCCAACATTCATATGATCCCACCAAGTTTGATTTTCAAAAAATGTTTAATAATAATAATAATTCATTAATTATTTTTGCGTTAAAACAATAGTGGAGGGCAGTTATGTTTTTTGCAATTTTCACGCCCACGGTCGTGACCCGGCTTAAAATGTTCGTATTGATGGCCCAAAAAATTGATCTCAAAATGGGCGCAACCCATTTTTATTGGCCACAAACTGGGTTTTGGGCCTTTTGGGGGGTGTACTTTTTAGTTTTTTTTTTTGAAGGCCTTAGAGGTTCGGCTAAGGTTGGGGATTGATACCCTTTTATTCTGGGTGTCAGAGGAACCCATTGGTTCAAGATTTTTGAAAATCGGTTAATCGGTTAATCCAAAGTTTCGTCAAAAATGTTTGATAGTTTTCTCTACAACCCCATCTTAGCCCGTTTTCTCCTAATAATTCAAATCCAAATATCCTTTGTCATTTTAGGGTTAGCGAGGTCTACTTGGGCTCAACTGAAAGCTGTCTTCACGTAGTTTTACATAATACATGGCTGAATTCATTTTTTTAAAATCTGGACATTATTTGAACATTTACTCTAAATGTATATTCGCGCTATGATTTATGGCTTTTGTGACGTCATTGTGCTTATATATGCATGTAAATACATATACATGCATATATGTATGCATATTCGACACAAATATACTGCGACGTTTTATTCACACTCTCGAGTAGTGAATCGTTACTTTTACACTCGAGCCTGCAGTCGGCGGTGACGGTAAGCTCGGGCGCCACCTTTACAATTGTTTTTCGTGAGGTGAAGGACTCACACTAGCCTCTTAACACAGCCTGTTTCGGTAGGGCTGGGATAGCGTCAGAGGAGACACGGTATGTCCAGGGGTCTAGGAAGGTCAGACTTCACACACACACACACACAGTAAAAGGCACAGTTTAAATAATATACATATTTATTATAATCAAAATCCTAATATCTACAATCCTACTACCCTAACGTATTTGCATTCAAGCAAACCAAACAATATTTAGACGGCGTAAGCGTGGGGGGAAGGTTACTATGGTTAGATTACTACAACAAGCACGGTTATTATTATCGGCGGTGATTACCAAGCGGGGAGGAACCAATTACCAAATCTACATGCAATACGTAGATAAATCACCCACTCCTGCTCACTGTTCCCTGTCAGCCAATTTATACGTGGGCATAAATTGCTCTCTAGGATGTACTCACTCCAGTACGGGGGATATTTTGGGTAGCCGAGGGCTTATGTGACAAACCGGCTGAAGGGACTAGGCTAGCAAGTCACCCTATCTACCCAAAACACCTCAGAACCAGGCGTGCGTACTCAACAGTGAGTTAGAAAGAAATATCTCAGGTAATTAACCAGCTGAAGGGACTAGGCCAGTGAATCACTCAAGATGGTCTACAAACAGAAACACTCCGGCTCACGGTTCCCTCTTGGTTAATCCACCCGCAGGGATAGACCAACCTCCAGGGTTTACGGACACGAGAGTGGAGGAGATGCGGGGTATCAACGAGCCCGTGTGGTCAACCAGCTGAAGGGACTAGGCCAGCAAACCACACCCGAGTCTACCCAGGATACCTCCACCCTGCGTACATACGCTCCGGGCAGTAAGGATAGATAATATCCAGGATATCCAAAAGCCGTTGGTATCTGACCAGCTGAAGGGACTAGGCCAGCCAGAAACCTCAGAACCTTTTTTCTGTCCTGGATATTCCTATGCTTACTCGAGCGTCCGTGGCGTACCAGATACACAACTCCTTGCCGGTGGCTTCCTTGAATCGGCGGATCGGTATCGGTTTTATTTCCAATTTCCTCCTGGCTCCAGATTCCCTTGCTATATCGTTGGCTCGGCTGAGTATTCGATACAGATGGAACATAATTAATTGGTGTTAGAGAACTAGCGCCATCTAGCGGAGCTCTCTCCCATCGGATAATACTTAAATTTAAACAACTATTTACTTTCTGTACTTAGAAATAGTATATAATAAATATGCGGTTTTATGAAATAAAATATGCTTCGTTACAATACATTAATATACATAGGTCATGTATAGGTGTCCATAGATGTTAATTGGAGCCGGACTTCTCAATTTTTTTGTAAAATGGACATGTGACCTATACATTCCGATGCAAAATAATATTCTAAACAACTTTTATTGGTTGCATTTTTTCGAAAAAGTGCGTATCTTTCGAAAAAATTTACACAAGCTTGGAAATATCATTTTCCTACAAATTGAACATACCTACCATGTTTTGTATACCCAGAAAGGTAGCTTTCAGTTGAGCCCAAGTAGACCTCGCTAATCCTAAAATGACAAAAGATATTTGGATTTGAATTTTTAGAAAAAACGGGTTAAAATTGGGTTGTAGAGAAAACTATCAAACATTTTTGACCAAACCTCGGACCATTTCTTTAGTTATGGAAAGTACTACCTTCACTTAAATTTTCAGCTAAATTGATCAATTATTAGCCCTTCCAAGCTTGGAAATATCATTTTCCTACAAATTGAACATACCTACCATGTTTTGTATACCCAGAAAGGTAGCTTTCAGTTGAGCCCAAGTAGACCTCGCTAATCCTAAAATGACAAAAGATATTTGGATTTGAATTTTTAGAAAAAACGGGTTAAAATTGGGTTGTAGAGAAAACTATCAAACATTTTTGACCAAACCTCGGACCATTTCTTTAGTTATGGAAAGTACTACCTTCACTTAAATTTTCAGCTAAATTGATCAATTATTAGCCCTTCCATACCAATTTGAATTTTTTCCTAAAACACATATATGTATATATTGCGGGGGGGGAGGGGATTAAACGATTTTCAAAAACCTTGAACCAATGGATTTCTCTGACACCCAGAATAAAATGGTATCAATCCCAAACTTTAGCAGAACCTCTAAGGCCTTAAAAAGAACTAAAAAGTACACCCCCAAAAAGGCTCAGAACCCAGTTTTTGGCCAATAAAAATGGGTTGCACCCATTTCGATATTGCAGCTTTTTAGTATGTTGTTTGGCCCGTCAATACGAACATTTTGGGTCACGACCGTGGGCGTGAAAATTGCAAAAAAAAACATAACTGCCCTCCACTACAATGGATAGAATAAGTTATAAAACCTTAGTTAACAAATAGAATTAAAAGCACAGTAAAAGCAGACACGTATAGAAGAGTTTCTTGAGTAATCCTCTCCCTTTCATAGTTTTGGTTAGCCATATGAAGTAATTGTTGCTTAGGTCTTTTTTACTTCTCCTGTTGGCGATATGGACTTGACTTTTACATAGTTTTAAGACAATTTTCTTTTTTTACTTAAAATAATTTCAGAAGCATCTCTCTCATCTCCTGTGTTGCTGATGTCGTAGGAATTATATAACAACTCATCTTCACTCTCAGAATTTTGTTGCAGCTCCGAGCCAGGTATAACGTGTAAAGATTTGTTATCAAAGCCTTCTGTTTTTGATACAGAGGTTGAGCCTACCCCTGCATCCGACACACTTTGGTCTACGTAATCATTTTTCTTGGCTTCCTCTGTATCATCTATGAGGGTCTCTTGTGCATTAGAACAATTTATGCAGGTGCAGTAGTGACATATCTGTGTACATTTGACACCTACCTTCTTATATGTGCATGTTCTAGATTTGATTTGTTGTATTTTGCCATCCATATTGGTTTTTTTTTTCATTGCCCAACCACTGATGAACTTGCAAATAAATTCTTAAGCAGTGTTCATTTGCTGTTTCCTTGGTGAGAGAGAGACGCCCTAAATTGCAAGAAGTCTTTAAATAAAGTTGCTATTTGAAACAATTGAAACGTATTGTACTTAAACATGTATGTTTACATGGATCTGAACCGTACATTATTTTAATGCAACTTTGTTCCGCAGCTAATAAACTTGTTTTTGAGGCATTTTTGTCGTAAAATGCTTCAATATCGTTTCGATTTTGCTATTGATTTTGAGCCCTTGTTATAAACATATCGAATTGAAATTTGGCACCATAATTTATTTCCATTGGTAGCATATTTTTTTAAATTTAAATTTAATGCATTATCGTTTAAGTTATTATTAATTATTTAAACATGGCCACCCATAATTGTTTCTATGTTTTGCAGTTTACCCAATTGACCAAGAGAGTTCGGATACATCTAGTTTTCTTCGCAATTTCATCGTGAATAATTAGTTTCTCTTTCTTTACTACGAGAAGAGTCATAGAACACTCTTTTGTTTAAACAAAAGCTTTCAACCACACGAATTTAATCCAAAACTTATTTCCAAGCTTCTTGTAATATCTACAAGAAATTTCAGCAATAAAATTGCTATCAATCCAATATAAATTTAATTTTGCTCCACTATAAATGCAATTCCAATTTGGGACACACTCATCGTAGAAGCATGATAAGTCAATATTATTATTATTACTATTATTATTATTATTAATTATGTATTCACATAAATATCCTAGAATCTCCCACTTTGATTTTGAGAGAAAAGTTCCTTCATTTTCATCCACAGTATCACTTTTAAAAATAAAATAATTTACTTGGAACAAAGTTCAGCCACACAAAGTGTGAAATTCGGGGAGAGCAGTAATCTGTGCTTTAACACTTGTTCGGTCTTTTTTACGGAGAGCAAACTTAATTTTCCGGGTAGTGAACTGAGCCGCAGCGCGGACAAGGAACAATATCAGATTACTACGTTAAAAAATATTAGCGGGAATCTGTCACAAGGGCCCACTTCCTACTCACTAACTGTACTCGGGAATTCAACACTTGTCTCAGATTAGTCGATTTTTTATTTATAGTGCAGTATAAAGATTATATCTTAATCCGTTTTATAACCATTATGTGTATAATAAAAGCAACTATGGAGGTATAATAATGATGAATGCATCGCATCTATTCTGCGCCTGTGACAAATTCGATTATCTATTATATGTTTTTACTTTTGTTATAATGAAAAACACTTTTTTGTGCACATTTCAACTTTCTTATCTTATACAATTAAAATTAAAAACTATTTTTATAAGTGATTAAATGGTAAGAACATATGCAGGGAAGGAGAGTTGTCATTACCATTTATTTATTGAATTTAAATTTTGACCATCATATCTACCATAAAACGCAGAATTAAACCGCTCATCTTTATATAATTGGAGTACGTGAGAATCCATACTGCTTTTGAGGCACAATCAGTGAAGTGAATCATATTATATTTAATTTTCCATTAACAGAACTTAATTCAAAATATTTTCATAATTTACTGCAGGATAATGGTTTTATTTCACCCATATGGTTACCATATCAAGTCAAACAAATCCTATTTTGATTGATTGATTGATTGATTGATTTGCCAGCGTAAGGTGGGCATTGCTGCCAATTCCGGTGCAGGGAGATTTGATCCACCACGCAGCCCGATCGCCCACCGATCATCCCACCGTGTGCCAGAACAAACCCCCAGTGCTCTTATATACCGCCGGACCAGCTGCATACGCTGGATTGGACATTGGACATGCTTGTTGTCAGCAGCGAGAGCCGCATGACGCATGGGGTAGGAGTAAAGGATGGAGCGTGTAGGTGTTTGTGAGATGTTTCTTCTTGTTTTCCTTCTGTCTTCATCGGATGGAAAGTGTATGCGTTTGTGAGATGCTTCTTTTAGGTTTTCGTGCTTCTTTTTACTTTCAGGTTTTTGTGATATGCTTCTTCTTAGTTTCTGTCTGCGATCATCTTCTCTCCTATTCTACTTCTGAGTTTTCTGTTTCTTCTGTTTCTGAGTCTGGCAGTGTGTATATCCTTGATATTTCTTTATTGTATTCCATTTTTTGTTGTGCCAACTTTTCCCAGTGTGTATAATCCTTTCCTAGCTTATTCATAATCCTCTCGATTGTTGTAATCCATGTGTAGCATGGCCTCCCTATTTTCAGTTTGTTGCTGTTCATTCGCAGCGCTTTCTTCAGTAAGTGTGTCGTGTCCCGTCTTTGGACATGTCCCCAGTATTGGGGACATGTCCAAAGACGGGACACGACACACCTACTGAAGAAAGCGCTGCGAATGAACAGCAACAAACTGAAAATTGCGTATGATTCTATTCTTTTGATTATTGTTCTTCCCTCTAGTAATGTTGACGTTTTCTGTCGTTTTTGTGGTTTTCCTGTTTTTGCTAGCAGTTGGATAATGTCCCTTTCAGCTCTTCTCAGGCTTCTTCGGTTGGCCTTTATCGTTGCTGCGTTTTTGACTCCATATATCATCGTAAGCATTATGATGGTCGTGTATACGTTTTTGGTTAGGCACCATGGTGGTTTGTTGTCCTCAATGAAGGGTAGTAGAGCTCTTGTGACTCTGTAGGCTGTTTTGACTTGGTCCAGGACTATGGTGAATAGTCGGGGGGATAGGAGACATCCTTGTTTGACTCTTATATTCTTCATTTTTGATTCCGTCGTGTGTCCAAACCATTGTATTGCAGTGTTTTCGTGTAGGCATGCTTTTATTATTCTGTTTATTAAGTAGTGCGGTACTCCCCTGTTGAGCAAAGTGTTGACTATAGCCTCATGCCTTATAGTATCAAATGCCTTTTGGAGGTCAATTGAGACTATATATAGTTTTGTTCCTTCTTTCCACTTTTATTCCAGGATCCGTCTGGTGGTGTACAGTGTACATGTGGTCGTCTGTCGATCTACCCTTGATAAATGCCGTTTGATAATCTGGTAGTTAGCCGATGTATTTGTCCATTTCTCTGAGGAGGAATTGTGCGTAGTATTTGTACCCTACACTGCATAGTGTTATTCTTCTGTAATCGTCCACGTTTTGTGGTGATTTGATTTTAGGGAGCGGTATCTGTATGGTTGTATTCCATTCCTCAGGCAGGGGATGAAAAATATTGTTTCTTCCATCTTTGATACCAACATTGACATTTAGTTAATTTATTCAAAGCATATGTTATATTCCCTTTGTTTATGAAGTCCCCTCGACCGTGCCCTACCTGTGTTGGTCTTATTAAATGCAATGAAAGGTCCCAGGGCGAGAAGTGGATCCTCCTCGTCTAAAGGGTACCTCGGGATAAGCTAGGTGAAATGCCCCTTGACACGGATTTTGTAATAAACCTGATAGGATCATTTCTTGGGTCTAGAAAATAAGGTCAACAGGGGCCGTATATCAAAATTGCCCCCACTGTCCACTAGAGGACCCACTTTTATTAATTAGAGCTTAAGTCCTTGTAAGTTTCATGGCTTACTTAGCTGTTCAAGCAATATACAACGGTGGGCTTCAGCATGCTTATTGGAGATTATCGAATTGGAAATTTTAAGCAGTACCACGATAAAGTACAGTTCGTAACAAGTATTTAAAGAAAATTCATTCAACCAGGTTAACATTCGACTTGCAGGCAGATTCATTACCAAAAAAAAACAAATTTCTGCCCACTGTGCGCCAGTGCAGTGTTGTTCTTATATTGTTTTACGGGTTTCCTAACTTCTTCTTTTTTAAATCGCCTTATTTCTATTAACTAACTATTGCTTTACGGCACGCCCAATAGCATCACGATTGTTTGTTATGCGCACGGCCCCATCAAAGTTCTTTAAAGTTGAAGCAAATTTTAGGAGGGCGGCGTTCTCTTCGTCTCTTGCCGTCTAATTTTTCCTGAACTCTCAACCGTTCTGTATTGTCCTGTATCGATTAATAGAGGAAACTGAGGCGATAGCAAAACTGACCTTTGTGCGTTTCTTGATATGTGTATGATATCAAATTTTGCTCAACTGATAAATTACAGATCTTGTCATCGAATGTAATATTTACATTTGCTGATATTGTCCAAAATTCCATTTTGTTTACTACCCCACTAGCGCTTATTTTTAACGTGTCTGTCTCCTAACAATAAACAAAAATGTTCATTTGAACAGTATCATGAAAGTTAGCAAAAACAAAAATTATCTACATAATCACTTAACATTCAGTAAAATTTATTATATAATCTTGTTCACCCAGTATTAATTTAGATTACCCATTATTATTCCGTATTTGTAGCAATACCGAATGTTCATTAAATACCAGATTCATGGATATCGTTCTGGTATTACATATTCATAACTTATTTAGCACATACAACTCTAAACACGAGCAATATATGTATAAATTAGTTCACTTTATGCGATGATACGAGCTTCCGATAAGCGTATACTGGCAGGCATTTTAATAATACGCCTAAACAGTCATTTTGTATACTTGTAATTAAAACTATTCAGGAATTTCGCAGTGTTCCAAGATATATTTTAAAAGCACGGAGAAGCATGGCATGACAGCAACTATTCCCAAATGCACCGTAAGTCTTCTATTTCTTCTTATAAATATTCAATTTCAATAATTATTTTCAAGAGTAATACCGATGACTGAGGTGTTCTATAGGAGATACTGCTGATTTTCAGGAAAAGGCGATAAAATTTTCATGTCATATTCGATTATAAATTTTCTTGAGCAGAATTTTTTTTGGAAATCAAACTTGAATGAACATCAAGGTATTGTAACAGTAAACACAGCCTCCGTGATTTTTTTGAATTTAATATATTACGTGGATTACGAAAATTAAGGTATTTAAATTCAGTCAATTTGTGTGTTTGCCTCTTGATCTAGTCTGTCTGCCGGAGCGGAGAAAATTATATTTAGTAGGTCGTCGATGCTATTGCTAAGTAAGAAAATTGACGATGGGGGTCAAAAATATTTGAAATGTAATTAACATAGTTGTTGAAGAAAATAACTGCTATAATTTTAGTGAAAAACGTATGAGTGGTCGCCCTAACGTGTTATTACTAGACACATTTGTATCAGCTAGAGACATGATTAATTTCTTGCCTTAGAGCATGGTAAACAACAAAAGTGTTATGAGAATATTTTTTATCAATGAGAACTTATTTAATAAATTAAATTAATTAGTAAAAACAATCAGTGTCGACACCTTGCAGATTAAAAATGTATGCTTCTGAACCTCTGGCCTCGGGTGGCAGATGTCATAAAAATAAATTTGAGACCTTGGCTTCTAGTATATGCACCTAATCCCAAGTTTCTAAATTTCTACTAGCTTACTTTACTTATTTTTCCCTATTCGCCCGCGTTGAATTTAGTAGCAGATCTTGTTATAATGCATACGTGTACTAAATTTCAAGTCAATATCTTAAAACGTCCGCGTCCCAGCGAAAACGTGGGCACAAAAAAAATTGCAGATAGATAATAATAATAATCTATTCACGTCCATACCCTGTGGGTTAACATAAGTCAAGAAAACCCAATTATTGTATATTACATCACATTATATAACGATAAACTAACTATAACTGAAAGAACAGTGAAAACAATTAACATAGATCATCAGACAAAAGTTCGTCAAATGAGTAATATGTTCCATTCAGTAGAATTTTTGTGACCCTAAAATGATTTATTTTTTTCGGTAAATGCTTGATATCTCATGGTAACATTAAAAAAATTTGGAGCGTAATAATTTATTGCATTCTAGCTTTTAACCAATCTGGTGTATTCCAAACAGACATGATCTCTGTGCCTAGTATTGTGTTCATGTATTTCTCTGTGCGAAACATATTTGTTGATGTTTTTTTTACATACACGAGCGCTGTAAGAATATACTAACTAGGGACTGTTAGAATATTCAGCTCTATAAATTTCTCCTTTATATTTTGTAAATGTTAATCGGGTCATTGTTCTTATAACACGCCTCTGTAGTGAGAATATTCTGTATAGATGAGAGGAGTGTCCTCAAGTGACCCAACCTAACCCCAAGTGAGTATAGCATAACCTTGAAATAAGGAAAAATAAACGATTTTTATAATGTTTCGAGGAAGTTCAGCCATTAAGTGTCTTATTAAATATACATACAACTTTGGATAATTTACTACATAGATAATCGACGTGTTGATCCCAGCGTAGATGTGGAACCATTATTACTACTAGAAACTTTAAGTTCTGGGGATTGACAAATTGGAAAAAACATGGTTTGCGTCTCATTAAGATGCAGTTTATTTGCTTTAAACCAGTGAGAAGTTTTCAACTGAGAGTGCTGCATATCCTGCAATAAATTGTTTTCGTTGCCATTTATATTTATTATAGTGGTGTCATCAGCGAACAATACTAGTGAACTATTATTTATATGATTATTCAGATCATTCACATATATAATAAATAATAGGGGCCCCAGGACGGAACCTTGAGGTACTCCGAATTTTACTTTTGCTGGTGATGACGGTACTCCATTACATACAGTTATTTGATCTCTGCCGGAAAAATATGATTTTATTAAAACAGCGATAGAGTTTAGCCCATATTTTTCAAGTTGGTCAACCAGGACATCATACCGTACACAGCTGAATGCTTTCAAGAGGTCACAGAAAATACTTCCAGCAAAGATTTTATTTTCAAATGCCAATATTATACATACAGACAGACTGACAGACCGACAAAATTTTTTTCTGTCAAATTGAAAATCTCGACGTTTCATGACATTCTAAACATATTTAAACCAAAACCTGGACAAATTAGAAAATTGTATGGTTTCTTAAATTTCAAAACCCTGTTAAGGTGCCTAAATTTTGTATTTGGATGGAGCGCGATTTAAAAATTCTTAGTACCTATGTAGTGAAGGTACTATTTCTAAAATAAATCCGCTAGACACTTTTGGTCGCCTCGTAAATGTCGCAACGATTATAGACTATGCGTTGCTATATGTTATCTAACTCTGTTTCTGAATTCATCTGTTTTTTTAAATAAATAAGCTAAGTATAGAGGAATCACGTATTAACTGAGCACATTGCATGACTATATTTCTAATAGAGTGCTTTTAATTATTGAGATTTTGTTTTACAATTTCGTTTTTTCAATAATAAACGTTAAATTAAAAACACCTTAAAAGCCCTCGGTTCCGATATTATAAGGGCGGAGCTTTAAACCGATGAGAATGGCAAGGTGGCTGTGACAGGACATCGGAGCATCACCGTAGTCGATTACCAAAGAGCAGCTTTGCGTTTATAACCATAACACACTGTCAACGTTATCCTGGATACATAATCGCAATAATCGCCTCACCACAAAGCGGATCAAGTGCCCTACGCTGATTAATAGCTACCCAATATGATGCTGTGCTAATTTCAATTTATCTGCTCCGACCACGGACGTTGCTCAAGCAAAAACTTGAATTTATTGCTAGTAAACGACAACGCTCACATCAGATATAAGGATTTGGTGGGACGCCTGTGATAAGAAAATGGTAAAAATGTTAATTTAGTACTGTTCGGATATAACTTGTTCTAATGAGGGCACAATACTTTTAATTCGTACATTTCTGTCTGTAAATAAAAGATAAGCACATTACAGGCTAGTCAGACTTAATTTCAAGTAACAAAAAATAGGCTTATTCAAAACTATCAAGTAATAGAATCAAGAGACTTTCCACTCCTGTATTTGTATTTGTAAAAAATACATACTATGACATGTCTTCAAGAAATATTAGTTGTGTTACTACGGTTCAGCACAATCACAGTGAGCACTAGATCCATCACAACTCCAGCTACACTGGAATATTCTGTATGAAAGTTTACTCTTACGAAATATTTTTAAGGAATGTACGGAGTCGCACTCGATACAATAGCTATAAATAAAGAGAAACTAATTCAAAATAATTTACTTGCACACCTTTGGTATCTGGTCGACTGTATTGATATAATACCTCATATAATCAACCGAGAAGCGTCACAAGACATGTACTATTTGTAAATGGACAGAATGTGCCTTAATGGGTTGTCCATGATCCATTGAATACCCACCCATCAGTCTGCCACACTGGGAGCGCTGCGTTTGGCGGCGAGAGGCGGTTTAGTCAATAATCTGACAGCGGTACTGTCACAAATGTCAAAAAAGCGTTTTTGATTATCTCGTGCCGATCCGAATTTCCGATTTTGCCGTCACAATTTACAACACCGACAAAATACCAATCTTCCACTTAACATACTCATTTAGTTCTTAACATTTGAAAAATTGATGGTTTTGAGGTATTGCCTCCTCCAACGAGATCATAGTCAATTTCAAGCTTGAGATCCGCCGTAGCCCATCGTGCTAAGCGACGACTACTTTTAAGTGGATTCCCGACTTCGAATCTCGCACAGAGCTACTTTTTTTATTATTTTCAGTAAATATTTTTGATTCTATAATTGCTCTTCGCTTATTTCTATGCGACTAACGTGTTAAAATTATAAATTTTTAACATTTTTTCTGACTTCTTGGCGATATATAAGGCAATCATCTTTCTAGTTTATTTTCCGTTCTTGATTAGGTATGGTGGCGTAACGGCTAGAAGTCCTTCTACCAAAACTTCTCACTATCACACACTTTCACCACCATAATTTTATTCTGTACCTATCCCTTTTCTATCTCTAACTGTTTGTACCCTGTTTGTATTTTTGTAATTTTTGTTATTTTGTCAGTTTTTGTTAAAAATTCTTTCTTGGCCGAGAAACTTATAAAGATTACAACCTCTTAAAAACTTAAATTTCCTTTCCACAACCACAACTTCCCAACGGCGAGCAGGCTGTTGGGGCACAATTGCCTCGAACGGGTTTTTTCATTGATTTTTTTCCCGTCCCAGCAATCCAAATTCTAAAATGTGAAACAGTGCGCGACCAAACGTTTTAAGTGAAATATTTTAATTTCAAGCTTACTGTGTAGGCAAAAACAATGTTAATGTTAATTTTAAGCCGCCACGGGCGGCAGGAGTTTTAACCTTTACATATAAGTTTTATTGAGCCGAACCGGTTGCGATTCGCTCAACCGCGCTAACACCACGGCGCTGCGCGACGTGGTTGTACGGTTGACTCCGGGTCTCGATCCGGGGAGGCAATTTACTGTATTAAAAGAACTAAATAGATTTGTTATGATGATGATGATGATGCTAGAAGTCCTGATTCTTATACAAGAAATCCGGGTTCGAACAACGCACCGGGAATTTTTTTAAACTTTTTTTACATTTTAGGTCATAATCTGATGTTAAAATATTACCTATATATCACATGAGTAAATATTGAGGATTATAATCCTCATATACCAAATTTGAGTCGAATCAGACCATAAAGATAAAATGTTTTAATTTATTTATTTCATTTTGACGAACCCTGTATGTTCTCTTTAACGAAAATGCATCAAGCTTTTGTAGATCCGGCTTCTATCGGTCGAATTTGAATTATAAATTTTCCCGCACAATTTTTTGTATCGAATTCCAACAAAATTATTTTGAAACTGAATGAAGCTCCTAGAAAACCTCTTTAAGCAAATACGAAAATAAAATAAAATGCTCATGTGATAAATAGGTAATATTTTAGCATCAGATTATGACTGAAAACGTAAAAAAAGGTAAGAAAAATATAATTCCCAGAACGTGATTCGAACCCGGATTTCCTGTTTGAGAATCAGGACTTCTAGTCGTTACGCCACCATACCCACCCAAGAAAGAAAAATAAACTAGAAAGATTATTTCCTTATGTATCGAAAAAAAATCAGAAAAAATTATACAAATTTATAATTTTAACACGTTAGTCGCATAGAAATAAGCGAAGAGCAATTATAGAATCAAAAATATCTACCGAAAATAAAAAAAAATAATAATAAAAAAGTAGCCCTGTACGGGATTCGAAGTCGGGAATCCACTTAAAAGTTGTCGCCGCTTAGCACGATGGGATATGGCGGATCCCAAGCTTGAAATTGACTAGTATCTCGTGGAGGAGGCAAAACCTCAAAAACATAAATTTTTCAAATGTTAAGAACTAAATAAATACGTTGAGTGGAGGATCGTGTGATGTCTCTAAAGAAAAAGAAAGATTGGTATTTTGTCGGTGCTGTAAATTGCGACGGCAAAATTGGAAATTCGGCTCGGCACGAGGTAATCAAAAACGGCTTTTTTGACATTTACGACAGTACGGCTGTCAGGTTATTGACTAAACCGCCTCTCGCCGCCAAACGCAGCGCTCCCAGTCCGGCAGACTGATGGGCTAGTATTCAATGGATCATCGACAACCTATTAAGGCACAGTCTGTCCATTTACAAATAGTACAAATTTCTGTGACGCTAGCTCTCGGGGTATAAGTTCGTGTAAATTATGGTGACAGGGGTTAACAGCAAGAACCTGAAGTAATTACAGTCGCTTAGTTAAGTAGACTTCAATAAACTTAATAACTTTTTACGCACGATCTATTAGAATTTTTCAAATCCGACGTATGTATGTTTGCTCGCTTGGTTCAAGCGATTTCTATAAAATATTTTTCAAACTGTCATAAAAAGATGTTATATTATGTATTTAGTAAACCACATAAATCAATAGAGTTAGATATATATAGTACACAATATGTAATTAGAAATAAGTCTCCTAACGTCTTTCCTTGAGTATTACATCATGTTAGAAGAGGTCTAGTCAGTTTGCGGATACGAACCCAGAGACGTGTACTGTATTATTGTCAATTCCCATTTATAATTTGGAAAAAAGACATTAAACTGTTGACATGAGCACTTTTAATTTTTTATGGAAAATGTCGTTTCTTTCATCTTCACATTTTGTTTGTTCTATACCGGGTGTAAGACGATCATGGTACACCCCCTTTTTCCTTTATTATGAAAATAAATGAAATTTGGAATATCCAATATACTTAATAAATGCCACTTTATCATATATATATATTATTTTCTTTCCACTTCCGGTTTCACCGAGAGTGACACTAACTTTTGATTCTCAAATTGAACATTCTACATAATATTGCATTTTTTTAATTCTGCATAATATTCTGAATTCAATTCAATTTTTAGTTTTCAATTTAATAGTACCATGGTCATTCCGACTTATTCAGATTGATGTGCAATGCTAGAAAAATCGAAGTCCTAGATAATATTCTATTATGTGATGTATGAGGAATGGAACCATATTGGTGCCATTTTATTAGTACTATTAATAAAGAATTTAATCATATGCCTTATAAAAATGTGTAACAAATACTATCAAAATTAGAACTAAGAGAAAATAAGAAAATACAATTTTGTCCCAGCTGTAAGGTAAGAAGTAAGTAAGGTGGCTTTGAAAACAATGAAATATTTAGCACTTATAGGTAGTTGTGAATACATTGGTATTGTATTAAGTATCCGCTACTCAAATTACTATTTAAAAGTAGTTACAACTTCCATCACGGCCACAGATAATACAGCCATCACCAATAATGATCAAAAAGGCAAAAATATTTAATTGGGCAATAAAATAAAGTTACAACTTTAACATGCTTGGACGCTTCTCGAATCAACATTGAAATGCTGAATTATTAAGAAATTATTTGTATACATAGTAGGGGAAAGTGGGGGAATACCGCACAGCGGGTAATGACGCGCACTCAAATATCTAAAGAACTAAGAATTATTTCGACAAACAAACAGGTGGCCTCATCTCATAATAGTACAGATAATTATAGTTATTTGTTTCGGGTTCATCGCTGCATGCATTTCAAAACGAACGTCAGCTTAGTGTAATCACATTTTCATGTAAGTTTCCAAAAGTTTCTTTATATTAACGGTAAGTTAATTTATTTGTCGATTTAAGGCAAAATATTCAGCCTAATTTATTAACAACTCTAAGTACTTCTATATCTACTGTTTTTGTTTATTATTTTGTTTTCGTTTGACTTATTTTAATGGTTAGATTATGTAGGGTACACAGGGGGAATATCGCGAAATATCGTTTTCGGTGGTACAGATTCCGATGCTGAAAGTTTAGATAAAAAAGACTTGTGCAATGATAAAGAACTTGATGACAAAGATCCTGCAAATGTCGATATCCACTTGGTTTGTATTGAATTTGGAAAAGACGGTGAGTTATGGTATCGTTGTGTTTTTTGTTCCAGTTGGGCCCATTCTGAAGGTAGTGGATGGGATTTTCCTAAAAACTACACTTGTGACTATTGCCTCAAGAATGTATAGACAAATGCTGTTCACTAATAACAAAAAGTGGTTAATTTTTGAAGATTTTCGTTTTCAATTAGAGAACTTCAAACTCTTTTATTAGAAAGTTCTTATTTTTGATTCAACATTTTTTTATACATTTACCAAAATTGCCAAACATTGCACCAAAATGTCTCTTTATATCTTTTGTATTCTTTTTGAAATATAGGTTTGTCATGTATGTTTTATTTTAGACTTCTTAGAAGACAGCTTTCTGTGTTTTTAAAATAAAAAAATTTGTTTTCTTATTATTTGCTTGCGTATCATTAGCCGACATACTGCGCGGCGTTATCCGCAGTACGGGTAATATCGCGCAAATGTACCATTACATATATTTTTTTGATTTGTCTAGATTTAAGGGAACTGTTTTATTGGGTGACAGGGAAGCAAACATACGTTTGATGAATTATAAAAATGCTAGAGGTATACTGCTTGCAACAACATTTTTATAAAGCTTTTCCCTTAGGTATGTGGTATTCCCCCACTTTCCCCTACTCCTTTATATTCATCCGCTCTTGTGGAACGTCTGTTTTCGTTTGCGGGCATAATAAAGGCCCCAAAAAGAAATTCATTTTCTGATTATAATTTTGAAATATTAGTAATGTTAAAGGCAAATGGAAATTTGTAAATGGGTTTTTATGTTTTTCTATCATTAATAAAAATGGCAATCTCCCAATTTAGCATTTTCTTAGTCCTACAATTTAATTTATTACTATTAAGCAATGATTAAATAAATTTAAAAAGTTGTAAATAGTGAAAATAGAACGTGTAAATGAACTATAGGGTACGTCGTCGGGGCTTTATGTAGGTACACTAGTACACTTTGCTTGCATACGGATGTAGAAAAGCATTTTCTCACTTTTTGTCACATACTATTACAAATTATATAAGTATATTAGACTCTCCGGTTATAACATGTATGACAATGAAAAGTATCAGTGTCCTAAAGTACCCAAGTCCTAGTGATCTAATTTCTTTCGTCATGAAAAAAATGTCATGCTGGGTAAGTATACCTACAAAAGTAGTTGTAAATATAATTGTAGACACGTAGTTAAACTACTCTTTCAAAATGAAAGCACTCGAGTACTTTTCAACTACAATGCATTTTTAATAAGTACGCTGTAGTTAGTATTTAACTAATTTTTCAAAAGTAGTTTGGCGGTACTGTGTACCATGATCCTCTGACTCCCAATATATAGTTAAAAAAACTGCATAAACAACAAAAAATAAGCATAAAATAACAAAATTTTCGAACAATGTTTGCAACCATCTTGAGTTTCTTTATTCAAATACTACGAACAGACAATATTCAAATATCTTCCTCATAAAATTGTCAATAATTCAAATGTGCAAAAGAATCAAATTGATGTTGCATAAGTTTACATATGCATTATATGAACACTGGAATATTTTGTGAGAGAATTCCAACATATTCGTGACAACGAAGTCTCTCGAGAAGAGAAATAAAAACGATACAAAAAATTCTTACACAAACACAACCAAACATATAAACATATAAAACAGCCATAAAAAGCGAAACTACAAAAATAATTCTCACTTTGCAATCGATTCGAGCCGCAGAAAGCTTTTCCTTAGCGTATAAAATATGATTTTCATCCATACGGATACAGTCCATATAATAATTCCGAGAATCAAATAAAAATAACCATAAATCAGGAGCATTAGCATAAAACGACGCTTTATGCAAATCCCTACGTCGCGAACGAAGACGCCATCTTGCAATTACTTATGTGAACTGGGCCGTCTATCGACGGCAAAAATACTTTTTCATATAAAAAATAAATCGAATTTTGCCAAGTCTGGCGGCTCGAATATTGATTAGGAAATAAATGGCTTTTAATTCTGGTATAGGGTCTATTCCCTTCCACTAAATCGCACAGAAAGCATGACTACGGGACAAAGCTTCTAAATATACGTCTACTCAAATATAGCTTTAAAATTAGAAGTAAAGATGTGTGAAAAACCACTGCCTAAGGAATCACTTTTCCACATCCAGATTTCCCATCGAAGTCTTTTCGAACGAAAACATTTTGGTAATATTTTTAAAAGTGAATAATTATTATTTGTTTGCTTAATTGCTTTGAAACACATTCCTTATAGGATTTTGCAAACATCAGAAAAATAACTATGTGTGAGAACTAAAAGAAAAGCTATGTGTAAAAATATTAATGAAATCTCTGCATTTTTTCGATAACCTTACTTCTGGTTATGCTAGCAAATTAAAAATGCTTAAATGAATTTGTATAATTTCTTGTTTGAAATCTGATGTTTGCGAAATCCTATAAAGAATATGTTTCAATTTTCGTAATATGTTTACTCTAGTTACTTTTAATATTGCCAGTTGCTACACAGCTGACGTAAGCACGGTAACTTAAGAAAAAAAACTCCAATTGTATTTAAATGTGAACAGAAAACATGAGTGTTAGCTAGAGGAAGCACTGTAATGTCGGTTAGTGAATAAAGGGTTGGTGCTTAAATTAAAAAAAAAAATGTAATTAAACAAAGAATAATTTACAATGAAACTGAGCATTCTATAGAATGTGCAACAATTATACAAAAGTTTAATAAATTAGTGAAGAGTATAATGATTACTCTAATTATTTTTAATTTTACCAATTGCTATATAGCAGACGTACCCTTTAAATTTACATTTCAAAATTTATACTCTAATGCATTTAGACAAAAAAAACTATAAAGTTTTTGAAAAAATGCACTAATTGATTTTTGCCCAAAGTGAAAGGGGGACATGGGTGGAGTCTAAAGCCAAAAAGTCGGGACTGTACCTGCTGGCTTTCGGTCGCGATATTATAAAACGCCAATGACTTTGTATCTCCGTTCCTGTTCGGTTTTTCGGAAAATTGATAAGAACTAAAGTTGTAGAAAATAATTTTGTTATTCATTTTTAATTCAACTTTTTTTTGTAGGATTGATACTGTAAAAGTTTCAGCTGTTTGGAAAATTTTCATTTAGTAGTTGAAAAATTGATTATAAAAAACCGCTGCCTAAGGAACCACTATTTCCACATCCAAATTTTTCATCCAAGTTACTTTAAAGGAAACATCTTGATTTGCACTCTAGTATGTGAAAAATATTGGTCATAGAATTTAAATAATATTTGGGGCAGATGTCATAGAAAAGTTTTAGGCGCTGATTTGTACCTTGTATGTTAAAAATGAAGTTTCTAGTTTACCCTACTTGTTTCCCCTAACCACAAACTACCACCTCCCACCCTTTCAGTGGAATCATCTCAATCAGATGTCATTACAATACATACGTGTACTAACTTTAAAGTGAATATATCAATTTTACGTTATCAATCCCATTAATAATGGAGCGGAGGTGGCGGGGTTTGAAAAAATTAGAAAGAAACCTGAGGTCTTGGTTTCTAGTATATACACCAAAACCCAAATTTCTGTCCTCTTTCCAGCTCGCTCGAAAAATATTATAAATAATCTGAGACCTTGGCTTTTAGTACATACAGCGAATTTCAGGTTTCTGTACTCTTACCAACTTGCTTTACTTATTTTCCCCTATTTACCACTATTTAACCCCCAACCCTTCAACGAAATCATCTCAAAATATAATCTAGTTCCAGATGTCGTTATAATACATACGTGTACCAAATTTCAAGTGAATATCTCAATTTTATTTTACCAACCCCTTCAATAATGGAGTAGGGGTGGTGGGGGGTTGTAAAATATTGTAAAGAATATGAGGCCCTGGCTTCTAGTACATACACCGAATTTCAAGTTTCTGTACTTTTACCAGCTTGCTTTACTTATTTTCCCCTATTTACCCCTATTTAACTCCCAACCCTTCATCATAATAATCCCAAAATATAATCTAGTTAATGATTTCATTATAATATAAGCGTGTGCCAAATTTCAAGTGAATATCTCAATTTTATTTTAGCATCGCCTTTAATAATGGAATGGGGGGGTGGTGAGGGAATGAAAAATATAACAAAAAAATTTGAGGCCTTGGCTTGTAGTACATACATTAAATTTCAAGTGTCTGTTTTCTTACCAGCCGTCTTTAAATATTTTCCCCTCTTTACCCCTATTTGCCCCACAACCCTTCACCGGATATCTTCAGAAAACAACCCAGTTCCAGATCTCGTTATAATGTATACGTGTACAAAATTTCAATTCAATATCTTAAACCGTTCCGGAGAAAACGTGCGGAGAAAAAAAGTTACAGACAGACCAACAGACAGACAGGACATTTTTTTCGCTCAAATTTAAAATCTTGACGTTTCATGACATTCTAAACGCATTTCAAAAAAAAAAAAATTGATTTTTTTTTTTACGATTGCTCTACTTCCAATCCACTGCGTGAATGTGGAAGTAAAATATTAAAAATGAAAGATAAAACGATTTTCTACAACTCCAGTTTTCATAAATTTTCCGAAGATACGAACAGGAACGGGGATATAACGTCATTCGCGTTTTCCAAGATGGCGACCGGAAGCCAGCAGGTACGGTCCCGATTTTTTGGTTTTAGACTCTACCCATGTCCCCCTTCCACTTTGGGAAAAAATCTCGATTCGTGCATTTTTCAAAAACGTAATTCAAAATTCACTAGACTATTAATTATGTTATTAAGTTTATTTTAAAATAAATAAACGTCAACTGTAACACAAAGTTTCAAAGTAAAAAAAGTTTTCTATTAATCCATTTATAGCCCTTGTAATAATAAATCTGCCCTTTTCATTCTTTTTGCGGTCAGATTTCAAACTGTTCGGTGATTGGTAACGGTCTTAAGTCTAAAATGATGGGGGTAATAAATTCAGCGAAGTAAGATTGCCTTAACTTGCGGTTGAACTCAAGTTGAGGTTATAGAGTAATTTATGTGGGGCTTGGGGAAGCTGCCATAATCAGGAATGGCAAAAAAGATAACACAATCGGATTTTCTTGAACGCCTTGCGGTTCAGTTTCAGTATGCTCGACAGTATCGGCAGCAAAATTCAGGGTGACTTCTTATGGTTGAACTACCCGTGGCTGTGTGCCAATTTCAACGCTGTTTCGGTGTTTGAAATAATGGCGAAGGTGCCTGGAATAAAATAAGTTACAATGAACAGATAATTAAAATATGTATACATAAAATCTAAAATAATAGAAATCAAACAAATTAAAATCATAATAAATAAGTATCCATACCATACATACCGAAAGAATCTGAAAATTTTTCAAACGTATCAAAAAAACAATATAACAGTAGTACATGAATCTTTCACCACAACTAAATTTTTTTTACAAAACCTAAACCTGAACTACAACCGAAAGAAGAAACTAACACAATTTACAAAATAGACTGTAATAATTCTAAGAATACAATTGGTCAAACAAGACAGTGCTTACATAAACGAATATATACACACAATTATAATATAAAACACTTTAAATCCGATAACACCTAACGAACATGCTTTAGACCTTAATCAGAGCTTTAACCCTGAAAATACATACAACATTTTATAGAAGCAACCAAATTGTCATCGAACGACAACACATTGAATGTTAGAAATTAAACGATATCACAATGCAATAAGCAACCGCAGTGACAAAAAAATATAAGCGAGTGGACATACCGTAGAATGCTCCCGAAAAAAACGCAAAAAGAATCTAACCAAACTCCGTTAAATTCGACAAAAATCGGTAGGTTAAAAGATTCGGCGTAAAGTAAAGCGTCATAATAGAAAAACAAAGTACATGCCGAATTAATAATTGAAAATTACTGGTTAAGTGCTTTAATAGTACCAAAAATAAAGTAAAAACGTGCAGTACCTTAGTAGTGTACTCTGTGAGTCGGATTGAACATTGAAAAACACAATTTTTTCTAGGCTAACGAGACCATGCCCTCCCTCCGTTATCGAGGATGCTAAACACGATGGCAGTGGTTACATCTCTTTCCGAGGTCACCCCACCCCCCAAACAGCCAAGAACTACCCCCGAAAGAGGCAAACCGCGTATCCGCCGTCTCCTACTAGCCAAACCTGTGTTACTCCCATCTTCAAGGATGTTTAGCATGATGGTGATGTCGAGACTCATCCTCGACCCCCGCCAACCCCCCAAACGGCCAAAAATCATCCCCCAAAGGGGTGAAACGCAGATATGCTGTCTTCTGTTGGCTAAACCTGCGAAAACCCCCCGTCTTCGAGGATGCTGATCACGATGGGGTTGTCGAGACCCCTTCTCAACCCCCGCTAACCCCTAAATGGCCAAAAACTACCACCGCGGATAGTCCGTCTCCTACCAGCCAAATTTGTGTTACCCTCCCCCCGTTTTTGAGGATGCTGAGCTCAATAGTGATGTTGCATCTTCTCCACAAGATCAGTCGTGTAGGCATTAACAGCAACTGAGTTCTTATTCCTATGCCAGTGGATGCAGAGAAGGAGTCTTGCACGTGGATGAAAAAAGTACGAGGATAATGATAATTTTGCCCATTTAGTAAGAAGTAAGAGTTTAATTATATTTTTGTCCGTTTGCTGAGTGAGAAGAAGTCGCGATATTTGTTTCATGCTCAGCATCCTTGAAAATGGGGGCTAACATTGGTTTAGCCGAGAGAAGACGGTCTATCCGCATTTCACCCCTTTTGGGGGCGGTATTTGACCGTTTTGTGGAGTTGGCGGGGGGTCGAGGAGAGATCACGACATCATTATTCGGCTCGGCTTCCTCGCAAATGGGGGTAACACATGTTTGGCTGGTAGGAGACGGCGGATACACGGTTTACCCATTTCGGGGGTAGTTCTTGGCAGTTTGGGGGGTGGGGTGATCTCGGAGAGATGCTATCGTATTCAGCATCCTCGAAAACGGGGGCACGACATAGTCTTGTTAGGCTAGGAAAAATTTGTATTCCTGCCCGACTTACAGAATGCACTATAGTTTGGCCGTCAACGGAAACAGACCGACCTGTACCTGCCTGGGACCTTTTCAAGTAGTTACTGGTAAAGAGAGCTGAATGCTAAATGTTCTTTAGTGTCAAGTGAGCGACACGTGCTCATAAAGTAATATAGACATATTGGCTGTGCTGCGACTTAAGAGTAATAAAACTCCAACTAGAACAGTTTTTGGAAAGTGGAGTGTGGGAATCTTACAGAACAGAGAGGAGGCTGCCAACATATGCACACGAACGAAAAAGAAAGTTCTATTAGTTTATTAATCCTTATTAATTACACAGGTTTACAAAAAGAAAAAAGTTTTCTAGACCTGGGGTCAGACCATATGTTTTTTATGTATTTTTCGATGCTGAATTCGAATCTGTTTTTAGTTTTGCTCTATTATGTCAGGATTTTGAGATATTATAACTTAAAAGTTGGACATATTTGAGGTTATGTAGCTTTAAGATTTTTTTTTCAAGAAACCAGGTATCGGATCTTAAAGTACAAGTCTTCACCTTTAAAATACCGTTCAGTTTGCTCAAATATCTTTTTTTTTTCGCCGAGATATTTCAATTTAAATAATGGCCATACGGTTTCCGTACTAATTAAATGTATTGGGAAAGATATGATATGAACAGACGATTTTAAAAATTCGATATCTCAGCGAAAAAAAAGATAGTTGAGCAAACTCTACGGCATTTTAAAGAGGAAGATTTGTACTTTAAGATCCCATATATGGTTTCTTGAAAAAAAAAAAAATCTCAAAGCTAAATAACCTCAAATATGTCTAACATTTAGGTTAGTATATCTCAAAATCATGACGTAATAGAGTAAAAGTAAAAACAGATTCGAATTCAGCGTCGATAAATACATAAGACACGTATGGCCTGACCCCAGATCCAGACAACTTTCTTATTTTTGTAAACCTGTGTTATTAAACCCAATTGAATTTATTAAAATTAAAAATGTATTAAACATATGGCAGGTCCCACAACAGGAAGGGTCCAACTGGCAGCTGTCGCATGGTCCATGTATCGGACTTATTAATGAGTTTTAAAATATTTCTCAGGTCAAAGTAGTTGGGGCCTGCTTCATATACAAAATGTCCCAAATGTTCTCCTAGATATCCTTTTTCCTTTTTGCAGATTTTACTTTTTATTTTGCTTTACCTTGGAAGATCGGTATACAGGTTCTCTCGGGGCTCTTTCTTGCACTTTCACTGTAAATAGCTGTTTACCTGTGGAACGGTTAACAAATAAAGGCTTCTTACAACGAGCTAATGTATGTCTTGGCAAATAAATAAATTGGATTCATTGATACAGAACGTTGAAAAAGAAACACAAATTTCCGGGAAATATGAAACCATATCTCGGCGCAAGCGGACAGGAGGAGTGCACACTGCTAGATTCAGAAACAGAAGAAGAATAAAGAAGAATACAATGATAAAAGAAGCAACTCACAAACACCTACACTTCCCATCCTATATTCCTACACCATGCGTTATGTGGCTCTCACTGCTGACAACAAGCATGTCCCATATACTATCTGGCGTATGTAGCCGGTCCGGCAGTATATAAAAATATCCAGATCGGGTGCCCGGAAGTGGAAGCGATGCCTACCATACGCTGGCTAGTCAATCAATCATTCAACATAGTTTACCTCATTAAATTAACTAAAAGGGGAATATTATTATACGACATAAGTTTTTTCATCTTTTCATCAAGTCCACAAGATACTGCTTAAAGCATTTTCTTCCACACCCCCAGTCTACCATGTATTGAAAACTTTCTACTTTTAAATACATTTCCAATCAATCCTAATATTAAACACACATACATGCAAAACAGAAAATAAACATTATTTATTCATTCGTTATATTTTTTATCTATTTACTTTTAATTAACTCACGAATTTCGAAAGTTTTTAACATCCGAAGGTACGTAAGTGGTTAACAAATTTAGGAACTAAATGTCTATGATATCTTTCGCTGTTATTTTTGGTTTTGCTTCATATTGTTTGCACCTGGCCTTATTGATAGATTTACTGTTAAAAGCATTCCGTTGAAATAATATTGTATGCTTCTTAAATTCCTTGGCTTTAATTTTCATGTCTGTCCAAGTGTTAGCTGTATAAGAATCAGCAGTGCCAGATAAACTAATAACGTTTCACTGGGCTTTAGGCAGAGCAACTCATTAACACACATAGTGAATAAGATAGGTCCCAGCAGAGTTCCTTGTGGACTACTATAGTGAGCAAGTGATTTTTAGTATTGGTTCTACATATTTCAGAAAATTGTTTCCTATCACTTAAAAATAACTTGTCATGAATGTTAAAGGTGTACCCTCAAATGCTACATTTTCTAGACATTCTACTGGTTAAGAATACCAAACTGTGCCAAAAGTTTTAGAGAATTCAGTAAAGCGGAAAGAGCGGACTTGCTTGTTCTGATTGACTGATTTTAAAAAATGTCCAAATATTTTACTGTTGTTACTCACAAGATACAGTGCGATGTAAATAAACACATCGCTATTTTCTCTACCATGGCTATTTTAGACATGTTAGAATATATTACTATAATAAATATTCTATTATTTAGATAAAATATAGACTTACTTATAGCGTCCACGGTTTCCTAAATTTCAGATTTTATTTGTTTGACTCCTGGATTAGATCTAGATCTAGATGGTTTTTCTGATCTCCTCTTGATTTGGTTGCGCCAAAAAATTGTTGATGGATGTTCACTCTATTAAGGCACTCTATTAAGGCACCCTAAACGTTATTCATGTTAAGCTGTTGTGCTCCTATGAATCCGCTAGTTCACTAAGTGATAAAAGTGTTTTAAAAAGTGAAACTTTCACAATTTGTGCATGAAGAAATAGACATTATACTAGTATAAAATTTGACAAGAACAAGCCATTAATTTGGTTAATTATAAACAAAATTCAATAAATAATAGAATCTGTAAATATCTAGTTAGAAACAAAAAATAATCAATAAAAAGCAAACAAAAACTTGTGTTTCTTATAATAATGTACAGGACCGGCTCTAAATATGGAAACAACATTCAAATGCTGTAAGAAAGTAAAGGCAGTAAATAATTTATACTGTATCACATGTTTTAATATTTTTCACAAGAGCTGTATTGCAAGGAAAAATGATATTACCAATATTCAGGAGCATAACATATATTGCTCAAAAAAGTGTGCTGAAGAGAACAATAATAAGACAATAAAGGAGTACGAAATGAAAATTGATGAATTAAAGGACATCATAAATTCCAAGAACCAGAACATCCTTAGAATAGAGGATGAAAAATATAGCTATATAAATGAATTGACGAAGCTTGAGGAAAGTGTACAAACATATAGACAAGAATTAAAGATAACCACTGACTACATTGAAAAACAAAGAAAAAGAATGGTTCTGTTTGAACAGGATGCATTTGAGATAGAGCAAAAATACATGACTCAAATTGATGAACAAAATATTACTATTAAAAACTTACAAGACATAATTAAAACAATAAAAGAGAAAGAAAACAAAAATAATAAAGAACTAATAAGTGAATTTCAAATAATGACTGAAAAGCACGATGAATATAAACAAACAGTAAAAGATTTACAAATAATAAATAAAAATCTAAATGGTGAAATAGGAAAGTTAAACGAAGTAATAATAATGTTACAAAGTAAAGTTAATAAGAAAATTACGAATATAACTAGTACATCTGTAATTAAACCTAATGTTGTAACAAGTAACACGACAGTAAGAGTTATAAGTGATGTACTCGTAAACAAAGAAAAAGATAAGGGACTTCAAATTATAAAAAAGAGCAAACAAGATGATAAACGGAATATACTTAAGCACAATTCTGAGGGAATAAGTGCAGATACTCAAAGAGCTAAAATAACGAAGAGGATAAAAACTGATAGGGGCAATTTAAACAATGATGGTAAAGAGAAAAATAATGTACATCATAGTGTTACAGGAAGAATTGAAGATAAAAGGTGTCAGTTTACTACTAATACACAAAAAAGCAAAAATCAGCATGAAGAACCTGAGAAGAATTTAGATGTAGAGAACACCAACCTAGAAAAAAGAGCAGGATCGACTGGAAGTTCATTGTTAAATGTAAAGTTACATCAGAAGAGGAAAATACTTATTGTAGGAAACCAGCTCAGTAAAAATTGTTCATTGATATTACATGATTTATTAGATAATTCTGTTTACTCAATAGAGGCATTAATCAAAACAAATGCTGGTATTATGGACTTAGCAACAAATATTTTCTCACTGACAAAGGAACATACTTCTCATGACTACGTCATTTTTTTGTTTAATGACAATTGTATTACAAATACAAAATTATTGAAAATGTCTATGAGAACTATTTTACCAGTAAGTAAGTTCACAAATTTACTCATATTAACTGAGGGTAGGGAAACTAATGAATTTACATATGTTATAAATGATATGATAAAAATGTTCAAACAACTAAATATAAACGCATCACTAGATTACAAAAATCAGGTAACAATTAAAAACCGTAGGAAATCAAAAATAAATGCTTGTTACAAAATCAAAAGATTTATTATGTTCAAAGATACAAAAATAAATCCAAATCTTATTGTTATTAAACCATCAAACCCTGAGCATGTTGGTGTAAACAGTGAAAGAAATGATATTTCGAATGTCCATGAATTTACAAAGAAAGGGACTCAATTAAATTTTGACATCAACAAGGAGAATATGATGAATAATAGTTCTTCCAAGTATAATTGTGATTTTTTAGAAATAACGTTAGTAGAACAGAGTTTAAGGTGATGCATCAAAATACCCAATGTCTTGGGAACAAACTCGGGGAGATTGAGGTATTCTTATCAGAAGTGAAATGTGATGTCCTTCGTATCTCTGAACATTGGGCAAAAAAAGAAGAAGTTCAATCTCTTCAACTTCCCGGGTTTGTCCAAGGTGTTTTCTACTGTAGGAACAATTATAAAAATGGTGGAACAGGTATATATGTTAAGGAAAAATATAAATTTAAACTGTTAAATTATATAAAAGAATTATCTATTGACAAACACTTTGAATGTGCAGGAATCAAAGTATTTTTAGATAAGACAAATTTTGTTATTATTCTAAGTTTATATAGAAGTCCAAATGGTGATGCTCATATATTTTTTGAAAAACTTACAAATGCTATAAGTTATATTACTAACAAAAATCTTCAAAAGAATCTTATTATTTGTGGAGACTTCAACATTAATTTTCTAAAGGGCTCAAAAAATCTTACCAAACTACTAGATATTTTAAACTCATACAATTTGACGCCAACGATTAAAGAACCCACTAGACATACCAACTGTTTAGATAACATTTGCATTCACATGGATGACAAGGTGCATAAAAGCAAGGTGTTAAACAGTGCCATTGCTGATCATCACGCTCAATTGTTAACTGTCTACATTGATAAAACAACAGTTAAGGGAAAAATATATCATAAAAGACAAATTAAGGACGATAATATTGATTATTTCTGTTCACTGCTGTCACAAGAAAACTGGGAAAACATATACAAAACAGAATTGGATTTAGACTCAACATTTGATTTATTTATAGAAAATATTAACTATTATTTTGAATTAGCTTTTCCTCTAAAGAAAAAAATGTCAAATCAATCTAATAACAAAAACTGGCTGACAAAAGGTATACGTGTATCAGCTCAAAATCTAAAGAACCTGTATATTCTAACCCTACAAGGAGATGAAGAAATAAAAAATCACTACAAGAAATATAAATCAGTTTACAGACAAGTTATTAATACAGCTAAAAAAATGTATAACACTGCTATGATTACCAATGCACAAAATAAATCTAAAGCTGCATGGGAAATTTTAAATAAAAATAAAAAAAATTACCAGGAAAACAATAAAGAAATCAAACTAGTTGTCAATAATATTACATTAAATGATAACAGAGAGGTAGCTAATCAGTTCAATAAATACTTTGACTCAAGTCCAAGTAACTTATTTCAAAATTTAGATAGGGATATAAAGCAATATAAAATTAATATCAGAAATAACAATACCTTCTTCTTTGGACCTGTATCCGAGCTAGAAGTTGAAGAAGTGATTGTAGGCTTAAAAAACTCAAAAGCCTCGAGTGAAGACAATTTTACAAACAACTTAGTAAAAAGATGTAAGGATTTAATTAGTAAACCACTTGCTTTTCTGATTAATAGGTCATTGAATGAAGGTACTTACCCGAGCAAACTGAAAATAGCCAAAATAATACCGACTTACAAATCTGGTAATAGGAGTAAATTGGAAAACTATAGGCCCATCTCTATTTTAAGTCCTTTTGCTAAAATTTTTGAAAAAATTGTTGCAAAAAGGATAGTAACCTTTTGTGATAAATATAATTTATTTAATGTAAAACAGTTTGGTTTTCGAAAGGGTGTATCTACAAATACAGCTATTTTAAATTTTTTAAATCTACTCTATAAGAACTTAGATCAACATCATAAATGCGTTGGCATCTTTCTAGATCTAAGCAAAGCTTTTGATTTAGTAAACCATGAAATACTTATAAATAAGTTAGAATACTATGGTATTAGAGGTGTGACATTAGAGTGGTTTAAAAGTTACTTGAATAGCAGAAGGCATTACGTATATGTGAACAACTGCAAGTCTGATCATTTGGAATCCAAGATAGGTGTGCCTCAAGGTTCAATCCTTGGTCCACTTCTATATATAATATATGTGAATGACTTCGGTTTTAATAACTCGGCAATGTATGCTGATGATACATCTCTATTGATTTGTCAACCTAGAATAGAGGAAGTAACTAGTAATGCTAACTCACAACTGCAAGAAGCTCCTGACTGGTACAAAAGTAACAAATTAGTATTGAATATAAAAAAATCCAGCTTTCTTAGATTCAATGTTTCTAATAAAAAAGTTGACAATAGTCTGTTAATAAAAACAGAGGCTGTATCATTGAAACAAAAGAATAATATAAAATTTCTGGGGTTATGGATATCTAATAACTGTTTTTGGCATTCACATGTTAAATCTGTGTGTAACAAGGTTGCTTCAGTATGCTACTGCATAAATCAATTACGTAAACTTGTAGAGCTGCCTGCACTCTTAATGTATTATTATGCCCATTTCAACTCTGTTATCTCATACAGTATTATTGCCTGGGGTGGATCACCTGAAAGCGAGAGAGTATTTAAAATGCAAAAAAGAGCAATCAGACACATAATAGGAGTAAATCCAAGAACCAGCTGCAAACCACTCTTTATAAAGTTAGGCATCCTAACGTTACCTTGCATATATATACTACAGTTACTAACATATGCAAAAGCTGAATTTAATAGGCTGAATCGTTTAAGTATGAACCACAATTATAATACAATAAATAATCTAATATTAGAAGTCCCCCAACATAATCTATCTCTTTTTGAAAAAAGCCCCGAATATCTTGCAATCAAGGTCTTTAACAAGTTGCCTAATGATTACAAGAATTTAAATGATAAATTATTCAAACAACAAATAAAAAGACTATTGACAGAAAAATGTTATTATGCAGTTGGTGAATTTTTAAATGACAATCTGTAAGATTCTTATCACTATGTAATAATTTTAATTAGATATGTATGTATACAATATAGTTGTGATTGTTATAATTTGTTATTTGACTTTCTGTATGATGTTTATACTATTTATGTTATTTGTAATGACGTACCATATACACATCTTATGTGTCAGAAATGGCCAATAAAGATTATTATTATTATTATTATTAATATTTGTTGTGTTGTTTCAATTTATTCTTACCGTATAGATTTTAAAAGCCTACTACCTAGTCCTTTCCAATGAAACATATTCTTTATAGGATTTTGCAAACAGCAGAAAAAACTATCTATGAGAACTAAAAAGAAAAAATATTTGTAAAATTATTGATTTCCAATCTTTGCATTCTTTCGATAACCTGAATTCTGTTTATGGTAGCAATAAAAATTCTAAAACGAATTTGTCTTTTTCTTATTTGACAGTTCTCATTGTAACACTGCGCAACTACCACTTCCAGTTCCACCTCTCCTAAATACTTTAGGCTAATTCGGACTAGCATTTGCACAGAATAAGTTCCGCGGTCTCTGACGCAGTATTACAGTATCTGAGCTTATCATTTTCTACCTCGCTCATATTCCTTAGATGATATCTCAAGGCAAATTGCCCGTTAGATGTCCCGCCATTAGCTTCAAGTCGGACTTCTCGAGTTTGAGCATCCTTTGTCGAATAAGTTATCAAATTTTTCGCTTGTCTTTGGCCTGGAGTTCTCCTCCAGAAGAATCTTTTCTATTCCTTCTCCCATTTTAAGATTTCTTCCGTAATGTGTATTTAGATACGTCACAAAATGGGGCAGGTCCAAAAAATGAGGATTCAGAAAAAATGTCAGCCAATTCCTTCCCTTTTATTCCCCCGGCATGCGCGGCACCCACATCAAGGCAACCTTGTTGTCTTTTGTCAATTGCATCAGACATTGACTGCATTTCCAGGCCATTTGAGACCCAAAGGTGTAAGACCTGAAAGAGACCTCTACTGCAAGAAATGGAGATAGAAACTTCTAACTCAATCGTTTTGAGCAAAATGGAATATTGTATTCCCGCTTATTTTAATTATCGCAATGATGTTTAAAAACCAAAATATAAGTGCTTCAATATTTTCGTAAACAGAAAAATCATTGTTTTTGTTTCTTTATTTCTCTATTAAATAGATGCCAAGAACGAGAGAAATAGTTCGCGAAAGCTCATAACGGTGTTAAATAAATATTTATATGTTGGTAAAGTACACAACGAATCATTATGGAACTCAATAGGTAAACAAAACAATAGAAAAATCAACTGGGGTCGTTAGGAGTTGCGTCCTGCGGGCTATTTCCGTACATACCGACATACAGACTAATTGACGAATAAGAGGACGGATGCGCATGCCAATTTTAAAGAGTAATTATAGAACTAATATAATTTCAAATCAATCTAATAATCGTACCATCTTTTAAAATAGAATCGTCCCATTTGATATCGATTTCTTGCTGAATTAACAAATTCAAAATTAATTTCATGGCGAAACTGGGTGCTGGTGCGTTGATCATAGATCACATAGATCGCTGATTAGTGTGACAAAACAACTAATCTCTGCATGTCTCCCCTGAATTCGAATCTCAACCGCGGTAGAGAAAAATATTGCATAAACTGATAGTCCGTCTGTGTCTTGTAGTTATGTGGTGGATTAACTGTGTCAATGGCGGGATGTAAATATTAAAATATAAATAAAAGAAAAACATGTTCGGCGCAAACCCTAATAAATTACATTTAATTTAGTGTTTTGCTTATTTTATATTATATTATATTATAATTCAATGCTCCTTAGTATTTGCTACAAACAAGTTGATTAAGTCAATTTATCAAACATGTTATATGCTATTAAGTTTTCTGTTGCTGCTTAATATATTATATATTCGTGTTGGGTCTATTGTTGTTTCATCATATTTTTTTATCCCATTCTTACCTTTTGAATTGTTTTATGAATCAATTCAACTTTTACATGTCCTCAAATTAAGTTAGTTTTCACTTTGTAATAGGAGATAGACCAAACATGTTGAAGAGTCTAGTTTTAAAACATGCTGTGTGTAAATTTGTAACAGGCCCTATTTGCCATTTTTGTAAACCGAGGTTAATTTTTTCAATTTGCTTAACGAAATTAGCACACAGCCTAATAGGTAATAATTTGGGCGGGCCAAGTCAAGACATTGGCAGCCATATTCTGGGTTGGTGGATGGCTATATGCTCACTGACGTCATTTATTGAGTGTTATTTAAAAAGAGTATCACGACAAGCCCCTCTCCGCATTTCGCTTTAGAACTAAAATCGTTTAAATCAGCTTAGCGACCCTCCGGTAATCAAATATCACTCTCTGACATTTTCCACATAGTTTCAAAATTGTATTTTGTTTATCAGTCCGCTCGGGTGATAATCCAGTTTTTGTTGAGAAATATAGCGGTGTTCTTATGAGATTTTATAATAGGGTTATATTGTTTGGTGGATATATCAAGACACGGACATTTTTAAAATTTATTGGGTATACTATTATTGCTCTTTCTTTTGAACATCGATTTCAAAAGGTTTATTAAATGTATAAATGTGTTTTCAAATTAAAAAGACAATAATATATAAATAATTATAGCTTATATTGTTTATTTGTGAAACAGTCCGGTAAACTTACATTTAATCATTTTATTGTACCAAAATAAACAAGGTGATCCTTGAAAAAGTATTCTAAGATAATCTAGTTAAACTTAAAATAAATGGTACTGTCGTGAGGAAAAAAAATAGGACAAGGACAAGTCTTATAACGTATTTTTTCTAAAATCTAGTAGTGTACATCTAACTTTAATTTTTGTGACATTGTCAGTTAGTTGTCAAAATTCGTTGCAAGTGTGCCAAAACTAATATGCCCTATATAAGCGATTTAGTTAAAGCTGGAGTTACTGCTAAAGCAGAACATGGATGGTTAATGAGACAAGTTGACCTGCGTTATAATATTAACAAAAATTCTGTGTTTAACATTTTAAAAAGAGGAGAATAAACGGTACGACTAGTAGAAATTCTGGATCAGGACGACGAAGGATATTAATTCAACAGCAAGATTGGTAAATAAATTAGTAGAAAATCCATTTCACTCAGTAATTCAGGCTGTCGAAGAAACGAATTTTCCTGGATCGTCAGCGAGTAAGAGAATCAGAGCTACGCTGTCATCCAGAAGCACAAAAATACTATATTTAAAACTGAACATAAAGAAGCTCAGCTGGGATTAGAGCTTGAATTTTTAGTGCATAATGTAAATTTTTTGGAACAATGTAATATTTACAGATGAACAAACTTTCCAGTCTACACACAGCAGTCGTATTCGTGTATACCGACCTCGGAATACTAGATTCGATGAGAATTATATTATATCTAATGATGACAAAAGTGGTAGATTTTCCGTTAACATGTGGGCTTGGATATTGGCACGTGTAGTAGAGTAGCAAACCAATGAAAAACGGCTATTTGTGAAAGAATGTTGCCGCTTGGTATACTTGTTAGTAGTGCCCTAAAGAATCATTTTCGAAGGAGCGCCACCTTCAGGTACCATTTGGATCGAAAATGGTGGCTGATGTCTAATAATCTAATAAATATGATTTTTTGGTAAATCCATTGACTTTATAAAAAAATAGTCTTATACAAAGTTGTTGAGCTTTGAACAGCCAACAAATAAGTATTTCTGGCATTTCGCGATTAGAATAGAAATAAAGCCGTTATTTAACAAAATTCCAAATTTGTTCTTTTTTTACATAATCATTTATTTAAATGTATCTTTCTAACAAATATTAATTTAAATCACACTTTCCCTTACATAACAGCGTGCAATGTAAACCTACTTTCTTACAAGCACATATATTTTGTTTACAGTTCTTTTTGTAGCCGCACCGTATCAGTTACCTCAGGCTGTGGACACCTCAGGTAAAGTTGACCAGTATGGTGAATAAATACCATCTTTTTTGCACCAATCCCAAGATTCAGTATCTGGTAAAGTAGATCTGTTTGCAATGATTGTCCCCATACATGGCCACTTTGATACGTGGCTCTTCGAGTATGTTGGTCTAAAGCGGCTTTAGAAGGTGGAAGGTTTGCAGTATTTCTTCCCTTCGACGTAAAAAATTCCTTTCGGGCATCGTTAACTTTAAAGCAGTCGGATGTTGAACAATACATTAAGACAACAAATCTTTGAAACAAATTGAAAACATGGTCAGATATAAATCTTTGCGGCTTAGACATAAAAGAAAAAGCTTCCGTTACCTCAGGGAAAATTTGTCAGGTCTTCCAAGCAGTCAACTTTCCCTTGCCTGAGAAAAATGAGAAGGTATCACATCCCGTGAATGCATGAAAACCTAACAAAGCTTCACATTTCTGTTGACCCAAATGTGCAGCTATCCCATTAACACATATTATTCTAAAGTGCTTATTGGCACCAAAGTGAATGTATAGAGTTTTCAATCCTTGCACATGCAACCGATGAAAACAAGCAGTAGTTAACACTACAACATCGGTGTCTACTGTTCTTATGCAAATATTTTTCCAACCTTGGCGGATGCAATCCTGTACGTGTAATATAACACGTGTATCTGCTTCTTCGTGACTGCAGAGCGATAGATGAATTTTGGGAATTGCGGTTTGAAATGATCCTATCGTCAATTGTGTATAGTGTTTCCACAGAATAAAGAATGGATGATGTACATTCATTGGCTAGAAAGTGAAACAGATCTATTTTATTGTCGGTGTTCCTAAGAAAACCCGTTCCGTTTTTAGGAAGTATAACATTACCACCAACCTGTCGTCGCGTTCCTCCTCTACGAGTTTCTCTAGTGTGATGTTTCAAGCTATTGTTCTTGTAAATGATATCAACGCGTTTTAAATTAAATTTATTAGCGTTATCTTTGATGTGCGATTGAAACACTTTGGCAGAGTATTCAGCAAACACCCTTAGGCAGTAAAAAGTGTTCCATTGCAGGCCCATTATAGACCACATCATTCTGACGTTTATTCTGTCTGAAGTAAATTTGGCATAGCATCAGTTTCTTCTAATAGAAGAGGTACGCCATTAAGCACATTTTCCAGAATCTTATCAAGGATTGATTTATCTGATGATCTCTGGACTCCGTTTAAAGATAGAGCTGTTGGGAATGGCTGATTCTCATGTGCAAAAAAATCATCCAAATCTATGTCACGATTTGAACATACTATAAAAATTCTAGAGAATAAATCCACATCAGATTTCAGGGACTTTATCAACAGTGCGGATTTTATAGCGTTTTTAAATTTACAAAATAAGCGAATTTTATTCGCTTTTATTGGATCATATATGGATACCTCTCTGCTGCTTAAGCGTTCACCAAAAATCTTATTATATAGATCTAGTCCACGTTTCTTTATACCTAAAAACAACAGAAATATATTATGTGTCGCGAAAATAACCATGTATGAGGACCTACCTAAAATATTATTTAGACATTCGTTATTCATTGTTATTTTGGTATCAATGCAGAAAAAGTCGTACTACTTTCCCAGTACCTGTTTGAAAAGCTCTCTAGCCTAATCACTAACTGCACCTACGTAACAATGTCAACTAACAACAACAACGATCATATGTAAATAATAACAAAAGAGCACTCACTAACTTCTAATACGTTATAAGGTCTGCGCGCTTGCCTGCTACTAGAATAGTAGCGGGAAATTGAAATAGCTAAACATCGATTAAAGCAACAGGCGCACGTCGTCGTTTGCAATAAATTTTAGTAACATCGTGTAAACTTTATTTATTACAATTTTAAATAAATAAATAAATCACAAAAAATAAAATGCATCATGTTTAATTTTCGTAAATAGTGGCCTTGCTTTCAAAAATTTCGCAAAATACATAAAATACTTTCTTGTTGGCAATAAAATAAGCAACACTTTTTAATCACACTTTTTTTTTGAAGTTGATACATTCGCCAGAACATCACCTCAATTGATTTCTTGAAAATGGCCATCTTGAATCCAAACGGTTACTGAAGATGACGCTCCTTCGAAATACGTTCCTTACGATAATACGAGTTAGTGTGCCAAACGGCAATATCCTTTCACGAATAGCCGTTTTGTGTCGATAATTCTATTCTTGCGGTTCTACTAGTGGTCCTGGTATTTTGTGGCATATAGCGATTTAATAGTAAAACGTATATTAGGATTTTAGACAATATTATGCTCCCTTCTGTGTCACAATTATTTCCTAATATTGAATTCACATTTCAACAAAATAATTGTTCAGTTTATACTGCTCATACCGTGACTAACTGGTTTTAAGATATCAACATTAATGTTCTTAACAGGCCTAGTCATAATATAGATCTTTACCCTGTGGAAGACGTATGTGGACTACTCGTAAGAAGTATCCAAAAACAAAATGTGAGACTTCGGAATGCCCAAGAATTACTGGAAGTAGTAAATTATGCATTGGAAAATATTGTTGGGCTAAATAGACCTATAGAAGTTGTAAATAGAAATGGTGCAATAAAAAAATACTAATAGTTAGTTTCTTGTTAAGTTGGATATCCTTTATTGCCCGGATGCAGGATTTTTATTAATCGTACCAATTAATCTCCACTTTTTTAAAATGTTTTTTTTTTTTTCTTTGGCTTTGGGCTCGGCCCATTCAGCCACGGTTCGTTTATCATTGTACCTAACCTAACACGAAATTAAAACACCAGACAGTACTTGAGACAACAAGGGAGAATAAACTGGGACACACACTTCACGCCAAGGTGCCGTTCATGGCGACTTTTTTTTCTTTTACAACAAGATAGGCAACGGTAGACAGGTTAACCCACAAAGGATTTGGTACATGAGGAAGCTACAGCTAAACTAAATAAAGTAGACTAATTAAATTTTACGTTTAGTAAGTTTTAAAAATTCGTAGAATATTGCTCTTAAATGATCATTCCTAGCGATGAGGTAGCAAAGAGATGTGTTGCATTGTGGCAATGGAATATTATTATCTATTAGTTTTTTCATTAATAAACTAGTTGCACGGGTGTTGTGGTGGCACTGAAACATCCAGTGGTTTATATCATCGAGGTATCCATTACAATCACAAAAGGGTGACTCTGATAACTTCATTTTATGCAGGTGAGAGTTGACAGCTCCATGTCCAAACATACATCTCACATATTTAATGTAAACATTTCTATTTGTATGACTTCTACAGGCCAAAGGGGAACTAGGTAGCTTATTGTTGATTTTGCAATAAGTATAATTGTTGCTATTACATACTTTGGTCCACTCTTCTTCCCATAGTATTTTCATGTCTTCTTTTATCACTGGAACTATATCAGAATGAGGTACACTATTGATTGAATCCCCATCAATACTTGCAGTCTTTGCTAGTTGGTCTACTGCGATATTGCCTCTTATGTCAGAGTGTCCTTTAACCCATATGAATATAACATTTTTATTAAGATATTTTAACTTGGCCTGCTTCTCCATAATTTCTACTATAATTGAGTTCGAGTATACATGCTTTGGTGGATTAGAAATAGCGGTCAAAATTGAGATAGAATCAGACATAATTAAGAAGTTTGTGAAATTATCACCGTTATACAAAGCTCAATCTAAAGCTTTGCTTATTCCGATGGATTCTGCGGTATATACAGAGCACATATTATTTAATTTAAACCTCAATTCATCATCGGTGTTTTGAACGTACACGGCACAACCAACCCCACTATCGGATTTGGAGCCATCGGTGAAAATTGCACAAGGGGTATGGTATCTAGAAATAATTTCCTGCAGAATTAGGTTGTTTCCAATTGCATCACTATATTTGGGTATAATCACCGTAGATTGTAAAAAGTAAATATTATATGTAGAATTAAAGAAGGTTAGACATTTTACTGCTAGAATCATATTGAGTCACCTTAATAAAGGCATCTGCCAAGGTGGGAGATGATTTATTTTGCCAATACGGATTTGTCAAATCTTCAGCTGCTAATTGGGCAAGTTTTGGAAGAAGATTATTTTCAGCAAAGTTATTTTAAAATGTTAAACATATCATTTTTGCTTATGATATAGCGCAGTGCAATATGTCTCATTGATAATCCATCTTCTGCTTTAGCAATCACTACAGCATTACAAAAAAATATATAATAAAAGTGCTAACTGTTTTATTTCGGCTACTCATTACATATTCAAATGGAGAGATTAAGATTAGAAAAGAATAGTTGTCCTATTTTTTTTTGTTCACGACAGTACATTACAGAGTATAGGAGAAAATAGACAACTAAATGAAGAGAATAAATAAGTAGTAGAATACTACTACAAATAGTTGTCTTACAATTTTCTTACAGATCTAGAAGTAAAAATATAGATAAATATTTTTGCTACAGTTTATATAACCCTCACGGCGACGTGTGTTTCTGTTCGTTAGTTAAAAATATCCACAACTTTCTTGGTATTTTCCGATCACCCAGAAAATTGAAAGTTGTTATACACATACCTTATCATTAAAAGTTGATGACAAATTCCAGAAAATTTAATATGGTGGTTTTAAGGTATCGGCTTCCTCACAAGGGACTAATTCTAATTTTCCTTTTGTAACAATAGTTTTCAATTTTCATAATTTATTATTCGATATAATTTTTACTTGGTCGGTATTGCTTAAATGAGATTTACGGATATCAATAGACAATATTGTAGTATAATGGCCAGTACATGATGTGTGGAAAACTGCGGAATGCATTTTTATTTATTTTATTATCATTTAATTAATTTGAACTTCACAAAACTGTAATCTATAACTCTTGGCCAATTTTCAGTTTGTCTTCTAGTCTTATTAATAAAAGAAACAAATACTCTTTATTAGTATACTGAGATAATCGCTTACGTTATTATCTTGTGCGACTAAAATATCTATATGTAATAAATGGACACGGTTATTATTAAAATTATATTGAAAATCCGTTTAAAGTGCCCAGATTTTATTTTATGGCATCGAATAATGTGAGCTAATTTTCAGATAAATCTTCAGAAAAGTTCCTCTTGGTCCATAAATAACTACCTAGAAGTCTACTACTCTGCTAACAAGCAATAAAATATAAAATAAAACATATATAGACAGTAAAATTGCTTTTATGAAATTGAAGATTACTTTTAGAGTGTCACAATAATCTAAGTGAGAGACGTTATAGAGATATATATCTCGTGAGTGCCCGAGGCCAACTTTGCCAATATGACAGCTCATAAAATAAGTGAATGTCCATCTAGGGCCGTAATAGAATTGAGATCGCCACCTTCGATATCAAACTCTCAAAGGACTCCGCTTAAACGAGATTTACGCAAGGACTAAATTATATTGAAATACTTTTGGCAGGAATATCACGATACCAAGCTTCGGAGAATTATCCTTGACAGAATGTTTAAAAACATGGAAATATGAAAAATTTAAGGAAGATGAAGGAAAAGTCATCGGTTAAGGATGACGATTTTTGTCTACCTTTATCCTATTTAAGGACGCAATTTTCCAATTGGAAATATTTAAGGACATGACCCATATTAAAGGGATAATAGTTGTATCTCTCTACTTATACGGTGGGGTTCATAAGTAACGGGTAAATTCGTTATCTACGTAATTTGCAATTTATGAGAAAACTCCTAAACTACGTTAAATCTTAATTATAAAATGAAATTTTTTAAGCATAAATTTAAACCTCCCCTTGGAGTAAATGGAACGGGGATGCGTGTGCTAGCTCATAAATGGGAGTGGTGGGTTTCAAAAAGTGGAAATTGAAATAATTGCATGAAATTGTGAAATTTAGGGTTCGAATAGAATATTACCTCCAAATTGAAAAAAAAACCATAGAGAAATTTCACTAATAAATAGAGTTTGGTTTCAGGTTGTGCAAACTCACTGATAAAATGTGGAAACTTAGGATACTAATAGAATTCCACCTAAAAAAAAAACTTTTAATAATGTATTATTTTACAAAATAAAAGGATTACAATGTTAAAAATAAATTTAATCGTTGATTAATAGTCACTTTCGTAGTAACATTGCGGTTCACTTGAACTACTTTGGCTTTGAGATGTATGTGACTTTTCACTTTGTCACCTGAGATTTCTATTTCTATATTTATAAAAGGATTCCATGAAACCAAAAAAATATACGCAACAAATCCTCGTTGGTAACAATTTTATTTGACATTTCCCTTTGGAATTTTCAGATTTCCTCTCCAAATCTTGAACTAAAGTCGCTTAGGTTTATAAGATGGGCGCTAGGATCTGAAAGAAACGCAAAAAAGGAGGTATTATAATGTTTGCCAATTTCATCTACTTACTTATCTAATATAGAGGTTGAAAAGTATAGGACGGTATACAATATTAGAGATATTGTGTAGTGAGAGTAAATTTCACTTTGAAGTAGTGATTAGTGAAAAAATTGAATGAAATCAGTGGCTGCAATATCAATAATTATTATTAGGTACTACATTTGAAATTCAATATCTTTCGCCTGTATCAACGTATTCAAAATGCCTTAACGCAAAACGTGGCAGCTATAGGCAGTTGCAATTCACAGGACATGTAATGGACACTGCATCCAATATCATAAAGAAACTACGATGTTGAAGCTTAGGGAAGTAAAGTTTCATTTTCGTCAAAATGTACGGCAAGAACCGCTTATTCGATAAAAGGCTATAATTTGGGTACCAAATGGCAAAAAAATCAACTAACTGCTTACAATAAAGCTCTTACCTTGTTCTGTATCAGACATTGCCGATTTATTCAATTGAAGAAAAACAAAAAATTCACCCACCGAGGACAGAGTACCACCCGCAGTGATACACTACACAAACTACCAACACCCCGCCATATCGTAAGTTGAAATATGATGCCGTGAACGACAGCTTCCATGACATGAGCAGTAACATTTTTAGATAAATTAGTAATTAGTAATAGTGAAAATAACAGAAAATTTAATGCATATCGTATAAAGATACATCACTTTAAACTAACTCACCGATGACTCACACCATTGTCCCGCAATAAGACAGCTGATCTCAATTACTTGACTCATTGTCTACTAAGTTCCCCAGTAACTCTAGTTTATTAAGTAATTGAGAGATGTAGATTTAAGGTACTCCTTCGAAACTCCTCAATCTCATACATGGAATTGTGGATTTATATCAATTGAATATGATCCTCGGTTTACCTATGGTTTAGGCAGAATCTTTAAAAACTTAGATAACAGATACCCATGATTGGAAAATAAATTTTAACGACTTAGTATTACTCGTCTCCCGATGATACCAACGTGATTGTCGAAATAGGCGCTGTGTGACAATATTTAAGTGTGCTGTTCAGTTGTCTTGGTATAGGTGGAAACTGCTTCAGAGGCAACGTCACATCGAAGATTTCAAAAAAGTAGATTACTACCGGTATTTTGGTTGAAATTTTGCTAACACCTAGAGATAATATTTCAAATCCAAAGCTGAGCCGAATGTCCAAAACATTATCGAACAAGATACTCAAACTCTCAGTGCTACTCTTTGTAAGGTAAGCAACAATGGCATAAGTCACAACTATCGCATAAAAATGGTAGAGAGTTAATTTACATTGACTAAAAGCGATGCAAGTCTACTTAATTGTTTTAAAAGTGAATTATTTTTTGTTTGCTAATACCTGTAATGATACGTATCCTTTATAGGATTTTGCAAACAGCAGAAAAAACTATCTATGAGAACTAATATTGTTACAATGAGAATTGTCCAATAAGAAAGATACATTCATTTTAGGATTTTAATTGCTTGCATAACTAGAATTCAGGTTATCAAAAGAATGGAAAGATTGCAAATCAATAATTTTACAAACAGTTTTTATATTAGTTCTCATAGATAGTTAAAGAATACATTTCATTACAACTCGGATTACGACATTACACAACAAAACAAATGATTCTCATTACGGGGCAGGTGACAGTAATAACAAATAATTTTAGTTTATGCACTTAGTCTTTCTATCTTTTCTATCACATTATAGTGGAATTTATCATACCAATTATTGAAGATTATTGTAGTTTTCAATCATCTTTATAGTAGTGGGAATTTCTGGACTTTAGTTCTGGGCAGTTGACAAACAGAATAATGAGTTTAGCCTAGAGCCTGGTCTAGGTGTCCTAAATTGGTAAATTTAAAATAATGTCAGAATCTGTTATATTCTGTACTATTAAAAGAAAACATATTTACTGTGATATTGTTCTGCAAGTTTCCAGACTCGAAACCAAAAATGAATTTAGTAGAATAGAACGAAAGTCAATATCAGAATAGACAACATCTTCCTTGTGGCTTAAAGTCTCTCCCAAACGCCCCATTATATATTGTTTACATGTATATATAAAAAAGAAGGGGCCAAATAAGGGGCCATCCATTAATTACGTCACACTTTGATGGGGGAAGAGGGGGTCCATAAATTGTGACAGTAGTGACAAGAGGGGGGGGGGGTGGTCAAACTTTTGTGACATTACATTATTTACATCTTATTCCATTGTTTTAATTGAACGAAATTAAGGAAAAAACAAAAATCAGAAAATTCTACCACAAAATTTAAAATGTGTGACGTCACAACAGAAAGGGGGTTGACTCGAATGTGACAACTTGTGACATAAGGGAGGGAGGGGAAGAAAAACCATCAGATTTGCGAGACGTAATTAATTGATGGCCCCAATAGATGAATATTCAAAATTTGATCGAACAAAAGATTGATACATATAATCCAATCATATTAGGAAAAAGGTACTCCTTACCTGGAAATAATTCGCCTAACCGGGAGATTCTTCAAGTGCATAGTACTCAGCAATGACAATAGTTATTTGTTTAACTAGGCAGCAAAATAGTAGATTGAGTTTCGCGGCTAATAGTGACAGGACAGGAACTCAGCCAAGGCAGTCAATCCATTTTGCTGCTGAGTTGAACATATAATTTTTTCGATGATTGTTTAAATATATTCTAAAATAATTAAATTATTACAATTTACTTTTGTTGTAATAAATTCAATAAAATTCATTAAAAATCGCAGTTGTTGCTAGTTGGTTACCATGGAAACCATATATGTCAAACTTTGACAAGTTACAAATGTCTTTGCTAATTTACAGAAAGATATTAGTATATTTTCAGAATGAATAGTGGTAGTAACCTAGAAATAATTACTCCTCCAGAAATTACAGATGTGGCAAAAATGGTCATACTAAATTTACTACCGGATAAGTCTCGGAATAAATATGAAGGAAGTTATAAACGATTCATGGATTATTGCATGGACAAACATGTGAAGAGTATTTCAGAGAATGTGTTAATTGCTTATTTTGCCGAATTATCTAAAAGTATGAAGTATTCTGTTGGAAATGTTATTTAATTACTGTTTCTTAATAAATGTTACCAAAGAGTGTCAAATATTTACTTGTACTGATGACCAATGCCTAGGCAGGAAAGTGAGCATTTTCCTGCCTAGGCAGGATAAGTGACACTTTACTGATTGACAGTAGTTAGCAAAGTTATTACTTTGCTGTCAATAGAATGTGAAGTACATTAAAAATGACACACTTTTGATAGAAACAATTTTCGGCATATCTGCCTTGGTTACCGTGTAGTAAAACACACACAAGGTTTAAAAAAATGTATTGAGTTTTGATTTATTAAGGTGATGAATATCGTGACACTTTCTTTAGTTCAGTTTGCATCTCACGTAATAACTTTGTCTAACAGAGGTGTGATGATAGAACGCAGACTTGTCTGATGCCTTTACCAACTTTACATCTGTTGGAGTTAGTATTGTCAATCTTGTTCTTGTCATTATGCAAAAATCGTTTTAAAAGAATTATTCGCTTTAATTGTCGTCCTACAAATTTTAAAAAATATTTTAATTATAAATCAACTCCAAAGGGAACAGGATGTTCTCTTTTCGCTGAATCTTACCTGCAATTAGGAACAAAACCATCCATTGTTTCAGCACAGGAGGAATATATACTTCTATCTCTTCTTGCGTAATTTGGCTAAAGCCATGTACAATGTACATATGGAGATGGGACAAATGTACTAGTATGATGTATATGCAAAATCTCCCGGGGAATTAATTTCAGTTCCACTGTATGTATCAATGTCGTTAAAATTGTGAGAAACCGTATGATAAAATTCCTATCCTCAAATTTTTATTGATGTTGTTGTTTATATGACAATTAAAACATTAAAAGACAGTGTGGTATCAAATGTTACACCTAGGTCACGGAACGTTGATGAGCGTGTAATTACTGAATCTTCTCTACAATAATTAAATTCGACATAGCGTTGTTTATTTGTGAAAGTTAGTATATTACACTTTGTTGTGTTAAATCGCAATTTGTTGAAATCACACCATTCATTGATTATAATATAATAATATAATGTTAATATATTAAGTACAGCTTATAATGCCAGACAATGATTTACATTATTAACGCTTTTGCTGCGACTTATTGCCCACAGAAATCTCTTGGGAATTTAATATATTATTCAGCAATACTGTTGGTGCAAATTTTCAGATCTACTCTATCTTAAATAGGTATTCTTCGAATTCTGTATGGAAATATACTATTTTAACCTGAATAACCGTTGAGTAATATTTGGTATATTTTCTAGAAAACGTACATTAGTTAACAACAATTGCTTTTGCCTAACCCTCAAACCCTATTTCATTAACAAAAAAAAAATCTAAAATACAATCAGAAAAATTTTTCAGCTAAGCAAAAATCAATTCTCAAATGTCAAAAGGGAAATAAAACATTTATAGTGGCTGTAAACATACACTGCGCCATATTTATATTATATTATATTATAACAGTATAAAAAAATAATATCAACTTTAATATGAATGGAATTTGGAATTAATAATAGACAAGTTCAGATTTAAATCTGATGTAAATGAATTATTACAGATTACCTCTTCTGCTTTAAAAACAGACCCAAACAGATTTGTTTCAAATTTGAAATCAAGGAAAGCCAGATGAGAATCACTTGTTTTTTTAGTATTTAATCACTGCATTTTTTTATTTGGCAGATAACAATAAAGCTGGATTCAGAGAAGGGCAAAATTTTGGTTCATATTTGATATGCAAAAATTTGATCACAATTCTCACAAAATTAATGAGTTCTGATGAATAAATATGGTAAACAGAAGAACCATGTATCTTAATGTTTATGTGCATAAACTGTTGTAGGTATATATTCTGTTAATATTAGACAAATAAGGTATAATACCGTTTTCCATTAGAAAGACTTTAAATCAAGGACATCTCTTGTGCATCAGCAGTCAATATTGAATAAAATTTATATAATATAAGTATATTCTTCAAGCCGTTTATTTTACAATTATTTGTTGTAAACATTTTCTCTAAGAGTAAACCAGAGTGTTAAGTGTAAGTGTGGTTCGTGGCTAATCTTCTGACTGTTCACAAAAGAAAAAAATCTGTCATTATTTTATAGATAATATTGTACCTGCCAATGATTAATTAAAGTAACGCTGATTTATTATTAAATCTCATATGAACTAACAGTTCAATCTATACACATGTTGATTATGTCGCAATCATATAGATTATTTTGACTTTCTAAGAAGTCCAGATATTCTAATCAAAGAAGGGACGAAAATAAAACACATTCTTAAAAAAAATCATCAATATATTGACTATATATACATCATTATATATAATCTAAAATACATAGTACATATCAACGTAGAACTGCTTCTAGTTACATGAATATCAATTATACTTTGTACAAAACATTTCTAAAATATCTAGAAAACTACTTTTGATTTTTTTGTATAAAACTCTACATTATATATTTCGTTTGTTCTCGTATCATTATATTCTATTGTTATTCGTACAATTCTTACATTAGACTATAATAGTTTTTCCGATTATCTGGTGCCTTATATAACAAGTGAACGAATATCTTCAACAAAATACAACAATTCAAACAATAAAAACATCAAAACAGAAACTATAATATATGGTTCCTTTAAAGTCGAATTATAGACTTATCTTCATGTTGAAAATATTCGTTAAAAATATACTTTGAATTTATATTTTTTCTAGGTATAAAATAATTTAAATAGACAATTGCACAAAAGTGATTTTGGATCATGGTCCGTAATTTTTTTGTCGACAGACATTATCATTTGTAATAATATAACAACTTATAATAAAAATAATCTTTTCATTTACATAAATATAAATTCGTAAAGCAGGTTTAAATAAAGCGGTATTATTTGTATCTTCTCACAATTTAGAATTAAGTAATGTTCGATATTATTTACAAAAAAAAACATACGAAAATATTTTACAACCAATTAGGCCCCAAACAATTATCTAAAACGTTCACAGCATCGAATCTTTCCATATCGGTAAAAATTTGTTTTAGTTCGGTTAAGGCATTGCTATCTCTATTTCTGGCTTCCCAGAGGTCCAGTATACAATCCGTAGGAGATGGTTTCGTTGCAAAGAAATTAATATATCTATCAACACTTAAAGCATGAGCTAACATTCGCCAATCGTTCCCTCTTTGAATGGGAGGGTCTAAACATTGACAAAGCTGTTTTCTAAGTGGTTTACTTAACCTAAAATTAAAATCATCACAAGTAGATACACCTCTATCGGTTACTATTAAGTTCTTGGCTAGTTTCGACGATACCTCGTCTTGCTTGAAACTTTTGGCACTTTTCGATGAATTCGCGTACTCCACTGACTTCTTCGAGTCATTAGATCGACTCGTTTCACTTTGTATCGTAATTTTTGGCACGAATTCATTGTGGTTGAATTTCCCTGAGCTTGTCTTATCCACCGTCTCCCCTCCGTCATCCTTGACGGTTATATCGAAGAGCTGATGGTAATCGAATCCTTTTTGATTGACTCTTATTTTGAAACCGAGGGTCCTGCATACCTCGAAAGACTCTAAAGTAAATGAACAGTGCAGGCTGTTGCTGTTAGCTTGCCATAGGTGTCTGAAGGGGATTTCTTGGTAATTCGATGCAGGTTTGGCCCTCCAGCCCTCACTTATATTTTCTAGAGCGAGGCAAAGATTGTTACCACCGTCTTGGAAGGTGATGGTGCGAGGTTCGTCTAAGAGATAGCCTCCCAATCTCTTCTCTTGGCCGAAGACGGTTTCCATCGAACTGTCAGTGTCTTCAAGGACGTAGACCCTTATGCTCAAATCAACAGAGGACTGAAAGCACAACTTTGGAGCAAACGCTGCTAGTTTAAGTCTCTTAATAGCGTTTCCGTTGACAGATCTACCAACAATTACAAATCTAGATAAACATTCGGTTACTAAATAGGCAGCATCTTTATCTAACTGGCAGAAGACGGATGTGTTGATCGTCTCTTGTCCTAGGGTAACAGCATTTTGCCATTGGGAATCGCTGCAATCGCTTTGCAGTACAGAAATGAACCAGTTATTTCTAGTTATCTCAGCACAGTGAGGCACTTTAAGCACCACTGCCTTATTTAGGGAAACATTTGGTCCGCAGGAAACTACGGGACTCAGTTGGGTTAAGTTCTCTGCTAACTTAGGCCGGAAGCAGTCTTCGTTGAGTATCGATAGGAATAGCTCCTGCTTTCTAGATCGGGATATGGCGCCCTCTGGTACTAGGAGGCTCACCCCTGATTCGGAGAGGTTCAGAAAACCGCCGGCGTGAGACAGAGGCGCGCTGGTGTAGTTCCCGCTGGTAGTAGGGGTTACTGCATATGCTGTCGGTAAAGCAGATATGGGCAATGTTACAGACTCGGTAGCTACTTCATAGGTGGAGTCGGCTGAAAAATAAGAAAACATTTTCATGAAATGATCTACTGGTTTGTATTAGATATAGGCAGATAAGAAAAATATTTTTGTTGACTTAATTCTGAGTAATATTTGATATTCTTGGGGTTTTCAGAATTCTAATAAATATGCTTTAGTTTATTAAATCTTCATACGAAGTTCTACGAAAGTAATTATCAAAAATAAATATTTTTTATACTATAGCCAATATTTAAATAGAATTATCTAGAGTTTTTTATATTCTTTCTCAAAATTTGTCAATCAAAATATTTTTCATGGTCTTTTTGAATACTAAATTGATTGAAATTGAATTATTAAAAAATAAAATAGTAATACTATTATTATTGAGACAAAAAATTAAATAAAAAAAGTATAAAATAGAGTGCTATAAAAGCTTAATTAATAATAATAACAAATTGACTTTATTTTAAATTTTCCAACTTAACAATAATAATTCATTTAATCAAATCAGAAATATTCAAAGAGTTAAATTAAAAATTTATAAATCCTCGACACAGAACATAAACCTTTAAAAAGAACAAATAATTTACATTCACTGACTCGAAACACTGGCTCTTTCCTTTTCTGTTGGACTGTGGATTAACAGATTTCAGTTAGGTGGGTAGGTACATTATTTGTTTTGCTACAGATATCAGCATTATTCGAGAAGGAATCATAAGTGCGTCAGGGACCGCTGAAATGAACAACTCTCATACTTACTAGAAGTAGCATAAAATCAAATATACAGGGTGTTGCAGCCGATATCTCGGGAACTAAAAAATATATCTTTATTCTGCAAATTGTAATAGATTTGTATTGATAATGCCTTCTTCAAGAAATTACCATTATAACGTTATCGCCAGATATGGCGCTGCAGTTTAAAAATATTTTTCGACCAAGGAAGCTATGGAACAAAATTGTTCTTCGAAAAAGTCAGAATTGCAGTAGCTTTTGAAATATTTTATTTTTATTGTTAAATTTTTTAGCGTTTTTTTTTAATAGCTGTAACTTTCTTAATATTCGTTTTCGGATGTAGGTTCTTGGTAACTTTTTTGCCTGCTATAAAAAAATTAGGTACTGGTGGTAAATTCACTTTTTTATTTACCGAAAATTAAAAGTTAAATTAGAATAAAAATTAAATTCGAGAAATTTAAATTGAATGAAATGGAATATTGTTGCTCGGCAGTTTCTATCACTGGGATGTATTAATTAATTACAGGCAAAAAAGTTGCCAAGAACCTACATTCGAAAACCAATATTAAGAAAGTTCCCTCTATATTTATATAGGGCGGTCACTCTAAAAAATTATTAGTTAAGAAATGACATAAAAGAATAATAATCGCAATGTAGTTAGCCCTATTATTACATAGAAAACCTGATAAGTTTTTTCCGTGGTGAGGGATAAAATTTTATTTTTTTTAATTTTCAAAACATTTTTTTTGCTCAATGTAATGAAACGTGAGAATTTTAAAATTGAAAAAAAATCCATGTAGTGGGAATTTTTTTTTTTTTCGAAACAAATTTTCTTTTGAAACATGTTTAGAATATCATGAAACGTGGAAATTTAAAATTTGAGAGAAAAAAATATTTTTCATCCATTTTATACAAAATTTTAAAAATTTATTTTAAATTTTGAAAAAATTTATTTATTTTTTTTTTACATAGGTTTAGAATGTCATGAAACAAAGAAATTTTAAATTTGAGCGAAATTTTTTTTTCCATTATCTATTCCCTTTAGACGGTCCACCCTGTATATTCTCCAGTGAAAGTTTAACCATTTCTTCGGTGGCAGTGGCGTCAGCTACCTACCAAAGTTGACTGTTTTCCGTCAAGTAGCTTTTTTAGTTAATGTACCAACAGAGAGACAGACAGACAGACTGACTGACTAACGAAATTGAAAAGCCTATATTTTCGTAATCTACATGTTCTGAAACGTGAAAATCCGAAAAAATTTCGGAGGATGATTTTTTCTAGAATGCAATAAGTACTTTCCTTCGGAATGCGAGGGAAGTAAAAATACAACACTAAAAAATTAAACAATGAAAATAAAATATCTCAAAAACTACTTTAAATCTGACATTCACTAATAAGAACAATTTTTCTTAAAATTTAGCTCTTAATTGAATGGTGGATCTTCCAAATCTTCCTTGATCGAAAAACATTTTTGAAGTGCAGCGTCATCTCTGGTAATATTATAATAGTAAATTGTACTTCCGGATGAAAGCATTAATAACAGAAATCTATTACCATTTATGAAACATGTTTTTTGTACACCCTGTAACACCCTGTATACCTATATTATATAAATTTAGTTTCTATCTGTGGATATAGACGTCAGCGGTCCCCGTTGGACTTATGATTGTTTTTCGAATAATGATGATATCTGTAGTAAAACAAATAATATATACCGAATTGAAATGTATTAATCCACAATTCAACAATGAATTTATAGAAAAAAGACAGTCAGTGTGTTGAGGCAGTGAACATACATTATTTTCAAAATTTTTGATTTAACTTTCATTTTTGAATCTTTTTTATTATTAACTTAAACCCATAAAGTTCAAAATAAATTCTTTAAATACATTGCAGATAAACATTAATTTATTATGTGAAGTAACATTGGATCCTTCGCCATTTCTTAGAAGACAACGTCTACTACACGAGTGTTTAACAATTAAACCTGAAAGTCTTGGAAAAAGCATACCCAATTTCCACCACACATGGCTAAGGACCAGCTCGCAAATACCAGACGTTGAAACAAAAAACCGCTTTGAAATCAGTTCAGCCATCTTGAAGCTAGGATGCCACAGAGAGATACACACACAGACGAAGGTTTCAAACTTATAACATCCCTCCTTTTTGCTTTGGGGGTTAAATATTAGACAAGTAAAATAAAAGCAAACGATATTGTAAGTGGCAGAACACTTTGTGAGAGTATTATATATTTAGATGCTTAAGCATATATTTATTAATATTTTCTTGAATATTATCATGTTATTGATATTTTCTTCTGAAAGTCTTAATTGTGAGAGAAGAAAGAAATGTTGGATAATTTGATAATCGATAATTTTTAATAGAAAGGAATTATTGAAATTGTAACAAAATGAACGACGCAGAGGCAGAGGATCTATAACAAGTGGATGTCTAAAAAAAAAAAATACTGGAAAATGACTATATTCAACAATTTAAGCTGACTGTTTTGTGGCAAACTAATAGACTTTCACTTTAATCGTGAATATTTCAAACACGGATTAGCTGACAAAAACTCGTGTTGCACAGCACGTCCATTATGATTCAGCTGCCAGTAAATATGAACCATATCTCTCATATCTTAGTTTAAATAATTATTATGTTTCGGCATGTTTTGATTTTCTTTAATTAACTGATATTATAAAAAAATTGATAATAGTGCAGTAAAGAAAGACAAAAAAAACGGCGGTTTTTTAGTTAAAAGGTGAATATCTTCGGTTCTAGACGTCCGATGGAGACAAGTAAAAAAGGAAAATCTTCGTAATTAAAATTCCAGCAAATCTCTACTAAACGTATATTTACTGATGTTTGAGGTCGATCGGAACTCTTAACGTCCCTGGGCTTTAAAGTCAAAGAAAAAACGCCTTTTAGCCAGTCCCGATCGGACCTCTAGAATCGGAGATATATATACATTTGTGCCTAAGAATACGCTGCTCAACTAAATTGTTTATAAAAAAAAACGCAACAGGCTTTGAAAGTCTAATACTCAGATATACAGGTATTCCTGGTGATACCCCAAAATATATGAAATCACAATTTTGCTGTTACAAAACTATGCATACCAATGTCCTATATTTACTGCACTATAAATAGAATTCAAAAAAATGAATACCTCTCACGAGGAAAATATTTAAATGTCAAAAGTATTATTGGCATCGGCGCCTACTAAGTTAATATTTCTTATAATGGACTTATGAGGCCGATTGCAAAAATGCGATTTTCTCGCAAACGGTAAATTTTAAAACCGATGACAACTATTTTTTCTTTTGCTAAAATGAGATAACTTTCGGATTTCTTAATAAAAATAGCAATAACGTTACGGGCAAAAAAATTAAAGAGTACATTTACGACTTAAACATTGGTCCGGTGGAGTTGGCTCGCCGGCTGGGTTTGGAGTCCGTGACACTGTTGCGGATTCCAGGATCTGGTCGGCGGGCGAACTTTGCCGGGTGGGTGAGTTCCCTCCCAGACGCGTCTCCGGGTGGCGGATAGGAGCAAGGCCAAGTTGCCGTGAGGCGACCTGGTTAGTGACGATTATAAGGGAGACCTCTCGGAGTAAAAACCGAGCATGGCTCCTGAAGACGTCGCCGCGGACCAACTCCCCAAGCCCGGTTGTAAGCTATCGTGACCTTGGCTGCGTGGCACTGGGGAAGCAGTGTCGCAAACGATGCCCTTGGGATACCTGGCGACCTCCCATTGTATATAGCCTTACCTCCATAAGCGGGCTCTGTGGGGGTGGACCTCCCTTCCCGCTTACTCGTGGTACCTATATGGACCAAAGAAATGAAAAACAAGGGAGGCTCCGCAAGGGGCCTCTCCAAAGGCCGAAAATGGGTGAGAGCTCCTTGAAGGGGAACTCCCCTGCTTCAGGTTTATTTTTCTTACAGATCAATTTGCATCGCAGCGCCGCGGCGACCAATTTACTTGGTCGCCAGGTGTCTGCGATGCAAACAGATGTCATCCTCATCCAGGAACCATGGGCTCAGCAAGGACTCATCAAGGGACTGGACAGAAGAAATGGGAATGTCTTCTATTGCACCACAGAGGACAGACCCAGAACCTGCGTGCATGTAAGTAAAAATCTTAAAACATGTCTAATGCCAAATTTCTGTTCTAGGGATCTGGTCGCAGTTAAGGTGAGCTCGACAAAGGAAGGGAGTTGTGGAGATCTAATCATCTGCTCGGCATACCTACCGTACGACTCACCCACCCCACCCCCATCTGAGGAGTTTAGGAAATTAGTGCAATTTTCAAAGGAAAAGCGGCTGCCTTTGGTCCTCGGGTGTGACGCCAATGCTCACCACACAGTGTGGGGCAGCTCGGACGTCAACCCGAGGGGCACGGCATTGCTGGAGTTTCTCTACGCTTCAGATCTGGAGATTATAAACAAGGGGAGCGCCCCCACGTTTGTAATCCAAGGAAGACAAGAAGTAATCGACCTAACTCTGAGCTCCACAACAGTGGGGAACAGAATAAAAGGTTGGAGGGTTATGTCGGAACCTTCCTTATCGGACCATCGATACATTCGATTCGTCCTGGAAAGGAACCGACCAGAACCAATTACGTACAGGAACCCCAGATCCACTGACTGGATCTCTTACACAAGGGACCTGCAAGTGAATCTGAAGGATGTGCCCTGTAAACCAAGAAACTCGCGAGAAGTGGAATCAGCAGCTCTTCAGCTGCAAACTGCCATTATCTCCGCGTTTGAAAAAAATTGCCCCTTACAAGTAACTAAAGGGGATAATCGCACCCCATGGTGGAATAAAGAACTATGTGGGTTGCGTAAAGAAACGAGGAGGTTGCTCAATAGAGCAACCTTTTCTGGCGAGCCAGCGGATTGGGAAACCTATAAGGAGTCCCAACGAAGGTACAAAAGCTTGATAAACAAGCAAAAAAGAGAGTGCTGGAAGGCTTTCTGTGGAACCATAGAAGGCCTACCAGCAGTAGCTAGACTACGTAAATCTCTCTCAAAAAGTCCATCGTCGCGGCTTGATTGCATCAGGCTTCCAGATGGATCTTACACAAACAATGACCGTGAGACAATTGAGTGTCTAATTGAGGCTCATTTTCCGGGGTCAGAGATTGTGGAAACTAAACCCCTGGCGACGGAACCCAGATCAACGGCTACTGCCGCAGACTGGAAAAAGGCGTCAGAGGTTGTAACACATGAAAGATTAAGATGGGCCATATCTACATTTGACCCATTCAAATCACCGGGACTTGACGGTATCTATCCGGCCCTAATACAAAAGGGCGCGGCTGTACTGCTAAGTCACCTGTATCATCTATTAAGATCTTGCCTAGCTCTAGGATGTATACCAACGTCTTGGAGAGAGGTCAAAGTGGTCTTCATACCAAAGACAGGTCGTATCATATATGACCAGACTAAGGCTTTTAGACCAATAAGCCTCACATCCTTTCTTTTAAAGATACTGGAAAGGTTGGTAGAAAGGTATATAAAAGATGGGGTATTGGCGCTATCACCAATCCACCCCAATCAACATGCATACCAGGCGGGGAAATCTGCAGAGACGGCCCTTCATCAGCTTGTTGTCAGAGCTGAGAAGGCGCTCGAGCAGAAAGAACTTGCCATGGTAGCGTTTTTGGATATCGAAGGAGCGTTTAATAACCCCACCTTCGAGTCTCTCTCTCAAGCAGTTGCGGACCGCAATGTGGATGGTACCATTATCAGATGGATATCGTCCATGTTGAGCACCCGCGACATCGAGATCACGCTTCGCAACGAGACGGTCAGGGCCAAGGTGGGCCGAGGATGTCCGCAGGGAGGGGTACTATCTCCACTACTGTGGAATCTTCTGCTCGACGGGTTACTGGCTGAATTGAATGAAGCAGGTTTCTATGCACAAGCATACGCAGATGATTTGGCTATCATGATTAGAGGCCAATTTGAAACAACTATTACAGGGCTCATGCAACGGGCTCTCAACATAGTTCAGGAATGGTGTAACAGACATGGGCTCTCTGTCAACCCTGGCAAGACGGAGCTAATGCTGTTCACTAAAAGGAGAAAAATAAGCGACTTCCAGCTTCCTTCTCTTATGGGCACACGTTTGTGTCTTTCCCGCACAGTAAGGTATCTCGGGGTAACCTTGGACTCCAAGCTGTCATGGAAGGACCACGTTGAAGCTCAAACGAGGAAAGCGTGTGCCTCCTTATGGATGTGCAAACGCATCTTCGGTCTAAAATGGGGAATAAGTCCGAAGGTTGCTCTTTGGACATACACCACCATGGTGAAACCCCTAATAACATATGCGGCACTAGTGTGGTGGCGCTGCCAGGAGCGCTCCACAATTAGGGCTCGCCTATGTCAAGTTCAAAGGCTAGCTTGCCTTGGAATTACAGGAGCTATCAGAACCACTCCAACGATAGCAATGGAGGCCATTCTTGGACTCACTCCCTTGCATATCGAGGTGGAACTGGAAGCTAAAAAGGCAGCAAATAGACTGTTCAAAAATGGAATGTGGAATGGGACTGGCCGGGGATGGGGGCACACAAAGGCCCTGGATCTGCCGGTAAGGGACCGGGTCATCACCCAAGCGGAGGATGACCGGTGTCTCCCTGTCTATAATTTCACTATTCCATACTCAGCGGTGTTTCCCAGTCTAGAGGACTGGGAGCGCGATAAAAACCGTCTTCTGAGTCCCAAAGGTCTCGAGTGGTACACAGACGGATCTAAGACTCAGGAGGGAACTGGTGCTGGCATACACGGCTGCAAACCAAGGGCTCGTATATCGGTGCCACTTGGTAGGTATCCTAGTGTATTCCAAGCAGAAGTATATGCCATATTGGTGTGTGCAAGCGAGAATCTCAGGAGAGGTATCGCTAACAAACATATTTATATATGTAGCGACAGTCAAGCAGCCTTGAGGGCTCTTGTGTCAAACAAAGTGACCTCAAGACTAGTTTTAAACTGTCGGAATATTTTGACAGAACTGTGCGAACACAACTCTGTCAAACTCATATGGGTGCCCGGTCACAGAGGTGTGGAGGGCAACGAAGAAGCAGACCGATTGGCGGGAGAAGGAGCAATAACTCCGTTTCCTGGCCCTGAGCCAGCCTTCGGTTTGCCAAGAAGTCTGATTCAATCAGAGTTACGAGACTGGGCCACTGCAAGGTTCAGCAACTATTGGACTCAGGCCCCTGGAATGAGGCAGTCGAGGCTCCATATAAAGGGGCCCTCGACTGACTCAACCATTAAGTGGCTGCTTGGGCTCGATAGAGAAAAAATGAGACGGATAGTAGGCCTATTAACAGGACACTGTCCTCTGAACAAACATCTTCACACAATGGGGTTGAAAAACAGCCCTATTTGTAGGATGTGTGGAGTGGAGGATGAAACCACCACTCATATCCTATGCAATTGCGCACCCTTAGGTGCGTTAAGGTATAGGCATCTCCAAAGGCAATTTTTACAGCCGGAGGAGTTACGGGATCAACCATGGAATAGACTGCTCTCCTTTGCGGAGAGCACTGGTCTCTTCTAGAAGATCCCACATGACGCGAATGCACAATGGGCCGACAGGCCTGAGTGCTGCGGATTTCACAGATCTGCTCGCGCGATAATAATAATAATAATAAACATTGCTTGTGTGCTGCCCTCTAGGATCTATACAAGAAATGGGAGCAGATTTGAATTTTTCATCTCAAGAAACCCCTATTCACCAATTTTCATAACAATATTTGAAAAACTTCAAAGTTTTGAGAGAGAATTAAAAATATAATATTGATTTTAACACCCTGTATCACTGTTAATAGTAACTTTTGTACTAAGGTAAGTTTACCTACATCGCAATATTTCATTATTAGAAATTCCCTGTTGCGTTATGGACCCTTACTTACGGACTACCCTGTATATTTTGAAATTTCCAAGTACGCGACCACCACCAGCTGCGCACTCTAGTAGCCAAGAAATGAAAATCGCCTGGAATTATTGATCTACAGTCCACCTCTACCACAAAAGTGGTTACTTTACCGAACAATCAATAATCCTGAGCTGGAGAATTGCAGTTTCCTTCTAAACGATATACTTACAGTTATTGGTGAATCCACTCATCTGACTCCTTTTGCCGCTAGAGGACTCCAGGGTTGAGCTGGTAGCTGGTGACATCTGAATATCACTGCCTGATGCTAAATGTGGCACATCGTAGTGGTGTTCGGACACGGATCGGGTAACAGAGGTCGCGGGCGTGGTGTAGGGATATTCGTAACATGGCGGGACGGTTTGAGTGAGGTCCGGTTGCAAACTTAGGGACTTCTTATCATGCTCAGGAAAAAACTCCGGGTGATAATCTGCGGAAAAAGTAATATTTATGTTAGATATTTATTGCTAAGGTCATGAGGGACTATTCAACAAATACGTTCGCTTTTAGCGGGGGGAGCGGCTCACCGAAAATATGATAATGTCAACGATGGGGGAGGAGGGTGTTCACAAAATGTGAACGTTCTCACAAAAAGAATTATTGTAAAATAGCTGTATTCTATCAATTTCTCTCATAACAAACTAATCAAGAAAATAATTTAAAAAAAATGTGATTTATTATCTTTAACTTATCAAGAAAATACGTATCAAATATTAAGTGCCAAAGATAATAACAATAAAATTCATTATGATCATATACAGGGCATTCTAAGTTCAATAGTCAGTATTTCGATGATATCTCATAAAAGGAAAGCAGCTTTGGTTAAAATCAAAGTTGCGTAAAGATCTGTAATCGAGGTAGTCTGTTGCAGTGGCGGCTCGTGATTTTGTCTGCAGAGGAGGCTTGATATTCTGGAAGACAATTGATGTGCAATATGACTACAATTTGTACATTTCCCCACCACCCCTGAGGTATTACAACGGCGCGTTACATTTTTTTGCCGTGGGTTGTTCGCCAGGATACCGATTCACGACTTGAGAGAATAGAACTAATAAAAGAATAGAATGAAAAGGAAATAGAAAATATGATGAGATGAAAAAATCATTCTCATGAAATTCTCGTTCCTACGACTCGAGTATCGGTATCCTACTATCCCACTTGTAATTAAATTATATAACTTAATAAAAATAAAAATAGTTTTGGTAAAAAAATTAAAGTGTTTTTCTACAAACAAAAAATTGTATTCATTATCACTGCCAGGCGTGTAAAATTATAAGTTTTAATAGAAATTAAAATAGATTTGAGAAAGAAGTTATACAAAAAAAATATAACCGCGGAACTCTATATTATGGAGAATTATAAAAAATATTTCCTAAAAAATAAATAACACAAATAAATATTTTTTCTAAAATAACAACTACCTATATTAATTTCTGCTTTAAAGCCTGAATATTTTTATAAATGAGTGGTAACCTGCGATTTTTGGAACTAGCAAAATGGTTGATTATTTCATCATAAAATGAATCGCGTTTCCTCAATTCTGACAAAAAACGTTTTTCTATTGAAATAAGCGATACATTGAAAGGCGGTCTTGACCCATTTTGTTTCTAGTAAAAATGTTTTTATGCGTTTAAGTGCTGAAAATGATCATTCTACAGAAGCTTACCAGAATTGTCTCAAAAAATAGTGGCGTTATTCAAAAAGTTCTCTAATTTTGGGTCATAAGTTTTTAAAAAATCTACCAGCTCTTTGAAATTTCCTTTATTGCACGATTCTCGTTTTTCGTCATGTCCTCGGAAAGAATTTTCTTGTGAAGATAACTATATAACGGCATCTTTTAACCTCTTTAATATTTCCCTATTCTCACGGACTTTTTCGTTAACATTTTCTATTTCTCTCTTATGTGCAGAATCCAAGAAATTTACAATATTTTGTTTACCAAACATTTCGAATTTAATGCAAGATGAAATGTGCTCCTGGGATTTTTCGTGCCTTTCTAAACCTCGCGACAAATTTTGCAAATTATTAAACCCGGCCCTGCCCCAAATTGAGGATTGATCATTAGTAAATAATAAACATCTCCAACAATATAATTTGTTTCTAACTGTTGATGCCGTTAACCACTCGACTTTTTTATAATTGTTATCACAAAACCCCCTGTTTTGTTTAACACTTTTAAAAACTAACGAAGTCATTGCTGGTGTAGGCCTGGCATTTCTTTTAATTCTTACCTTTTCGTCGTAAGTAAGAGTAGTAAATCCATTTAATAACAAATAATCCACCACGTCTGGACAACAAGACATATTTTCACCTAGAGCACTCATTTTTAGCCCGCCTATCAAATGTTTTATGTATTTTTACGTCAACTTAACCGGCTAACCGCAACTAACAGTTCGTTTTCTTTGTGAATCACCTGAACGACGGTTGTGCACAAGGTGCACATGCGCTATATAAAGAACTGAGATCGGAGGCTGGCTTCCTTTGGCTATTCGAAGTACTCTGCTATTTTACACAGGGCAAAGAAATTCAAGGTCATTCATGTTATAAGTAAATGCGTTAGTTGGAACCTATTTCGTATTAGCCTCCAGCGAACTGCAGTGTTCGTTCAGTAAAAGACCGGCCGACCGGGAAATATGCATACAAAGACTATCCGGACTGTAACGTTATAGGTATGTTTGTGGAAAGGAAATGCAAAACTTTTATATATACACTGAACATTAATTAATGAATTATAAACAATAAAAAATATTGAAAATTGAGATATACCTAATTGAAATTTCTTAAGATATTACTTTTGAAGATATGGTGGTTCTTCCAAGGGGAGGCTCAGCCTCCCCTGCCTCCCCTGACGAGCCGCCACTGGTCTGTTGAAAATTATAGTGTTCTCTATCAGCGTTTCCTTGTAGTGAGGATTATTAAAGGGGTTTGACTTAGTTCAGGGGTCAGAGTGATGCTAACGTGTAATGTGGCACGGAGGGGAGTTATGGGTAAGGCCAGGGCCGCCGAGAGAAAATCGGGGCCGGGGAGGTAGTAACATACGACTCCCACCAATATTCAATAAATATTTCGAAAAGCGGGGGATGGCGTTCATAATAATAAACTATTTATCTCTATAAAGAGCGGGGGAACTATTCCTTAGGATTGAATATTTATCTCGATCGAAATTTCGAAGAGAACTGGGGGTGACATTTATTAAAACTGAATATTCAGCTTCGGTCGAAGAGCGGGGGATATCCTTTGCAATTAAATGTTTATCGCGATAGACATTTTAAAGAGCGGGATGGGCGTGGATATTCCTTTGCCTAACAATTTCATATTTATCCCATTATCGGAACTCGTTATTTACATCACACTAATCATTTAAAAGTACACCTCTCTCGTTTTACCTAATGCAAATGCAAATCTCCAACTTCGGGTGGAACCCGGGCCCCCTCAAAACGACCGGGCCCCTAAAAAACCACCGGGCCCGGGGGGAAACAGCCCCGACCCCACCCCTCCCGACGGGCCTGGGTCAGGCACTTGAAAATTCTCGTTGCCCAACATCTCAACAACATGTGTTCAAATTTTGGGGAGTCTTAATGTGCATTATAACTTCATTTATCAAATGTTTTAAAAATCCTTAGAAAAATTGAAAAAACAAAAGTTTTTTCATCGCATAATATGTTGATTAAATAAACAGTGAGTAAACTGATCGACCGGGTGCTTGATTTGGTATAAGAGGATAATAAATCCAACAAAATGACACCAATTTCAAGTGGTTTTTGGTAGGGCTTAATTTCTAACTTTTTCTTTTATCTTTTACATGGAATCATCACTCCTGTATAGTAAGCAGGTAATTTTACCCAGATTCTTATATTTTCTCACTTGAAAATATTTCCCAGTTGGGGTTTGTATAACAAGTAGTAGTAATTCCCACTACAACGAAACGTTGATAAAGTCTTCCCTCTTTATAATTTTCAACAGAGTACCTCGATACCTTTCTGAATCAGCCTATAAGAATGACTGTCAGTTTAGATGAAACAAGCTCTTGGGTGTTACCTGGCTCTTGAAATAATTAGAATGGTACGGGAAAAAGTATTCTCAATTCGCGCCAGCATAGATTGCATTAAAATTGATAGGTAGATATTTTTGAAGCAGCTGATACTAAATCTGAGGTCAACAGCTAAAAATTCAAAATCGCGAATATAATAGAGATGCCATAAATGCAAAACGTTTGCAGATTTTTCGATAACGACACATGTTAAAACTTAAAAATCTAAAACGACGGATAATTTCCTTTATTTGGTAGAAACTATATATGAAGTCACTAAGAATTTTGAATAAATAAAAATTTTCGACAAAATCAAACACCGTTTAAAATATAACCGCTAAAAATTACAAAACATAATTGCATCGTCGTCAGATTATTGAACCTTATTACTTAATATGTACATTCAGTTCGGTATAAAAATGAAAGAATAACAAAATCTAAAATATTTTTAACCGACCTCAGAATTAACATTACTCAACAAAAAGTTTACTAATTTGAGACTTCGTGGGAAAAACAAGAGAGAGGATATAAAAGTCCCTGTTTCATTTTCAAAAATAATACCTTGAAAAAATTACTCATTTCAATACCAAACAAGCTAACCATTATACTCTTCACCGATTTACTGCACATTTTATGTAATTGTTGTACATTCTATAGGATACTCTTCGCAGTTTTTTGGGAAATAATGTTAGTTTTAGACATTTTTTATTTAAAAATATATTTTTAAATTTAAAAAAATTAATTACTTTTTTATCTATTGATCGAGTTTGTTACAAAAATGGTGTTCTTCCTCTAGCTAACACTAACTTACTGTCCAAATTTCAATACAATCGGACTTTTCGTTGTTAAGTTATCGTGCTTACAAGAAGCGTGACGGACGGCCAGGCAGTCAGAGGGACGGACGAACATTTTGAAAGTTGTTCAGAATTCGATCACCAACACAGTGATATGAAATTTTCTTCTCTGCGAGCAATATTACCGGTGTTAGAAATATGCCGAACGAATGCATTCGTTTTGTATTTGCGAAGAGTATAATAAATCGCAAAGAACAGTTTTGTATATTTGGTATGTCCTGAGAATCTGCAACTGTGAGACAGGGCCCATATACCACCTCACAATAATTAATTTAGTCAAGACAAGTGCCTCACAGAAAATAATTTTTAAATCGGTATTTAAAATTTGTCCAGAGCTGTATTAAACTTTGAATCTAGCAAAGTCACCTTTAAAATAGTTTGAAATATGTTTTTGAAATCTTTATGACGTATCAAGAATAAGACTACAACATTTACGAACGCCAATATTCTTGACTAATGATAACGGTCTCGGATGATTAGGGGTCGAGCTTGAGCTCTTTGCCCCAATCATCGCTGTAGACCTGGACCGGCCTCGTAAGGGGTGGGCTTGCTTTTTCGCCTATCCCCCCCGCAAATGCGGACGGTATTGGCGATGTTAGCAAACCTCCCCTGGTCCTGGCTGTTGGACCCTGCCAGCTGGGTCATTTCTTCTGGCGCTCTTCTGTCTTAGTCTTCTCTCTTCGCTCTCATGTATACTATGTATAGGCTCCCGGGAGCGTCTTTCGTCTGTCGTGAGAGGGAACGGCTGTTACCGAGCCCTCTCGGAGTTTGAAAGGGATTTGGGAGGGGGGGGGTCATTTACGAATCTCCAATAAGATTTTTATACTTCACCAGTGATTTATACAAATATATACTTTATTTTAATGCCAATTTCAGGAGCTAATCTAGGCCTCTATCCAAACAAAATTGATGCACAGTTATTAGGGCATAAGGCCACAGAATATTCTAGTGAAACGTTGTATATAGTTTCAAGACTTTTATTTATAAGTTTACACCTATTTCGGATATTATCTGGATAGAAGGAAAAGTATATTCGAGTATATCACCAGCGTACACCTGTGTGTTGCATTACGGATAAAAATCAGTGATGAACTAATGTATGTAGCATACAAAAGTTGACCTAGTACAGATTCCTGTGGTACACCTAGAAAAATATTTAAAGTCGGAGAAAGATTCATTCAGTTCTACTTTTTGTTTCCTTTCATTTAACTAGTTAGCAATCAATGTCACAGACCCAGTACCTTATTCTACATGTTTAAAAGTGAATTATTTATTATTTGTTTGCTTATAGTAATGAAACATTTTCTTTATAGGATTTTGCAAACAGTGGAAAGAAAACCTATCTATGAGAACTAAAGGAAAAACTATATATATAAAAATATTAATGAAATCTTTGCATTCTTTCGATAACCTGACTTCTGGTTATGCTAGCAAGTAAAATTCTGATTTGCCATTCTCATTTTATGCTAGTGTTAAAATGAGAATGGCAAATCAGAATTTTACTTGCTAGCATAACCAGAAGTCAGGTTATCGAAAGAATGCAAAGATTTCATTAATATTTTTATATATATAGTTTTTCCTTTAGTTCTCATAGATAGCTTTTCTTTCCACTGTTTGCAAAATCCTATAAAGAAAATGTTTCCTTATTCTACATATTGTAATAATACTAACAATATTGGGCTCCACAATGTAGGCATTTTAAAGAGAGTTGTAGTATAGTTCTTGGTTCAGTTTTTGCAATTACAAAGTGTAGATTTGCGCGCTCTTTAATTTTCAACTATTAAGATTTTTTTATATATTTCTATGAGAAATTTCATTATTCACCAGGATCCAGAGTTCTGAAAAGCATGGTTCTGGGATGAAAATATTTTTTAAATGGGGATTCTTTGAGATGATTTATTATTTTGAAATCTATTAGGATCAGGGAATTATTTTTTCGGGATTTCGCGAATTTCGATTTAAATCATTTTTACGTTGAATGCTTACAAAGAGTTATTTTCGAAAAACTATAATTTTACGAAACAGGTTCGAAAGACGATAAAAATGTGCTACTTTGAGAGGTCATAGCTCGCAAATTTATATTTATAACGTGAAAGAGCTGTTTTTTTTTTCTGACAGTTAAGTGCATTTTAAGTCAACTTAATACCACTTTTACGGATGGTTATGATAGACAAGAAATCTGAAAATTGCGACCAAAAATGACAAAGAGGGCGAGTGCCTTGACTATTCGCATTTCTATACGGAAGGCAAGAGCAGATAATTGCGGTTAGTGCGTGAAAGGGCGGCCCTCGGGAAATACAGCAATTTCGCTCCACTTTCTAACGGCCTGAATATCAGCGTATACGTGGAAGCTATGCAATTAGGCGGAGATTGCGTAGTGGACATACCATCCCTCGGAGGGAATACAAAACAGTCGGTCACTTGTTTATTAAATATTAGGCAAGTTCATAATCCATACTCTCTCATGAGAAGAAGTTGGCAACATATTCAAGTTTTAACACTTTCACATTACTGGAACGGTGGATGTAATCCACAATTTGATATTTATTTGCCAATGATATTATGTATTGATTCTACATGTTAAATAAACTGGTAGTATTAAAGTTATTGTATACATTCTATTATTACTATTACTATGATATAATAGAAAGGAAATATTTGTTGTAAGAATGACATTACTATTATCAATCATATATTTCTAATCTACCAAATAATAAAACATTATTTAGAAGTAATGTCAATCCGTATTAGAGTAGACATTTGCCTGCAAAGGTCAACGATTCCAATAAAATAAATACTGCAAAATAATTACGAAGATAAGAGTTAAGTTATTGAAGTAAATTAACTACATCTTGATAAGATTAATTGTAATTCTAAGAGATTTATTTCGAATTACCATTTATATAAACAATTACCTCCGACTCAGTAATATGCTCAAATAAAGCATACGGAAATACCCTCAATTTATTAACCAACATGAGAAAGCACACTCCGTTTAATCTTAAAGACTCATTTGTATTATTTATAAGGGCATATATTAGGTTTGTTTTCAATAAGCAGCGACATTTCTACAACACGTGAGCATTTATACAGTAGAGCACGTCTCATAAAATCAACGATTGAGAAACATCGTTAATCTTAAATTTGTCTAAATTGTAACTTTAGAACTGCTTTAACTTAGCCGACCCACCAATTAAGTTTTTGTTGCTTTTCGCCACATCTGTTTATGAATGTGCAAATACTAAGACTGGATCCTCTCTTTCTATTTCATCTAAAATGATACTGTTTTCTTCTAGTTGGTTATTTGTAACAAGCAAAGAAATGTGCTCGGTGGCGTACAGGTAATAGCAAAACAAAGTAAGCATTATACCATTTACTTTTGTATAACCGTTGCACATTCTATAGGATACTCTTCGAAGTTTTTTTGGAAATAATACTAGTTTCAGACATTTTTTTGTTTAATTACGAAACAAAAACAATTGTATTTATTCAAACACCAGTATTTTCAATATTAATGAAATAAGTGCCCTGCTAAATCTTACTTTGATTACTGTGGTAATTCCCTTTTCCATAGTTTAGCCAACTGCACCATACCGGAAGACAAACTAAAAACGTTCACTGGACTGACTTGATATTGAGAAATATGTTACCGGCGATGAGAGATACAGATTCTCGTAGTGTGTGCAAGTTTTAGTTTTATTTGTATTTAAGTTAACAACTGGAAATTCAAATCGAATAAATCATTTATCTTTGGTCTAGAACGAGAGCAACAAATATCTGAGTTTTATAAACAAATGTTAAAGGGTTTTGAAGTAGATATTTTACCATATCATTTTGGATTTACTGCAAATACTAGAGACGATCTAATTAAAAACCATACAATTTATATAGCTACCAAATTGTTAAATACCGACCACCACCAACTGGCATTGATTTTTGACGGCACCTGTATTCGCCACGGTAAAAACAGTAACAACGAGTACCAACGTAAGTCGTATTCCAGTCAAGAAAAGCAACCCCTTTGTAAACTATTTGCAATATTGTTACGGATTTCCACCTTTTAGGAAACACCCTGTATGAATTCGTGGGTTCTAAATAATTTTAACAAGAGATTAAACACTACTAACACTTTATTTAACAATTTACTGACTACAATACTTGTTTACTTAATAGTTAACCTCACTTTTTACCGAGCGTGTCACTTCTCAAATAAACTTCCTTTCCCGCGCTTGTAATCGCGCCTTATATACTCCGAAATTAGCTCTAGATCAATCCAGAATCTTCTTCAACCATAATCTAGAAAAGTCCTTGGCTCTTTCTAGAGCCTTTCCAGTCACCATCAGAGGCATAGGCGTGCCATCTCCTTTTCCAAGGGGGGTGTAATTCATAACACTGCCCCCTCCTTAAGCCTAGATCGTCCCGATCAGGCAACTCAGAATCATCGATGTAGTTCGCCAGCCTGTCCAAATGCACGATCTTCATCTTGGACTTTTTGCTTCGTTGAATCCGATAGACGACATCATTAATTCGGGTAATAACAGTATACGGTCCATCCCAAGGCGGTTGAAGTTTCGGTGACCTTCCTTTCTTCCGCTGTGGGTTGTACAGCCAAACCAGGTCTCCTGCCTTGAATCCTTCTGAACTACCCTTCCGGTCGTATTGAGCCTTCATTCGGTCACTGGCTGATGATGGTTCCGCTATATCGTTAGCCAACCTCTTGAAAGGAGCTCCGGTGTTGAACTGCTTCTTTTCACCCTTACTTCCAGTCTGTGGTCCCTTACTGGCTGCACAAATCTTGCATTTGCGACACCAAGCCTCCACATCCTGACGACTTCTTATCCAATAAAATCGTTCTCGTATTTTCTTCAGGGTCTTGTTCACACCGAAGTGTCCATCGGATGCCCCATTGTGCACTTCCTGAAGCACCTTCGCTACTCGACACCTGGGAATCACTAGACGCATAACCACCTTTTTTCCATCCGGGCTTTCCCATGCTCTCCGCAACAGCCCGTTCCTGACACTCAGTGAGTCCCACTGCGCCCATAGTGCCTTCAGTCCCACTCTTTTGTCCGAAACATCCTTCCATTTTGGACGAGTTCCCCTTTCTTTGGCTCTCAATATAGGCCCAATTTCCACATCGTTTAGTTGCTCTTGTCTGAGCGCTTCATCTGCCCTATCATCCGGCACTTCCACCTTGACAGTGTCGACTGCTCCCTTGACCTGCAGTTTCTCCTGGTGGTAGTACTTGCAACCTTCCTTGTACCTTCTTCCGGATGAAATGTTTGCATTTCTCTCAGGTTTCGTTTTATCGTCATATCCTTGTAGTGGTGGCCTTTTTGTAATGCTCCGAAGCTGGGAAATCTTCAATTCTCTAGGGGCACCACGTTCGTTAGCTGTCACAGCCTCTCTGGTACCGGCTTCCTCTGGTTTTCCCCTTGGCTTCACAGCATCTCCGGCCTTCGCTCTCTCCAAGCTCCTCTGTGGACATTCAAGCTGGATATGTCCTAGTTCCCCGCACCTGTAGCATGTCATACTCCGTCGTCCACTTGGCCTTCCACTACTTTGTCTATTCTGCGTCCCTTCCATGTTTCTAACATTCACTTTCGTCGAGTTCCGATATCGACAGTCTCGCTTGATATGCCCTGCTCTGCCACAGTTGTAACATTTAATACCGCCGCTTGGCGTGCCTTGTCTTTCTGCAGCATCCACTTGAGCCATTAACTGATTGAACATCTTATGTATGTCGGTCAACATAGCGTTCTGGTTCTCCTTTTCTGACTGCGATTCTTCCAGCGTCATAACCCGTACTCTTGACTTTGGAGTATCCCTATAGACGGCTTCTACCTCTAGTGCATGCACCAAGGCTTCACTACTACTTTTATGTCGGGATAGCCTGAGGACTCGTCTGATTTCCTTGTCCCTTATCCCATCTAGGAATGCCCCCACTGCCAATTGCTCTTTAAATTCTTTTGGCGCATTAGGGTATGCTAAGTGTGCCAGTCTTTCCACCGCAGCTTCAAATTCTTGCAGACTCTCTCCAGCTTTCTGAACGCGCACTTTCAGCTGGGTCTGGTATACTTGAGCAAGGTGTTGATCTCCATATCGTAGATCTAAGGCAGCTTCTAAAACTCTAAAATTCCGTTGTTGGTCTGCCGGAATTGTCTGGAGCAACTCCAACGCTTGGCCTCTTAAAGCCACGATTAATGCCTTAGCCTTCTCTTCGTCATTCCAGTTGTTAGCACTCGCTGCTGCCTCAAACTGTGTCTTGTAAGTCATCCAGGAATTTTGACCATCAAAGGAGGGAATTTTTAATTGCTGGCCTGATGACACCACTTGCTGGTTTCCTCTTGTCCTCAACTGTTGTTTAAGTTGGTCTATTTCTCCTTCAACCTGATGCATTTTCTCTTCAACCTTGTCTACTTTTTCCTCGACTTTGTCCATTTTTACTTCGACCTCATTAACTTTCGTCTTTACGCTACCCATATCTTCCTTAATCTCATTTTTTATTTCTTCAACGACTGTAAACAAGGCATTCTGTTGCGTCTCTATAACTTTTTTTAAGTCGTCATTTTCCTTTTGACGGCGTTTCTCCTCTTCTTGTTTTTCCTCTTGACGTCTTCTCTCTTGATCCTCAAAAATTTTCCTTAATTCTTCCTGACGTCGTTTCTCTTCTTCTTGACGTTTTTGTTCTTTTTCTTGTCGTTTTCTTTCCCGTTCTTCTTTCTCTTCCTGGCGCTTTCTTTCCTGTTCTTCTTTCTCTTCCTGGCGCTTCCTTTCCTGATCCATCATCATCTTTTGCATTTGGGCCATAAAGTCCTGCATTTGTTGTTCGGATGCCATGCTTCTGGTTGTTACCGGCATATAATTATGATAAAATCAACAAAATTTATTAATCACGTCAATATCGGTAATGGAACTGTCCAGAGAAATCGCAAAACAGTACGAGAAAGTCTTTTATTTAAACTACTGTCCAAATAGAAAAGTTCTAGAAAGTTCACGAAAATGCACTTAATAACTACACGAAAGTCTTGTTCAGAGTCTTTATCACTTAACCACTAATGTCCAACAAAAATGTTCTACAATGTCTAAAAACGCACTTGACACTATTTTCCCGTTCGAAATTAATCCTCGAACAATGTCCAGTAAATTAGTCCTCCCTGTGTTAGCACAAACTCCGAGAATACTGTCCCAGTCTTCTCAACACTTCCGGAAAATCCTCTTGTTAAAATTCCGCTTCCGACACCAAAATGTTACGGATTTCCACCTTTTAGGAAACACCCTGTATGAATTCGTGGGTTCTAAATAATTTTAACAAGAGATTAAACACTACTAACACTTTATTTAACAATTTACTGACTACAATACTTGTTTACTTAATAGTTAACCTCACTTTTTACCGAGCGTGTCACTTCTCAAATAAACTTCCTTTCCCGCGCTTGTAATCGCGCCTTATATACTCCGAAATTAGCTCTAGATCAATCCAGAATCTTCTTCAACCATAATCTAGAAAAGTCCTTGGCTCTTTCTAGAGCCTTTCCAGTCACCATCAGAGGCATAGGCGTGCCATCTCCTTTTCCAAGGGGGGTGTAATTCATAACAATATGTACTGCGGATTGTTACATTGTGGATATTGCCGGACCTTTTTCTGCCACCCAAAATGACGCGACGATAGTGAAAACATTATTGACCGAATCTGCTGATTTGAAATAGTTATTACAACCTTATGACTCATTCATTCCTGATCGAGGTTTTAGAGATGCTCTGGAGGATATCAGCAATAGAGGCTTTATTTCAATAATGCTAGCCTTCAAAGGTAATCGACCACAACTGACAACAGAGGAAGCTAATGCTTCTAGAAAGGTTACCAAAATACGATGGGTTATCGAAGCTGTCCATGGGACAATAGCTCAAAAATATAAACTTTTACACAACACTATGCAGAATAAGATACTTCCGGATGTTAAACTCCATTGCAGAATTGTTGGTTTTTTGCACATTTGGAAAAATATTGTATTCGGATGGAGAATTACCTGACGATATTATTGACAGAATAAATAACTGAATGGATGGGCCCAACCACTCTTAGTAAGAAGTCGCTGCAAAACGTTGGAATCGACCTAAGAAGGCATTTAGACAATTAGTGGCTGCAGATGTAATGGGTTTTCCTCAAGTCAGTAAACGTGACTTAATGATTTTTTTTTACCAGTTCATATCAATTGTCTCAATCTGTAGCATATTTAGCAGAATCAATTGGAGATGACAATCATCCTCAAGATAGATACGTTACAGAAATGCCAAATGTACTAAAGATGAAACTGAGATCTCTTTACATAAACAGTAAAACCTACCACTGTTACTTGGAATATGTCCCTCACGGTTCAGACTACGACAACCTTCGCGTGTCCTTACGTACTGAAGCGATGTGAATATTATTAGTATGTTTATATAGTCTGTACGATGAATGTTTGCGCGAGTATGAAATTAGGTAGGACATATGTGCGGTTGCTGAACGCATTGAGATGAGCAAATATTTAGTTACGTACGTCTTCTAACCGCTCGAGCATGCTAAGACAGCCGAATGATAAATTCAAGAGGAATTAAAAAGAGACGTCGATATGAACAGTTGTCGTAGTGAAGTGCTGTCAACGGCTATAATATCTGTCATTTTAGATCCAGTGGCGTTCTTGCGTTTTTGATGAAAATACATTTTTAAGCTTCATTGTTATAACCATATTTAGTGGTGAATAATACATGTTATTATTCTACAAAATTAATTGTCATTTCATGAGTATTTACGAAAAAAATATGGCTTCTAATTTGTCAGATGATGACTGAGAGTAAAAACAAATTTCTCATTTTTTTGATGCACGTCACTGCTGAAGAGAAGCAGTGACCTTCAACAGATTACTTCATACGGTTCTTGTTTATGACGCACACGCAAAGATTCATCGTACAAACTATATGGTCCATATTCAAGATGGCTTGATTTTCATTTCGAGACACCAGCTTCGATTCCCGGTGGTGGCATTGATATACTTTCGGAAAATGGAATTACACCGTGCTGTGAAACAATATTCCTTAATAACAATTGGCATCAAAAAGTTCTTCAACACAGTTCCATTTAGAAAAACGTTTCCATTTTTGAGATTAGCCGTATGTTCCTTGAATCTTTCTATAACTGAATATTTTGTTTGTCCAACATACTTCAAATTACAATCAAACTAATTTCATTGAATCTTTAATTTGATGTTATCCCTTGGGTTGTCTAGAAGTTGTTACAAATTATTTCGACCTGAATGAACAACTGTCTTATGAAAGTTTTAAAAACTCTGATTAGACTACAGATAAACCGGAATATTATAAAATTGATACCAATTTTTGGTTCCGTTCGGTTTGATAATAATCAGAATAGGCATTAATAACTTACAGTTAATTAGAAATGTACAAATAATAGGAAGCTGGATGCTTAGAAATTGAAAAATATTAAAACGGTCTGAATAGTGAGAAACGTGACTTGATTTAGGTCACGGCCATCACTGTCACGGTCATCACAAATGCAAAAATGGCACCATCTTAAAAGATATTTCAATTGCTGTTGATATTTTTCAATGCCCAGTGAAACCTTTACAAAGTAATTATATGCACACTTTCGCAGGTCTTAAGAAAATTCAGTATCGTTATTATATTAAAGGTTCATTTAATTACACCATGAAACACACTTCCATGTTTGTTACATTACTGCTGTAAAACAACTATATAACTATTTTATAAGAGCTTTTAAGTAGCCGTTATAAGAAAAATGTTGCATTTAGACACACTCATAAAATAAACTGATTTCTTAAACGTATCCTAAAAATATTTTTGATCTTAGAAGCATATGGCATTGCCATGCAGTACTAGGTAATAACCTATAGTAATTATTTAAGAGACTGGTTATGGCTCTCAGCGATTACAATTTTTAATGCGAAGACAATTTTCCTGTGAATTATGGCCATGTTTTTAATAGATTTTTAGCGCACCTTACGTTTATTGATAATTTCTAATAATTTTTAAAATTCTATAAAAATCAATTTTATGAAATTTGAGTTTCTTTTTCAATGAAACTTACACTAATTTGTTTTAATTCTAATTAACATGCGATATTTTATCATTTTTCTGATTCCGGTTTAGCATGGTCTAAACTAATAATCAAACTTGGCGCTGGAGAGATGAATTCGTAACAAAATTATGTCCCATTTATGTTTTTTAGGATAAAAATAATAATTTTTATTTGAAAGTTTGTTTTATAAGAACTACTTATTCATTCATTATTGCATTTTTATAATTACCGCTGGACCATAGTTTAACATAGTATATCATAACTTGTTTACAATTATGTATATGTTTGAAGAGAATGTAATAATTTGATCTAGAAAAATAATTATATATCGTGTTTGAGACTGGTTAAAACGTAATGAAAATTGTATTGTCTAGCCCTGATTTACCACTGCAAGTGTCGTTTTTGTCTGATGAAGTCAGCTTAATGGTGACATTTATGAGTTGTAATAGTTCATATAATTTGATACTATATGTCAGAATTTATTATAAAGATTTCTAACTAAATAAATTAATTTGAAAAACCAGCGTATCATTACATATATAACATGTAGTAAAAACGGTGTTAATTCTACTTACAAGTTTTTAGAACAACTAGGTACTCTTTGAAAACAAGAAATAAAATATCTGTCTTTTACCAAAAACTGTAAAAAATCTGTTACCTAGATTATTATTAAATGATTTCTGACAAAAACTTATCTGGGTTATTGAACGTTTGGTTTCTGTGAACCAACCTTGGTTTCCTTTGAAATTACACAATTTATGAAACATCGGATTTATTCCTTTCGCACACACTGTATACATTAGTTAATTGGATATCATTGTTTCAAAACCTGTTACTTATCTCAAACCTGTATAAAAATAAAAAAATAATTGGTTCTCTGTTATGAGCACACTCTGAATTTCTCGATTTAAGTTTTACCAACATAAGTAAATTTTTATCAAAGGAAAAACTATTTTATAATTCTATTATATTCTTACATAGGTATATAATTTTTCCATCTCTTGTACGTTAAGAGTCGCTTTTGCATAAGTAACCCGTCTAAATGTGTACTCCACCCTAAGGAGTATTTTAGAGATGTTGGCATCGAGAAATTCGTCTATCTTCACTCGTGATGATAAATTATTTTGCAGGATGACTTATCGTATTCAAACTTCATTTATCACAAAGGTTTCATGCTAGATATTAATGACACGGCTTTATTCTCGCTAATTGCGAACTTTATTTATTGTTCTGAAACGATGTTGGACTTCCTTTTAGCGTTCGACATGAAAAATTTATAAAGTTAAGGAGTTGAAATGCACAATAAAACAGTGGATACAATAAATTATGAAACAGAGTATTCGGCTTCCGTCTACATAGCGAGTTAACACGATGAATTAAAACAACACCAGTTTGAAATTGTATTATTTTTCCACACAAATACGTGCAAGATGGATGATGAGTCTTATTCAAAATTACAGTAAAAACGATCTCATTCGGCGTTCATTCAGAATTGTATAATTAACGTATAAAAGCTACGAAATTGTGGAGCAGTGTAAATAATTAATTATAATATAATAGTTTTTCAATGCAAAATAATTTAATTAGTAGTTGGTAAAGCATGCTGCCAATTCCTGAAACCTTTGGTACAACAATCAAATGTCAATATTCAATGCACATTTCGGCAATCATTTAGGCATTATCAGGAGATGACTGAAGCATTTTAATCATCAACAGATGATGCCAACGTAGTTGGCGAAATGCATTTCGAGTGTTGGTACTCTAGTGTTTTCGTACTGTGGAAACTACTTCAGAAAATATTGCCAATTACATATTTTATAACAAATGCTATTAAGTTTGTTAATTTCTTGTCTCACTCGTAGGAAATATTCCACCTAGAAATATCCTGCAATATTCCATTAAATTAAACGACAGTTGAATGTTATACACCGACGCGACAGACGTCCTACAGAGTTCTATTCTGGGACCACTCAACTGTATATTATTTATTAATGATTTGCGTGGAAACATCCAATGTAAATATAGATGGCAAATCTGTATTACCATTTGTTTCGATTATTCAGACTTTGACAGACGTTCTTTGATTCATGTAATGTTCTGGTTGAATTTCTTTCACTGTATAGCATGTCCAATAGCTTGACGCAATCCACAGCGCTGCCTGTTAGGCGTATGACTACATCAAAGCCATTATATCTTTGGTGATATCAGCCCAACATTTTGGAGGTCCACTTCTTGGCATTAGGTTTTTCTTGGACTATCAACTATTCCATATTGCTCTCTTTCCTGCCGAGATGGCCAAAAAATGATAGAATTAGAGAGAATGCGATGCTGGAGAGTCGCTTAGACCATGTAAAAATAATTAACCTTGCGGATTGTTTACTTGGTGGAATATAAGACCAAGAACCTCATACATTACTTTACAAGTTATAATATTTCTGAAAAATCAGGTTAATTAATTAATTATTTTTACGACCTCATTAAACGCCACATAAATTCATGGTAAATATTTTTTCGTCATTTACCTTTTAACGAAGTGACTCGATGTAGTTAGATAAGACAACATAGATACTACTATGCTATTAGAAGTATTTCGTAAGATTTAAACTATTTGTATTTCTTAAATTTTATTACTCGATTTTTTGTTGAAAATATGACTGGGAAGTTAATTCCTTCACCGTTCAGAATTAAAACTTTTTAGGACTTTTCTAACTTGAAGGTACTTCGGTTTACTGCTGTTAAGTAACTCATTCACCTCAACGAATGTTGAGTTTTCTTCATCGTGCATCTACTATGGCAATGCGAATTATAAAGTTATTGTTTCACTTGGTTGTCTGGAAAAAAATCCCAGATGTGGCTTAATACCCTAAGGTTGCAGCAGGTCCTTAAATTTAAGTCATGCGATTTGGATGGTTACTTTTGCGGCTAATCCAGTTGAGGTCCACGACCCAACATACTGACTTAATTAATACTAACCAAGCAGCATTTCGACGATCACTTTGATATTCTGATTGAGAGTAGTAAGTGAGTAGGGTTGAGGCAATGCAGTTGGAGAAAGGGTCGCTCATCTGTTACAAAGATGGCTGAAGCGGTTGGTATGGATAGAGCGGGGCCTAAATTTCTAGAGGCCTAGGTAGCACCCCAACCATATTCTAGGCCGAAATCTATGATATACATCTATGTGCCCAGAAATGCATTAACAAAATATTCGATCGAAGATTTATATATTTTCAGATAGCCAAACTGCCTTAACGGCACTCACAAAGCTTTTAGAACTCAAATAGTCTAACCTAAGGTTGATGCTAGGCATTCTAATAGGCCATGCCCTTTTAGATATTATCTTAAGAATATGGGAAAGGCAGAAAATTACAAATGCAGATACTGTGACACTGTATAGTCCAGTCGGTAAAGCAAAAAATACACCAGAGGCTCGCAAAAATTGTTTTCCTTCAGTAACTGTTAGTGGGAGGATTAAACACCACAAATCCACAAAAATCAGTTCTGGTGGTGCCGCGCAACCCCCCAAAAAAAACACCCATTGGGTCAGAAAAGCCTTATGTTACTGAGAACTCGTTAACTGTTGAAGATATAACAAAATTGTTCATAATAAAAATACAAAAAAGTCCTCTTGTAATTTTATTGTATATGCCACGGTTTTCTAGAGAATTGATATTGACAAAAATTGCAAAATTTGAATTTTTAATGCGCACCAATTTTTGTTTATTTGAAATTCTTTGACCGCGGCCTATGGCAAAAACTGAATTGCTCGAAAATCAAAAAAGCTAGGAAGAAAAATCAAAAGGGGTTTTAAAAGGGGATATAAAATACTCTCTTGTGTTGCAATTTTTGATGGCTATTGATATTTATTAGTATATAAAAATAACAATATATTATAGTTATATATTGATTTTTTGTGCATATAACTATTCACAGGCCCATAAAAAATAACTGACTTTAATATAAGTTATATATGCATTATCTTTTAGCTCAAGGTAGTACTTCAATGCAGAAAAAATTAGGAATAAAGATATTCAAAATCACAAATTTACCAGCATGTTGAAGTTAGCCAAAAAAAAATCCAAAAAAGGCTGCATATTCAATTTTTTGATGATATTTTGTATGCAATTTCTTAAGTATTAAATGATTAGAAACAATAAGTATACAATATATAAACAGGAAAAAAAATGTTTGAGGTAAATTTTCAAGCTGTTTGGGCCTTTTTTATTTTTAGGAAACAACAAGAATTTGACCAAAATTTGGCTAATTTCAACAATCAACATGCTGGTAAATTTGTAAATGTGAATATTTTTATTCCTAACTTTTTCTGCATTGAAATACAATCTTAAACTAAAAGATAATGCATTTATAATTTATATTCAAGTCGGCTATTTTTAATGGGCCTGTGAATAGTTAAAAGCGCAAAAAATCAATTGTTGTTATTCTTACATACTAATAGATATCAATAGCCATCAAAAATGGAAACACAAGAGAGTATTTTATATCCCATTTAAAATCCATTTTGATTTTTCTTCCTAGCTTATTTGGTTTTCGAGTAATTCAACTTTTTCTATAGGCCGCGCGCAAAAAATTTCATGTAGACAGAAAATTCGTACACATTAAAAATATAAATTTTGCAATTTTTCTCAGTATCGATTTTCTCGAAAATCATGACTTACATAAGAAAATTACGAGATGACTTTTTTTAGGAAATTAGTCCAGTATTCTTTTTTATCATGAGCAATATCTTTATATCTTCAGCGGTTAACGAATTATAAGTAAAATAAGGCTCTTTCACAGAAGGGGTGGTTTCTGGGGGGTTGCGCAGCTCCCCCAGAGCTGGTTTTTGCGGTTTTATAATGTATAATCCCTCCATTAACAGTTACTGAAGGAACATCTCAGATAAAATTTTTGTTATGGAAATCTTTATAATTATTGGACCAGTAAGAGACTACGGAAAACACTTTGCAAATTAGCTGCTAGTAAACTCACGAGTTTTGTAGGAACCTTGAGAGCTCTCGAAAATTACTAACTGTAGGCTAATTCACAAGAGATCTTTTAAGTTGGAGGCTGAATATCCGAGTGACCCCTCAAAAAATTCTACTACTTGGCGCCCACATGAAGGTAATCTTGTCATTTCTGTCATTCTCTGGAATACCTGTAAACATTTTCAGATGATTTCTTACCCAAAACTAAGTAAATTTGGAGCTGAAAGCGCTGGTAGGCTACCTGAAAGAATGTTCAGTTTTGTCTAATAGCTTAGATAGCTTTATGGATTGCTATTAATAAAATATCTTCTATGGCCAGGACTATTTTTTCAACTTTATGCATTACTTTTAAGCCACTGCTGATCTGAGTGATATACACACCCATTCGTTGCATAAATCGGAGGTATTTATACATCATCTGAAATGTACTCCTCCATCAGTTTTTAATTACTCTTGCTCTTGTAAACCGTGTTCATATGATATACTGAACGTAAGTAGTTTAACAAGTTATACAGAGATAAGGGAAAATGCATTTGCATAAATATTAATAAAATCCCACGCGGGATATATTTTTAGCTTAACCAGTCACACGTCGAAGAGAACGTTTAAAAATTTGAGTGCGGCTTACCTTATGTCCTATAAAACAATGTTTCTGCTCTGATTATGCAATCACTTCCAACGCTATATCGTTACATTTTAATTGCGTTATTAGCATGAGATGTGAGGACAGAACCAATCAGATACATGACAATAAAGAAGTTCTAGCTAACATAAATGCCAGAGTGGGTATTACTTTTATGGTAAAAATTAAAAGAATGTATAAATTAAAGTTTTATGTTGTAGTTACAGAAGTGTATCGAAATGTAGATTGAGAGGAATTATAAGCCAACGTATATGCATAAAAACACTTTGTATAAAGAATAGTATTAAGAGACAAAATCGGACGAAATATGTGTGTGAAACTTTGATTATAATTACGAAAACATTTAGTCGAGTTAATACTCTTGTATTTCTAAAGCGATTTACTACTAGGAGGGCTACACACATCATTTATAATAACAGCTTAAGTAGGGTTGCATAAACTGCATTTTCACAAAAACAAAAAAGTGCATAAAGTGGGCAAAGTTTTCCAGCACGTGAGCTTCTAGCGCGGAAACTGGTAAGCGAGAAGAATAAAAAATTCACAGATCTCGCAATCCTCGCAACCATCGGAGTGCATTGAAAATGATTTATGGAATTTTTGAAGTACAGAAAGTTTGCAAATATTCAACTTTTTGAGAACTTTAAATTTAAAAACCTATATCTTAATATTGTAAGCATGTATTTATTTTCTATATTATTTGATCAACCTTAATTTATTTTAAGTGCTTAACAATAACATAAATCCATTCCGGACTCGGCTTTACCTCGTCTGGTAACAACAACGAAACGCGCTTAAACATCCATCTATAGCATAAAACGCGCCCGCTCTATTCTCGACCATCATACTACAGCACAAAACATTTTAACTCTTACCCCCTACTGTACCCCCTACTACACACATATATCACGGCACCTTTGCGGCCCTATAAGCATTTTCAATGCTAAAAATATGAATGAATACTCGTACTTGCTTGAAATTCACAAAACAGAATCCCACAAACCACTTGTATCGCGTGGTATTCCTCAGTGTTCCATATTGGGTCCTCTGTTTTATATACTGTAAATATGCTTGGCTTAATAAATATGTTTGCATAAGATATATATTTTTTCTAATATAACTGACAATAATCATGCTCTTTGAGCTAATACAAAGGACAAAATACTACAGGGAAAAGGGTAAATCTTTGGAGCAAACCACCTCTCCAAAATGTGTACATATTATAGATAATACCCTAAAGCCAAAATTACTTCGAAGTAATTACCCCTAGTACAATATTACCTGAAATCTTGTCGTTTGAATGAAAATTATTAGAAAGGGAACTGTTATGCTAGCTTACTATTATTACTGTGGTATTTTTAATGACGCTTTGTTTTCGAGCTCCTCTTATACTTGAGAGTCTTAGAGCTATGAAAATGGCGATCGGAATATATTACAAGTGTACATTTAGCCTGTATCCGCACCATAAACATCTTGCTGTCCTTGCAAAGGAAAACTTTAACGTTTTCTGAAGAAACAATTATATCTATGATTATACACAGACAAAAACAGTTGTGGTAATTTTTGCATAACGCTGTTGCTTTTCTAATAAACCTATTAGGTATGCAGATAGGGATAGGGTTACCGTTTAAGTTTATTAAATTCCGAATAGATGTTCTTAATTTCCATGGAGCCTTGGCTAGCGACTGTCTCACTGGATACGGAAAGAAACAGTATATTTTAATACGCAACGAAATTCGATTTGATTTGATTTGAAATCTGATGTTTAATCCGAGGGAAAAAAATTGATGGTCAAATATCATACATACAAACTTTCCTGTATAATTCATGTATTTGAAGCGATCGTCTTCATGTGCCGGTTAAATGGGAACAAAATTTTTTACACTGATTTTGGTCAGAGGTAGAGAAACTCCAAATAAGCGATGCGTGAAGTATCTGGAGGTTAGATTGAACCAAAGAACATCGACCTCATCGAAACGGACGATCTACTCCATGTCCAGGAGTCTGTATCCGCTCATAGTCTGGAGTAGCAGACTGAACAGGCAAAACACCGCCTCGCCGGTGTGGTGCAGAGTATCGGCCACGACCATGAAAACGTTGAAACTACTAGAACATACATGTATTCGCCTTATTTCTAATTTAGGAAAGCGCGACTCCCTCAGAGAGCTTTATGCACGTTGTAACGACAAATGGGGTTTAGCACTTGCGAATTGCGAAAGAGATTTCACAAAAATTCTACCCTTCCAAACGAGACGACAGACCGCTAACGAGTAACATAACCCAAGCCAGACAGCATAATATCACATTTCGAATATTTTATACTCTACCATACTAGCTGCTGCACATCTTGCGGCAACCTATCTAACCAAACTTTACTCTACTACATCTTTTTTCCCCCATAACTTTGATCTCTCATTAAAACAACTTCCCAATTCACATCTTCCTTACTGTCTATTTCTTCTGTTTGTTCTCTAGATTCTTTTCTTATACAACAATTTTTAGCAAACGAAAATTATCTTTTACCAAAAATTGTATACTTTCTAGAGGCTGGGAGACCGCCACCGGTAGTTGTTTCAAATGTTTTTTTCGGAGATTTCTTCCCGTGACCGCCACCAAAATTTTTTCCAGTGTACGATTAGTTCTACTAGGTTTAAGTTTTAATTATTTTAAGGTCTGATAGTTTTTAATTATATCGTTATTTTTAAATCGCCTGCAGCAAAAGGAATTATAAGTTTTATGTATTTTATTTATTTTTTAAGCTGATCCGTCCCGTCAAGCCATTAGACTATCAGACACTTAACGCCGCCCTGGATGTCTCGCTGGCTTCAGGTCAGATCCCGGAGAGGAGACTAAACTATTTTAATTTTGAACGAATATTTGTTGAATTGAACTGAATTACATAATTCAGGTTAATTGTAATTTGAATTTTACTTGAGTTTTCTATTAAGTAATAAATGACTTGTTATGATAGTCAAACGATTGTTCTCCAAAATTATTTCTTCACAAATTTTTGTTTAAATCATAAGCTATAAAAATATAAGAGCTATAATGTCGACATTGTATCTGCACTGAATCAAAATTCAACGCAATTTTGTTTATGAAAGAAATAGCCAGAACCAAATTTTAACCGCCATTTTTCAAGATGGTAGCCTGAGCACATCTGAATTTCAGGAACTTATAGAATTTATATTAGTAGGCTATAAGGAATATGTTACATATTACCTTGCATATGTTTTTCTTGAAACATTTAAAATGACTTCTATATTATATTCAGTGCTCGTTATTAAAAATCCTACTATTCATGTAATATTTCCGGTTCAGCTTTAAAGTGAATCTGACATACATATCCCTCCCTGTACGAGAAGCCCTTTTCCATTTCATTTATTTATAAATTCAATTTATTTTTGGAGATGGCTTATATTCCTAAATAAATATAAAGCATTTTTTAAAATGTAAATCAGCTATGAAATATAGATAAAAGTTCCCATGTGGCTTAAAAAGCTACTTTATGACCAAAATTTACATGAAACATCTGCCCGAGCACCAAATACCTCTATAAATAATCAAGGAACCGTGTAAATGATTTAATCACACTGTTACGTATTTAAAACATAAATTTAGACGCGCACATGCAGCATATGCATATCAAAATTTACAAAATTAAAAAATATGATAAATAAATGGCTGGTCAATTAAAAGAATACTTAAAATTTTACGGGTTTTTTAACGAGGTTCCAAATGAAAACCACATGTGCGCCGGATAAAAAAACAATAAGTTAAAAAGTCCAACATTAAAACTGTCTTAGCCTGCCGTTTTTTCCGCGTCGAATGTTTGAAATTTTATTCGTCAATTACAAGGTTTATGCCTGACTAGAGACGTGTACGTCATAAAGTCACTAATTGGTTCAAATACCAGGTGGGTTTGAAGAATTCTGTCATCGTAAGTCAAGCCTAAGTTATTAATAACATTTTCTAGTTGGGTGCTCGTTGACTCGATGGGCGGGATTATATCGATTATGTAAACATTGGATATCGTATTTGTTTTCTTTTATTTGATTTCCATCTGTTTTCTTATTTCTCGTCTGTTCCACTGGCGAAAAGGTCAATTGACTTATTCGATTCTATATACGTGGTCTGACCTACAAAGTAAGCAAACGTTTTATTAGCAAAGCTACACAGCGGCATTTTCGACACAAATTTGATGTTCTGTTCATTCATTCAAGTCAAATACATCAAGGCCAGTCCGTGGAATCATTTCACATCATAAAAAGAAACTAGATGTAAACATTATACTCTTCGCTGGCTATTGAAATTCATATAATTGTTGAACATTCTCTAGGGTGCTCTTCATATTCTCTTAAAAATAACTTAATTTTCTGGCTCTAACTTCTATTTGTTTAAAGGGGGGACCTACGGCATCTTAAAAAAAAACTATTTATTAAATGAAAATCCAAAGAACAATATCTAACTGATATCCCTACAAAGTTTCAGCAAAAATTCCAATTGTAAACAGGGCTACTGCCAATACTAGTCGCGTCCATTCGCGCTAAGCCGTTCGCGTGAAAAGCTCAAGCGGGAACTCGCAATTTTTTCAAAAAATCAATTATCTATTAATAGATATATAAATAAATATGTCTAAGGGGCATCCCTACAATGTTTCATGAAGAAACTTCAATTATTAACAAAACAGTCATTAATGGTCGCAACTTTTGTCAAAAAATCGATTTTCTATTAATGGATATCTAAGGCAAAATATCTAAGGGACATCTCCTCAAAGTTTAATGAAGAAATTCCAATTATTAACAAAGTTACAGCCATTAATAATACCAACTATTTTCGAAAAATAGATTTTCTATTAATGGCTATCTAAAGAAAAATGTAGGGACATCCCTACGAAGTTTTATGAAGAGGCTTCAGTTAGTAATAAAGTTAGAGCCATTAATATTTGCAATTTTTTAAAAAAAAATCGATTTTCTATAAATAGATATCTAAAGAAATATATTTATTTTATTTTTTCTTTTATTTATATTAACGTCCTGGCGGAATTTAGCTAATGCTATTCCACCAACCAACCAGGACATTTATACATAGACATCGACACAACAACCATTCCCTGCGATACTACCATTTACCGCAGGCTCGAACTCGGGATAGATAACAGCGACTAGACATGATGTGCCACCCAATAGCGGTCCGGCTCACTGCTACCATCTCGGTAACATACTAAAAACGCCACTAAGCATCCATACCCTCGCCAGGATTCGAACCCGGGACTCCGTGGTCGCAAGCCAAACGCCTTAGCATTGCGCCACCGAACCGGCTATATATCTAAGGGACATCCCTACAAAGTTTCATGAAGAAACTTCAATTATTAACAAAGTTACAGCTACAAGTTAATAGTCCCGTTCGTTAGCGCTAAGCCGTTCGCACCAACTTTGAACGAATTTGTCTAAAAATCTATTTTCTAACCGGGTATGGCGTAGTCTGTTGAACTGATTGCCATTAAGATTTTTTTGAATGTATGCTAAACTATTCCTCTGGGACCGTAGTGACTGAATTTACGATATTCTTTTTTGTAAAATACTATTTCCCTTACTTTACTGCTCTACTTCTAACATCTGGCATTATTTTTTAAATTTTGAAGAAACAATCAATAAATGATATGAAATTTTCTATATATCAGAATCGTGATTATATACCGGGTGTAACAGGATCATAGCATACCCCCTTTTCTCCTTTACTTTTGAAGATGATTGAAACTTAGGATATACTACATACATAGTAAGCGGCACTTTTTGACATACAATTGATTTTATTTTCACTTCCGGTTTCGCCGAAAGTGACACTAACTTTCTATTTTTAAATGGAACACCCTAAATATTATTACATTTTTGAATTCTGCATAATTTATTGAATCCAACGATGCCAAATAAGTGACATTTCAAACATCAATTCTTAGTTTTCCGTTTAAGTGTGCCATGACGGTTCTGATTTATTCTAAATGACCCGTTTCAAAATAAAAATTGAAATCCCGTTAAACACACTAAATTACGTGATATATGAGCTAATAAAATTCACCAAAATTGTTTTTGGGGCAAAACTCAATTATTTCAAATGGAACCATATCGGTACCGTGGTACCATTTATTAATACTATTAATAAGGAATTTATTCATATGTCGTATTAAAATGTACGATAAATACAAACAAAATTAAAGCTAAAAGAAAATAAGAAAATACAATTTTGTTCTAATTAAATGTGAAGAAGCAACTAAGGTGGCTTTGAAAACAATGAAATATTTAGTATGTCAAAAATTTGTTGGTTTAACGGTGTTTTTATTGTGTCTTTAAAAATTGTTTTAAATTCTTGTTAATTGTGTTCAAAATGCTGCAAATTTATACAAGTGATGAAAAAATGAACATGTTAATTATTTATGGGGAAAGCAAAATAAAATGCAATTGCAGCTATGGACCTTTATGGCCGACGATATCCTGATAGACAATGTCCAGCGAAAAGTTATTTTAAACGTGTTGAAAACCAATTCCGAAGAAAGCCCAACAATAATCCCGAAGAAAACTTCATTATTGACGAAGGAACTTAAATTAATGTTTTGGCTTGAATAGAAGTTGATAAGACTGTTTCTTTAAGGCCAATTGGGTTTGAGTTGAACGTCAGTCACTAAACAGTAAGCCGAATTTGGCACAAATACCACTATAAATCTTTTAAATGCCAATTGCACATTTGCACGAAAGTGATTACGAACGTAGGATGGAATATTGCTATTGGATTTTGTGTAATAACGTGCAGCCAAACAATAAATTTTTGGGACTGATTTTATTTTCGGACGAGTCAAGGTTTACAAATTTGGGATTATTTAACCGACAAAATACAAAATATTGGTCACAAGAAAATCAAAATTTATTACGGGAGGGTAATTTTCAAGTTCGGTTCGGTTTCAATGTTTGGCTTGGAATAATCGGTAGTAGAATCATTGGTCCAATAATAGGTAAATTCGGGTTCTTATTTTCGGATGATTCAATAACGATCCTCGGACTGCGTAGATCTACTTGCGCACTATCAAAAATTTGAGGACAGTTCTGGGACTGTTCAAAACTGATCAGCGACATGAATTAACCCGAACAGGGTTATCGTTTATCTGAACCGTGACTATGATACAAAATAGGTAGGGATACTCCTAACCTAAACCAAACTTATCTTCACTACTAGATGAGGATGAAGACGAACTTGATTGCAGTATTTCCAATAAATCCATAATTTAGCTTGATGATTTCACAATGGAAAAAAAAACAATAACGAGAAACGCACAAAAGAATAACCAAACAAAATATGCCTAATGTCGGCACTTTGTTTTTGTTTGGTCAGAACATTCGTGAAAAAAAATCCGAAACCAGTACTTGCTCTAAACCTCGACCTGATTTTGATAGTTCGAGTACAGTTCTTAAATTAACCCGAACACAGAACTATTTTACCAGGACTGGTGCAAAAACAGTTCGACCAAACCCGAACATGTCAAGATCAACTGCGCAAACTCCTGAGAGTTCTGGGACAGTTCTTTTCAGAACCCGAATTTACCTAGTATTTGAAGGACCTCTGACTGGTGTCAGATACTTGAGATTTCTGGAAAATAAGATTGAGGACATTTTAGATAAGTTATCTTTAGATTTGTGACATGGAATGTATTTCCAGCAAGATGGCGCTCTTCACCGCAATTCAAGGATAGTAATTGATTACCTTTAACGGAGATTCGGAGAAAACGTAATTTCGAAGAATGGTCCTGTGAGGTGGCCTCCAAGGTCACCTGATTCAAGGCCCCTTGATTTCTTTGTTTGGGGTCATTTAAAAAATATTGTCTATGCAACCGCCGTGACAACCCGTGACGACCTGGGGCCACGAGTAAGACGAGCAATTAATAGCATAACGGCCCAGCAATTGGCGAACGTTCTTCGAGAAACAGCTATGCGAGTTCAGAAGTGCATTGACGTTAATGGACAGCATTTTGAACAATTGTTATAATGTTTTGTGTTAATTTTTTGTATTCCAGAACCACCTTATGTGTAACAAGGTAATTAGAATAAAATTGTATTTTCTTATTTTCTTTTAGCTGTAATTTTGTTTGTATTTATCGCACATTTTAATACGACATATGAATAGATTCCATTTGAAAAAATTGAGTTTTGCCCCAAAACAATTTTGGTGAATTTTATTTGCTCATAAATCACATAATTTAGTGTTTTTAATGGGATTTCGATTTTTGTAGCATTACACGGGTCATTTCAAATAAATCAGAACAGTCATGGCACACTTAAATGGAAAACTAAAAATTATATTATAAAAAAAATTGATGTTTGAAATGTCACTTATTTGGCATCGTTGGATTCAGAAAATTATACAGAATTTAAAAATGCAATAATACATAGGGTGTTCCATTTAAAAATCGAAAGTTAGTGTCACTTCCGAAAAAAAAAAATCAATTGTGTGTCAAAAAGTGCCGCTTATTATGTATGTAGTATGTCCTAAATTTCAATCATCATCAAAACTAAAGGAGAAAAGGGGGGTATGCCATGATCCTGCTACACCCAGTATACACATATCAAATTTGTCAAAATTTAGAGGAGAGAATAGGTACACGCGCTCCCCTAGAAATGTCGGCAATAGTTTAATAATAATACGGCTAATGACGTCTATATATTATTTCTTACAAGTGATGTAAAAAATTAACATAAAATAAAGAATAACATTTTAACTCACCATTAGATGCCATGTTGTACAGACTTTGATGTTGTCCTTTCTTTCGGTAAATCCTGATGATGAAAAAAGATAAAAAACAAACCATAAAAATCGCGACGGTGACGCCAATGTAGAGCAGAATATCATTTTGGGTATTCTGAATATTAGCTGTAAAAAAAAGAAAACGTATTATATTGTGGACATCATCACATTTCTTTAGATTATGTGAAATTCATTTTGAAGTCAGGAATAGGGAGACTTTAGAAGAACACAGTATTTATTAGTTTTAAAATGTATCAAATCCATTTGAGAAAAATTTTGCTTTTTTTTTCTAGACGATTCATCATTAGAAAAATGACACTTCACAGTATTAATCCGAAATATTACAGCTTCATTTTATAGTCTAACACGTTGCTAGTCTACACAAACTAGCGTTCTTCACTTTTTGTAAGGCAAACGATGTTTTACTTAATTATTTGCTTGATTTTCAGTAAATTGTCGACCGCAGAAAAATAGAATACGTACCAGGTACGGAAAGTCATCTTACCTGCAATGACATTACGTTACTAGTGGATTATTTCCGTGCGACTTTCGAATTTCCAGATGTTTTACAAATTCAAACTAAGGGCTGCTAATAAGTAACATAACGCAAATGAAAGAGTATAATGCACCATTTTTAATTAAACATAAGCTACCATATCAGGTGCTGCCGATTTTCCGGCAACGTCTTTAATCAAAATCACATACATATTCTGCAACTTGTCAGAGCACTATAAATTTAATTTAAATTGGCGCATTTCTTAGTAATTTATTTTTTTTATTATTTACTTTTCCTTACGTTTGTTTTTTCAAATGATTTTTCATAATTATAAAATTTTATTGGCAGATGGTAAGATCAGTAACTTGTAACACAGGAATATCACGAGGTGCACAAAGTTAAGACTTGCTAATGTTCCAGTTTTCTCTATCTCTCTTTACGCCTCTGAGACATGGACAATTGTAAAGGTAGACAGATGGCGTATTCATACTTTCGAAATATGGATCTGGAGATGTTTGCTGCGAGTTCCCTGGAAAATCCATCGCAACAACAGATTAATTCCCCAAAAAATCCGTCCCCCACAACGACTCTCCTACATTACATTTTTTCGAATACTCTTCGTTTTTGGCAAAATTAACCGGAGAGAGGACAATTTAGAACGCTTGAGAAAAAAGAAGAACATTTTATTTCTAGTGATTTATCCTAAGCATTTGTCGTCTTTTTCTGTGGCACGAACCGAACAATTTTCCACCAGCTACAGTACCTTATAATTCAACTGCCCTGTGTCGTGGTTATCTGACTGACTACCGGGCATGAATTCCAGAAAAGCCCCATGTTACGTTTAACTTTTAATTAAATATTTTTGAATTTAATTGAAAGTCATTTTGGTGGAATAATAATTTTAGAACTTGTTACTAATATACGATTCAAAATTATTGACCCCTCACTTTAGCCGCGAATATGTCACAAACAGAGGAGCGGAAACAATTGAAAAATTATGTGTTAAATTATGTGTCTATTCTACATCATCCACTGAAATTTGAATAATGTACATTGGACAGTTTTGAAGTTCTGCTAAGTTATATTGAAAATTGTTCTACTTTTTAAGGAAATCTTGACCATACCAGTTTTAAATCCATTATATCTTGGAAAATATACCTACTGCGTAAATAATATTTTAGATGCCGATAAAGCATGGGATAATTTCTTATTCTAAAGTTTTGCAGTTATTCTCAAAAACGTGGCCTCAAGTTTATTCGGTTCATTATCAATGTATTTAAAATGTCTTTGATAAAATAGTTAATTATATAAAATGTAAGCATTTCGAAAAAAAAAAAAAATTGGTATATACTCAATACCTATTAATTTAGTCATCAAGCGCAATAGATAATTTTATTGCAAATTTGCAATAATATTGTCTATTGTGCTTGAGAACTAAATTAATATTTGATACATACCAATTCTTTTTCTGAAAATGCTCACATTTTACATAATTAACTATTTTATCAAAATTTGTTTTAAATACATTGATAAACAAGCTAATCGTTATACTCTTCGGCGGTTCACTGCTATTTTTATATAATTGTTGCACATTCTATAGGATACTCTTCGCAGTTTTTCTGTAAATAATATTAGTTTTAGACATTTTTAATTTAACTATAAAACAAAAAAATATGTAACACTTTCTCTTCATTTAAAAAATGTAATATTTTTTATTTATTGTTCGATTTTGTTCAAATAGGGTTCTTCCTCTAGCTAACACTAACTTGCCGTACAAATTTCAATGCAATTGGACTTTTCAAAAAAACGTGACGGACGGACGGACAGACAGACAGACAGACAGGCAGACGGACGGACGGACATTTTGAAAGTTGTTCAGAATTCGATCACCAACATAGAGTGTTATGAAAATTTTTTCTCTACGAGCTCTACGGTTTTAAAAATGTGTCGAACAAATGCAATATACTTTTTGTCATATATTTACCAAGAGTATAATAACCGAATAAACATGAGATCACGTTATTGAGAATAACTGCAAAACTTCAGAATAAGTAATTATGAAAAAAATTCCTCGTACAAAAAATGCCATGCTCTATCAGCATCTAAAATATTATTTACATAATAGGCATATTTTACAAGATATAATGGATTTAAAACTGGTATGGTCAAAATTTCCTTAAAAAGTAGAACAATTTTCAATATAACTTAGCAGAACTTCAAAACTGTCCAATGTACATTATTCAAATTTCAGTGGATGATGTAGAATAGACACATAATTTAACACATAACACATAAAATTGGTATATACTCAATACCTATTAATTTAGTCATCAAGCGCAATAGATAATTTTATTGCAAATTTGCAATAATATTGTCTATTGTGCTTGAGAACTAAATTAATATTTGATACATACCAATTCTTTTTCTGAAAATGCTCACATTTTACATAATTAACTATTTTATCAAAATTTGTTTTAAATACATTGATAAACAAGCTAATCGTTATACTCTTCGGCGGTTCACTGCTATTTTTATATAATTGTTGCACATTCTATAGGATACTCTTCGCAGTTTTTCTGTAAATAATATTAGTTTTAGACATTTTTAATTTAACTATAAAACAAAAAAATATGTAACACTTTCTCTTCATTTAAAAAATGTAATATTTTTTATTTATTGTTCGATTTTGTTCAAATAGGGTTCTTCCTCTAGCTAACACTAACTTGCCGTACAAATTTCAATGCAATTGGACTTTTCAAAAAAACGTGACGGACGGACGGACAGACAGACAGACAGACAGGCAGACGGACGGACGGACATTTTGAAAGTTGTTCAGAATTCGATCACCAACATAGAGTGTTATGAACATTTTTTCTCTACGAGCTCTACGGTTTTAAAAATGTGTCGAACAAATGCAATATACTTTTTGTCATATATTTACCAAGAGTATAATAACCGAATAAACATGAGATCACGTTATTGAGAATAACTGCAAAACTTCAGAATAAGTAATTATGAAAAAAATTCCTCGTACAAAAAATGCCATGCTCTATCAGCATCTAAAATATTATTTACATAATAGGCATATTTTACAAGATATAATGGATTTAAAACTGGTATGGTCAAAATTTTCTTAAAAAGTAAGACATTTTTCAATATAACTTAGCAGAACTTCAAAACTGTTCAATGTACATTATTTAAATTTCAGTGAATGATTTAGAATAGACACATAATGTACACATAATTTTTTCAATTTTTTCCACTCCTCCGTTTCTGAGATATTCGCGGTTAAAGCGAGGGGTCAATACATTTGAATCGTATACTATTTTCTTCGTAATTTATCTTCAAAACTAAGTTCAGTGAAGATTGTTTTCAAAGCTCTTTGTTTAACTATTTTGTCAGTAACATAAGATAAGATGATTTATAAATGTCTTTAACACGAACATTGTTTATGAAAAGTAATATAAGTAACTCGGATATAAACATATGCATTGTAAATCTTAATTCTATAGCGTCAATGATAAAACATGCAATCAATTATTTTATTTTTCATTAAGCCGCAAGTTGCTGGATTACTCAGCGATGTATCTAAGAATGTTCATATTCAGGTTTCCGCAAGATATCATCTCAAAGTGATAAATTATAACATAGACTGCGTACTTTTTGCAAAATTTACATTCTCTCTACTAGACAATAAGATCGATTGGACGGATTGATCTATGGAGCAAGAGGAACCCCGTTGCGGCCTATTATAGAGCAGCTGTTTAAGTGATTCCACGCAATTTATGTGCAAAGATTGAGATTGTGCGGTTTAAAAGACGTGAATTACATTTTACACTGCGAGATTTTCTCTTTTTCCTGCATGTAAAGGAGGAATTACGACGGTTTGGTGGGTGCGTGGAAAAGTTCACCAATTTCGTAAAGCCTCGGGATCTGTGTGGTATATGGACTGCGAATAAATTTACCAAAAAGGGCCGTTCTCAGAGCGGCTTTACTATTTTATACATTCCAGAATACAGTTCGTTACAGGTACTTGCATTTATATCAAGTGAAGTCACGTTACCTCGCGAGAAACCACTTTTTAAAATGTCATGAGGTATTGGTTCTTAAACTTTGTTTATAAGTATATTGTTTATACAGGGTGGATGAAATGATGATAACTATCAACTCACTGTCCTTTAAATTAAATGATTGTCATATTGAATCATTTATACAGGGTTGGTATATGTTTATCAACTGTTGTACAACATGGTAAATATCATAATTGATGACAAAAACTTTTTAAAGGCTTGAATCAGGACTTTACTCATAAAAGGCAAATACTGCCTAAATGTTAGTTGTTTTTCTTTTTGAGATTCTGTACCGCAGTCTACCATCATTACTAAAAATACATAAAATCTACAAAATTATAGAATTATTCAGACCTTTCATTGTAAGATCGTGTGAACACAAGAATTACATTAAGAAGAATGGAATACATAGATCGAAAGATTGCAAACAGTTTTGGGAGAACGGCCATGAATAAATTGGGACCGGACAAAAATGTGACGAAAATGGGCGGATAGCTATAAAAAAAATTAAAGAATCAGCCATCATATTTTTCAAATAGGATTTTTCCGTGTTTGGTTACCAATGTTAACAAACTTAAGAAAATTATTGACAAATTTAAACAAAGGATTGATATTTAAATATTTCAAATAAAACTATGAACTATATCAACAGGTCTATGCAAGTAGTATCTATGGATACTAGAAATAACGTAAAACATATTCTTGAAGCTTTGCAAGATATTTACACTAGGTTACACCATATACAATTTTTATAAAGTTTTGAGAAAAGAATAGAGAGAAAAGATATTAGAGAAGTCAGAAGTCAGCAAAATACATTAACTTTTTTTAGACTTATTCATATAATTTGTTAAAAACACCCTCTAACTGTTCCTTCGAAGTAAAAGTTACAGGCGTAGAGGTTATGTTTCAGTAATTTCGCGAATGAACATTATTCTTAAAAGCGGACTGTGCTAGAAAATCAAATTTGGAATGAGTATGAGAGACGGAAGAGTTTGCTTCTCCTGAACAGTGTGATTCTTATTCCCTAATGGAACCTAGCAATCAATATGGGTACTGAGACAGTTAAAGTGACTTATTAGAATGATAATATAAAAAGAAATTGTTGAATGATACGAATTGGCAAACAATACCCACAATAACTTTCTGGAAATTTCATGATTTCGTAATAGACATTCATGGAACATGTTACTGTTTAATTTAAATGCAATAACACCATATGCATGTCTGCAGATGAATTAAAAATATAAATATATGGAAAAAGCATATCACAATATTTTCGATATATTTCGGACCTGTATCTCTATAAGAAGTCTATGTAAGCTTGATAACAACCAAGTATATTTCGTTCCTCAAACGCGAGAGTTGTCTTTTACAAGCTCCTATGACCTACAGGGAAAAAATGATAATTCTTGATTTTTCGTTATTACACAAAAATTTTAAAAGTATTAATTTGTGTACTGAAATAGGTGGACGTTATGTGGAGAATTTGTTACTAATGTATTTTTAAGAATAAATTGTACCTTTCTGTTATTACATTTTATTCTAGAATTGTAAATAAATGTTAAATACAAACGGAGGAAAAAAACGATAATTTTATGTACTTTCATTGATACTACAGACATTTTGAAGAGTACCTTTTTTACAGCCCTTTCAGTGCCCTATAAAAATGTTCAAGTATTCCGTAATATTACAGAGTGATTAGAAAATTACAGCCAGTTAAATATTAATTGTTATGAAAAAAAAATGGAAACAAAAGATATTTGGTTATCAAGTTCGCATAGAGCACATGTAGTGATACAGCTCCAATTCACTTTTCAAAATGTTATCTTCAATATAACGGAAATTATTGGAAAAAAATATTTTCTGTCTCACTTTAAGAGAATGTACTTCCCCAGGGATGCATTTTCACACTAACTTGAGTTATATGGGCCCAATATGAACGCAGAAATCACAGGTTCTCGCCCGGGAACTCAATTCTGGGACATCCTGTATAAATAACATGATATTTCGTTCCTTGATTTAAACAAACTTTAGTTTTAAATGAACTATATCAATAGCAAAAAAATAATTCCTCCAAATTGTACATTTCCAGATTTTAATATGCACCCAAAAAGTGTAATACAACAAGATGAATGAACTACTATGTAAACAAAATGAGAAATAATAAAAAATAATAAAATATTTGCTCCGCTTCCAACATTTTTTTAAAAATCTCTAAGAAATATGAGACAATTTTTTTTGAAAGAAACTGAAGTAACTTTCAGCCACTGGAAAGGATCATATATAATTTCACCAGTTAATTGAATGTTGTTACCTACGGTGAAAACTCGCTCGATTTTATTTTTTGTTAATTTTTACAGTATTTATTAAACGAACATCAAAACACACACATGGGTCGAACTGAGAACTTTCCTCTTTTCAATAATATAATAAAGGCCAATTCATCTACCAGTAAAAGGAACCACGCAATTATTTACAATTGACTCACAATTTGAAGTTCAGAAGGAACATTTCAAAATACACTTGGTTAATTTTAAAGTACGTGTGATTCCTGCATACCGTTTTGATGGCTTCATGAATCGACATTACAAGTCTATATCTTATTCAAATTAATGACCAATTTGAATAAAATGTAGACTGGGAATTTAAGCATGTCCTTGTGGAACACCAAAGTTGGTAAAGACCTTTTCTGATGACACTCCATCAAACAGAACATTAAATTAAAGGACGAATGGAAATTTGCATATCTCTCAAGTACATTTAAACTAATTAGTTGTTAAAGCAAAATTTTAACAGATTTTGACATATTACTGTACCGAATATAAATGATGTTTTAATATTTTATCCTAAGAAAAATGATACCTGGCATCACTCAAGCGCACTCAAAGCAGTCTACTCTCTCAGTATAAAGTCGCCCATCGAGCATGAGCCATCCACGGATTTACCAGAGTTTTCCAAATGTAAGAAGCATGAGAGTTTCACCAGACAACAAGAGTATGAGTTGCATAGGTTCCAGAATGCACTAAATAATCAGGTCGCAAAAAATTAGATGAACTGCTTAAAAGTACAGTCAACGAGCTCCTCGCATTTGATCTGTGTTATGTGTGCGATATTGACTGTCTGAGGTATGAAATAATCACCTCTGTAGTGATCCTAAAGAGAGGCACAAACACTTCGGCACTGGCTTTCCAATGCTGGAGGAAATAAGGAGTTCTCCCGTGGGAAGGATTTCAGCCTTTGGGCTGGAATCCGGTCTGTACGGGGAAGCTCCCTAATTTGTTAGCGGTAGCACAATGGGCCACAAGGCCTGAGTGCGGCGACCTCCAGGCGCCCCTCTAAAAGAAGAAGAAGATCCTAAAGAGAGAAATGAAATGGCTCGAATGGCAGGACAACTCGGTTAGAATATTGAGAAAGTTTGGCACGCATGCATGTACATGACGGTTGAAGAGATGGTAATGGGAAATAGAGACTATTTGCAGCTTACCGGCCGGACGCCAACCTCCTCTAATTAATTCTACTAGAATAATTATTATTGAGCAACGTGCCTTGGCAGTTCTGGGATGAAGTGGATAAATTAGTCACTTTATAATATAATATGGGGTTTGATCAAGATTTGCTAAATTTAAACATTGATGAAAATCGTTCATGGAAATAAATATGGTAACGGTCTCAAGTGGATTCCTTGAGGTACCTCCTACACATGTAAATCAGATAACAGTGACTATCCGTCAGGTATCTATAAATATGGTTTATGCTATTGCGCGCAGGGGGTTGAACATAAAGGATAGCTGTGCTTATCTGGAAAAATAGTAGTGCGTATATGAATTCAAATTCCTCGCTAACCGAGAAAAAATGCAAAATATGTAGAGCAATAAATAAGCGCAATTGTTTCTACGTAGACGCATGTCTATTGAAAGATAATTACGTTATATCTTATACCAAAAAGTTTGAGTACCAAAGAGGAGGAAAAACTTGGTCCGAGGATTTTCAAAGGCGACCACGGATGCTGGTAACAGCTTGATATGGCAAAAAAATCCCCAAATTTTCGAGCGATGAGCAACCATACAAACCATGTTTTTTTTTAAATGTATTTTTAAGCAAAAATAAGTAATTGAGGAGTCCATAGAAAAATGCTGAGGGCCTTAAATTGTTATTCATCAAAAACTGAAAATATTTTGAATTAAAATCAGCGCAAGGCTCAGTTTTTTAATATTCTTGTTTTACATATTTATTTTTCATATTTCGCTCAACAATATTAAGTTCCTATGCAATTGTAAGATGTTACGAAATTCATGGAAGGTATTGTAAAGTTTGAATGTTTTTAATACAAGTCTCTTGTATATAAATAGAGTTTAAATTAGTTGTTAATAGAGTAAATTTGCCCAATAACGATTTGCATGATCCAATTTATTCCGCCTTGGAAATTCAACGTAATTTACGTACCTCTTAACTTATTCCCATTAAATTATATAATTGTTAAATAGAGTTAGTAGCGTATCTTTTCCAAGCAAAGGAAACGAAACCAGTGAATCAAATTATTTTTGTCATTATATTTATTTAAATTGAAAATAAAATGTACAGTGTGTTATTATAAATGAACAAAAAATAACGGTGCAAAAGAGTATGCTTGATTTAAAATCAAATATTTTGAAAATTACTGCGTAGATTCAATATTTCTGATTTTTTTGTAAAGTATTTTTATTTATTGTATGTTTTTGATCTATGATGCAAGGATGTTGTTATCTACATTTTATTTAAAAAATGTGTGACAACAGTTAAAACTAAATTTAAATTCTTATTATGACAATTTAATTACTTTAGGCAACTAAACATTGTTTTATTGTTCGTTACCTTGTACACAAAAAAGTTGTTAATAGTGGGGGAAATATTGCAATCGCAAAATTTGCAAAATTTCATTTTGTTGAAATAGGTTTAGGTCACGAAACGTCGAGATTTTAAATTTTAGTGGGAAAGATTTCTGTTTGACGGTCGGTCCGTCTGTCTTTGTAATTACTTTTTGTGCCAACGTTTTCTCTAGAATGGTTTAAGATATTGAAATTTGGTACACGTAAAAATAAGTAAAACAAGCTGGTATGTGTTCATAAACTTTGGATTTGGTGTATATATCAAGGTATCAATTTTCATTATGACGTCTGCCACCACCATCTCCCATTCTATTATTTATCGCGTATCGAAAAAAACTTTTTTGGAAATTCCAAATTCCAAGTTGATAAAAAGTTGTCTCTATGAACCTGTACACACCATAAAAAAAATTTACGCAATTGAAAAAAGAGACCACAAGAGACCTAAAATTTATGATTTTCTTAAAAAAAACTGAATATTTCCATACATATTTTTTGGAATAAAGGATTAAGAGATTTTATTTTTCAAGTTGAAAAATTTTAACAATAGGGTGTGAAATGAAAGTGTAAAAAAAATTACTCTAATTAAATATTTAGGTCTCCCGATTTTATTTAAACTTGGTTGTTATGAGCTTTTCTTCCTAATTTAAAAGATTTTTTAAAATATTGATCAAGGTTCTTTTTAGGCCGTTAAATATTGTATTCAACATCATTATCATCATAAGTATTCTGTCCTAAGACAGGTCCTTAATCTTTAATCCAAAAAAATTTTTGAAAAAAATCAGATTTCTGAAGAAAATTATAAACTTTAGGCCTCTTGCGGGAGACTTTTCAATCTGGATAATCTCTTGTGTGGTGTATGTAAGTTCATAGAGACAACTTTTATCAACTTGGCATTTGAATTTCCAAAAAAAGTTTTTTCGATACACCCTATTACAGGGCTTATCAAATAAAATTGTGTTTCAGTGGGTGTATGAGAAAAAAAGCCCTCAAATAGACATTAACACCTATCAAAGTAACGAATGGTTAGGCTAGTGGTTATACTTTAACATCCAAGGGTCGAGCCTTCGAGACACAAGTAGGTTGGGTGAAGTACCTCTTTAATTTAATTTTATATTGACGAGTGTCTCAACAACTAAATTGGCATTACAATATAATAATAATAATAATAATAATAATAATAATAATAATAATAATAGAGAGTTGTGACATTTTTTGATAATAATAATAGTATCTTTATTTTCATAGGACCCTATTAAGGGTATAGAAATATAGTCATAACATTGTAAAACATTGTAAAATATAGTAAAACACGTAACTTTAGACGAAACCATAGTGTAGTAAACAGAATACAGAACAATAAATAAGGACGAGAGTTGCTAATATTACTAAGTACGCTCCTGAAAACTAGTACAACTTAAATATTCTATTATGGAATAAAAGCTGTGACTTATTAAAGTGGCTCGAACTGTACTCTTAAAGAGGTGAATAGTATTTATACTTTTTATGTTTTTAGGGAGTTTATTATATAGCTTGATGGACATGACATTGGGACCATTTGCTACTATTGACAGTTTGTGTTGGGGAATCGTCAAATTTTGATTGATCCTTAAATCATGCTCAGTAAAGTCATCCCTGGAAATATAGTTGTCAAAATGAGACTTTACGTAGGACACACATCTGAGTATGTAAAAGGATGGTATTGTTAAAATATCGAGTTCTTTGAATAGAGTTCTGCAGGAAGGACGTATATTTTTAAAGGTCATAGCACGTAAAATCATTTTCTGCAATATAAGGATTTCATTTATGCGACTGCAGTTACCCCAGCAGATAACACAATAATTAAGGCTGGATTGTACATATGCATAATAATACATTTTTAATATATCTATATTGACAAATTTTCTCATCTGCCATATAAGAAAGCAATGTGTAGATAATTTGGATAGAAACTAGTCAATGTGATCATTCCATGTTAAATGAGAGTCGATATGTACACCAAGGTACTTTATAGCATCGTTTTGTATGATGGTTTTATTATTAGCTCTTACTAATAAGTTGATGTCAAGCTGCTTTGTAGAGAATGCTATTAGGATGGTTTTTAAATTATGTAAAGCTAAGTCGTTAGTCGAGTAATAATTCTCCATCAGGGAAACTGTGGTATTTGTTTTTGTAGATAATAGATTGATGTTACTCTCACTGTCAGCGGTCACTGCGTCATCTGCAAATAGGGAAATAAATGTGCCATGCAAAGAGGGGACAACATCATTGAAAAATACAATAAATAATAAGGGGCCCAACACACTCCCCTGGGGAACCCCGTAGCCACCTGTCTGGGTCTAAAACATAGTTTTTCTCATTTCGGTTCGAAATTACTTTTTGTTGCCGATCTATCAAATGAGTTTTTAACCAAGTTAGAGCAGGTCCTCTAACATCGTACCTACCAATTAAAAATTACTAAAACTAACATTATTTATAAAAAAAAAAACTACGAGAATAGAATACTTACTGTAGTTTTCATTAATCTGTATTATTACACGCTGTATTATTACACTATAGGTACACTCTTCGCAAGTATAAAACGAAGAGTATATTGTATTCGATCGGCATATTTCTAAAACCTGTAACATCGCTCAACGCTTGTAGAGAAAAAATATTCATATCACTGTATTGGTGATCGAATGTCCGTCTATCCGTCCGTCCGCCTGTCTGTCTGTCTGTCCGTCCTTCCCCATTGTTTTTCAACAAAATCGATCAATAAATAAAAAAGTTATTAATTATTTAAATTCTTTAAATTTATATGGTTATATTGTTTTATTATTTTTTTAAATTTAATTGCCTTATTTATTTTAACGTCCGGACGAAGTTTAGCTAATGTTACTCTACCACTTAACCAGGACCGCGAAATGAGATACGGTCACCCATCCAAGTATAATTAACAATTATATAATATTGTTCCACCGGCTAATTAGGCAATAGTCCCTAATGTTTATCAACTTACAGGAATAAATTTGTCATAAATGCGATAAGGTTATGGACCAAGCTTTGGCCGCTTTCATTCATCTCGCTGTTAGACAAGGTTGTCACTCGCTAATAGAAACTAACATCACCATTACACTCTTCGCAAATATTTTTATTTCCAATAAAAGTGCGGAGAGTATTCTATTGAATGTGCACCAATTATATAAAAAGTGTAGTAAATCGGCGAAGAGTATAATGGTTAGCTTGTTTGTTTAATGTTGTGGTACAATAATAAAAATGGATCCATATCAATTAAAACTTTTATTTCCTAGTGTATGTGTATATACATTTATTTAACTTGTCGATATAATGTATGTCCACTTTCTACTCAGAAATAAAATATGAAAAAATACATTCATGGATGACATGCGACAAACATGAATGCACGATACATTTCTAATAGCTAAATGATACATGTGCAAGCGAAGAATAAATTTGAAATCAATTGACATAAATACGTAATTAAAACGATTAGGAGACAATTTATTTTAAATCACTACTTATGGCACTCTGGTAAGCCTAATAACAAGCAATTAGTTTTAATGAATACCAAGTAATCCGAAAATAATGACCCACGCACCGCCAATAAATTAATCCCCTCGAAATCTGTTCGTAGACATAGATGTGGCCAGAATTTTTTCCCAGGGAAAAATTACATTAGTTCTTGCCGCAAGTCGCGCTTTTATGCTTATTCTCGCTAAAGCAAACGTTTCTACCACATATAGTACATATTAATTATGTTTACAGGGTTTGCATTTAAAAATATTGCTAGTAGAACTTAGAAAAATAATCAACAAGTGTATTGAGTATGCGGGATATCCGGGAACGTGTCTCGTTAACTTTAGGTTATGATGGTTTTTTGCAAAAATATGAGAAAAAGTTCCCATAGATACGTGTCCGGAAATACCCCCTAAGGAAATTAACTTGTGCCATTTGAAGGTGGTATAATAGAGCAGGTTTTTATTTCACAGCTAAATTTAAAAAAATATCGACATTTTTCTTTGGCTTTGAGACTTATATGCCTAGCAGAAAACACTCCAGCGCTTTTTGAATAGATAAGAAAATAAACCTAGATTACTCTTCGTTGTCGAGCGTCGAAAGTCTTAGTCAATGCGTAGCTTGCAATCTTCGAATACGCTAAAATACTCGTCAAATTTGAGGTGTGACAACTTTGTTGCTGACTAAGCAATTACCATTGTAATTTTATACAGAGATTGGTGTTTATAGTGCAGAATAAGTAACATATTGGATTTGTGTTGAACAATAGCTAGTTTAAAAACATTATTTGCAGTAGTGAATTAAGGTAAGAACTATAAACAATATTTCAATTCACTCATACTTTCAAAGTCCCTATTATCTACCTGCAGCTACTAGCTGCCATTTTTTACATAAGTCATATGCATGAGCACCGCGTCAATTACGCAGTAGTCCAACCCGCTCGGTGCTCAACAGTGCCCATGTTTCCTTACCATTGATCTGTTTTTCATAATAAGTAGATTTTATTTTTTATAATTATGAAATTATGCATTCATAATTTAAAAAAGATTTAATGCCAATATGAACATTAAAGAAAATAAATTGCATATTCTCTTTATCTGCAGGAGGAACTCAAACTATGTAAGGAAGATAAGTCGCAGCATATTTTTGAATTTTGGCAAGAGATAACTTGTGCAGTCATTCATTCTTCAAGACTAACGCAGAATAAATTAGATTTATTAGATGAATCCGATTTGGGACAGGGGCAAGGAAGCACTGACACAAAAGTAATACTGGGACCGGAACTAAAACTGAAGAAACCGAGACCACATCTAACACTATAAAGGAGGAAAGTGATGAAGATGATTTGGATTGTTAGGATTAGAATATAACTACCATAATTAATTTTTATTATATTTAAAATGGTTGGTTGTTTACTTTTTAAAATGTTTCCACTACCACACCACCCCTCCAATCGTCCTATTTGACATTTAATATTTGTTCATTACTTTTGTTAAATTCAACAAGGTTTAATTAATTTATAACATAAACTTCAATTATTTCAAGGGGTATTTTTCATTCCTGGTAATTACCCCTGTGTGACCCCCGAATGCGGATTGATTTGTACTATTATTTTCCCCATTAGTCCCAGCATATTTAAAAAATGTTTGGAGATTTTTCAGAATTTTGGCAGAATTTAATTCTAATTCCAGCCCACTGTGCATTTGTGTTACAGCGATAGTATCAAAAAGGGCTATCGTTTTATGGCACCGTCCAAAATGAAATTGAGACATAAGTTTTGGACATTTAATCTTCTTTGTAATATCCTAGGTCTGACAGTTTTTTATAAAGCACTTAAAAAGTTATTGCAGAGGTACTCTGTGGCCCGATTTCAATTCATAAGTATACCGGCTTCACTTTAAACTCAAATGTCATAATTTGAAAATTCGTAAAGTACATAGAGCAGCATCATAATTCTGAAAAATCTCCAAAAATTGTTTTCACATTTCAGCCTTGAAGTTGGGCTGCAATATACGTTGGAACATCTAAAACTGGATTTTACATTTTCTTTGTAAATAATGTTAGTTCTAGGTACTTTTGTTCAATTACATAATCTAAAAAAAGGGAACTTTTACTTAAATTTAAATAATTAGTGACTATTTATTGATCGATTGTGTCCAAATAGAGTTTTTCCTTCAGCTAACACTAACCTACTGTTCAAATTCCAATACAATCGAACTTTTATTTCTTAAGTTATCGTACATAAGAAACGTGATAGGAGGACGGACGGCCCGGTAGACAGACGAACATGCGGACGGACATCTTAAAAGTTTTTCAGAGTTAGATCACTAACACAACGACAACAATTTTTTTCTATAGGAGTAATATTTACAGTTTCATAAATATGCCGATCAAATTAAATATACTCTTCGTGAAGAGCATGATAAATTAAACCGAATCAACAGCAACATAAACAATCCACTAAAGTACAGTGCAGACATGCAAGCAGGTAGTACATGATTTCAGCTTTTAGTTGCGTCGAAGCACTCACTCACCTAAAATAGACCTCAAACGTTACACTGAGGTAACATATAACCAAAACTAGAAACATAATTGTTGCACATTCTATAGGATACTCTTCGCAGTTTTTATTTTTTTGTAATAATATTAGTTTCAAACATATTTTGTTTAATTACAAAACATAAAACTTATTATTTCACATTTAAATTATTAACTAATTAATAACTTTTTTATTGATTGGTCGATTTTGTTCAAAAACAATACGGTTCTTCCTCTAGATAACACCAACATACTATCCAAGTTTCACTACAATCGGACTTTTCGTTATTAAGTTATCGTGCTTAGAAGAAACATGACGGACGGACAGACGGACGGACATTTTGTTCAGAATTCGATCACCAACACAGCGATATGAGTTTTTTTTCTCTACGAGCACTATTACCGGTTTTAGAAATGTTCCTCGTTTTGTATTTGCGAAGAGTATAATAATAATAATTATAATACATATCCAACGTTGTGAAAGAAATACATAAAATGTGTTTTTTTTCTCTTTTTTTTGTAAATAGTGCAGCTTGCTGCCGATAGTGAATAAATTGAAACGTAAGAAAATACTATACCTGAACTGACATTTAAACTGACCGGAAAATCCTCGGATTACACATCAAGTTAATTTGATACCAACGGCCAAGAAAATAAAAAAACATCTATACATTGAATAAAATAGGATTAACTTTATATCTGCGGCAAGGCTTATGCTGCGAATTCGCATAGTATGATTTATTAATTTTATTGTTGATAATACTGATGTATAATAATTATATGTACAACTTTACTAACGAAAAATATATTTGAAAAAGTACATCATACTGTTCATTTCAAAGACATATTTTTATAAGAGGTTAGGTATCATCGACCGTGGGCTATACTATGCAAAGTTTCAATATCTGTCTTTAAACGCTATCTATGTAAGCTTAATCTCGCCTCTGAAATAGCCGTCAAGATGATGTAGGAGACACAAGCGTACCCACCTACGCACACGTCCATGGCGATAGTTAGAAAATCACAGGAATCCGATACACATCAAGAATTAGAAATTTGAGGCCAAACACATGGCGATGAAATGTAGGGGTGGCTGTTAAGGGTAGGGGGTGGTTTTAGGGGGGCGGCAATTAGCGGGATTGACGGGAATGATGGGAATTCCGGCGGAAATGCTTCTGTGCACTGTCACAGCATCCACGGTAAGGGATCGTGCGAAGTGTGGTGGCTTTTCCCCAGATTAGGGGTAGAGATTCGTTATCGAGGGATGAATTCGAATGACAGTTTCAGCTACGCTCCGATGACATACTTACATAAGAAAATATTTTGTTTTCGCTGTAATTGATTTATTAGAGTTGGGGTTCTAATATATTGCTTGAAGTTCATCAGGATGTGATTCTGCATTAGTCATTTTTCTTTAGAAATATTGTTACTCATTAGGATTGAATTGAGTCATGACTATGTTCTATAAATAAACATGGCGTAGGACTTAGGAGTGTTCTTTATATGAAATTAAAAATAAATATTAAGAAACGAGGAACATTTACATAAAAGTCTTAATTATTTCTCACTATAGGGTGTTTGACATACATAACAATTCATCTCAAATTATGCATTCATATGAAGTGATACATAAATATAAAAGCCTAAACCCATTCATATTAATTATACTATCAGATTAAAATGAATATTTAATAAACAATTCGACCTAAAATTCAAATATTTGAATCTTTTGGGGAACGATCCTGGTGACGTCGTCTCGTACATATGTTTCTGAAAGATTGTTTACCATATTGGTGAGTACAGTTAGTCGTGTTTCTCTAAGTATAGCTCTAGTAGCCTTATATAATTATTAAACTTAGGATTAGTTTTCGTATTATTACACAGTATTATATATCTAAAATTTAGTTTATTTGCGATTATTCATGTTAACAACACAACCTTAAAAGAAAGCAGAATTAATAATAGTCTGTCACTTTTCACTTTCCGCGAATACTTAGTTATAATAGTTGTTTGTATATAATACTGTCGTGAGCAAAGAAAATATAACGTAGTTTTTCTAAAATCTAGTTGTATACATCTAACTTTAATTTTTGTGACATTGTCAGTTAGTCAAAATTCATTGCAAATATGCCAAAACTAATATGTCCCATATTATAAGCGATTTAGTTAAAGCTGGAGTTATTGCTAAAGCAGAAGATGGATGGACAATGAGACAAATTGCACTGCGTTATAATATTAAGTAACAAAAATTCTGGGTTTAACATTTTAAAGAAGTGGAGAATAAACGGTACGATTAGTAGAAATCCTGGATCAGGACGACGAAGGACATCAAATCAACAGCAAGATTTGCAACTGGTCTATAAATTAGTAGGTAATCCATTTCACTCAGTAATTCAGGCTGCTAAAGAAACTATTTTTTTTTGATCGAGTAGTAATAGTCGCCGGTGAGTAAGAGAATCGGAGCTACGCTGCCATCCAGCAGCACAGAAATACCCACTTAAAGCTGAACATAAAGCTCGACTGGGATTTGCGCTTGAAATCTTAGTGCATGATATAAATTTTTGGAACAATATAATCTTTACAAATGAAAAAATTTTCACACGCAGCGTTCGTATTCGTGTTTACCAACCTCCAAATACTCGATTCTATGAGATATATCTATCTATATCAAAAGTGCTAGATTTTCCGTTAACATGTGGGATTGGATATCGGCACGTAGTCCTGGTGTTTTGTGGCATATTGAGGAACGATTTGATAGTGAAATGTATTAGGATTTGAGACAATATTATACTCTGTTCTGTGTCAGTTATTACTTAATAATGAATTCATATTTCAACAAGGTACTTATCAGTTTATACTGCTCAAACCGTGACTAACTGGTTTCAAGATAACAATATAAATGTTTTTAACTGGCCCAGTCATAGTCTAGATCTTAACCCTGTGGAATACGTATGGGGACTACTCGTAAGAAGTATCAAAAAATGAAATGTGAAACCACGGAATGCCCAAGAATTACTGGAAGTAGTAAATAATGCCTGGGAATATATTATTACTAATGATTATTGTATGAGTTTATTTAATTCTATGCCAAACAAACTTTAGTACTAATAGAGTGCCCTTACTCCTTAGACTATGATGAACATACGTCATCTGTCAGCAGTTAAAGTTCGCGAATACTAGATAGCGCACTAGGAATGATATTTCAACTAAATAACGCCGGGTGAAACTCTTTCTCGTTGAACCATTGAACTAGTTACACGTATTTATAATTTTGTTTGACCTGTAATGGGGATGTTAGAATTTGAAAAACCTCGTGATGATCACATGAGGTAAGGTTTTAATTATTATACCGGTAAATGCCATCTAACATTTGAAATATTGTTTTAGGTTTTTCTTATGTTCTTATAAATTAAGAATTAATTTCTTGGTAACAAAACTTATTCACGTCTAATGATTTTAACGTAGAAGCATTTCAACGTTATATTATTTGCCTTAAGCAAGGTTTGAGATTATCTACATTCAATTAGCGATACCTACTACGTTTTCCACTAAGCAAACAATATTCATATGAAGTCAACTTTTCTATACTACATTTTGAATTGGGATATACGAAAACATTCCGAGCGATGAGATTTTCTTCATTTTGTCTTGGCGACAAATCTTGTACGGACGTTTTTACGATTTCATAACCTCAAAATGGAATTAAAGCAGTCACATGTGAAACAACTTTATAATCCATAATCATCAGAGAACAGGATCACATTTAGGAATTTCCTTAATCAGAGTAACCAAATAAAAGATAAGTACTTTTGATTACTACATGTAAAAGGGATTATTTTCACATGATTGTAGTTTTGGGTCATAAAAGCCAAGTGTCTAAATTTAAAACATGAGATTCAAGCTATAATTTTTTTGTTAGATTATATTTCAAATACAATTTTATAATTAATCCGTTGTCGTACATTAATTCATAGTTACTTATATCTTAAATTCATTGTCGCACATATTTCATCGTAGTATTAATTTCGTGGTTAGTTTTATCGTGATTCTTTACTGTAAATATGTTATCGTAGTATTGTAATGCATTCCTGTTGGTAACATAGTAAGTCGTGGTTCATTTTGATGGTAACGAGAGTGTTTAAGGTTTATGAACTTTGAGATAATGTTACGAGACATATTTGTTGTAATATAGTATTTTGTCTCTCGTAAAGGATCTCAAGTTCCTAATTTTGTTGTAATATATGATTTTTAATTTTGAGATAAATTTACGAGACTTATCTTCTGTAATATAGTTATTTTGTCTCTCGTACAGGATCTCAAGTTTATCTAAGTTGTGTAATATATGACGTATGACGTATCTTCTGTAACATATTTTTGGTTCTCGTAAACACCTCAAATTTATTTTGCTGTTAAGCAAATTTGTAATATAGTGCAACTTGTAATATAGTATTTTATTATCTTGTAATATATACTTTTGTTTCATAATTGAGACAATTTACGAGTCATCTCTTCTGTAATATATTTAATTTGGCTCTCGTAAAAGTCTCAAGCTTATCTTGAGCTTCGGTTATTGTAATATAGTATTTTGTATATATTTCTGTGTGATATTTTGCCATACAGTATCGCTGATGCTGTGATAGCTCGTTCACTTTCTGTAATATAATATTTTTGTAATATAGTACTATTGTATATATGTAACTTTTGTCTTTTGTTTATCTTTATCTTTAATTTTCTTTGATTACCCTAAGTAATCAATGGCGCCCAAGCCTTGAACTCCACGGCACTCCACGCCCTTTTGCTCTCCGTATCTTTACTGTGCTAGCCAGGTTACACCAGTGGCGCTAACCACGTCGCTCGTAGGGTGGCCCACACTTGAACGACTTGGGCAATATTTTAACATCGACTAAAACCTTTCTTTTCTTAGCCACAGACTAACTGTCAATGTCACAAAAATTAAAGTTAAATGCGCACAACCAAATTGTAGAAATAATACGTTATAAGCCTTATCCTATTTTTTTTTTGCTCACGACAATACCACTATAGTACACAATAGAGATATGACGACGTTCACTGTCACTGCTACTTATCACCTGTTCTTTCAACTGAGCAATCGCTAACAGCGATTGGCAAGAAAAGATGGAAGCGATCCAAAGAGTGGTATAATCACAGCTACATTGATTGCTGAGTGATCACTGCAGCGATCTCTGTAATTAATTAAAATGATTTAAATATGTATTTTCTTATTTCTATTTTTTTTATTTTAAATAATCAGTTATAATATATGTCTAGTGTTTTATAGTTTTCTACTTAAAAGAAAGTGCACACAGTCTATTATATTTGATTTGATCAGTTTCGGTGTGGAAACTTCACGTCATCTTCAGATAGCATACGAGTTAATTAAACAAACGAAATATTTAAAAATCGTTGCCTCCTTAGGCAATCACTACCTCCACATCCAGATTTCCCATTTAAGCCACCCCCTTATTACAAACCTTTGATACAATGTCTGCACTTCCGCATGTGGAAATAACTACTAATAGAATTTTAATAATATACTTGAAATCGTCTACAATAAAAAAGTAATACCAAAACATTTTTTGAGAACTTTTCTTCTCATACACACACACTAATTCCCAATTTTATTTACCCTCGCAACCCTTTAACAGAATATGCCCAAAATATAAACCAGTTTCATATCTCGTTATGATACACACATGTATCAAATTTCAAGTCAATATCTTAATTTTATTTTGTTAACTCATTTAATAATGGAGTGAGGGTAGTGCTCGGGGTGGCAGATGTCATAAAAATATTTGAGGACTAGTGTACATACCAAACCTCAAGTTTCCGGATTTTTACCAGCTGGTTTTCTTTATCTTTCCCCATTTACCCTTATTTACCCCACAGTCTTTTAATGGAATCAACACATCAGTTCCAGATGTCATTATTAATACATACGTGTACCAAATTTCTCATTTAGTTGCACATGCATGTTCTTAGTAGAGTGGAAGTATAGTATAAAAATGAATTATTATTTGTTTGCTTATAATTGTATTGAAACATTCTTTATAGGATTTTGCAAACAGTAGAAAAAATAACTATCTATAACTAAAAGAAAAACTTTGTGTAGAAATATTAATGAAATATTTGCATTCGTTCGATAACCTGAATTCTGGTTATGCTAGCAAATTAAAATCCTAAAATAAATTCCAGGAAACAGAATGATAGATTTCATGAAAATGTAATCCATTAGAATGAAAAATTTTTTTTAAGACAAGGTAGATAAATAAATTCATTTTAGGTCTTTGTTCTCATTTTTAACTGAATCTTCATAATCGTAGGGGGTTATGTGGATACTAGTTTAATCTGCATGGCCGTAGGGGACTGTGTGGATGCTAGTGTTAGAATGAGAATTGTCAAATAAGAAATTAGACAAATTCATTTTAGGATTTTAATTTGCTAGCATAACCAGAATTCAGGTTATCGAAAGAATCCAAATATTTCATTAATATTTCTACACAAAGTTTTTCTTTTAGTTATAGATAGTTATTTTTTATGCTGTTTGCAAAATCCTATAAAGAATGTTTCAATACAATTATAAGCAAACAAATAATAATTCATTTTTAAACATGCATAGAGTACATAGGCTCCAATATTAGTTAGCTAATAGATAGGTGAGGTTGTTTTTATCAGTCAATGTCAAATATAATTATTTCACACTTATGCATAGAAATTGTCTTGGTTTTGCATGAAACATCTTTATGAATGGCTTTATGTCTTTCTGATGAGCTCCAGAATAAGGGCGAAAAACGTTTCAAAGGCTAAGCATTTCCAGGAAACAGAATGATAGATTTCATGAAAATGTAATCCATTAGAATGAAAAATTTTTTTTAAGACAAGGTAGATAAATAAATTCATTTTAGGTCTTTGTTCTCATTTTTAACTGAATCTTCATAATCGTAGGGGGTTATGTGGATACTAGTTTAATCTGCATGGCCGTAGGGGACTGTGGGGATGCTAGTGTTAGAATGAGAATTGTCAAATAAGAAATTAGACAAATTCATTTTAGGATTTTAATTTGCTAGCATAACCAGAATTCAGGTTATCGAAAGAATGCAAATATTTCATTAATATTTCTACACAAAGTTCTTCTTTTAGTTATAGATAGTTATTTTTTCTGCTGTTTGCAAAATCCTATAAAGAATGTTGGAAGTATAGTAGTCGTAAAATGTTTTCAAAAAATTTTCTATTGCTGAAATGGGTTTAGTATTTTATTGTAGTATTGTGATGTGTTATTACATTATTTTTAAGATAACTAATTATTGCTTCGTAACAATGACCACCCTGTATATTAAGCATTTATCCAATTTTTCAACCGCACCTGGTTTCATTAAATTTGCTGGACAATATTTGCAATTTAAAATGAAACTGCCGTCTGTGGAATATTTTCCCATATAGATACCATCTGCGGGCACACTTTGACGTGTGTACTCGTAAAAACCGTTAGCAACCCTTCGATACACCTTATTCCAAGTAGCATTATGTATGCAGCGTTGGTGCTGTACATAAAACTGACTCCTTACCCCTTCGGTCACGTAATGAACATTTCCGAAATTTCGTATTCAATTCCAATATCCATCCGGATTTCGAGCAACTGTACAGAAAACCCGCTTTTAAAGCCGTTATATATCTGCATTGATAGGTTCATTCCTTTTTGTAAAACTTCGACTGTATCCATTATTTTTATTGCCCCATTTCTACAACAAAGGTAAATTTAAACGTTCTTTGATCGATTTGTATACTTTGTATCTGAGAGTTCATAAATAAAAACTGTTCTCTTTGTATAAATTTTTAATATAATATTACTACCAACGCAGCTTTTTCTCAAAATATTTCCGATATATCTTCTCGTATTTCTAACCAATGAGAAATTTGCGAGTCAATTACACTAAGAATATTCTTATTGCCGAAAAAGTAATGTAGTATTTTAAAATTTATTTGTAAAGAGTTGGATAAAAAATTACAAAATTATAGCAGTATAACCCTATATTTTGATAGCAGATTTAGGTATTAAATTCTGTGAATTCTGATTTTGGATCGAACAGTACACCTAACTCGTTAGTAGTTGCACAATTTGATTAAGTAATATTATTAAAAGTATTTGTATATTCAATTGGATTAACTTTTCGTTGACTGCTCGGACTCTCAAAGCCGTTGATTTGTTCTTATAATCTTACACAATCCTTTGTACTAGTAACTCCGCTAAATAATTTTAAATCGTCCGCAAAAAGAATTTTGTTCCAATTCAATGCATCAGATAAATTAATAATAAATATTGAGAATAATACTGGACCCTAGTTCGATCCCTGATGTCTACCAGAATTTTCAACATTTGTGTTCGACTTGAAACTATTTAAAAGTGAATTATTTATTATTTGTTTGCTTATAGTAATGAAACATATATTCTTTATAGGATTTTGCAAACAGTGGAAAGAAAAGCTATCTATGAGAACTAAAGGAAAAACTATATATATAAATATTAATGAAATCTTTGCATTCTTTCGATAACCTGACTTCTGGTTATGCTACCAAGTGAAAATTCTTATCAGCCATTCTCATTTTAACACTAGCATCCAACCTAGTCCCCTACGGCTAAGCAGGGGACTAGGTTGGATGCTTTTTCGATTCGACTCGTAGGGCATGAGATATTTGGATTTGAAAATTTCAGAAAATGTGACCGAAGCTGGAATTTCAGCAAAACTGTTAAATATTTTTAACTGAAATTTGGTGGGCAGTTTCCGTGTGATAATGGCTACTTTTTCTCAAAGTTTCAGCCAAATCGGTCAAGATTTGACCAAACTAGCCGAAATTTGATTTTTTCGATCTTTTTTATATATATACATCTATATCAGGAGGGGGAATGGTCGGATCGTTGCCAAATTTTAACTGGAAGGTCCCCCAACATTGACCATAAAAGGATACCATTTTGGTTTCTTAACTCATTATGGAACTGGTGAAAAACTTTTTTTTAATTCACCTCTAAAAATGTCCTAAAGTACCCCTTTTTGGCCAAAAAAACATGGTTGCACCCCTTCGCGGAGGGAGAAATTTCGGAATTTTATTATTTTTACCAAAACAAATACTTTCCACCGTGTCGCGTTCCATCTTCAAAAATTTACCAATCCGACCTTTTTTTTTTCACTCTTTGACTCCATTAGTGATGAAAATTAAGTTTTGGTGAAAGTCAACAGCAGCATGTCAAAATGTTGTGAAGAGGAAGAAGAAGAATCTACCTAAGTGTACAGGATTTCCTGTGGTATAATACAATCATCGGCAATCTCCGCATTTAATTACAACTTCATATTATCAAAATATATACACGAGAGGCTAATAATGACGTGAATAGAAGCGTTAAAAAGTGGCAGTCTAAATCGAATCCTTCAGGAAATTCACACATTGTTATATATGAAACTATAACGTTACTGCACACTTAGATATCAGCCTAAGAAATACGGCTAACTTCAACACTTTTTCAATTCAAAACTACGTAATTTATACAGCAAATTTTTTATTATTTAATCTATCAAACATCTTTGACATATCTGTATAGACAATATCGACTTGTCGTCCACCATTTAATAGTTAATAGCGATAAATTATGACGCGGATCAATGTTACCAGTAGTAAATTTTAGAAAGTATTTAATTTTCTTGACGGATACTCTCACAGCAACCCTTCGCAGAAACCTATTAAAACTTGACAGGCATTCTCATTACAATAATATTAAAAAGTAGGTATATAAATTTACTTAGAGTTTTTGTAATTTCCGGTAAAATTCTCAATCCCATTATAAAGTTTTAAGAAAATTCGAAGGGAAAGAAAGATAATTTTTCTAATTGATGAATGTGTTTGAATCTGAATTAAAGTCTGTCAGTTATAAATTCATAATTTTCAGAATTGCGAAGCTTAAATAACTTTTAAATATTTTATTTTAACAAAACTAGGAAAATAAATCGGAAGCGTGTACTGCTAGATAGATAGGCATATAATTAATTTTCCAGTGGGTGCTAAACAAGTCAAGACCATAAACAAGATATAAATACAACAGGGCATTAATTCTTATAGAAGCTAGTATACTAACAAAAACAAGAAATATGATATGTTTTACTAACAAATAGGACTAAAAGATTATGTTATTGTTATTACTGTAATTATACTAACAGATAATAGATAAAAAGAAAATTATTAATTAAATAAATTTACAAAAATCTTCGGTCTGTCATATATTTGATATTTTCTCAAGCATCTCCGCTGAAAAACAAAGAGAACACCCCAGAAAATAATCCCATATCTAACTATTGACAATATATATGCATGATGTGCCATAAAAGCGACTTTAGCATTAATTTTTTTCCTTCTTCAATTCTTTGGGACTTCCTGCCACATGTATGTTTTCTTTTTAAGCGGTATGCTCGGGGAATCTACAAAATATCACAATTAACCAGTATGTTACTGGTAAATAACCTCTACGCCTGTGACTTTTACGTCAAAAGATCAGTTATACTTATTTGTGTTGTTTATTTAAAAAAAACAACATTTAACTGATCCTTTGACGTAAAAGTCACAGGCGTAGAGGTTATTTACCAGTAACTTACTGGTTAATTGTGATATTTTGTAGATTCCCTAGCACCGCTTAAAAAGAAAACATACACGTGGCAGGTAGTCCCAAAGGACTGAAGAAGGAAAAAATTAGGATAATGCCACAAATAACATTTAGACAATATTCAGCATTAATGTTCCGTGGGGTGACTTAAGAGTATAATAATACTGGCCATCTTTCGTGTCAGTGATTCAATGCGAGCTATCCAATCTAAAATTAAGACAAAAAAAAGATACATTTTTATTTGATGTGTAAGAATTACTTGTAATTGCTATTATCACATTATACCTCTTTTGATTTGAGAAATTTATTACTTGAATACTTTTTTTATTTAATTTTATGTTTAATCAAGAGGAATATCGTTCTACTGTATCTAGAACTTTAATTATACTATTTATTGTAGATCAATTTCATCTCGTCGACAGAAAATCAGAATCCTATATATTCGTCACTTATTGAAGATAAGTAGTGTTTATACAGAATATATAATAAGGGACGTAATATTGATCTTTGAGGTACACCTCCGTGTATAATTCTCTTCAGATTTTAATAAATTTTCTGCGTCACTTACTTACGTTTTGTATAAATTCGTTTAACATTGGTCGATTTTAGACTCTTTGAAGATAGTTCTGCTTAATGATAGATTTATTATATTATGATAATGGAAGAGAAATTTCACAAGGTATTGGAATTTCATCGTCACCTACAGATTTTGCATTTTTTGACTAATAATTATGTGTAACGGTATATTTCTATATGTTGGCTAAAGAAATATACTCAAATCAGAAGGTTGAATGCGTCGATCATGCATACTGGATGACTATATCTTAGAATACTAATTTGTAAAATGGATATCATGGGTGTTGATATCTTTTAAGACGACTTCTTTTTCAGTGTGCTCCAATCTTGTACATCGGTTAGTAAATTTTAAACAGTCTTTTCTTTATTATGTTGCTGAGTTCACCATGTATTTGTTTAGTTCTTAGCTCCAGTTGTAACACTTTATAGTAACTTGTACATTTTTCAAAATAAATAAACATATTCATATTGACCAAGAATTTCGGAAAAAATTATACTGAAATTACAATCCAGATCATAGCAATCTCTAATGTTGCGCTTGTATGTCAATCTATTTATAATATGTTCTGATATCCAATCACTTTAGTAGTTTTATTACCTTCTGGCAGTATTATTATACGCATTAGCCTACCTTTCTTTTTCCTTTCACACCTCTCTGACCAGTACTATTTACTAATGACTGGACAATAATTGGCAATTATTGCTCGATAATTCGAGGGTGGAATACAAAGCGGCAAACATGTACAGTACAACATTGACCTAATAATGTAAGTATGCGGTAAACGATGAACAAGTACAAGCAAAATCCATTACAGCATAACATTCAAGGCCATACAAACACGACTAAGGGTTTCAATAACTAGCCAGCCCTCTTCTTGGCTTGTAAACTAAATGTTGCAAAAACAGATGGTCCGTAAATTAATCAGCAAGGCCATTACATCGAGGAAGTCATTGCTTGATTACTCTTTTAATTAATTCCTAAATAAGACGGTTAGCTCCTGTTTCTTAATTCATTTTTTTATCTCGACTTGTGCATAACATTTTGTTAGTAGGCATCGTTGTTATCTTGCATCGAGTTAAGTGAAGTTCATTACGTAACTGGTATTTTCAATTGGTTGCTGTGTTTTTAAGTTTTATATTTTAATTACGAAGGGTTCTCTAAAGTTTTATCAACCTCTTACACAAATCGTTTAGCTGATTTTGTTAATGGCTGATTGGTAATTATAACCTGTTTTAAATGTCAACATCTGATGCAACTAAACGGCGCGGCGTGCAGATTAATATATTTTTTTATATTATTCGCAGTTATATCAAAAGTACCTAAAAATTATAGACAAATTCATAGGACTGTTTGTTGACCCGAAACTACTTGAATGTATTTTCAATCCATGTCAAAAAGATTGTTCGCAGTTCCGATGTATTTTGTGAAGTTTTTATATTTTACATAACTTCATATTGGAAGTATTATAAGCTATTGTATTAAATTTTAATGTAATACAGTCGACCAGATATTAGTAGCGCACATGTAAATATTTAAAATTTGTTTAGAACGTTTTAGATTTATTTTTCAGTTCATAACTTCAAAGTGGCTGATCTAATTTGACGTCATTTTCACTAATATAAGAGGCATAAGCCAAAAAACGCTTATATCAATCATCACGCTCACTAATTAGAGGTAAGAATGAAGAATAATAATACTTTTAAATTTATGTTCAATAATCACCGGCGCATTCGCCATTTATAAAATCAACGATACAAATCTTGTTTTACTTCAAACCGATTGATTGATTTTGACGGAAATTTCAATAAACGAAGTGCAGACAGATGTTTTATGAATATTCATGTTAGGAATTCTCAACTTTTTTATTCAAAACCAGGTCTTTTTCTTTAAAATAGTCTTTACAAAAAATGTCACTAAAAATTATGAAACATTTTACTTTGTATGTCAAATAGACCTTATTACAATTAATATCTTCTTTAGCAACTTTTTGCGTCCATATTGACATTTTAAGCCGATTGGGAGTATTTTTCAATAAATTTCCTAATTTCTTCCAAGGTTGTCAGTTAAAGAAAAGCAATTATTCTAAATTCTACCTTACTTTTGAAGAATTTTGTTAGTCTCGCCAGAGGAATATAAGGATTTTTTATTATTGGTTTACTGTAGATTACACAGGTACACAGAAAAAGTTTAATAACTTTTGCAAAAAATCCCTTTGCAACCGAATCCAAACATTACAGCTGCTAAAAATATCATTTTACAGCGAAAAGACCACTTTCACGATTTTTGGTAGTCACCTTGGGATAATTTGACTCAATCCAGAAATTAAAACTTTAACAAAAAAATGACAAGGAAAAAATTTGAATTAAAGCAGATTTTGACTGTGTTTATACTACAATATCATATGGATCGCTTTTTTTGGCAAAACACGCATTTTCGTGTGCCTGTGTTACTTTAATAAAGCACCCAATTTTAAACTATATTCATGTATTTTACTACAGGTTGAATTATGACCTATTTGGCCGATAAATCATATGTTGAATATGGGTACTGCCAATGCCGTGCTAAAATGCATTCCTATATATGAAGACGTGGTTTCTACATGCACCAAAACTCTTCAACTTGACGCTCGAATACCAAAACTCAATGCGCGTTTCACCAACCACATTGACATCATCGGGATACGATTAAATCAGTTTTTTCGCCAACGTAGTTGACGAAATGCACGTAGAGAGTTGATGTTGTGTTGTGTTCCAGAGTTTTGGTGTTTGTCTAAACTACTCCTCAGAGGCAACGTTACACCAAAGATTTTAGGCCCCTCCAGGACGTTATTCCTACAAATATTGACTAGGTATAGTTTTTTACGTTATTGAAACATTTGTTTCTAATTTAAACTCTAATATGTAATTGCTTTAATTTAATTGGCCGCTAAATCTAGACACCGAGTCTCAGATGTGCTGGGTATAAATTGCGTTAAATTGCTGGCCAAGAAATGACATACTAAAGATACTTAGCGCGTCCCCTTTCTACGTACTATTAGCCCTGCTTTGACAGGCGTCTTGTAATTCATGTAATCTTTCACTTGGCTTTCCATTACTGCATAGTACGTACAACCGTCTCACGCCATCTCTTGCGGCTGTCTGTTATGTGCACGGATTAACGAAAGATCTTTCTAGTAAACTCTTGATGACCACAGCGTTTTAGAGGTTGTACTCTTAGCTTCCTTTACTTGTGTGTAATTTAAAATTAATTTTACGTTTATATTTACAATATGTACGAAGTTAGCTTTATCTCTAATTAAAAAGGAAATTTATATTATATTTCTAATTGTGGCTAGCTGAAAATATTTGCACTCTAGTATGTGGAAATATTTGATCATATATTTGAGGCAGGCGTCATAAATAAATTTGAGGTGTTGCTTTCTAGCATATATGCCAACATTTAAGTTCCTGGACTCTTGTTAGCTTGTTCTAACTATATTTCCCAATGTACAACCCCCTAGCCCCTTCAACGGCATCATTTCAATCAGATGTCATTACAATACATACGTACCCTTTCAAGTCAATATTTCAGTTTTGTTTTAGTAACCCCTAAAATAATGTAATGGAGTTGGTGGGGGTTGAAAAATATTATGAAGAAATCTAAGAAAATCTAATATACACCAAATCTCAAATTTCTGAAATCTTACCAGGTTGCTCTACTTATTTTCCTGTATTAACCTCTACTTACCTTCCACCCCTTTAATAGAATCATTTTTCTTTAATTGCCTTCTTTAGTTTAATCTCATTTATTTACTAATTCATTAATTTATTATTTTCGTCTTAAAATACAATCTCCACTTCCAAATGTCAGTATGATATATACATATACCAAATATCAAGTGAATATCTCAATTTTATTTAATTAGGCCTTTTAATAATGGAGTGGGGAATTGAAAAATATTATAAAGAAATCTGACGCCTTGGCTTCTAGTATACATCAAATCTCAAGTTTCTGTACTCTTACCAGCTTCCTTTACTTATTTTCCCATATTTAACTTTCAATCTTTCACCGGATAAGTTAAAAAAGAATGCAGTCCGAGATCTCGTTATAATACATACGTGTACACGTCAATATTTTAAACCATTCCAGAGAAAATGTGCACACAAAAGAAAAGTTAACAGACCTACAGATAGACCGACAGACAGACAGAAAACTTTGTTTCGCTCAAATTTAAAATCTCGACGTTTAATGACATTCTAAACCTATTTAAACAAGAATAATTTTTGAAAATTGTTTTACTATTATTGTACTTCCACTCCACTATGCGGATGTGGAAGTAAAAATAGTCATAAACATATTAATGGATATATTGTAACTTCTCTGTATCTGAAAATATACTCTTACAGTGACAACGGAGATAAAAATTTTAAGAGAGCAATTTCTTCCACAATGACATGTAATAATAAAGACGCCGACCCCCTAAATTACTGTTCTCGGATATAATTCAGCAGAGAAGTTGTAATTTTTTACTTGGTTCCCCCTCACTTATTTTATTATACTATTTCCTACCAAGATTTTGAGGTTGCGGGCTGCTGCTTACTTATTAAAAATTTAAGCGTATCGAAAAGAATACACAGTCGCAATGATGCAAAAATAAGCCTGCTTGTATATCTATCAAGAGTTCTATACTTTCAGAATGCAGAAAAATATTTTACAGCGAGGACGTATAAAGTGAGAATTATTTATTTTTACATAATTACTTAAAAATTTCATACAATAAAAGGAAAATTCCTAGGAAATGGGTATTTTACTAAAGAATGGGGTAATTGTAAAATCCGATAAACGATATTCAAATTATAAATTATTTATTTTTACTTACATACTTAAAAATTTTATACAATAAAAGGAAAATTCCTAGGAAATGGGTATTTTACTAATGAATTGGGTAATTGCAAAATTCCATAAACGATATTCAAATTATAAATAAATCGAATCTATTCAAATACTCAATATACACTCTAATACGTCTAAGTTAGCAAAGATTACTATCTTCGTCTTACTAAACGGAGGATGTTCTGTATTCAACCCATATGTATGTATATGTTGGTGCATTAATTTCTCTAGGATGGCTCAAATCTTTTGAAAACTATACAGAGCAAGAAAGACCGAAAGCTTCTACGACGCAACTGCGATAGACGTGTGTTGGTTCAATGCAAGTAAAAGTTGTATAGAAGCACTGTATGGATTTAATCCCCACCCAAAAAAACAAGAATTACCCAGTTTGCGATACCAAGTTTTACTAATCGTACTAGAAAAACGACTACTAGCTGCAAATTAACGATTCTTTCATCAACTAAAGAGGCTGTTGTACAACACTCATTAAGAGTGTACATACAAGTTAAAAATGGATGTTTGACAGTGACAAATTGCCGGAAAAATATGGTTGGTCAAAACTGGCTTGCCGATCGGATTTCCGCAAAAAATGAAGCCACTGCTCGGCAGCCTTATGAAACAAATTGCATGTGGTTGCACAACTGGATATCAAACCAAGGCTTGTACTTGTAAAAAAGTGGGCCTTAAATGCTCAAAGGAACTTGCAATTTTTAAAATCAACTAGGTTCTACTCCCAGGAGCTGATATTTATGACTTTCTGATCAAAAGATTACACGGTCAGAAAAAATTTTAATGACAGGACTTTTACTTGCATTGAATAAACATACGACTATTGCAGTTGCGCCGTAGATGCTTTCAGTCTGTTTTTGTAGATCTGGGGAATTTTTAAATGCATTAAGAATGCTCGAAAATATACTTTGAAAAGTTCTAAGATACAATTTTTTTTTCAACTATGGCATATCCATTCGATCAGTACTATAAAATACTTACGAAAAGTTTCAATTTAAAAAAGTTGCTCTGGGAAGCAAATACGGTTTTCACACTAACGTCATCTGTGGCCGTTCCTCTTAATATTTCCAAACAAAATTTGGCACACTTAATATTAATCAATATTAGTATATTTTCCTACAGCTTTATGTAAAAATGTCTATCGGAATAGAATATATCAAGAAAATACCAACATATTAATTGCTGCCATCTTGAATTTTTTTAAGGTTATCTATAAGCTAGGGAAAAATCGACTACACTAGAGAATTTAATTGTGAATAATTTGGCTTTTTTTAAAATTTTGATCTGCTGTAAGGAAGCTGAGATATTAAAAAAAAACTCATAAAAAAGTCAAACTAAAATTTTCAAAAATGACCATATTATGACCAATACGAGTGCCTTTCGGAGAGCTGTGTTGTTGGAAAGTTAGCAGGAAAATTGCGCCTTGATGTTTAGAAACGATTAAAAAAAAATAGGTATTCTAGCACTTTTCCGTAGGTCACTAAAATCTCTGCTCATATGACTAAACGATTTAGTTTTAATCATCTCCAGATGATGCCAATATGGTGGCCGAAACGCGCCTCGAGAGATAGTTTTGACTGCAGTCTTCAAACGTTTCGAATGTTTTTTTTGTTGAAAAGTTGAAAAGAATTCTCCTTAAAGCGAATAGAGACAGAACGATTTTATTTTAAATCGGACTTACAAATGTATTTATTTCCTGTGAATCGTGTTTTAAATAGTAGAATACCTAGTGCAAGTTCAAATACCTTGTTCATAACCTTCGTCATAACCCTTTTCATTGTAACATCGCTTGTAAAGAAAATTTACATTCTACGTAGAACTTTACCTCATAATTTACCTTCATACCCTCAGAATAATTTTACCGGGAACAATTTGTAACCTGCTCCAACACTAGAAAATCCTTTAAACTTATTATATGTCAGAATGGCCATCCTTAATCACGGCGTACATCATAATTTTTAGACAGAATAATTTGAGTTGGCTGCCTTGACAGGATGAAATGATATAGCAGAGACGGCAAATCTCTTAATCATATCCTCTGCTTGGCCTCAATCTAATAACTATAAATTAGTAAGCAAATAGACTTAAGATTACTGAGGCGACCAGTAGACCTCTGAGGAGTTTCTGGGATTTAAATTACGAGCGTCTCCGGAGTATGTCATCGTCGGAGCGCAAACAAACCATTAGTTTAACCTCTAAAGGCGCAAACCCTTTGCCAACCTCTATATTTAACCTAAATTCGGCCGCTGATTCATTTATTTGTAGAGTGCAATCCTGTGCGGTCAACCGGAAATAATATTGCCTCCAGCTCGCTTTCTAACTGAAATCTGAACACAGATTGAGCCGGTCTTTCAGCGCCGTGTGTTGGAGCGGGCCGCTAGAAAACTCGCCTGAAAATTCGATTGAGATATTTATGTGTAAATACCGTTCAGGAAATTTCAAGGCCTGCGGCTCTTTTCTCCTTTTCTCACAGGAATTTTATTTCAGGTCCTGCTCAGATTAAAGTTTTATTTTATATTGAAAGTAAAGTAATTGGCGAAATTGAATTTTTAAATAAGTCGCGAGCGTCAGATATGCTAGGTCTCAAGGATGTCGAATTTTGTGCGCAGTAATATATAACATGCGTAGATTGCGTAATTATAATATTACGACGAAGTGGTGAAATATTTATTATTACCAGCTACATTGTATTTTTGGTAATACATTTAACTTAAAAACGGTAACAGTTCTTACAAAAACATGTAAAACATATCTAGCAAATAAAAAGATAATTTTGAATCAAACACGTACACTTTCCTGTTTTGTTTAATGTGTGGCGTGTTTAACACGAAAACTCAATTAACTGCTGGCAACATAAAATATTTTTCCCAATAAAATAAACCATTTTTATATAATATTAAATCATACATAACAAACAAAGTTAAGGATTAATGGCATAAAACTGCCATATATCGTGTGAATCCCGTGATAAAGTGAATTTTATTTCATTTTAAAATGTTAATACGTATAACATATTTCTGTCAAAAATCTACTACATAGTTTATTTTTTATATTTACAGTGTTAAAGGCATTCGACCCCTACCGAGTGTTTTTTTACTTATGCGGTTTTATCTCCTTTAATTATGCGATGTCGCCGAAATTGTGAAACATTTCAAAATCGCTTTTTTACCTACACTGAGACAATATAAAAATATTCGTAATTTCGCCTTAGCATCGGTGCGGAGAGAAAAAGCCGCGTATTTAAGTTCGTTACAAAATCAAACTTTAATCGCGAGTTTTGGAAACGGCTACAACAACTAAATATTCGATTTAAACGTGATAACATCATACCTCCTAATTTAAAGAATGCTGCAGATATTAACGACTTCTTTCTTAGTGTATTCTGCAAGAACGATAACTGCAATAGGACGATAAACTTCTATGCTAACACCAAATTTAAAGATAATTTACTGCTCACCTTCACACTTGTTACTACCGATACCGTTTATAATGCTATCAAGATTATAAAGTCGAACATTGCCGGAAAAGATAAAATAACCCTAAACATGTTAAAATTATGCATCCCAATGATCATTAAGCATATCACTCATATTATTAACTGCTGTCTTGAACAGGGTTACTTTCCTACAGAATGGAAACTTACAATTATTTGTCCAATACCAAAAACAGCAAATCCCGCAACTGTGGAGGATCTGAGGCCTATCAGCTTGTTGCCAATTCTTTCCAAAATACTAGAAAGAATAGTTCATGACCAGATTACCTGTTACCTTTTACTGCATAACTTATACCCATTACATCAATCGGGATTTCGTAAAGCACATAGCACCACTACTGCTTTGTTGAACCTTAGTGATAATATCATCAGCGCACTAGACAAACGTATGGCAGCTATTCTTGTATCCCTAGACTACTTCAAGGCATTTGACACCATTGATCACACGCTTCTTTGTGCAAAGCTAAATTACTATGGTTTCGACGCGATATCCCTGCGGTTTTTCAATTCTTATTTGAGCGAACGTCGCCAATGCGTATCAGTCGCAGGAAATATATCTGATTTTAAAATTATCTCGTCAGGTGTTCCTCAATGGTCCATTCTTGGTCCTCTTTTGTTTCTTGTATATACAGCAGCTATATTTAATGTAGTAACTAGTTCGCATGTGAAAGCATATGCTGACGATACCCAACTTCTTCACTGTTTTGAGCCATCGAATGCAGCTATTGCCACTAATTTGATCAACCAAGATTTAGGCAACATCTATCAATATTCGCATCAACATAACCTTAAAATTAACCCTACCAAATCAGTTGTTATTCTATTCTGCTCAGAACATACTCGAGATCACTTAAAGGCTTCTATTCAACTAAATATTAATCAAGAAAATTTGTCATTTTCTACTCATGCCAAAAATCTTGGGGTAATAATAGACGAAAAATTACGTTTTATGCAGCACATTAAAATTCTTTTACAAAAATTTTACTGCCGACTAAAAGTACTGTATGCAAACAGGCATAACTTTAAACAACGTAAAAAACTTTGTGAAACTTTAGTCATGCATGTATTCAATTATTGCAATTTTATGTATTTTTACTGCCTGGATCAAGCTACAAAAAATCGACTACAAGTTTTGCAAAACTGTTGTTGTCGTTTTATTTACAACTTAAGAAAATTTGATCATGTTTCAAGCAAATATGTTGAGTTGCGTTGGTTAAAAATGGAACAACTCGTTAAATTCCACTATGCAGTTTTCTTATTTTCTTTAATAAAATATTCTATTCCAAGTTACTTGAGAGACAAGTTAATTTTCAGATCATCAGTACATACTGTAAACATCAGACATCGGTACGTGCTAACAGTGCCACAACATCGTACAGCCCTCTTCCAACGTAGCTTTTCTTACACATCCGCAGCCTTATATAACTCTATTGATCCCATATATAAAAATCTATCGACAGTTAATATCTTCCGTAAAAAAATCAAAGCCTGGTTCATTAATTCCAACAAAAACTAGAATATATTCTTGGGCACCATATTTGCACTGTGTTTATGATTGATTTTTTATTTAGTTATTTTGTGTAATTAATTTTTTAGCATTTCTATAAATATATTTTATAAAGTGTATACCGTCCCCCTATTACATTGGACTATTGTAATATTGTATTGTATTTTTGTATTTTAATGTCTTATTTTTAACTTAATTAGTTAGGTAAGTGATTTATAAGGTTAAGTGTAAGAATACCCACATGGCTAAACTTCGCCTTGTAAATTGCTATTTGTAATGTACTTGTACATCTACACTCTTTGAATAAAGCCGTTTATTATTATTATTATTATTGGCATTTACGTCAACATTTATTAAAGGGAAAGGGTAGACCATCCTAGATCACAGTTTTGCAAACCGTAGTATAAATATCTAACCAGATGTGTGTACATATATGTATCTACAAACCTAGTGTGAAATCATACAGTCGGCGGTATACAAAAATGTCTAGTGCTTATGAGACTGCAACAGGCTTGTGGATTCGCGATTTCTCAGAACTGAAATTTGATGAAGCCGATCTTTATTGTAGTAGTTGCAACGAAACAATTTCTTGGACATATAAAACAAATGTTAATAGACACATTTCCTCACAAAAGCACATTAGTGCTACTGGCTCTACTGATAGTGACAGTCAACATAGTTTTAATTTAGATTTAGTGGGAGATGGTGGGATGTAACATACCGTAGTCAAAGCTAGATAATCCACTTTTTAGACAATTTTTGGAAAAGTGGCAAATATAGCAATGTTCAGGTGCCGACGGAAACAACACTTAGAAGAAAATATTTATCGACGGAGTGTGATAATGTTAGACAAAAAATTTCTTCTGAGTTTACTGGTAAATATATCTTGATTAGTGTGAACGAAAGGTAGCCAATGTTTTAGTGGGTGCATTGGAGGAAAATTGTTCAGTGCGTGCACACTTTAAAGTTGTAGAAACGACAAATTATCGTCGCATTATAGTGAAGGCAGTGAATTCAAGTCTATAAGAGTTATGGGGTGACAAATACGTAAAAAATAAGGACAAAGTCTTTATAATTAGACACCTAAAACAGCCTCCAACCCCAGGTATTTACTTACTACTGAACAGCTGTTAGTGGTCGCGGTGTCTTGGTAGATCTCCGAGTTTAAAGTTGCGTATAGTGATTTCACAAGTGGTCGCGCTGTATTTGCAACTATTACTAATTTCAATCCCCTATATATCTCGAGAACGGAAAAAATTAATAATATGAAATTCAAGTGCATAATAAGAATATCCAGTAGTATATAAAAACGTATAAAAACCATATAGAAAGAATATCATGGAACAAATCTATTGAACACAGACTGGTTTTATTTGAGAAATTATAATATAGTGCGTTTAGGTTTGTTATATTCACTCTATGGTTACAGGCATGTCATGAATTCGACACGGTGATATGGGTACGTGCATATATGATGTACGTATGCGGGTATAATCGTATGGATGCCTATGTCTGTAAAAATTGCAAATAATGAAAATACAAAATCTCCTCGCTCAAATTGTATTTAGGCAATAACTAATAAAGAAACCACTGCCCAAGGAATCACTACTTCCACATCCATATTTTCCATCCAAGTTGCTTTAAAGGAAACATCTTGACTATATTTGCTCTATAGTATGTGGAAATTATTTATCATATAATTTTTATAATATTTGGGGCAGATGTCATAGAAAAATTTGAGGCTTTGGTTTTTACCACATACGTTAAAAATTAAGTTTCTAGCTTGCTCTACTTATTTTTCCCTATTGACAACCCTCCCCACCTCCCACCCCTTTAATGGAATCATCTCAATTAGATGTAATTACAATACATACATGTACTAACTTTCAAGTGAATATTTTGTGTTATCAATCCCTTTAATAATGGAGTGGGGGTGGTGAGGGTGGGGGATTGAAAAATATTAGAAAGAAATCTGGGGTCTTGGTTTCTAGTACATACACCAATCCCTAAGTTTCTGTACTCTTATCAGCTTGCTTTACTTATTTTTTCCTATTTACATCTACTTAGCCTCCACGACATCTTGTCAAAATGTAATTTAGTTTCAGATGTCGTTATAATACATACTTGTACCAAATTTCAAGCGAAAATCTCAGTATGATTTTATCAAGTCTTTTAGTAAGGGTGTGGGGGTGGTGGAGGGATGGAAAATATTATATAAAAGAACTGAGGCCTTCTTTTCTAGTATATACAACAAATCCCAAATGTCTGTACTTACCAGTTTGCTTTACTTATTTTCCCCTATTCACCCCTATTATACCCCAACCCTTCAACGGAATCATCTAAAAATATAATCTGGTCCCAGATATCGTTATGATACATACGTGTACCAAATTTAAAGTAAATATCTCAATTTTATTTTATCAGCCCTTTTAATAATGGAGTGGTGGGGGGTTGAAAAATATTATAAAGAAATTTGAGGCCTTGACTTCTAGTACATACACCGAATCTTAAGTTTCTGTACTCTTCTCAGCTTACTTTAGTTATTTTTCCCTATTTACCCCTATTTAACCCCCAACCCTTCAACGGAATAATCCCAAAATATAATCAAGTTCCAGATGTCATTATAATATATACGTATACCAAATTTCAAGTAAAAAAAACCAGCTTGCTTTATTATTTTCCCCTATTTACCCCTCAATCCTTCACCGGATACGTTCAAAAAACAATCCAGTTCCAGATCTCGTTATAACATATACGTGTACAAAATTTCAAGTCAATATCTTAAACCGTTCCGAGAAAACGTGCGGACAAAAAAGTTACAGACCGACAGATAGCAAATTTTCTTCGCTCAAATTTAAAATCTTGACGAAAAGCTTCATCAGGTAGTGGAAAATCAATATACGTGTGTAAAATTGAAAAATAAAGAACTTCTTAATAACCTACTCAAGTGGAAAGAAACAAAGGGTATTTCCGCGGTAGTGTTTCAGTTATTAATATTAAGCTTTAGAAATTACATATTTTTCTAATGCCACCTATTGTAATGAATTGAATACAAATAAATTATTATAATCCTTCAAAAAATTACCACTATTGCGGTTAAAATCGATTTAAAACAATTAAAGCCAGACAACACTTTCGCAAAACAAATGTCGCAGTGTTGATATATGGCACAACAGACAAAAATAATATATTTTTGCCTCGAGGTAAATGCTGCGTTTTTGTATCGAAGAAAGTGACAATATATATTATAACTTATATGGGGTGGTTTAATGCCCTAGGCCAGTGTTTCATCAGAAAACATAAGGGAAACATATTGCCAAAAATTGTGCAACGAACAACGAACTTCGATCCTATATTACTTTTCATTTCTCTTTCCTTTAGAGAAATATAAATTATTCTTTTCAGATATATCGCTGCGTGCAGTAAACATAAATAAATCGTGAAACCTTCGAAAGTCCGCCTCTCTTTGCAAGTTTGAAATTAAAAAGAAGTAGATAAGGTTTTCTGTACAATTCGGATTTTCTATGCGACAAAATGGATATGTTGTTTGCTACGCTCGCAAGTTTTGCAAAAAGAGAAGGGAACGAAATTGTAGGAATACTATGAAAAATGATAATGTTTTTTATTTGATTAACTTGTCTCAACATAAAACCTCTTCAAAACAACTCTACAAAGCCAATTGCATTTGGAAAGAAACAGTTTTTTCGGTAAATGGGTGACTATTGAAGTTAATAGTTAACTTCAGTTTTATTGGGGAAAAATTTAAAAACATGTATTTACGGATAGTAGGTGAATATTTCCTTACGGGTTCAAGAATTTGATTTCGAATTCTTGGGTTATGATATTCCATACACATGTACAGGGTGGATTATCTAAGAGGGACAACAGAATATGAGACACCCAAGAAAGGGAACTTTTGAATGATCGTGAGAAAATTTCTCTATCCTAATAGCCCTCAAGAATAATGAAGTATGTCGACAGTTCCTTAATGTATGCCGCCAAGTATTTCCCATGTGCCGTAGACTAAACCGTCCGTGTATAATAATAATAAAGAAGTACTGATAATTGAACAGCAATTAAACAGAACGCTGTTTGACATGCGACCATTGCGCATTATGGTTATTAAATTGATGTATTTTTAGTTAGTCTCCCTCTTGCTGCATGGTACGTCTGACAGCATCACTTCAACTGTCGTGGTTGCCTGCTTGGTGTTAGCAAAGCTGTCTTTTTCCGCTGTTAGAACCCCAATATGACGACTATTTCTATTTAAAGAAAATTGAATCATTAACCAATAATTATGTAAAATGATATTTTACATAATATAGGATTGGATAACATTGCGCATGATGGAGCGTTAACTTTCGGAATTTTAGTTTCTACGCTGTGTGGTATCGTAAACTTTAAATATTTGTTAACTTTGATTATTTTTTAAATATGTATAAAACTTTAACATATACACATATTGCAGTTTTTTTTTGAAACTTAAATCTACCCGGAGAGAAACAATGGAATGTTAAATAAGAAACTATTCGTTACCTATAAGATTTCTGAAAACAGATATATATGTATTTCTTAACTTATAAACGTCGCTCTATTTCCTCTAGTAAGGCCAGTCACTCACGCTAGGAGGAGAGATACCCCAACCTGGAAATCTTGCCTAATCTTTTTATTAAAGACTGGAATTTTATACTTGCCTAACACTTAGCAATAGATAAAGGTTCGACAGATATACATCTCCGAGGGACGCAACTCCCGCCTAAAATTGCATACCTTCTACATAAGCACTGATATACATTCCATTAGAATGTGGAGCGAGCATGCTAAGAATGCCGTGGAGAAAGTCATCCATCCAAGTACTAACCGCGCTCTGGGTTGCTTAGCCTTTCGCATTGAAACACGAGTATAGCCAAGACTCGTCTACGCTCGCATTACACAGAAATATCTGTTTGCAGATTTAAATTCTTTAGAAAAATAGCACTGTGTGTAATTTTTGAATATTTAAAATATTTCAATAGCAATGAAAACAAATTTTCATAAATAGCTTACCCTGTACCAATAGGCAGGTTCTTGGATACATTCTGAATATTTCCCAAAAATGCCAACTTTGTTGGCGAAATAAGCATCCTATAAGTGGTTTAGGTATTACAGATACTATTTCAGTGCTAAAATGGTATTAAGTAGTTAGTTAACGCTTCTCGACACATATCTCTTACATAGTAATATGCAAAAATAAAAATACATATTCATTAAAGCGAAATAAAAATACAATTCAACCGAAAGATTTCCGGCTCTGATACGAACGCAGAAACTCCTCAAGTGAATATTTAATGCCGAAACTCATCAATAAACAGGAGTAAAATGCCGAGGCTGCAGGAATTCCTGAATAGATCGTTACAGTGATTTGAAAAGATGCATGAAAGGACCTCCCTTAGATTTCCGGCAGATACACGTACTTAATGGTATAGTAAGAAAATTGCCAGTATTGCCGCTGCTTGGACCGGATCGCTGTTTATATCCAGTAGTTGAATGATCATTGCAGGCTTGGAAAGCTGATGTTTCTATACGTTGGCACTACACTCTGATGCTTTGCTTATTATGTAAAGTAATACCGGGCCGTTAGCCTTTCGCGGACTAGAGCTTCTTTATTAATGAATAAAGTCTACGTTTTTCTGTTCTTTTGGGTATATAAGCAACATTACGACTGTACACAGACAAAAATATGCCAGTATTTATAATTTTTCATGATTTGTGTAAGTTCTTGTTTGTCTAACGTTTCATAACTTCTGTATCAGTTACATACTTTTAACGTTATACTTAGTAGTACTCTATAATGGTCGGCAATTATTGTATGTATTATGGAAGTTATATTATATAGGCATTCTTATTTAGCCGAATAAAAATAATCAGTAGAACACATAACTTACTTCCTTATTTTTGCATCTTTTATTTATTAATAATTTTCTATTTTGAATATTGTTAACACAATTATCAAGTAAGAAACATGCTTAGTGAAAAATACCCAGACTAGTCCATTAAAAAGATAATGAACAAACGATGGAGTAATACCGATATATTTGAAATATTGTTGACAAAATTACTGGGACGAAAGCTTCATCTATTTTCTTGGCATAAAAAAATGTACAGGGTGACCTTTCAATAGAAATTATTAACAAATAATGGAGGGAAGCTTTGAGTAAATATCCTTACAGACTTTACAATACTTCGCTTCGAGTAGCGAGTGAAGTAACAGTATGAATTAGGTAAGAATTACAACTATTTTGTATTCTAGTATGTGTTAATTTGTGACCTGTAAAAGACCTAATCAGAGAGGGAATCAATAATAACCGAGATGCATTTAACAATTGGAGATTAAAATTTATTAATAACTGGTGGATAATAAAACACAAACAGACTTGTCAATGTTTCTTAAAAGGAAATATAGATCCATTCTGAGCCACTGTATATAATATCTGTAACCTGTTAGCACTGAATTTACCGTTAGCGTAGATTTGCCTCATCTGAATGTGGGACTAGGTCCTTTGTTTCAAATAGAACTTGCTAAGTTGCAGGAACAGTTCGTCACAAATTGTTGTGTATTGTAAAGGAATATCCTGGTGAATTTACGCGCAGGATAATGCAAATATCCTTGATTTAACTTGTACAATAAGTGAGTTTCCGAGAAGAGCCTTAGAACATGTTAGTTGTAGCGAAATTGCAGAATAAAGAGCTCTTCGTGTCCTTCAGACAACTTCAATTATAAATGCACCCTCTAACTTTCTCCTGCTGCGCCTAAACTTCTCGACTCCATTGAGTTTTCACCCGACCGTAGGAAAATTCACACTGTTTACATAATTGCCGTTTAAAAATGGATATCAATTTAAGTACAACCATCTCCCATGGCATCATTTAAAATTCTCCGTACATTAATATTATAAAAATGGTTTTGGTTACTTTGCGCAGATAAGTAGGTAGTAGGTACTATTTTTAGAATTATTTGCATACCGGTAGTAGGAGTAGTAATTTGAAATTGGTGAAGGTAACAATATTGATCTAGTAAAGCAGCAAAAAGCGATGATGGTAGGAGAAAATTACTTTTATTTTCTATTTAATTTACGTTTACATAAATTTGCTTACACATGACAAGTAATAAGAAAATGTATTCGCATGTTCTAAATTTTGGATGCTGTGCAATAGAAATATATGGTTATGTAACTAAATGAAATCTGATGAAACTAATGAAAACTGATAAGGAACTTTGTTACGGCTTGCAGTCATATAATGGGAGATTGGCTTATGGCTTATGAAATTTACCGAATTACTAAAAACGGAGTAATTTATCAAAATCTTTAAAAAATGAGTTTGTACTCTTTTTTAGCAAAGAGTCAGTTCTTATATCAAATTCTACATAGACATGCAAATAACACAGGTTGAAAAACTGTTAAAAATATGTTATTCTCGAGATATTTTATCATGTTAATTTCAACAAATCACCCTTTTACTTCCACATCTACGTACACATTTTTTTTTCTTGAAATAGGATTAGAATGTCATGAAACGTCGAGATTTTATATTTAAGCGATAAAAAAAATTCTGTCTGTCTGTAACTTTTTTGTCCGCACGTTTTCTCCGGAACAGTTTAAAATATTGACTTGAAATTTTGTACACGTATATATTATAACGAGATTTCGAACTGGATTGTTTTATGAATATATCCAATGAAGGGTTGGGGTGTAAATAGGGGAAAATAAGTAAAGCAAGCGGGTAAGAATACAGAAACTTGAAATTCGGTGTATGTACTAGAAGCTTAAGCCTCAGATTTTTTTATAATATTTCTCAACCCCCCCGCCACCCCTATTCCATTATTAGAGGGGTTGATACAATAAAATTGAGATACTCACTTGAAATTTGGTACATGTATGTATTATAATGACATATGGAACTAGATTATATTTTGAGATGTTTCCGTTGAAGTGTTGGGGGTTAAATAGGGTAAATAAGGGAAAATAAGTAAAGCAAGCTGGTAAGAGTACAAAAACTTCAAATTTTGTGTATGTGCTAGAAGCCAAGGCCTCAAAATTTTTTATAATATTTTCCGTCTCCTCACCACCTCCCACTCCATTATTAAAGTTGTTGATAAAATAAAATTGAGATATTCATTTGAAATTTGGTACACATACATATTATAATGACATCAGAAATTGTATTATATTTTGGGATTATTCCGTTGAAGGGTTGGGGGTTAAACAGGGGAAAATAAATAAGGCAAGTTGGTAACAGTGCAGAAACTTGAAATTCGGTATATGTACTAGAAGATAAGGCCTCAGATTTCTTATAGTATTTTTCAACCCCTCCGACCACCCCTACTCCATTATTAAACGGGTTGATAAAATAAAACTGACATTTTCACTTGAAATTTGGTATACGACATCTGGAACTAGATTATATTTTGAAATGATTCGGTTGAATGGTTTTTCATGCCCTCCCCACCACCACTCCCTTATTAAAAGATTTGATAAAATTAAATTGAGATTTTCACTTGAAATTTGGTACACGTATGTGTTATAACGACATCGGAAACTAGAATATATTTTGAGACGATTCCGTTGAAGGAGTGGGGGGTAAGTACACGGAAAAAGAAGTAAGAATGCTGTAAGAGTACAGAAAGTTGGGATTTGGTGTATATACTAAAAACCAAGTTTTCAGATTTCTTTCTAATATTTTTCTATGACATCTGCCCCAAATATTATTAAAATTGTATGACCAATAAATTCCACATACTAGACTGCAAATATAGTCAAAATGTTTTCTTTAAGGTGACTGGGATGAAAAATCCGGATGTGGAAGTAGTGATTCCTTAGGCAGCGGTTTTTTACTAAAGCGGAGCGATATTGAGCATTTTTTCTCTCTAAATTCTGCTAAATATTCAGGATCATATGCGCGAAAACATAGGTAAATGAAAATGTGAGCCATTTAAAAGTAAAAGTGTTAAACTTAGAGTCAAGTAAGGAACGACATGCGCAGATCGATATTAAGTATAGTACAGAGATTAATGAACAATGTAATACGAAAAGGATTAAAATATGTATTTCAATTTCCTTATTAAGAGAATAAAATACAAAATATTCAGTTTAGTTAATCAACTTATTAAATTAGTGAAAATTAAACCTTTTGCTCTTTGACCAAATTCTATTAAGATATCTTTCACGTGAATTACACTTTAGCCGTGAGGTGAGAAACACACATACATCATCTATACTTATTTATTTTGTTAGAAAATGTACATATAACATTTTTCATTTCTATAATACCTGCATTAAACAGAAATTCTATTTTTTAGCGACAATTTCATATTTAGTATCTGCCGGGTCAAAAGAATTTTATTTCAGTTACTCCCTTTTACAAAAAATCTTGATATTTCAAAGCCCGGGTAAGGTTTTACATTAGTAATACGGTGGGAAATCGGGGTGGGCGCTCCCATTTTGCTTATAAAGCCGGATGAAACATAACTTATTTACCACCTTCCTGCTGTTGAGGCAAAGAAAATTATACGTCTGGCCTGGTGCTAGCCGTCAAATCGTTTATTTATGCTAGGTATGTGATACACTTTGTTTTGTGTAATAAAAAGTTGGAAGCAAATATTATGATAATAATGCAACACGTGTTATTCTCTAAGAACACAAGTAAGTAAATGCTCCACAAACATTAAAGTCAATTTGGATGCGACATCAGAGAGTCCCTCATGTTTTCATAACTCGAGAAAATAACAAATCTTCGGAGGGGGTCGCGACGAATATTAAAGAGATCACAGGAGCTTTTATATTTTGCGTGACAATAACACCCCTGTTATAATTTTAACAGATACCTTTGAGTTGTCACTTTCAGAGCTGACTTATTTCCCTACTTCCTTGCACGGCGCCTTCAGCTTTCATTTTGTTTTATTACGGGATCAGTGTCGTGTTATTAGATAGGTTTTGTTTATCCGCCATTCGTGCATAACCGATATAGAATTCCCTCACTAAATAGGTGGAACGCACGCAAGTGTTATTAGATTTATTGTACATTTAATTGAAATTGTTATGGCATTCAGGATTGCTGTTTGTAACAAGTCTTCATGGATTTTAAAATTTAGAATCTAAATGTCTGTTAAAATAATACACTGAAATTAAATGCAAACCTTATTCTTCTTGCCAATTTATTGTATGCACTTTTTATAATTACTAAACATTCTATGGAATACTCTTTGTGAAGCAGATATGTTCACTCAGATTTTCCCATGATACTAAAAATATGATATACGCTTTCTCGTATAATTCCACTTACTGTAATCTTCGCCGTGACATCACTTGCAAGTAGCAACTAGTAGAGTGGTAAGGCCAAATCCTATCCGGTATTCTCCAAGGATCATACCTTGGCTCCATCCTCTTCAAACTGTACATCAATGATAGACCACCGAACAACCCTGTGTATTTGCGAACGACACAGTAATACTGACAATCTCTAAGTAATCAGACATTATTTCTACCCTACTCGAGATGTAAATGAAAGCGACTATACAATTCCATATAAATCGGGAACTGAAGGTCAAAATACAAAGAACAGCTCGTCTACTTTACCAAACGCCTTGGCAAAACAAATACTACCATAAGCATATCTGAATAAATACTCAGTTGGCAGAACGAGATCGCTTATCTTAGACTAACGCTGAATAAAATCTCATTTTTAGCAAACATCTAACAGTTAGGAAGTGATGGAGAAGCACATCATCCTTATTCCCTCTACTCCGTAAATCCCTACTCAATGTTGTAACTCTAATTTATAAATATTATCCCAGATTAATCCTCATATATGCATCCTCCATTTGGTTCTCTACTAACTCTCCCATCAACAAAAAATCTATATCACACAAAGTAAACTCCCTCCCAATACAGTAGTTCCAAGAATCGGCACTACCATCATATCAAATTTCATCTTAAAAGAACTACTCCTTAACTTTACCAATACTAGTATCATCCTACTCACTCGCCACTCCTCATTAATCATCTCATTCCTTAATTTTCTCATGCTTCAAATATTCATCTCTAAACTATATTTTTACCTCATGACTCAACTACTGTAAATAATTTTGTAAAAATAAAAAACAAACAAAGGAAATACATAACAAATCCAAAATATCAAGGAATCTAAAAAAATTTCAGGAAATCAAACTGAAAAATACACGAGAGACGAATACCAAAATCTAACAAAAAAATCCCGAATAGAAAAAATCATACACAAACAGTTTCTTACTACCAGCTACTAAGCTAAAATTGTTAATATATCCAAAAAGAGCTAACAATCTGAACTCCTAACGCTAACAACCTTTAGGCAATGTATTCAAACATATCAATATCTATGTAGAGTAGCACAGTAGTACAGTTAGCAGGGTAAGGTGAAGCAACTAAATCCGATAAAAACAACCGACAAGTTCCGACCTCTACCTCCTCGCTACTTCATTCTACTAGATGCATTTCCTCGACAGAATATTCTTAACCAGCTAAGAATAAAAGAATCACTAAACATCGCTAGCTTCAAAGCACGCCATGCAGTGACATGAAATAACCCAAGGCAAGCATACGTGAAGGATGGAAAGCTAGTAAACATAAAAAAAATTGAGCTGTAGAGTAATATCGCCTTAATCAAAGTGGTTTGTCCCTCCATAGAGTAAAGAAAAACGTTTCTCATGGTTTCTGAGACAGGAGATAGAGGCGAAAGTGTGAAAATAATGGTAAAGCAGTTAATATCATTATTTCTCCATTTAACTAGCTTTAACTCGAAAATGGGACAATAAATTCTTACAGACTTACCACTATGTAAGAAGTTGCAGTATATATTTATCTATACTCGTAATATAAGGTTGTGGCTGCGAAACCATTCGCCTGACACCAGGGGAAACTATGTTGTTATCTGCTTTTGTATTAAGAAGAAATAAACACAAAGAATGGACACAAACTTTTTATTTGAAACTTTGTGTTCTAGGATTAGTAGTTTTCAAAAATATCGCAGGTGAAAATATGGAACACTCGCGGGCAAAACGATGAATGGAACAGTGTAAAAGTTAGTACTTAGATATCGGACGCAAACTTGTGTAGGTACTTAGGTCACTTTCGCTTCGAAACACCAGATATTAATAGCACCTTTTTTTTCTATGTGATTAATATATTTACCAACAGCAAATAGCACTTGACTGCAACTGTACTTTGTTGTCTAAAATGTAGGTAGCACTTTTTTTACTTATTCAATAACTGATAATATTATTCTTATAAGTTTTCTAAGAAAACACATAGCAGACGATGGCTTATAAAAATTCATTTTAATTCTTTTTATTCTATCTCTGCGTGATCACTTGATCGATAAGTTTCTCAGATACAGATAGGAGAAGTTTGCAGTATGCATCATAAATAGTATTAAAATTGGCTTGCTTTATGTACCGAAGAGAAACAAGGTAGATTAAAGTTGATGACAAAACTACTCACAAAATGGTTTTAGATAATAAGTGCTACCGATATTGCCTGAAGTTGATTACATGCGAACTCTATTACATATTTGTTGGGTTAGGTACAGAGTAACCGACCTCATTTTAGGGCTTTATATCGATAAAGCGAGAGGATTAGAAAAAATTGAAAGAGGTCCACAGCCCTTTGAATAATAAGATGTTTAACGAACATGAAACTTTCCGTCATTAATAAAGAACACTGTGCCAAAAAGTTAAGGATATTTCATGTTTTCACGAAAGGACTAGAATAAAATATACATTCGTTATGTAGGGGATTGACAGCTTCTTTGTTAACCTTCTTGCATAATTTGGTTATGAAGAAACAAGGAAAAACAATATTAGTTAAGTAGTGATTAACCGTGGGGAAGCAACAGCGAATACCTCGTATTTTCCTCTTCTCTCCACTTCAAGCATACGTCTAAGTGTAAGCTTTTGCCAATCACGTCTTGTGATATTTGTGCCTATAATATGGGCAGAATATCTGAAAGTTGTCTAATCCTCACGAGCCGGTTGATGGTATCCCACCCAAGATATTCCACACATATTCAATGGAGTTCAAAGTCAGCAAGACGTGGTGGAAGAACATCGTGGGCTTCAAGTAATTGAATATTTGCTTAGTACAATGGATGCGAGCATTATCATCGATAGAAATGGAACATTCCCTAATAGCAGCCTAAAAAACCATCACAATGCTGACACTACCATTAGCATACATTTGTACAACTATATATTTGTCCTTGTGCACTTGTGCATCCATCAACACATTATTTTCCATACCACAACTCTGCCTCATCTAGAACTTACTGTGGGCTGGATAAATCTTTTATTACATCTCCTCCCTGACATCCTCCAAACTCATGGATGTCTGATACCGCTTTGTCAGCCGAAATAAAACCCATCGCCCACCTGCTGTTTGATCAGCTCGAGTTAACCGAGGGACTCGATATAAAAGACAACTAATTGGCTACACTTGTTGAATCTATTGCGTATTGACACTATAACCCCATATGTTGCTCTCCAGTTGATTCCTGTTTTAATGAAATACGTAGGATTCCGTCTTGTTGTAAGTGGTAAATAACGATCTTATCGCGATGTTGTACAAATAGGTTGATCAATTTTGTGTTGGTTTTGTACAGAATCAGTTTTTAAAAACCGATTCCTAGGCCTACTAATGACGCTTTGGCTTATTCCAAACTCCAACATCAACTTGGCCCGTCACCTTGCAACATATCAATGGCCTCATTGGCATCAGATTGTGATAAATGGTACCTTGATGCAGAATACGTTCCAAACACACCTGAATGCAATTAGGTACACAATAAGATTTATGTGTCTCTCTATTCAAAAATTGGAAAAACAAGTTTGCGGTAAAAAGTAACTTTTTCATTGTGGATACATAAAAACCACGAAGAGACATATACACGGAAGACATTTTTTTAAGGGCGTATTAAAGCGTAATTTTTACAATATTCATAATATTATGTGCATAGTGTATGTACGTATGTATTCGCCCTTTTTGTAGAGAAAACTATTTAAAGTAGTTTACTAAATAGTACGTTTAATAATTCACGCATTTTTATTACAAAGTGTTCCAATCTGTTCAAATCAGCTGATCCCTCGTCATTTACACGCTTATTCTACACAGGAAACCAATTTTGGCCATCGGCATCTTAAAGCAGCTAGGAAGCATTGCTAATGTTGTACAGAGGTAAATGTTTTACCGGAGTGTGTAAGATGTTATCTGCTCAAGTTATATGGTGGCCCTCAAGAACAGAAACTTTTACTGCTATCGCGAGCTCCTGCTTGTTGCTGTCCGCCGCTTCATCCAACGTTTAACGATGCGGGTTAGTCGAACTCGGTTTGTCGAGAGAATCAGCATCTCTTACTTAGAGAACGGGAAGTATGCCGAAAACAATGCCGGCGTTAAGCACTTTTACTGAGTAGTAGTTAATTATGCGGACAAAAAATATGTCCTCAGAAGTATGAGTAGAAAAATTGCTTTTGATGTGTTTAAAAATATTGGACCGAAAAATAAGAACCGTATTCCGGAGAATATAATTTATTAAAATATAATTATATAAACGAAATATTTGTGCTGTGTCTAATGTGAATAACCAAATAATTTTCTTCTACTTTATGTACCGTACACCATCTAACTTGAATGTGCAAACTGATATGTTTTTTATTTTTATACAAAATGTCTAGAAACTATAGGAGTGCCAAAAAATGCGTTACGGGTGTGTTACTCACACTGTATCCTAAGATTTATTAATATTGGGAACACATCAAGAGAAATAATTTTAAAAATTATAAATTAAAATATAATTTTTTGTGAACATAAAGATATTGCTTCATATTTTACTGATTAGTAAGTCACAGAAACTCTTGTCAATGTGGAATGGGATAATATGTGAACTATATTATTGAATGTGGGGACATTCAAACACCTGGTCTTTATTTTTCTTTTTCCTTCTTCAATTCTTTGGGACTTCCTGCCACATGTATGTTTTCTTTTTAAGCGGTGCTAGGGGAATCTACAAAATATATCACAATTAACCAGTATGATACTGGTAAATAACCTCTACGCTTGTGACGTTTACGTCAAAGGATCAGTTAGAGGCTGGTTTTTTTAAATAAACAACACAAATAAGTATAAAAACTTGAAATTAAATATTTCGCCGACGTTTCGGAAATCTAATCTGTTTCCTTTTTCAAGGCTTTTATGAAAAATCTTTTTTTGCTGTGTATGACAAATACACAGCTCTAAGAATGTTTGTTATATTCAATATCCATAGATACTTACTATTTACATAGAACTGTTGATATAGTTAACAGTTTTTTAGTTTTTATACAATGTTAAGTTTGTGAAGTTCTTCTTTTAACATTGGCAGCCAAGTTGTACAGACATCTACGGAACAATTCGACACGCACCTATCCTCATTCAATAATATTATCGCGGATTCTTTAATTTTTCTTTTTTTGCTATCTGCCTCTTTTGTTAAAATTTTTGCCGAGTCCCAGTTTATTCTATGTCCATTCTCCCACGCGTGTTCGCAGATCTTGGACCTCTGAATTTCATTTTTTCTTATATAATTTTGATGTTCGCCCAATCTCACACTAAAAGGTCTGGGGGTTTTGTCGATAAAACCTTCATAAATATTGAAAATGGCAATCAGGTGCGACAGAGGCCTGAAAAACGTTACACAGCGTTAATTCCTTATGTATGCGGATTGTCCGAAAAGTTGCGCCGCATCGGTGATAGATTTGATATTAGGACGGTATTTCAAACAAGCAACCAAAAGAACCACGAGCAAAATTCAAAAAATTGCATTTATAGTATTCCGTGTGAGTGCGACAAACAATACGTGGGTGAGTCATCCAGACCTTTTAGTGTGAGATTGGGCGAACATCAAAATTATATAAGAAAAAATGAAATTCAGAGGTCCAAGATCGGACATAGAATAAACTGGGACTCGGCAAAAAATTTAACAAAAGAGGCAGATAGCAAAAATAGAAAAATTAAAGAATCCGCGATAATATTATTGAATGAGGATAGGTGCGTGTCGAATTGTTCCGTAGATGTCTGTACAACTTGGCTGCCAATGTTAAAAGAAGAACTTCACAAACTTAACATTGTATAAAAACTAAAAAACTGTTAACTATATCAACAGTTCTATGTAAATAGTAAGTATCTATGGATATTGAATATAACAAACAGTCTTAGAGCTGTGTATTTGACATACACAGCAAAAAAAGATTTTTCAAAAAAGCCTTGAAAAAGGAAACAGATTAGATTTCCGAAACGTCGGCGAAATATTTAATTTCAAGTTTTTATACTTATTTGTGTTGTTTATTTAAAAAAACCAGCCTCTAACTGATCCTTTGACGTAAACGTCACAGGCGTAGAGGTTATTTACCAGTATCATACTGGTTAATTGTGATATATTTTGTAGATTCCCCTAGCATCGCTTAAAAAGAAAACATACATGTGGCAGGAAGTTACAAAGAATTGAAGAAGGAAAAAGAAAATTAAGATAATGCCACAAATAACATTTAGACAATACCTGGTCTTTATTCGCCGACTGTAAGACGAAAACCTTACTTTGATGAAAATCGACTACACTGACTCTGACAAATGTAAAGTTGACGAAGGCATTAGATAGGGCTGTATTATCACTAATTCTCTTGTAATGAGGCATTCATTAATTCATGTCACAATACCAGATTTCCGTTTACTCGCCATTTGCATATGGACCTAAAATCTGCATACGTACCCTAGGTCACATACGTACCCGACATCTGAACACGGGCCCAAGGTTACACAAGCTCCCAAAGTGGATCACATGTGGAGATTTCGGATATAAGAGCACAACGAAATTCAATAGAAACCAGTGCTCTTCTGGAATTGTACATAGTACTCTATTGTGATGTTACCACGACGCGAGGTTCTGTAGCGTCGTGAGCTGGGATCTCTTGTGTTGACAATTTATTTGTCCGACGCCGTTACGAAGCTGACAGTACTCTACAGATCCTAGCGACGACGTCACCGAACCGGAGGGTTGATAGGAACTCTTCACTTCTTCAGCGCATTGAGCTGGGATTCACATGTTTATTTGAATCGGGTCGGCTTCCGGTGACACCGCCAACATCGACGCCACGACGAGTTGCTGCTATGTTGGCATTGTTACACTCTCGTCTGCCTCGCACCCGTTTATGTAATGATTAAAGACCATAAAAGATACAGAAACCTGTAAAACGAACGTATACTCTGTGGCCTGGCTTTATTTACCTGTTGATGAGAAATAAACCGTTTATTTATATCTGAATGCTAAATGACTGAATACACTGGAATAACTTCTCTAAACCAGCTACTCAAGCAAAGTACGTTACACTCTCAACACATGATGTGAAGTGTGCTGGAGAACTGGAAGAAGTGGTTTGGGTGAAAATAAGATTTTTAATTTAAAAATTGCAGATAATACCAATTTAGTTGCAACAAGTGAGGATGAATTCACTTCCCTGCTAAGCAAGATTCAAGCAATACATTCTTCAGTTTAAGTGTATATTGCAAAGAAAAACGAAAATTATGTTTGTAGATCGAGCAAATGAAGACAACTGAGACACGTTAAGCATAGATGATTCTGAAAGAGTAAACAAGACGGTACTTCGGAGGCCTTATGGAAAGTACCGACTAGCTATCGCTCTAGTTTCCTCCATCTTTCTTTACGCCTCTGAGATATGGATTGTTAGGGAAACAGACGATACTTTTGAGACGTTGATGCGGAAATGTTCTTTAGCACTATATTCTTCAGAATCTCAGTTTTTGGCCGCATACACTGTAGAAAGGACAATGCAGAACCCTGGTTGGTTCAGAGACGATTGCCTCTGAACCGACCAGGGTTCTGCATTGTCCTCTCTACAGTTGATCATTTGCTTAGATGACAACAGACGAAGAAGACGTCCCCCTGAACGTTATGCTCTTTGGATAGAGATTTGATGCGGCCGTACATCTAACAGGCAACTGCATAGAAGACATGATACTGTTAGACGTTCTATACGGCAAATATTCAAATCATCACTAATACTGTAAGTGAAGTATACCTGCACCGTTTTATTGCTTATTACAAATAACTAACGCTTTTTGTCGCTCACTGTATCTAGTAATTATGATTGTTATAATGTTGTGTGTCATTATTCGACCAGGTGCGAGATAGTTTTAAACGTCAAAATAAGTTAGAAGGCTTGCCATTTTTAATAACTAGACTTAACGACTCTGAACGAGTATCTAATCTAAATTAACGAATGGAAATTTTTTCAGCATATTTTTGTAGCAAAAAAAATGTTTTGTTGGTAATAAAATTATCTGTTTAATCCCGATCCGAAATAATCTTGAAAATTTCAAACAAACTGAGGAAACCAACTTCCTCTTTAAATAAAGATTTCTTTGCGAAGAAATAAGATGTTGAATTGAAAATTCATCTAATTAGAGCTAAAAGCGTATTCAAGAAAGTCAATGTGGACCAATTTTAAAAGCAAAATTTTTTTACATGATTATAACCTTAAGAAAATCCTGTTATCTCTTTGGTATCGGGCTACAATATGGACGTTACTAGGCTCAAATAGTAGGTTCCTATTTTTACTTTTATAACATGAACAGAAAAGATTTAGTTTGATTTTTTAACCGTATTTTTCACAGACTTTTTTTTAAATCGCTCTACAATTTGCATTTTCAAAATTGAACTTCCTTTTCCAACGATTTACTGAAATTTAGCGAAACAAATATCTCAATTTCTCGATTTTTAAAATACGACCAGTAGAACCCGAGATTTCGATATTCTTGAGAGGAAAACTACTATGAACAAAAAGTTAATAATATTTTGACGCGTAGTATGATATAAAATATTCTTTAAATGTTTGTCTACTAGCAGATTCTTATTGTTTCGAGGACGGCCAACCCCAAGAAAAAGTTTCACCCTGGTCTGTACTGATGATGACTATGAAACCAGAAACTGCACTAAGCAGATGGTGTAGAATTGACAACCCAAGACACATATTTGTGCTAGGACTTTTTGCAATCAATTTGTATTGTACTACTCAAATTAGTAGTAACAGTATTTGATTTATCTCTATTTTTATGTTGCGGCACTGTTTCTATGTATTTAATTATTGACAATATTGGCTATAACTACACTAACCTATATATTGAACAAGACGATTTATCAGGCAATAATATAGTTGTAATATTCGACTGATTATGTACATTGTCTACCACATCAAAATCAAAACAAACAGATGCCAGCGCATATTACCCGTGCTCTGCCGATAGCATACACTGTAACAGAGCACGTGCTTCAGCCTCTCATGTTAATTGCAGAACTCACTTCCGGTTGAAACGTACTACCAGTCGAGTAAACTCTTCACTGAAACGCTGTTTGTGTGTGGTGCTCAAGGAGGGCTCTTAAAAATACTCACGTCCGCGGCTGGGTCTTGTTAGTTGAATTTTAATTTTTCCCCAAACGGCTTACCGTGATATCCTTATGGCGATGGCGCCAGGAAGTTTAAATACGTTTATCAAGATAAAAATACGATTTAATCGAGATTGTTAATTATTAATTGAATGGTTAGTAGCATTAAAGGGAAATTATAAATACATGAATAACAGCTTTATTGACCATTTACAGAGCAATGTAAAATAATAACTGAAAAGAAAAAGTTACATACCAAATTGTACAAGTACCTATACACATGGTTGCAAAAAAAAACTGGAATACTTTGTTTAGCTATGTAAAATCTCTGATTTACTAATTGACACTAATAATCTTATAAATGTCACTTATCAGTATCTTTACCTTTTATCTTTTAAATTATTTTCATTTTGTTTAACTAGATTACGTTTCAAATCCTATGGTAATATATACAGTATGCAATATTATTCACTTTATTTATTTATACAAAGGTATAAAAACAATAGAGTGAGCGCCGTTGGTATGGCAGGAGACCATGTATGATTTGTAAGAATATTTGTTTAGCAATAGCACATTTGTAAAAATTTACATGCATTTAATTTTTATTATTTTTCCTCAGAATATTAAAATATTTGAAATAATTATGGGTAGTGAGGGGGTGGAGGTAATAATTCTAGGCACTGCAGGAAAAAACAGAACTAAAACCCTGCTTAGATAATGTGTCAGTATGTAAAATTGTGGATTTGATGAAGCCGCTTACTACTAGATTCTTTTAGGGGGCAAAGAGATGGAGGGGAGGTGGGGTGGGGGAGTAGCATCTTTACCAAAAATGGCTAGATGTAACAAATACTGAACTACCCTTTACTTCCCTGGCATACCGAAGGGAGGTATTCTATTCCAGAAAAAATCACCCTCCGAGATTTTTTCGGATTTTCACGTTTCATGACATTCTAAACCTATTTCAGAAAAAAAAAATCAAAACTTTTTGAAAAATTTTTTACCAGTAGAAAAATGGGAATTCTTTTTGCTTAAATTTAAAATTTCCACGTTTCATGACATTCTAAATCTATTTCAAAAAAAAATGTTCAAAAAGAAAAATTTGATAACTTTGTCAAAGAAAAAAGAAAAATAAAAAATTTTTTTTTTACTAGGTACCATGAAGGAAAAAAATGTTTTGCTCAAATTTAAAATTTCCATATTTCATGACATTCTAAACCCATTCCAGAAAAAAAATTCAAAAGCAAACATTTTTTGAATTTTTTTTTACGACTAAATACTTACCTATAATAGTTAAATGGTGGAAAAAAATTTTTTTTTACTCAAATTCAAAATTTCCACGTTTCATGACATTCTAAATCTATTTCATAAAAAAATGTTTCAAAAAGAAAAATTTGAAATTTTTGTCAAAGGAAATTTTTTTTAATACTTACTATAGAATATACGATGGAAATTTATTTTGCTCAAATTTAAAATTTCCACGTTTCACGACATTCTAAACCTATTTCAGAAAAATAAATTACAAAAGAAAACATTTTTGAACAGTTTTTTACCTAGAGTAGATCGTGGAAAATTTTTTGCTCAAATTTAAAATTTACAAGTTTCATGGCATTCTAAGTCTATTTTAAAAAAAGAATAATTGAAGTTTCTTTAACCAGTACTATATTTCTGCTCCACTACGTGGATATGCAACTGAGAAGATGACAGAATGCAATGACATATAGTTAACGCACTTAGCAAGGAAGTCACCCGTTATAGTTTTATTGGAAAATATACAGGGTGGTCATCCCAAAAAACAATTCAAGCATGTTGGAAAGTTGTAAAGGTATTTACGCAAGCCTTCCATACTTGACACTTTTTATTTGATATTGAATTTTTGCTATCGAATGACCACCCTGTATATTTTTTTTACCAAAAGCTATCAGGTTTTCTTTGTAATAATACCTTCCGATTATCATTCTCATATGTAGTTTCGTAATTAATATTTTTTTAGAGTGACCGCCCGGTATAAATAAAGAGGGAAGTTCTGTGTAAAGGTTTTTTTTCTCATTATGTGTATTTTTGTATTCAGTCTGCGATATTTACGTTTTTTTTTATCCTGAATGGACTTTATGTTATTATTTTAATAACAGACTTATCATTAATTGATCAATGTTTTAATTGCAACAATTAGTACAAAATGATTAATTTCTTTGTACCAATACTAGTACTTTACAGACATGCACACAACTAAATTATTGAGAATATCTCTTACAAGAGTTACCCCAGTGCTTTTGTAATTAAATGTACATCAAATTCACCTCTCTAATAAATATATTTACATTTTAAATGTTGCAAGGTATTATAGACAGTTATCATAAAGGTGTCCATCAATCATTCCTACTATATTCTTCCATGAACCATGAATTTCGTGTAGATGAAAAAATGCTAATAACAAATCTTTTTTATCTTTAACATAACCTGATATTAAATCCGTTAGCTAAATAGTCAATGGTTAGTTAACCATTTCCCTTGCGAAATAAATGATGCGCTATAAATATCAAATATATTAAAATCATTTTGAACCAGTTTTCAACATAGAAGTCATTCTAACATTGACACCAAGTCACATATTCAAGAGCATTCTTAAGCCTAGATCAAACATAAGTGAAATACAAGATTTTGAGAACTTCAAAATAGGTAAATTTTTCGCCCAGTTGTTTAAAATTTTTCTTTTCCGAAGTCGAGGTTTTTCAATTTTTTGAATCAATTATTTTATTTCAAAAGAATTTCTTTCTATAATAAATAAGACATTCCGCAACTTCAGGTAATTTTAGAATTATATGATCTCTAGAAGCCAGCTTAGAACCAAAATTTACACTAAAGTTTAGATGAGATGGTGAGATAGCATCTGTAAGCACCAAAGGATCCATTCCATACAGAACGACAGAGAAAACATACCAACAACAGCATTCTTAGTCTCAACTTAACATTAAGAACGTATCTAGAGAAAACTTTTCTTATGCGTATGGAGGCGGTTTTCGCAAGTTTAATTCTCTTTCTTTTTTCCACTATTCCCTTTTCTCTCTCACACTCTCACTTTGTTAGTGTTAAGTTGAAGGCCAAATCTGTCTCAAGAACTTACTATTTGATAGAGGGGAATTTGTATATAATGGTTACAAAGTACAAATTAATTTCAGATACATTCTTCAGTTCTACTGTCCACCGTTTTCAAATTTACCTGTCTATTAGGACCTTATCATCAACATTAAGTCTTCTGTATCTGACCCATTTTTCGCATTAGACTTTATCGCCTGCTTTATCAAAATCTATCAATCACAACATTTGTGCAATTTTCATTCCGACGTCGTTAAATTAATAACTTATCGCTGAAAAGTGTCTCACATATTCCTTAACACTTCCAGAATCCTTATGAAGTGTCCCTGTTTTTCATGCATAATTTGTAATCATTTAGACATTAGACCTCACAACAGATGACATAATACCGACATACGTCCTATACCGCGGACGAAGACAAACTAAAATAATAGATTTATAGGTGAAAATATTATTAAAACATCTACATAGTACTTTACAATATGCAAATATAATAAACAGAAACCGACCAAGGTTAGACCCTTGAAGGACACCAAAGGTAATAACATAACTAAAGGAATTAAAGCAAGTGAACTATTGTTGCATGCTACATACATAAGAAATTCTATGGCTCACGCATGGATTTAGACCTGAGAACATTCGAGCACCTCTTGAAGAAATTCCAATATTACTATTTTCCATCTGCCCGTATATTGTAAAGGTAGGTATTGGTCCCACCTGAAATTCTATGAGCACTCCCCTACAATTTATTTCTGGCTCCAGGCCTATATGGATTTCGAATTTTGTCAGTTTTAGAGATGAACTATGGTCTATCCTGTCAAAGTTGTTTGAAAAGTCTGTATACATAAACTATCAACTTCAGACAGTGTAAAAACTTTAATGAGAATGAATGCACATAGAAGCATTAGTATTCAAATTGTTAACTTTTCAGTACTTGTAAATACGAAAAAGGTATTTATTATACACTGACACAGACTAAACACAATTAATATTGACAATCGACCTTCATAAATCAGATCTTTCTGAAAGTATACATCTAATAAGAAACACAGTTCTACCTTTTGGGAAAATTCATTAATAAAACAGTTATCTTTCGAATTCCAAACACCTCACATTCTTTTCAGACAGAACTCTGACTGGAGCATCCCGTCAGTGAGGTAATTTTTCTGTTGTCATTTCTCCTTTTATTAAATGTTTTTGATAGTATTATTAAAGCAGAAGCGACACAATATACGTGAAAATACTGAGGAAAATGTCAGATAACTGTGAAATTTGGGAACCTTTCAAGGGCTGTTATAAACTAAGAAATAATAGAATAATATAATAATCAACGTTTAAATCGTAAAGTATATAACGAAAAATACATTGAATGAGACATTCTCTCCTAGCAGACAATTTTCTGTAAGTGCTCTTTAATAAATTCTTTTAGAACATCCCCAGTTGGCTCTTACAAATATTTTATAAAATGTCTTGTTATTACATAAAAATTGTGCAATCACTTCTGCGCCCGACTTAACAAGCGCCTTTTATTTGTCGGTAGAATTTAATCTTCTGAAGAACATATACTTCAGAAGGTCTCCGGCTGCAATTTCAGCAAGTATCAAAAGCGTACTTTTTATCTCAATTTATCTACACCAAAATACAGCCGTAGATATTACTCCACACTCTTGGAATATCTCCAAGAGTTTCACCGCAAAATTTAGGTAATAAAATACACAACGCCTAGTGAATCTGAAACTCCGGATATAACTACACTAATGCATGATTCTTCCGGAACAGCCGATCTATTATTTAGCATACACCGCACTGCTAAACTATTAAATTATATTTATAGTTATTTTATACAGTACGTCGGTTGGTAAAAAAATCAGCGGCTACATTTATTTAACCGTGGATTTAAATATGCTTTGCCACCGCTTAAATTAACACACGAATGGCCTTTTTTAAGGCAATAAATTTTACTTGTAAAAAGTAGGAAAGCACAATTCTAATACTCGCAAGCTTTGCGAAAATAAGAAATGTCTCAACCTTACCGTATTGTACTTATAATGAAGTGAACCGACAAAGTGGATCAAAATCAATGTAATTCAATGTAATAATATTATGGTACAGGAGCCAGCTTATAATTACCTCACATATGTGTAAGCTAGAGACATTATTAATTCTGTTCCTTAGATCATGGCAGACTCAGAAAGTGATATCAGAAATTGTCTTATAGTGGTGTATACTTCATTAGTTAATTCAAAATGTCGTTTACAATTGGTCAGTATTTGTATCAAGCATTTTTATTTCGATTACTCACCACTTAGTGAATACAAAAACACAATTATGGCTTACTGGAGGTTCAGCGGCAGACATTCTAAACCTGCAAGCTATAAATACGTCTGGGCATGACAATGTATCAAGCTGACTTTTTTGTTATCGATTAATTACCACCCGGTTATTACAAAAATACTGTCGGAATAATACCCCGAGAGCTAGCTTTACAGAAATTTGTACTGTTCGTAAATGGCGGTGAGATAAATACTTCGCACGCGCAAGGTCCGGAGCTCGATTCCCACTGGAATTTTTTTTAAACATTTTTTTTGCATTTTTGGCCTTAATTTGTTGCTCAGATATTACAATTAGTTTGTTTCTTAGTAACGAAGAGCTAAAAACATGGAATTTTCAAACAATAATATCTAAATAAATACGTCGAGTGGAGGATCGTGTGATGTCGCTACGGGAAAAAAAATTGGCATTTTGTCGGTGTCGTAAGTTGCGACGGCAAAATCGGAAATTCAGCTCAACACGAAACAATCAAAAACGGCTTTTTTGACATTTGTGATAGTACCGCTGTCAGGTTATTGACTAAATTGCCGCTCGCTGCCCAACGCATCGCATCCAGCCCGGCCGACTGCTGGGCGGGTATTCATGAATTATCGACAACCTATTAAGACACATTCTGTCCATTTGCAAATAGTACACATTTTGTGACGCTAGTTCTCGGTCTATAAACCCTGATTAATAGGGGTTTAGAGGCTAGCATACATCCCAATTACTGAAGCCGAATGTCGAACTTTTTTTTAAAATAATTAGTTTCATTTACAAACTAAGTTTGCATCACCAAGAAAAGCTCTCATATCACTTTTCTTGTCTGCCATGCCCTAAGGCAAGGTATTAATCATGTCTTTAGCTGTTACAGATCTGTCAGGTAATTCCACGTTGGCCTCTAGACTATTATGCCAGGCGGTAGAGACCTGAGAGGCATAAGTTGAACGCATTAATTGTAAAACAAACTGATTTTTTGTATACACATAGACTTCAGATGATCTGGAATGTTCATAATAAAAATTTCGTATTTTAAAATAGTGGCGGAAAAGCATATTTCTCCCTATAGCTCTCTGACTGTAAGTGTGACCTTTAAAATAGTTAATATTAGCTACTAGTTACTACTACTGGTTAGTAACCAATACACAGAGGAGATATTTTTCTATAAAGAAGTATATTAATATTTTTCCTCAACTCAACATTGAGCTGCTAACCTAATTTAGCATCGCTTGCTGTTGCCAATCATTGTGTTCTAAGGTCGTACCAGCAAATATAGTGGTGGCTGCTTCTTAAAGTCGCCTGAGAAATGGCGTTGGAGGCAAACCTAGAATATGGGCCCTTAGCGATTACTGCATTTAAAGCTGTGATTCAAAAGAAGTTACTGTATGTTAAATCCTGAAAATATATGCGTGGCAGCAGACCAGCTTGAAGGAGGATGACACAGGAATAAGGCTGCAAAAATATATTTCTCAAACTTGACCAAATCAAAGCTAAGATGGAAAGAAAGCGATTATGGACACCCTCTAAAGTGTCCAAGAATACACTCTAGAAATAGAGGAAATTCTATGTGGTCTGTAAGGATTTCAGCATTTATATAAATAAAAGGAAGAAGCACTATTTGGCGTGCCGAAAATATAATCAAACAAAGATAAGATTTGAAAACAACCTAGTTTTCTCCATCTTTCTTTACACCTCTGAGGCATGGACCACAAGGGAAGGAGATGTTCGACGCATTGACCACTGATGACATCAAGAAGCTAATAGGAGAGAATTTTGGCGGGGCTATGCACTTTACATCAACCGCGACAGACAACGTGATGCACTCAGACGTGCTATACAGCAAGCGGGAGCCAAGTGGGATAATTCATTAATCAAAGTACGTCTAGTAAGCCATTGTGAATAAAAAGAAGAAAGGAAGGAAATACATGTAACATAATTACATACTCCACGGCGCAGTGGTGGGGAAATGAGTACAGAAGAGTACATACTAGAAGACATAATATAAACTAATTCATTTTGACATTGAACTAATATATCAGATTTTTTTATTTGTGGATTATCTATGTTTTAGAACTGGCAAATCGAATGAATTAATAAATTCGACGTTTCTTGGCACAATTGACATCTAAGAGGGAAAAGTAGTTTAATACTTTTTTATCAAATTTTCTTTCCTGCATTAGTAGGAAATAAATCTAATAACATAACTATTTTTAAAGTTATACTTGCAGTATATGGCAGTATGGCAGTGTATGGAGCATTTTTGAAAAGTGGCGGCGCATGACACATTCATCTTTACCAAAAAATACTAGATTATCAAATGAAAATTATGTGGAAAGTCTATGATTACAATTCAACAACACATTAAAATAACTTAGTTAAAATATGAGCGTTGAAAGATTTTTAAATTGAGTCTAAAACAGAATTTAAGTTAGTAACAGCCAAATTTAATCCATCTGACCCAAACGACACATATAGCAGCATAGCATCAGCCCACTTATGAATTTACAGTGACTTGAAAATAAATTGTATAAAGGCAAAACGGAAGCGGGTCAAGTATAGCCTCCTGAGGTACACCTAATGTTAACTTCATAGGCTCAAGAAGTTATGTTAGCACATTCAAATTATTATTCATTACACAGCTGGAAGTGGGTGAGTATTATTCATAATATTATATGGAAGTTTCGGTTCCAAGGAATGTCGCGAGGAAGGATGGAGCGAGTGAAGAAACAAAAGAAATATTTTTATATCTGGGAAATGTAACAAGTACGCAAATGATGCTTAATGAAAATGTTTGGAGCAGACATTCTTGACTTCCCATTTTGATGCGGAGGAGTTTCTACTTATGCATTATTTTTGAAACTCTTGGTTCAACAAAAACTAATAATTGTCATACTAGTCAATATGATGTAATCGTAAAAATGCCAAATATAGAATAAATTAAAATATTTAAAGGATCTTTTATTATATCGTAAGAAACTTAAAATTATATAAGGTTTATAGTTGCAATGAAAAGATAATGGATCTATAGCGGACTCGGACTTCTGGGCCTCAAGGGGGACACTCTACTTACTGGGCCATCATCAAATTTATTTGAAGGAAGATTTTTAATGCTTCGTATGCGATGATCGTATGTTTTAAAATGTATAAGAGCTTGTAAATAAAATAAAAAAAATCTATTTTAGTATTTGACTAGGTTAGAGCAAAGGCAAAAAATGATCCATAAAAATTTGGTAAACATGTGAGAAACAAGAACACTGTTACAGATGGATGAGCGTAGAGACGGACGGATGGACTGATGGACAGCCGAGAGAAAACGATGCGGTTTTGAATAGATCCACTTAGGTACGGAACTTTAAAAAGAAGTATGTATAAATAAACCACCTTGTATTTATAATCTCGATATAGATAGTTTCAAATATTGCATATAAATTAAATTATTTATTAATTTCCTTTAAATGTAGTAAATCTAAATTCTCAAGGACCTCTGACAACTTTCTCTTGCTACTGTATACACTCTAATGAAATTAATGTCTAAAGCCATCATCAACAAATCTTGGAAAAGCTATAAAACCTGTTAAAAATTCCTTTAAATTTTTATTTCCTTTTTCCTAAATAATTATTTTAATCCATGTATTTATTCTCGGTTTATTTTTGTACAAACAAGCTTAGTTTAGGGCTTCCAGGTTTTCTAAGTTATTTACGTTTATTGCACTTTGAAAGCTTCTAAATTTAGTACTTAAAAAGAACCTTTGATTATCCGTTAAATAGAAACACATTTTAAACTTCTCCATATCCTGTACCAAAAACTTGTCTTTGTTTAGTCCAGAATCTAGATTAGGTAGTGATGCTGCTTCTTATCGTTTATGTCTATTTATTTTACTGGGATCCAGCGAGAGCGCAGCAAAATACAGGGTGGGTAGTTAATAGTGACTGTAATTTTGCAAATAATATTGTCAATATTAACACACTTGCTAAATATATATACATTTTTTCTAAATAATTACTGCGCACATTTATATTAATATAAGCATTAATATACTATTCGCAAATACCTAAACGAAAAGTATATTACATTTGATATGCACACTTCGAAAACCGTAAATATTGCTGGCAAAGACGTTATCGAATTCTGCGTAATTTTCATTGGTCTGTCCGTCCGCACATCCGTCACGTTTCTGGTGGGCACGATAACTCTTGAATGTAGAGGTATGTCGTAAAAAGGTTTGGACATTGAATAGTGTTAGTTGGACGAGGAATTATATTGGGTTTAAAGAAAATCGGTTGGTAATATGGAAATTATGAAACATTTTAATCAAAAAGTCGACTTGAAGATACATATAAGTTCAGTATTAACCAGAACTACGACTACTTAACTTTTCGCATTAAGATAGAAGCATATTCAAGGATCTGCACAGTTAAAAGTAAAGTAATTCTGAATTACATTTTACTTTAAAATCATTTATGTCAAAAAGTTACAAAGTTAATATTATTTCCACATCCACGTAGTGGATTGGAAGTATAGTAATCGAAAGAAAATTTTCAATTTTCCGGAACGGTTTAAGATATTGAACTTGAAATTTTGTACACGTATATATTATTACAAGATCTCGAATTGGATTGTTTTTTGAAGATATTCGGTGAAAGTTTGGGGGGTAAATAGGGGAAAATATGTAAAGCAAGCTGGTAAGAGTACAGAAACTTGAAATTTGATGTATGTACCACAAGCCAAGGCCTCAACATTTTTTATAATATTAATGTTTTGAAATTTGGTACATGTATTATAACAATATCTGAAACTAGATTTAGTGGCGTCATTTTAGCATGAAAAATATGAAAACTTCAAAAAAAAGTACAGTTTCAATTGATTAATTTTTGTTGCAAAGAGTTCAGAAAACCATTTAGAAAAACCGCTGCCTAAGGAATCACTACTTCCACATCCAGATTCTTCATCCAAGTCGTTTTAAAGGAAACATCTTGACTATATTTGCACTCTAGTATGTGGAAATTATTGGTCATAGAATTTTAATAATATTTGGGGCAGATGTCATAGAAAAGTTTGAGGAGTTGGTTTCTACCATATACGTTAAAAATGAAGTTTTTAGTTCACCCTACTTATTTTCTATTATTCACCTCCCACCCCTTCAATGGAGGCATCTCAATCAGATGTCACTACAATACATACGTGAACTAATCTCAAGTGAAAATCTCAATTTGATGTTATCAATCCCATTAATAATGAAGCGGAGGTGGTGGAGTTTGAAAAATATTAGAAAGAAATCTGAGGCCTTGGTTTCCAGTATATACACCGAATCCCAAATTTCTGTACTCTTATCACCTTGATTTACTTATTTTCCCCTAGTCACTCCTATTAACCCTAACCCTTCTACGGAATCATCCCAAAATATAATCTAGTTCCAGATGTCGTTATAATACATACGTCTACCAAATTACAAGTGAATATCTCAATTTTATTTTATCAACCCCTTTAATAATGTAGTAAGGGTAGTGGAAGGGTTGAAACATATTGTTAAAAAATTTGAGGTCTTGGCTTCTAGGACATACACCGAATTTCAAGTTGCAATACTCTTACCAGCTTGCTTTACTTATTTTTCCCTATTTACCTCTACTTACCCCCACTCTTTCAACGCAATCATGTCAAAATATAATCTAGTTTCAGATATAATTAAAATATATAAATGTACCAAATTTTAAGTGAAAATTTAAATTTAATTTTATCAACTCTTAATAAGGGAGTGGGGGTGGTGGGGAGAAATAGAAAATACTAATAAAAAAACCTGAGACCTTCGCTTCTAGTACATACACCGAATTTCAAGTTTCTGTAGTCTTACCAGCTTGCTTTACTTATTTTCCCCTATTTACCCCTATTTAACCTCCAACCCTTCAACGGAATCATCTCAAAATATAATCTAGTTCCAGATGTCGTTATGATACATATGCGTACTAAATTTCATGTGAATATCTCAATTTTATTTTATCAACCCCTTGAATAATGGAGTAGGGGTGGTGGGGGCTGAAATAAATTATCAAAAAATCTGGGGCCTTTGCCTCTTGTACATACACCGAATTTCAAGTGTCTGTAGTCATACCTGCTTGCTTTACTTATTTCCCCCTATTTACCCCTAAATAACCCCGAACCCTTCAAAGGAATCATCTCAAAGAATAATCTAGTTCCAGATGTCGTTATAATTCATACGTGTATCAAATTTCAAATGAATATCTCAATTTTATTTTATCAACCCTTGTAATAATAAAGTAGGGGTGGTGGGGGTTGAAAAATATTACAAATAATCTGAGACCTTGGCTTCTAGTACATACACCGAATTTCAAGTTTCTGTGGTCTTGCCAGCTTGCTTTACTTATTTTCCCCTATTTACCCCTATTTAACCCCCAACTCTTCAACGGAATCATCTCAAATTATAATCTAGTTCCAGATGTGTCATAATACATACGTGTACCAAACTTCAAATGAATATCTCAATTTTATTTAATCAACCCTTTTCATATTGGAGTAGGGGTGGTGGGGGTTGAAAAATATTATAAAAAAATCTGACTCCTTGGCTTCTAGTACGTATACCGAATTTCAAGTTTCTGTACTCTTACCAACTTGTTTTACTTATATTCCCCTATTTACCCCAAATTAACCCCCAACCCTTCAACGGAATCATCTCAAAATATAATCTAATTTCAGACGTCGTTATAATACATACGTGTACGAAATTTCAAATGAAAATCTCAACTTTATTTTATCAACCCCATTAATGGGGTAGGGGTGGTGGGGGGTTGAAAGATGTTATAAAAAAATCTTAGGCCTTAACTTCTAGTACATACACCAAATTTCAAGTGTCTGATCTCTTACAAGCTTGCTTTACTTATTTTTCCCTATTTTCCCCTATTTAACCCCCAACCCTTCACCGGATTTCCTCAAAAAACAATCCAGTTCCAGATCTCGTCATAATATATACGTGTACAAAATTTCAAGTCAATATCTCAAACCGTTTCGGAGAAAACGTGCGGACAAAAAAAGTTACAGACAGACCGACAGACAGACCGACAGACAGAAATTTTTTTTTTCGCTCAAATTTAAAATCTCGACGTTTCATGACATTCTAAACCTATTTCACGAATAAAAATTTTTGAAAATTTTTTTGCGATTACTATACTTCCAATCCACTACGTGGATGTGGAAGTAATATGTTATTCTCGAGATATTTTATCATGTCAATTTCAACAAATCACCCTTTTACTTCCACATCTACGTACACATTTTTATTTTCTTGAAATAGGATTAGAATGTCATGAAACGTCGAGATTTTATATTTAAGCGATAAAAAAAATTCTGTGTCTGTAACTTTTTTTGTCCGCACGTTTTCTCCGGAACAGTTTAAAATATTGAAAATTTTGTACACGTATATATTATAATGAAGGGTTGGGGTGTACATAGTTGGAAATAAGTAAAGCAAGCGGGTAAGAGTACAGAAACTTGAAATTCGGAGTATGTACTAGAAGTCAATGCCTCAAAATTGTTTAGAATATTAATAGGAGTGACTAAGGGAAAATAAGTAAATCAAGCTGGTAAGAGTACAGAAATTTGGGATTTGGTGGATATAGTAGAAACCAAGGCCTCAGATTCTTTTCCAATGTTTTTCAAACCCCATCACCTCCGCTTCATTATTAATAGGATTGACAACGTGAAATTGAGTTATTCACTTGAAAGTTAGTACACGTATGTATTGTAATAACATCTGATTGAGATGATTCCGTTGAAGGGGTGGTAGGTTGTAGGTTGCGAATAAGAAAAATAAGTAGATTGAACTGGAAACTTCATTTTTAACGTATATGGTAGATCTGCCCCAAATATTATTACAATTCTATTTTTCTATTTTCACATACTAGAGTGCAAATCTAATTAAGATGTTTTCATTAAAGTGACTTGGATGAAAAATCTAGATGTGGAAGTAGTGATTCCTTAGGCAGCGGTTCTTATATCAGAGAAGCAAAACTAACAAAGGTTGGAAGTATTAGTATACTTCCTATCTCTTCTGTTAATTTTGTTTCTCTACAGTACTCTATTTTGCATTTTTAAACCTCATCTGCCGTATTTGGGCCTCTAAGTTACGTCTCACCGATGAGATACAATGACTCCGAAACAGGCGTCCGTAGCTACAGGCCTGCTTCTTGCTGATGTACACGGAAATCATTTTGTTTCTTGTTGGGAAATATGGTAATCTTTTTTAATTATGTTCCATAAGTGTTTCCATTCTTTTCTTCATAGTTATTAAATTATAGAATCTCAGGTAAGTAACTCAGTTAAAAGTGAAAAGTAAATATTAGACTCATACGTCTCTTGAAGGCATATTCGAGACGCTGCTGGCCTAAAGATATTTAAAGCCGTGGGTAATGAAGCGAACTTTCAGTAAGGGCAATTTTTGTTTTCATCGTTCACTTACATGCGTACCAGTCATTTTAATTAGTGTTGGCGAGTTTAAGTATTGCATTTGGCACAATCTCAGAGCTTTCAGTTTTCATCACTTCAGGTGATTACGGTTGAAATGATTTAAAATCAAATTGAAATCGTAATGTAATCAAAACTTGCAGTTTAAGCTTGAAATAATTAAATTTTTAATAAAAGCACGGATTTCGATGGTAAGAACTTGGGCAGGAATCCAGATATAAATACGTACGGCAACGGAAGTGGCTAGGAGTAGGCAGACACAGGAAACGCAGACCTGTCTCCTGATTATTTATTATTATGGCGTACGTACTAAGGGAGCTATTGTGTTCCCTAAAACTTTGTGTCTTTTATTACTTTTTTATTGTGCTCGAGATTGTACGCTGCTAATGCGAGTTAATAACCGATTTCAAATTAAAATTTTCAAGATTTAGCCAGGAAAAATAGCTATTAATTCCTTGTTATTTTAAATTACAAAAGCTCTGAGCGCATTGTTTGTATTTATAATAAAACATTAATCATCAAGTGTTAAAGAAATTACATTATACCTTTGCAATAATTGAAAGCTATTAGTAGCGCTGGAAGCTATTGATGTATCCTTGTTTCTCTAGTTAACTTCAATATAATTGTTTATAATGTAAATACTGTTCTTCAAATAATACTGTATTGATTCGTTAATTAAATTTAACAGGTAATATAATTTATTTTGACACAGTCATCAAACCATCTGTATTAAAACGAAATTGCTTCACATGTTTGAGCGCTTTCAGGAAACGTTCAGGATTTTGAAAACTGTAAGTGTTTTATATATTTTGTATTATAAAACTAACCAGTAACCAATAAACAAACATATGATATGCAATTTATTCTGAGACAAACCAGTAGAAGTTGAGGTCAGATGTAGCCAATTGTGAGTCTTTTAGATTAAGGTTCGGCTCGAATATGGCACAATTTAGTTGTCTGTAATGCCAGTGGCACTAAGCACACAACCAACATATATTTTACTTCTATTAATTGTACAATTAGCATTCACAATCGACAACGCAAAAGTGCAACTTTAAATCGTCTTATAATACTAGTTTGTTCGAACCTAAGTATCTTACAGTATCTATCTCTTGCGCATCTCACATTTGTTTGCTTAATCAACAGTCTTAGTAGTATTAAAGTTATGATAAAGCATCTTATATAAAATATGTCAGTTCACATGCCTCTGGTAATCACCCTGTATGAAGGATATGGACCAATTTTAATAAGCAGCGATTTAAATATTGTCTAAATGTAACTGTGCTACTCTTCTAATATTTTTCTTTTCTAAAAGTTTTCACAAAGAAACAGGAACAAAAGTATCTACTATGTTGTTTAAAAAATGCTCCAAATTTTAAATAAAAATCAGACATAACAAAAGTTATTGCGGGACTGATTAGTTAATTGCCTTAAGTCTATTAGTGGCTGTGTGAGTCGGACGTACACGTAAATAATTTGAGCCATAACAAAAGTACCCCCCCCCCCCGTTCTCGAGGATTCTGAACACGATGATTGTGGTAGAATTTCTCTATGGGGTTACGCAAACCCCTAAACGACCAAAAGCCACCCCAAACGGGGTTAAACGCTCAAGATATAATTTTTACTGCTCAAAAATATTCTGCTCCTCATTTTAGAGGATGCTGGACGATGGTGATACTGAATATTTATTCCGACCCCCTGCAACCCCTCCGACGGTCAATAATCATCCCCGGAAGGGGTGATTTTCTTTTTTTTAATATAAGCGGCAAGATTTATATACCGCCTGTTATCGAGGATGCTGAGCATAGGAAAAATAATGATACTTCTCTTCTTGATTGTAATTGTCTTTCTTTCCCCTTGGAATTGGAACTGGATGGGTTTGAAAAAAATCGAGTACCACCACCATCCTCGAAAACAAGTGGTATATACATTTTGCCGCTGATATAAAAAAAAGATTTTCAACCCTTCCGGGGGTGATTATTGGCCGTTGGAAAGGTTGCGAGGGGTTAGAATAAATATTCAGCATCACCATCGTGCTCAGAATCCTCGAAAACGGGGGGGTAGGATATTTTTGAGCGGCGAAAATTATATCCTGAACGTTTGGCCCCATTTGGGGGCGGTTTTAGACCGCTTGGGGGTTTGCGCAATCTCAAGGAGAAATTCTACCATCGCCATCCTGTTCAGCATCCTCCAGAACGTGGGTGGAGGTACTTTTGTTACGGCTCAAATTATTTACCATTTTCGGATTTTTTTCTCAATCACACACCACTATATGTATGTGTGGCTTTTCTACTCTCATGTGAGATGGTCAAAATACAGGCCAAAAGTACCAAAAACGAGCTGTGCTTTTCATACCTCCTATTTCTGGACTGATTCCCTTTTGATGACATAGTTCTGCGCACTATTATTATGTTTGGGAGGTAAAGAATCACTTTAATTTTAGATGAATTACTAAAATATTCGGAAGTACAAATGTCAGAATTGTGTTCTGTCACTCGTTTTTAAGTCGGTCTTTTTGTTCACCGTCAAACACACGAAAAGAAGTGATAGTGAAGGGAAATTTGGCTTGAATCAAGATTAAAATGTCTAATTGACATCTAACAGAATATATTCAAAAGAGTAGATATAGTACACTTTGATTAAACACCACCTTAGGTAGAGTCGCTGATTTTTTTGTGAATTTTAATATATCAAACAGGAAAATGTTGGCCCTAAAGAATAAAAAATGTTGAAATTATTTGTTTCGTCTCCTTCAATTAATATTATAATATTGGCTATTTGTAATTTTAAGAGACATGCCTATTATACATATTTTCAAAATATGTAAACGAATTTTTCAAAGAGTGTAGTAGGGTATGCATAGGCTGGATATTTTTACCTTGATCACGTTACTAAGAGGAACTATTCTGCAAGATATTACACCCCTACCCCCTCTCGTTTTTAAAATAAATTATTTAATTGAATTTTAAGATTTTTTTTTCTCTTTAACAACGTAACCAATTTTTAAGACTTTTATATATGTGGTAGATATACCAAAGAGGTATTAAACGAAAAATTATTGAGTATTTACAGTTACTATACCAAAACAAAAAACAAAACAAAAAACTTCACGTATATTAAGAAACAGCATCACCAATTTTTTTTCAAAAATGCTCTAAACATATATTTTTTAAAAAAATTTCATAACTGTAGCACAGTGTTAAAAAAATCATAATCGCTAATCTTATATAATATTTATGGTCTTCCTAATAGAATACTACTAAACAATTCATTCAACTCCACATTTTTTTTTATAATCATATATATTTTATATGCTTCAAGAGTATCAAAGATAATGGAAATGAGCGTAATATACTTTATGCGCACTCTTAATGGGCGACAAATTAAAATACGTTTATTCTTTAAATCTCAAATTCATGTATATACATGTTTTTCTTAAGTATACTTGTACGACGTCACGTTATTACGAGAAGTGGGAAAGAATAGCCGTATATACAGATATTAGTAACATGCCTTGCTGATTCAGTAGGTAATAATCTTAATTGAGTGACAAGAATCCTAAGTGTGTGGTCGTTTTGTGTTGAAAGCGGCAGGACAAAAACAAAATTGACGCCAGTGGATGATATGACATTGTGTCAAAATGTGTTATAGGCGCCTGAAACCATTTTTCTAAATAGTCCGTTATGTGGTGTTTGTCGTTTAAAAATGTATGAGCGAAGAAATTCAGAAGATTTCATCAATATCGATCGAATTCTAGGACATTCTTCTACAAAATTTCTAGTCCGAATATTTTACTATATCATTTACTACAAATATTAAATAATTTTTTGCTTAATATCTCTTTAGTATATCTACCACATATATGTGCAAAGTTGCACTATTTTGGTTTCTCCGACATAACTGTAAATTTTATCAAATCTTATCTGACTGGTCGTAGTCAGAGAGTATTTATTGAAAATAATTATTCTCGTAGACGAGAATATCATCTGGTGTGCCTCAAGGTTCTGTATTGGGACCTCTTCTTTATCTCTTCTACACGCAGATATGTTTCTAAACATGCAGCACTGTTCTGTGCAAGCATATGCCGATGACATACAACTTTATTCCTCATTCGATCCTAGCAATTACCGCGCAGCTACAAACTTAATAAATATTGACTTGCAAGAGACTTATACTTTTGCTGCAAAATATAATTTAAAAATTAACCCAAGCAAATCAACAGTAATGATTTTTAGTCAAAATATGTATCACCAAATGCTGTGCGAAAATACAAATATTTTATTAGATAATAGTGGACTCCCAACAGCAGAAAACTCAAAAAATTTAGGTACCATCTTTGACTCAAAACATAATAATAATACATATTAACAGATTGGTTAAAAAAAACATACGTTGTGCTGAACATTCTTTATACCAACATACATATAATTAATTATAAACTAAGGAGAAAACTGTGTGAATCTTAATTTTATCTATTTTTAATTATGGTATTATTGTGTATTTTGTATGTCTCGACAAGAACACAATAAATAGATTACAAAAATTTCCAAATACCTGCATTCGCTATATTTTTGTATTAAAGAAATTTCAACATATTTCACAGAAACGTTTGCAACATGGATGGCTTAATCTTGAAAATACCTACAAATATCACCTGCTGATGTTTGTTCATAGAGTTCTTATTACTTCAGTGCCGGAGCACCTTAAGCGAAAACTTGTAAGTCGAAGAAGTATCCATAATATTAATATAAGATCTACTGATATTTTGACCATGCCACAACATAGTACTGCCATTTTTCTACTCTTTTTCTCCTACAACGCTATATCAAATTATAATCTGCTTGAAAAAATTATTTGAAACATTTTTCCATAAATACATTTAAGCACAAAATTAAAAAAAAATTAACCAACAGTGTACGTAATATGTGTAAAACTGTGTAAAGTACATTTATCTATTTTCAATTGCTTATTTGACAATTTGTTTTGTGAATGTAATTCTGCATCAATTATTCTTAGTCACGGTTTATAATTATTATTTTGTTTGTTACTTGAACGAATTCTATTAGTTTAATATAAGTATCTAAGCTAAACTTCGCCCTTTGGATTAAGACATTGTATATCTTTTTTCTAATAAATATTACTATTATATATAAAAATCATAAACATTAGTTACGTTATTAAACAGAAGAAAAAAATCATAATTCGATTAATTAATTTATTTTAAAAACCAGAGAGGGCAGATAATATCTTGCGGAATAGTTCGTCTTAGTAATGTGATGTCAAGGTAAAATGTCCATGCTTACCCTGCTACACTATTTATAAAAGTTTTCTCACATAAGTGAGTATATAAGACATGTTTCTGGAGATGAATCATGAAATAAAAAAGGACACAAAGCCTTCCAAAATGAAACTTTTTGACTCTATCGAACTAACTTAATTCATATTTGCAAAGCCTTTTAAGATTATTATCAACACATTCCACAACTGCTGCCCTTTAAATCATTTTCAATCAAAAATTACGTTTATTGTTTTCGAATCACCTGAATTGATGTTATTAATATTATATTGTGAATCTATATAAAATACTGATTTTACGGGGAAATAAATAACATTACTACAAGAACAATTTTTGAAAGCACACAATGTGCTGTTACTAATTTTATACCCCATTCTGTTTTCGTCTATTTTATATGCAACAATAGACCTGTCAGCGCTTAAAGACTTTCTTAATTGAAGTCGCGCACACCCATAGGAAGCGCAAATTAGTTACAGGTGGAGGTAAGTAGCATATCGCTTTAAGAGACGCATAAAGCTTATCAGTTCCATTCAGCCATCAATAATATCTTATGAAGGAGTTTTCTGAATGTACGTGCAAGGTGTATTGTCCGCTATTGCAGGGGAGGAAAAATCAGCGAGGAGAAGTGACATCATAGAAGCCTGTTCTTGACATCTGTTAAGAATCTCATTGCAAGAGGGCCTTCACTAATTGCACTTTGTCTTTGTCCTGTTTATAACTTATATATCCATTGCGTGGGCTCCCGCTATAATCATGGTTCGAAGAATATTAATAGAAAAGTCATGCGATCGTATGTGTAATAACAATCGTTGATTTAAATGTTTTCATTTGCATATATGTTATTAAATATGTGAGAATTGTCCGGATAACATCTGTAGAGGATATTATTTAATTTCGCCTACGCATTGATGATTGTAAGGAGTTATGGGCATTATTCCTATCATTAATTTAGACATTACAGCGGAATTTTTGCATGTCTCAATTAAAAACACCATGTCATCGTATATTTATTTAATGAGCCTGTAGATAAAAGAAGACAAGAGAATTACTAAAAAAACATCAATATAATTTTATGTCTTAAATGTGATGTTTGCTTGAAGGTGAGAAGCAAAGTATGTATATTATTTTCATTGCAACTGGTTTGTCGACATAAATTTTGGATTTATGTATAGACAAGTTCACAGAGACTAGTTATTAAAATAATGAAAGTAATAATTATGTTGCCGACGTTTTGTGATACATGCACATTACTGCATGTGTCCATCAGTTTGTCTATCCATTTCCATTTAAATATTTTTATTTTGTTTATCTATTTATAATTCAACCTTAAAACTAGGTATCTCAATGTGATATAAAATTTACATTTTATATAAATACATCAAAAGTAATTTTATAAAATAAAACACACAAATGATGGTAGTCGTTGGTATGACTAGGCACCTAATTAATTTAACTTGTCTTTATAATCGTTTTTGCTATCAGACACTTCTTATTAAATTTATGTCTGTTATCTTTAACTTTTTGTCCGATCGGCTATAAATCGTTATAGTCAGGGGGTAAGCGGAGCAAAACTAAGTCTGTCTATCGGTACAGTATAGGTTAAATAATACTTTAAATAAATTTCAAATAGGCAACAGATGTGTAACAGTTTCCATGTGTTCTTTATGGATATTGCCCTAAGCCGAACTATAATATCTTCTCTTCATATGTTAAATCTTTTTACTTATATCCAACAACTCCTCAGGAAATAAACCAGTATTAAGCAAAAGTGATATTAAACCAGCACCGGCATATTTAAAAAACCGCTGCCTAAATAATCACTACTTCCACATCCAGATTATTCGTCCAAGTCACTTTAAAGGAAACATCTTGACTATATTTGCACTCTAGTATGTGGAAATTATTGGTCATAGAATTTTAATAATATTTGGGGTAGATGTCATAGAAAAGTTTGAGGAGTTGGTTTCTACCATATACGTTAAAAATGTTTCTAGTTTACCGTACTTATTTTCCACTATTTACAACCTACCACCTCAATGGAGTCATCTCAATCAGATGTCACTACAATACATACGTGTACTAACTTTCAAGTGAATATCTCAATTTGATGTTATCAATCCCATTAATAATGAAGAGGAGGTGGTAGAGTTTGAAAATAATTAGAAAGAAATCTGAGGCCTTGGTTTCTAGTATATACACCGAATCCCAAATTTCTGTAGTCTTACCAGCTTGCTTTACTTATTTTCCCCTATTTGCCCCTATTTAACCCCCAACCCTTCAACGGCATCATCTCAAATTATGATCTAGTTTCAGACGTCGTTATAATACATACGTGTACCAAATTTCAAATGAATATCTCAATTTTATTTTATCAACCCTTTTCATATTGGAGTAGGGGTGGTTGGGTTGAAAAATATTATAAGAAAATCTGACGCTGTGGCTTCTAGTACATACACCGAATTTCAAGTTTCTGTAGTCTTACCAACGTTTTACTTATATTCCTCTATTTACCCCAAATTAACCCCCAACCCTTCAACGGAATCATCTCAAAATATAAACTAATTCCAGACGTCGTTATAATACATACGTGTACGAAATTTCAAATGAATATCTCAACTTTATTTTGTGGGGGGGTTGAAAAATATTATAAAAAAATCTGAGGCCTTAACTTCTTGTACATACACCGAATTTCAAGTTTCTGTACTCATACCAGCTTGCTTTACTTATTTCCCCATATTGACCCCTAAATAACCCCCAACCCTTCAACGGAATCATCTCAAAGTATAATGTAGTTCCAGATGTCGTTATAATTTATACGTGTACCAAATTTCAAATGAATATCTCGATTTTATTTTATCAACCCTTTTAATAATGAAGTAGGGGTGGTGGGGGTTGAAAAATATTATAAATAATCTGAGACCTTGGCTTCTAGTACATACACCGAATTTCAAGTTTCTGTAGTCTTACCAGCTTGCTTTATTTATTTTCCCCTATTTACCCCTATTTAACCCCCAACCCTTCAACGGAATTATCTCAAAATATAATCTAGTTCCAGATGACGTTATAGTACATACGTGTAGAAAATTTCAAATGAATATCTCAATTTTATTTTATCAACCCTTTTCAAATTGGAGTACGGGTGGTGGGGGTTGAAAAATATTATTAAAAAATCTGACGCTTTGGCTTCTAGTACATACACCGAATTTCAAGTTTCTGTACTCTTACGAACTTGTTTTACTTATATTCCTCTATTTACCCCAAATTAACCCCCAACCCTTCAACGGAATCTAATTCTAGACATCGTTATAATACATACGTGTACGAAATTTCAAATGAATATCTCAACTTTATTTTATCAACCCCTTTAATGGGGTAGGGGTGGTGGGGGGTTGAAAAATATTATAAAAAAATCTGAGGCCTTAACTTCTAGTACATACACCGAATTTCAAGTTTCTGTACTCTTACAAGCTTGCTTTACTTATTTCCCCCTATTTAACCCCCAACCCTTCACCGGATTTCCTCAAAAAACAATCCAGTTCCAGATCTCGTTATAATATATACGTGTACAAAATTTCAGGTCAATATCTTAAACCATTCCGGAGAAAGCGTGCGGACAAAAAAAGTTACAGACAGACCGACAGACCGACAGACAGACCGACAGACAGACCGACAGACAGAAACTTTTTTTTCGCTCAAATTTAAAATCTCGACGTTTTATGACATTCTAAACCTATTTCACGAATAAAAATTTTTGAAAATTTTTTTGCGATTACTATACTTCCAATCCACTACGTGGATGTGGAAGTAATTAATGGAAAAATTTTAGCAGCAACATCTGACATTTTCCGTACTTCACTATCTTACTTAGTAGATGACTCTTTCAAATTTGGTCAATATCCCGATTCTTTAAAAGTAACAAAATATCTATAATTATTCAAAAACAAAGGACCTGTTATAGAAATTAGTAACAATAGAAACATATGCCTACAAGGCTAGTTAGCAAAAATTTTTTATATCAGTTATAATAATAGATGAAGTAACCTCTAGAGTAAATTAACCTATTAGCTTCATTTCAAAGTGGTCTGAGAAAAAATAAATCAAGATCCACTGCCATTTCGGAGATCTACAACTTTATTTCTAAATCACTAAATAATAAAACATATTCAATAACACACTTCTCGACTTAAGTCGTGCATTTGATACAGTTGACCACTGCTACTTTTAGAAAAAATAGCCAGAATAGCGGATTGTAGTTATTGATAAAATTTTAAATCGTATCCAAGGGATGCGATCTGTGTGCCACAAGGCTCGGTTTTAGGTCCTCTATTTTCTACAATATTAATTAATTATATGTCTCGATCGTGCATAAGTCCTAATTTTAAAGTACTATGCGCAGATGATAGTAACTTTTGTATAACAGACGAAACTATTAGCCCAGTTGTCAGATGAAGATATTGATAAGAACCGGCCACTAAATGTTACACGGCTGAATTTTTCAGAATAGGTATTTTTGTTAGTGTACAATACGATAAAAATCGGATTTTCGTATACCTTACTTCAAGACTTCATATATGTACTATTCCTACATATATTTCTATATTTCAAAATATGATAATCCAATAGCCACGTTTCTCGTTTCATTTAAGCTTTGTTGAGCTCAATTTCATTAATTAGTTGACAAATTTAGTATAGCGCGTCCGAGACCGCGCACGCCTCGCGAGCCGTACGTATGTGTCGCTACATTCTATTCTCATGCGTTAAACAAAAACAATCTGGAACCTGGATTTTTTATCGTACAAAAAAATTTCATATACGTTTCTGAAATTTCCCCCTAGTGCTATTAATTTTTTGATATATTTCTTTCATTTTTCGAGTTATTGGCCAAAAACCAAATTTCGGCCAATATTTGTAGGGTTAAGTAGAGTAGCTTCGGCTAGACTTCGCCCTTGGTATTATGTATGTATTAATACTGAATAAAGGCAATTTATTATTATTATTATTATTATTATTATTTTCGATTTTTTTAGTGGCCGTCGGCACCTTACAACTGTAAACTTTTTTTCATCCTATTCTACACCAACAGAACTACATACAGATAAAAATAATGTTTTGATTCAAGAATCCATTGTTTCATATATACGCAAATAAATAAATTCTTCGTAAGTATAAACAAATATTTTTGTTTCAAAAATAATTTATTTATTACAAACTTTTTATTTCTTGCTACAGAACTATATGTTTTATATGAAGAATTTATTTATTTGCTTACATATGAAACAATTGATTCTTGAATCAAAACAATTTTTATGTGTGTATAAGTAAAATCATGTATGTCATTATTAGCAAAAACCGTAAATCACGATTATAGTCATCAATCTATTGAGCATGTAGATTTCACAAAATTCTTAGGGGTGACCTTAGATCAAAAAATGATCTGGTAAAAGGCATTAACTCTATAATTTATAAATTAGGTTCAACCTGTTTCTTGACAAGGCAGCTACGTAATACTGTTACGGCAGAAATATACTTTCAAATGAACCCCTCTTAACGCTTATCGTTTGTTATATGTGTTCATAATTAGCTGTTTCGCACAATTACCTATTTTTATACAATGATGTATTCATACTCTTTATTTCCATATATTATTTGTACCATTTATGTTTATTTCTAAATTTTGGACTCATCCGATAAGCTTTGTACTACATCATTGTGTGTGATATTTTATGTGATGAACAATCATTATTATTATTATTATTTTAAGTGTACTTCTCAGCCTAATGCTGGAAAAATTTAACCTATCCCTTGAATATGCGATGTCTACTCTATCCACCTTGTAATTTTAAAACGATAAGAATTCTTTTACGATGTAACATATCTGTAATATTACTGTCTTTTGCATAAGAGTTATTATCCCGACAGGAAGGCCTAGTGATACTGTGTTCCTCTTCAGATGAGTAGTGGTCAATCATTCCACTGGTATAATAATAGGAATTCTTTGGATTTCTGGGAGTTTCCAAATCCGTTTCATTTCTATTGCGAGGTTCTGGTATTTTGCACGTTTTTCTTGTTCAGTTTTTATAAGTTATGCGTAAGTGGGAGACCAACATCTATTATTGTGGCTATTTTGTTGTTTTATTAATTAGGAGTAGGTTTGGACGGTTTAAGTCTACGGTTTTATCTGTGAACACTGTGCGATCCCAATACAATAGAATTTCTTGACTTTCAAGAACAGCATCTGGTAAGTATTTATAGTGCGGCTGCGGACTTTTGATCAAGTTGTATTTCAGGGATAAATGACGATGTAGAATATTACAACTTGATTGTGGCGATTTGCTAAAGCACTACATCCACCAGTAATGTGTTCTATGGTTTCGCCTGACTGTCCACATTTACTGCATTTATCCATTACGCTCTCTCTTAAAATACCATGAAATCTTCTGTGGTGGGGTACAGCTGACCTTTCCTTAAGAAACTGACAAGAATTGCTTATCCGTCGTGGCGCAGCTGTGTGGGGTATTTACTATGGAGTAACTTGTTGTTACAGAATTCTACTTCGTCGGCAATAGTTTGTAATGTAGGTTAGATAAGTCAAGAGGTGTATAAGAGTTATCAGCGTTCGCAATTTCTCTTTTTATTGGGTGGGGATTGTTGAAGAAGTATTAATGTATCTTCATTTCTTGATTTTTATAGAGTTGTAAGATATGCATCAGTCCTCGTGCACCCTCTCGATGCGGAAGGTATAATCGTTCCACAGCAGACTTTGGCGGTGTAGGTTGAATTTCGTTAAGAGTCGTCCAGTTAAACGATCTAAATTCTCCAAATCCATGTTACACCAGATGATCATTCCAAACGAGAATGTTAACGTTGAAACTGTCCACATATTGATAGCCTTAAAGATGTTTTTCGAGTTTAGCTTCGAGTTGAGGAGTTTTGTAAGGCGAAATTTATATTTATTTATGAATTCACTATTCACGATGTCATGCTTTACTCCTAGGTTTTGTTGGATTCCCAGATGTTTACAAGGTTCTTCTATAGGAAGAGGGCTTATATCCATAGTAGCTTGATAGTTGTGAACTAGAGTACATTTAGATATTGAAACTGTACCACATTTATCTAGACCAAAGGTCATCCTTATGTCCTCACTAAACACTTTCGTGGTGCTGATTAGCGTTTCCAGTTTTTTATTATAATTATCATTATTAGGTTAAATATATTGTTTTTAGAAAGACCTGAAAAGCTTTCAGGTTTAACTAGTGCTATATACGCGTTTGATAAATTATGATTTACATAACACATTTCTTTATTTCTATATAATAGAATAAACTATTATTTAAAAATGAATTATTATTGTTTGCTTATAATTGTATTGAAACATATTTTTTATTGGATTTTGCAAACAGCAGAAAAAATAACTATCTATGAGAACTAAAAGAAAAACTATGTGTAAAAATATTAATGAAATCTTTGCATTCTTTCGATAAGCTGAATTCTGGTTATACTAGCAAAATCCTAAAATGAAATGTCAAATATAATTATTTCATACTTATTCTTAGAGATTGTATTGGCTTGGCATGAAACATCTTTATGAGTGGCTTTGTGCCTTTCTGATGAGCTCCAGAATAAGGACGAAAAAAGTTTCAAAAGTTAAGCATTTCCAAAAACACAATGATAGATTTCATGAAACTGTAATCAATTAGAATGAAAAATTTTTAAGACAACGTAGGTAAATAAATTCATTTTAGGCCTTTGTTCTCATTTTTAACTGAATCTTCATAACCGTAGGGGTTATGTAGATACTGGTTTAATCTGCATGGCCGTACGGGACTGTGTGGATTTTCAAATAAGAAATTATACAAATTCATTGTAGGATTTTAATTTGCTAGCATAACCAGAATTCAGGTTATCGAAAGAATGCAAAGATTTCATTAAAATTTTTACACATGGTTTTTCTTTATGTTCTTATAGTTAGTTATTTTTTCTTCTGTTTGTGCAAAATCCTATAAGGGATATGATTCAATAGAATAAACTATTAGCTAAGTAAGCTTTCGTATAAGGCAGCGTCCTAGTGCAACAAGTTTGATATTATAAGTTTTATGTACAAGTTACTGTAAAAACATCGGGCTTTGCAAGTGCCCGTAAAATGCAAAGCTTACCATGTAAATATTAAGTTGAAGTATAAAAAAAACGTCGTACGGTCAGTCGAAGGCGGGACACGAATAATTATTATTACTTGACCCAAAAATAAGTAAAAACCGCAGATACAAGTGTTGGTTCATTTGTATTTGAGAGTCGCGTAGGATCACAGTTCACGTTTCGGCTCATTTATTCTTTGTTTTTCCACCTCCTTTGCTGTCATGAGGACAGATTACAAGGTTATTTTTCGAGAATGCTCGAAGTAGACAAATTGCAAAACGTGTTCGTCTCTAACAACAACTAATAGACTTCGGCTGTTTTATTTTCTTGTGCATCTCACAGATATTTTTTGTTCGCTTTATAATGCATAAGTTCATGTGTTGGAGGAAGACAGCTGATTCGGGAATAAGAGTTATCGGCTTATTTTTAAAGTCAACGCTCTTGTACTAAATCACGGGGCGCCTTGGTGATTTTTTATTGGTAACCACCACTTATTCAGCTAAATGAGGAACTAAAAGTTGTGTAAATATACGTGTACTAATATTTAACATGCTATACACCTTGTCCTTACAACGCAAACAACGGGGAGTGTTACCTGGAAGGAATGGGTATGAATAATTCTTTACAGTTATGAATTTTGTAGAATAACGTATATTGCCATATGGGTTTTTAGAATTACTCAGCATTGTGGCCATATTGGAAAAATGGCGTCGTTTTTTTTCAAAGATCTTGGAATCAATTCATCCATGTCTGGCGTGCAAAACACAGTTTTGGACTTATTTTAAACCAAAAGCGCGCAATTTACCACGAAATTAGCGCCATTCTAGTTAGTGTGTGCTAGGCAGTCACAGAATAATAGAGACTTTTAGCAACTTTTTTTCATAAAAAACAAGGTTGTTTTAGCATTTCTAGACTTCATCACTTTGTAGAATATTAGGTATTTTTTGTAATTGTTTATTTGTGGCATATTCAGATTTTCTTACTTTTTATTGGGTATTTTGCCACTGAAAAATATTTAAAAATTTTGATGAAAAAACCTCTGCGCCAAACGTATCAGACAGAGGTTGGTTCTTGGATACTTGACTGTTTCAAAAAGTCTCACACCTAAAAATATATAAACTAGAACAATTTAATAAACTAAAAACTGAAAATGAAAGCTATAGGTAGTTAACGTTTCGGAAGAGAATCTAGTTCCATTCTCACAACTTATTTGGCCGTCAACCATGACAGTTCTTTGTTTATGTATTTCCATAGTCACGTGAGACATTAAATTATATTTATCATATTTTTACTTAGTTCGTCTCTAAGGATGGGCAACCAACTAGTACAAAAATCTATTGAATAGTGTTCCGTGTGAGTGAGGAAAACATTATGTAGGTGAATCATCTAGTCCTTTCAACGTATATAAGTCTTGGTGAACATAGAAATTACGCTAGAAGGGGAGAAATTGAAAAATCCAAAATTTGTGAACACGCGTGGGATAATAATCACAGGATTAAATAGGACTCGGCGAAAATTTTGGAAAAAGAGAGCAACGGAACAAAAAGAAAATTTAAAGAATCCGCGATTATTTTATTAAACGAGGATAGATGCGTTTCGAATTATTCAATAGATTTTTGTACTAGTTGGTTGCCCATCCTTAGAGACGAAGTAAGTTAAAATATGATAAATATAATTCAATGTCTCACGTGTCTATGGAAATACATAAACAAAGAACTGTCATGGTTGACGGCCAAAACAGTTTTGAGAACGGAAGTAGATTCTCTTCGGAAACGTTAACTACCTATAGCTTTCATTTTCAGTTTTTAGTTTATTACCTTGTTCTAGTTTATATATTTTTAGGTGTGAGACTTTTTGAAACAGTCAAGTATTCAAGAACCAACCTCTGTCTGATCCGTTTGGTGCAGAAGTTTTTTGATTAAAAATTTTAAATATATTTCAGTAGCAAAATACCCAATAAAAAGTAAGAAAATTAAGTATTTTTTTTGTGATTTTCTTAATTCAAATGTTTAAAAATGAACCTACCTCGTTTTGAACAATTTCTGTCCGAGAAATAAAACCTATGTTCATTAGGGCAAGTATTCAGTTAGATATGGTCCTATCGGTTACTATCAATATTGTTTATGTCTTCGTCTATTTTAATTAAGTATTTAATCTACGCATTTCACCCACATTCAATTCGTGAATTTTCTTAGACCACATCAATTGGAGAGAATTCAATATAGATAGTTAATGGTTTAATAAAAATCATTAAGGTGAAAGAAAAGATGACGTATAATTTTATAGTTAAGAATACGTGACAAGGTCTCATTTCGACATAAAGTAAAAGTCATTTTAAGAAAAACCCGTCCATTTAGTTAGAGAAACTGACACTGTGTAAAAAATATTCTTTATTCTCTTCCCCAGCTACTTCAACAAAGTTTTAAATTGGCAAGGAATGTCTTGTGTTACATCGTTTTGAACACTTCAATAAAATAATAACTAGTGGGTGTCATCTAATGTCAATGTGTTAAAGAATTCATATCGTCTACCTATTAAAGTTATTATAAATTTTAAGTGTAAAAGGGTGTAGCCAGATAAGCACTTGGAAAATGCCCATGAAGGAAATAAGTCGAAAGGGGCACCAAAACACTTCATCGGATGTAAGAAAAATTTTGTTATTGCACTATTGTAAAAAGTCGAGAGGGGGTGAGATTTTTTAAGAAATGCACTTGTACATTAAAAATTTGTTGCAACTTACGTTATGGACTAAAAAATTTGAAAAAAATTCGGAACTCAGAAAAAAATATTGTGTCGCATTTGGCGAGAAATTCAAATTTTAAAAAAATAAATGATTTAAAAAAAATGCTCTTTCCACCATTTCTTGAAAGGGTGCTATCATAATTTATTTTACGTAGATGCATATTCGCATCATCATTATTTTCAAATTTTTTCAGATTTTTTTATTTGGTGGCACAAGCAAAAAAAAAATTTCAAGAGAAATCTTTTTTATTTAAAATTTTAATACAACTGTTGTGAACTATAAATAGAGAAATAAGTAATCCTTTGTTCATCTATCACTGGTCCTATGTTTGCAGTGTCAAAAATATAGGATAGAATTTCAGCTGGTTTGATAATTCGTGATAGATACCTACCATGGGATAAGTAGTGCACAATAGCTGCGATGTGTGTATCTATGCGCCACAAGACAACCCGGAGATTTTGAAAATCATTATGAAAGATTAAAATGGTTTACGCAGTATTCTTAGACCAGGAGATAGTTTTATTTTGGACAGAAGGTTTAGAGATGCGGTGGTATATTTGTAAAGTGAAGGCTATCAAGTGCTTACGTCAGCATAGAAAGGTAATCGCTCGCAATTATCCGCAATAGATTCCAATGTATCCAGATTCGTAACTCAACTCTGTTGGGTTGTTGTCGAAGCTGTGTACAGAATTATTGGACAAAAAAATGAACTTTTGCATCATCAACTCGATAACTAACTCAATTCAAAAGCAGTAATATTTTGAAAGACAGTCTGCTTTTTACATAACATCTTCTGCCGAAGTTTGGATTTGAATGAGGGTTAGCATGAAGAAATCGCTCATTAGCTAAACAGCAGAAGAGGACGTGACAATTCACTTGTCTTAGGAGCAAAGGAGAAAACGTGAAGTAGACGCGAATTGCCCTTTGAACAAATGTCGTCAGCTACCCTTCTCGATTTTATCGAAACGAGTGAGAGGGATTTAAAAATATTTTTACGGATTCGTAACAACTAACTCAGACAATTTCTTACCTTTCAGAAGTAAGATCGATCAAAATAACATCAATATTAGTTAATTAAAATATGTATATAATACAATGAAATGTGAAATAGGGTCCCGACACATTAACAGAAAAACCTACAAATGTTGTATCCATTACATGCCAAATTCTGTAGGTTATACTAGTATACTGCGTTATTTTTGTGAATATGCCAACGGACTGCGCACAGATGGATGCTGTTCACACGTTGCAGCTATTGTGTACTATTACTTATCACATGGTATATATCACGAATTATCAAACCAGCTGAAATTCTATCCCATATTTTTGACACCCATTTTGCAGACCTGAAACCAATGATAGACAGAAAAAGCGACAAGGATTAATTAGTTCTCTATTTATAGTTCACGACAGTTGTATTGAAAAGTTTAATAAAACATTTCTGTCGAAATATTTTTTTTGCATGTGCCACCAAATAAAAAAATCTGAAAAAATTTGAAAATAATAATAATGCGAATACGCATCTAAAAGAAAATAATACTGATAGCACTCTATCAAGAAATGGTGGAAAGAACACTTATTAAAACTATTTATTTTTTAAAAATCTGAATTTCGCGCCAAGTGCGATATAATATTTTTTTCTGAATTTCCCTTGAAAGTGTGTACGTTACCTAATTTTGCAAATTTTTTGGTCCACGACGTAAGCTGCAAGGAATTTTTAATGCACAAGTACATTTCTTATAAAATCTCAGCCCCATCCTGACTTTAGAATAATACAATAACTAAAATTTTCTTACATACGAGGAATTGTTTTGGTGCCCCTCTCGTGTTATTTCCTTTATGGGCATTTTCAAGTGCTTAACCAGCTACACCCTTTGATTTAAATGCATACAAAGGGACCACGTGGAGGTTCAGATAATTTCATAACACAAAATACAGTACTTTCTAGGTATATTCTAAAAGAAATTGCTTAATATAAGTTGCTCTCTAGCATCACAAAATTGCAAATGTATTCTTTGACTAAGCCAATTCTTGATATCACGGTATATGAGAGTATAATTTATGTATTGCAGGGACCACGGCAGAAGGTTACCTCCCACTATGTAGTTACCTATATCACTCATGGTTCTAATTTGGGTATACATTGAGAAGTAACAAAATAATTAAATAACAAACAATCATAACTGAATGAAATATTTAAATTAATTCGGTTCGTTTGGTAACTCAAGTATAAGCGTGGCGATAAGTCGTGAACAGTGAGTTTTTCTGTATTATTAAATACGACACACCTACACATTACTGTCATATTAATATTTCCAATTACCGCGTATCGTACGATATTAATAACCGCATCGTAAATAACACGTTAAACAACGCCGGTAATAATTTTCAAAATATAATTCGATTCTATGCTTGTTCCGTCCTTATATAGATAAATTTATCTGCAATAGTGCCCACTTCGATGGTCTCACGGTTTTCTTGGTTAGCTCCAATGTTTGCACCCCGTGGTGCCTTCGAGGTGACCCCTGACCCGCCTGATAGCCCCCGCGCCGTATAATGTCCCTATCTACGGCACCCTTCACGTGCTTTGCCAACACGTGTGCCCACCATCGGCAGAGAGGCATAATGCCGTGTGTGCATACTTTTGCAAATGCTAGATTTATGTTTGCGGTGTCACTACTGCGCCGTATTTTGTTAAAATAAACATGCCGTTCAAGTGTATAAACCAGGTTTGAATATATTTACCTGCGTTTAGAGTGCACAGCCCGGGGGGGTTCCCACGGAGAATTATTGTTGTTTACTGGAACTCACTTTTTAATCATGTTTGAGAAACAACAACGTTTTAAATGTTGTTAAACTATCAGCTTTCATGAAATGTTTGTCTTGGGTAAAGTAAAACGAAATATTGAATTACGGGGTAGATTTTTCTTAACATCTCTATTGTAAGCAGAGCTCATATTTCAGGTTGCATTTTCAGAAACGTATTTTGTGGCCGATGTGAATTGATCAGATTTACTGTTCCTAGATTACAAATTATAAAAATGTAATCGTGTACAGATACAGTTTTGTATTAGCTGATATTAAGACTGTTGGTGTACGGTCTCTTATTTACCGGCAAATTAATAAAATAAAAAATTTTGTTTGCAAATAATTTCCATTGTGAGAACCACGTCACTTACAGCTACCATTACTTCTTTCAGAGGTACACCGGGTCGCTTATTGTATACAGTATGTATCCAATTAGGTAGTCACACGTACTCACCGTTTAGAGATGAGTTAAATTAGTATTTTCATGTAACAGATCCAACCGGTTGTTGTTACAATGTAGTACCAGTTCCTATTCTAAACTGTTACTGTTTTGTAATTGGGCCAGTGATAAAATGCAAGATATCATCTTCCTCAATAATGGTTTATTCACTGATGAGGCAACTTTTCATAAAAATAAATTTGTTAATAGGCACACTTTGCACTATTATGGTTCGGAAAATGTCCACTTTCTTAAGAAAGGTGATAACCAGCACAGATGGCCTATAAACGTTTGGGGAGGAATTGTTGGAGAACATATAATAGGACTACATTTCTTTGATCGCACATTGGCTGGAGCTATTTATCTTCACTTTCTGGAGAACCATCTGCCACAATAACTGGTGATTATTCCCGAAAGGAATCGAAATAGGATGTGGTTTCAGCAAGATGGTGTTCCACCACATTATTAAAGCGCAGTAAGGGACCACTTAAATAATATCTACCCAATTCAATGGATTGGCAAAAACTGTCTCACTAAATGGCCTGCTAGAGCTCTAGATCTTACAGAAATGGATTTCTTCTTATGAAGATATGTGAAGGAAAATGTTTCTAAAGACATGCAAACAACAGTCCAAAATATGAAGGAAAGGATATTAGTGCATTCTGTGAGTCGGATGGAACCTCGAAAAACATGAATTTTTCTTAGCCTAACGAGACTATGTCCGCCCCCCCTCCCCCCCCCCGTTTTTGAGGATGCTCAACACCATGGTGGTGGTTAAATCTCTCTGCGATGTCACTCCACCCCCAAAAGGCCAAAAACTACCGTCGAAAGGGGTAAAGCACGTGTCCGCCGTCTCCTACCAGCCAAACCTGTGTTACCCCCGTTTTCGAGGATGATGAGCACGACGGTGATATCAAGACTCCTCTTCGACCCCAGCCAAATGCCCAGAAACCACTCCCGAAAGATGTGAAAGGCAGATAGGCCATTTTCCCTCGGGTTATCCCCTTTTTCGAGGATGCTGAGCAAGATGATGATGTCAAGACCCCTCCTCGACCCCCGTCAACCCCCCAAACGGCTAAAAACCACCCCCGAAAGGCGTAAACCGCGGAGAGACCGTCTCCCACCAGCCATACCTGCGTCATCCATCGGCTTCGAGGATGTCGAGCTCAATGGTGAAGGATCTTCTCCCCGAGGCGAATCGATGCTTTTGGCCGTTTGGGGATTGGCGGAAGTGGAGGAGTGGTCTCGACATCACCATCGTGTTCACTATTCTCGAAAACGGGGGGTAACACGGGTTTAGCTGAGAGAAGACGACCTATCCGCGTATCACCCTTTCGGAGGTGGATTTTGGCCGTCTGGGAAGTTGGTGTGGGTCGAGGAGGGTCTCGATATCATCATTGTACTCAGCATCCTCAAAAATGGGGATAACGCAGGTTTGGCTGGTAGGAGAGGACGGATACGCGGTTAACCCCTTCCGGGGGTAGTTCTTAGCTGTTTGGAGGTTGGGGTGACCTCACAGAGAGATTAAACCAACACCATCATGTTCAACATCCTCGAAAATAAGGGGGGGGGGGGGCAGAGTCTCGTTAGGCTAGGAAAAATTCATATTCCTGTCCGACTTGCAGAATACACAAATAATAACTACTTTTAGATCTATCACACCGACTATTTTATGAAAAGTAGAAACCTCATTCCAAAAGCGCATAGAGATGTCTGTCAGTCAAAATGGGTAATATGTGGAGCACTTATTACATATTTTTATGTGAAATTACTTGAGGGAACCTTTATTTTTAAAGTTTAATCTTTATTTTTGTACTTATTGTTCAATAAAATTAAAATGGTTATAAATTGTAGGAATGTGCCTACAAAAATGTTCATTTTTCTTTTCTACATCACATCCAATATACAGGGTGCTCCATTTATAAAAATTGAGAAAATGCTATTCAAAAAGTTCTAAATTGAAACATCATTTTTGCCACCCATTATTTCAACAAAAAAGTGCATTACATCCTAGTGGTTGAGAGATAGTCGATAATAATATAGGAGTGAAAAGGGTCTGGAAGAAGGCTAGAAAATTATACTGAGATACATAGCATTCCATTTTAAAAAATTCGCTTGATCCTATAAGTCCTGGCTCGCTCTGATTATTCGAAAATAATTTCCGGTTATAGACTTTTTTTGTCTAGTTTACCTGTATTTTTTCTTAAATTTCTAGCTACCATATAGCTCGAGCTATAGAAGTCAGACGCACTATTACCCCACCATGTATATCTGCTCAAACGTGTTCAATATTTTAAAATACTTTCAAAGTCCTCTTTGACACTGAGAATATGATGTTAAAATAAGAAAAGTTTAATATGCCACAAAGACAAAGAGTAGTTAAATCTATAAAGATTCCTATTAACTAGTACTCTAGTGTGACTACTTCGGAATTTACGATCTCGAATACTTAAAAGCCGTAAACTTCAACTTCTTCACGAAATCGGTCATGATTGTTTTGTGCATTTTTTTTTAAACGATCATATATTTATTTAGTGCACATGAAATTTACACATCATCCCAATATTTAATGTACAATGTTCGAGACTATTTGACCACCGTTAAATAAACATTATCCCACTTTATTATGACAAGACAATTTACGATTCTCAGCATAGTTTAACTTTCGTGAATAAAACAGAGTTAATATATTTATCCGGTCGTATTTATAGAAAGGTGTAAACAGGCTCAACTCGTACACACTGTTTCTTTGCGGGTCACCGGCTAGTCACTATAATAACTCGAGGACCAAGAGCACGACAAAAACAAAACCTATCAGACAATTCTCCTGTCAAATATTGTGGAAGCTCCTGTCACTTGCCTCTGAAGACAGACAGGACTGCACAATACGACACATATTAAAGTGCATAATTTCCTAAAGTCTATTTGGAAACAAAAGAAAGTTATAATATCTTCAGATAGTAACCGGTCATGGGCGTGCCATTATATCTCTTCTCATTTTCAGAAATATAGTAATAATATAATAATAAATAAACTTTATTTAACCTGGCGGGGTGTCAGCAAATGTTGGTATTAATCCCAACCAGAAACTCAAATAAAAAATTACATTAAGTTCAGAAAGTAAAAGATAAGCACAAAATCAGTAGTATATAAAAAAGTGGGAATACAAAACAAAAGGTAGAAAGATGTAGCCAACTATTTAAATACACATATAACAAAAAGTGCAAATTTAAACAACTTTAACTAGTTACTTAAAAATAATTGTTTAGCATTTTTTTTAAATCCTTGTGAAGACAGATTTTTGATGTGATCCGGAGTTGCGTTGTATAAGAAGGCAGCTAAATAAATGAAAGACGATTCATATTTTTTGGAACTATGACTTGGGATATTCAATGTATCTACGAAACGTAGACGAGAGTTATGCAGGGAACCCCGGAATATTAATTTCTTACGAAGGTGTTTAGGCTTCTGATATATTAATATGTTGTGCACAAGACATACCAGATGTATTTGCCATTTGGATTGAAGATTAAGCCAATTACATTTTTTATAAAATAGTGTGATATGATCACGCCTAGGTATCACTACCGAGGAACGTAAGCATGAGTTTTGCAACTTTTGCAGTCTATATTGTTCTGCGGGAATAAGACATGGTCCATAAATGACGTTACCACACTCAAGTTGAGATATTATAAGAGACTGATGAATTTCAAACGTTAAGTGTTTATCAAAGATAATTCCCAGACTCTTGGCAGATTCTACGAATAGTAATTCTGTACCATTTATATTTAACTTACAAGAATCGTCAGTAAAAGCTAAGCGTTTGGATTTGAAATTAATAGTAACGGATTTTTGAGCATTGAGCTTTAATCCATGATCACTTGAGTAATTATATATTGAATCTAAATCGGTATTTACGTTGGCTATTGCCCGATCTACGTTAACTGGATTATATGAAGTGTACATTTGACTGTTGTCTGCATACTGATGGAATTTACAGAATTTTATCTTTTCATGTAGATTAAACATAAATAGCACAAATATTATGGGGCCCAGGATTGACTCTTGAGGCACCCGTGTTTTGACAAAGCTAGTTTGAGACATCAATGGTTTTTCCGAGCAATATAATTTCACCTGTTAAGTTCTTCCGGATAAATAACTTCTGAACCAATTTATCGACTCAGTTCTTAAATAGGCAAGTTTCTCCAATAGTAGTTCGTGATGAAAACAGTCAAAGGCCTTTGTGTAATTTAACATTACAGTAGTTGTAACTTGAAATTACAAGGGGAAATTGTTAGATTTAGTAATTCTAATAAGTTTAAATTAAAATTAACAATAAGTACAGGGGGATTAAGATTTGAAAATATTTAACAGAGTTGATTGATATAGGTCTACCCACATCCTTCCAGTTCTAGAGCTAAACCTGAGTAGACATGCTAGTGCGGTGGAGAAAGTATAATTCGACATTATCTAGTGACCAATGCATCAGTAGATAGACCAATTGTGTGAATGAACACGGTAAGCTTTTCGAATTGTATTCCTACCAGACGTGTCCAGAATGAAAAGATATATCATATCTATATGATGCACTGAAACACCAAAATCCTTCCAACACTATTGGCGACATTGTTGAAATGTATGCCAAGTTAACGGGGTTTGGAAACCAACTATATACACAGTTTTGAAAAAAAAATAGACTGGAGACTGTGAATCCCTCAAAATAATCTACAGTGAGGCCACAAAAATAGTTATTAATTAATACTTCAAGTGTCATTCACAAACAAGTGCATTTTTATTTTCAAAAAGAAATTCTAACATTGAGCAAACTGTATGTGAACTTTTAGAAGACATCGATTTATCACAAATCGGCAGGAATAAACTTGTGAAGTAATACGAGAGCTGAATTTTTGCTGAGAAAAGTAGAACAGAAAGTTAATTCTTGCGGATAAAGATGATGTGTTGATGAAAAGCCTACCTAAGATCAATTCAGAAATTCCCTGCAGAAGGGAAGAACATTTAGTATCTGAACGAAATTTGGGTACACAAGGGATTCACTGTGACAAAAGTATGGCAAGATAGGAATCTGAAAAATTTTCGGCAGGCATATTTAGATGGATTGTCAATAGGGTTCAAAGCACCTCTAGGAAAAGGGAGACGATTAATAGACACGTGCCAATGGTTTTGTGGATGGCGGTTTACTCTTCTTTCTATAAATATAGGTGGCTATCATGAAGATACGATCGCGAGGATAATTTTACATGAATGTTGAATCTTATTCCTCCGGTATCTGTAATTGTAATGGATGATGCTAGTTATCACACTAGACTAACTGAGAGGACCCCATATGCCTGGCGGAAAGTTGATGTAATTGAATGGTTATCCAAAAAAATATGATTTTCAAATGGATATCGTGAAAACGAAACTTTTGGCGATTGTCAATCTCCCATTACACAAGTTTACAAAAAAAAGTCTTAATCTATGCTGGAAGCCATAATTGCCCATGCATTTTGACGCGAGACATTGCAAAAAAAATACTGTAACTTTTTCCACAGTAACAATTTACTAAAGCATGTTTGATTATATCTTCATATTTTGGTCCAAAGATTGTACCCAAGCATTACGACCCATTATTAATGGCACACCCTGTATAATAGAAATATATTACTAAGAATCACCCTGACGATATTTTATAGGATTTGCATTAATAATGAGCTTTAATTATTGTCTTTCATTTCCAAATAGACTTTAGTCACTATAATAAGTTGAGGAACGAAAACAAAACTTATCAAACAATTCTGCTGTCAAATATTGTGGAAGCTGCTGTCACTTACCTCTGAGGACAAGACTGCACAACACGACACATATTAAAGTGCATAATTTGCTAACCTTTGTACGCCTGCTTCACCAGGTTCCCGTATCCAGTATCATATCCATGTGACGTGCAGGTTTTTTACTCAGCAGGCTTACAAAACGCGTTTTGACAGCTCATGATTAACAAGCATAATAAAAAGATGTAGAGACCTTGTTTGCAGAGAATTAATAAACGTTAGTGGCAAAAACGAGTCCGCACGTTACATCTGATGAATGTTCCAAAGTATGAAATATCGGGCTGAATTCACCAGTAACTACTTCTCACGACTGAATAAATGAAATCTAGTATTACTTTTATCACAAATATGAACAACTTAAGGTAGCCATTCCCTAGAAAGAGACATCCAATAGGGAAATATTTATTATTTTTGCCCATAACTTTTTTTTCTTAGTAAGAATATTAAAAAAAAACTATAGGAGTACCTAAGCAGAACCATAATAGGACTATTACTATGAATTTTCACTCAATAATTTCAGTGGTTTGCAAAATAGCTCAATTTAAAACTACGAAATAGGAAGATTAACATAATTTTTAAATTTAAATCTAGCTATTTTGCAATCCGCTGAAATTATTGAAAGAAAATTCATAGTAATAGTCTTGTTTTAGTTCTACTTAGGTACTCTTATACTTTTTTTTAAATATACGTACTAAGAAAAAAAAGTTAAGGCCAAAAATAATTAATATTTCCCTGTCGGATGTCTTATTATTACGAAGAGATGTTTACAGATAGCCACATCCACGAGAGAAATTATATTAAAACGTTATTCGTGAAAATTTTATAAGACTAGGAAGAGGTAAGAGTTTTAAGTGAGTTGACAATATGGAATATTTTAACAAGTAATAAATGTGTTAAAGGTTAGTCTAGTTTTGAAAGTATCTGCATAACTATACTGTTTCAATTTATTTGCTCATGATGGTACAAGAAAATTTTTGTATTCATGCGTGTTCTTTTAATTAGGTTTAAGATGAAAGCTCAAAGTTTTTATGATGTCGATGCGAAAAATTCTATAGAGGATGTTCGAATTAAGACGATGAATGTGGTGTTTCCAATTCAAAGATAACTGAATACACTTTATCTTGCAACAGAAATGTGTAATACTTTTTGTTTATATAATGGTTTTTAATTACAATAAATTCGGGTAAAAATTCACAGATTTCGCAATCCTTGCAATCATCAGGACATTGGAAATGATAACACCATACATAAAACATAAAGTTTTTCAACTTTTGCAACTTGCAACAATAGCACAATCCTCTACACCGCTGTATGTTCACCTTAGGGGCCATCCATTAACTACGTCACCCAAATTTCAAGGTTTTTCTACCCCTCCCTCCCGCTATGTCACAGGTCGTCACATTCGAGTCAACCCCCACCCCGTTGTGACGTCTCATATTTTAAATTTTGAGGTAGAATTTTCTGAATTTGTTTTTTTTTTTTCAATTCCTTTCAATTAATACAATGGTATACGTAGATGTAAATAATGTTATGTCACAAAAGTTTGACCCCCCCCCTCCTCTCTTGTCACAGTCTGTCACACTTTATGAACCCCCCCACCCTGAAAATGTGACGTAATTAATGGATGACCCCTTAAATGAAAACTGGTAACTTGACCCCCAGTGATATACGCAACCCATGTTACATTTGCGTATATCAGACGTTGCATATAATAGTCTCAGTCGACCGCGACACATTACTTTCAAATAAAGAGATATCATTATTGTTACCCAATTTGTACAACAGACAACCTATATCAGTTAGTTGCAATTCTAACACATGATTTATTTGCAAGCAGACACCTATTTGTAGCAAGCTGTATACTTTGTGTTCTACCGTCAGCATCGCTGTACAAATTTTAGGCAATCTCCCGACACGGTACGTAATCTCATTGGCAAGCGCAGCAGCCTAATCCATAGTAGCGTGGCCTTTTCGGCAGCCGTGTACAAATTTTTGCTTGAATACTCTAAAGTCATACATTTTCAGTCTATGACGTCAGGCGCGGATGTTATGTAATAAATTTAAGTAAAGGCAGGTCAAATTTTAATTCGCTACTTATTGATTAATCAGTAAACATTAAATTCAATTGCAAAATAAATCATCTGCCAAAGATATCTTCGAACAAAAATAATTTAGTGTCATTGTAAATGTTGGCCAGTTTATTAGCATTTTCTGGCTCGAGCAGTGTATATGTAGATGAGCGTACAAATATCAGATGCGCAGTGGATTCATAAAAAATAAAATCGATTATAACAGATCTCAAGAGGAAGTGAGCCTACTGGTCTTCTCGCTACTGTGCCGCGACACCGCTGTCTTTTGACCTTGAACAAAAACTGGTAACTCTACCCCATATACGAAAACATAAACATTTCGAATGTTAAAACATCTCTAACGAGATGATATTTTTATGAAAACGTGCTATTTTAAAACCAAATGGTAATTACTTAAGAATTTTTAACATACAGGATTGCTCTTGAAACCACATTAGAAATAATTGAATTACATTTCAGCGCCGAACATTTTTTTGCTAAATCCTTAGTTTTTCATTTAATCATGAAAAACGTTGAGGTTTGATCTTTAGATACGGACGAAAAAACACAATACCTTATAAAATCATATATCAGTCGATTTTTCACTAAATTCAAGGTAATTTTATAAACTTTACCTTTGTAACCTTTAATACTTTTTGACAAAAGTCACACTTTTCAAGTTATTCGCGAAATGTTGTTCTAACCCCACAGCCAGAAACCTATTTTGGTCAACTTTCCTTAAACATATGTGTGAGACCCTAAGTAACAGTTAGTTGTGTGCAGTAAAATTTCAGGTAATGAGTCGCCGTCAAAATCAATAGATTAAGTTAACATTTATGTCAATCCTCGTATTTCATAGTATCAAAAATTACTTTCAAACCAGATCTATTCCTTGATAAAGGCACTCGAATGGACAAACTATAATAGCAATCTAGAATTTTTTAGGGATTTCTATCTTATTGTATGTATTATTCATTTCCGAACGGCTTATATAAGTAATGTACCAAAAAGAATTCCAGCCAAGACCACAATAAATTCTGTTGCTCGACGTAATATATCAAGTAAAAAAATTAACAATAAATTTAAAGCTCTTCACTGTCAAACGTCCGCCCTTTCAGCGTTGCCTCGTTGAACTTACCTGCCTTTATATATTTTTTATTCCACAGCATCTTTTAAATTAGAACAATGAGTTTTACCTTTATCCAGTTTTGCTCTGAATACAAGCCCATGTATCAACTTCACCCCATAGTGTGTCTGGCACACGAACAGCCCGAAAAATGTTCGTAACTCCCTTGCGTTGGACCAAACCAACTCTCTGAATCGTTTAAAATATACTCAGCGCCAAAAATTCGATCAACTTATAATTCTGATAAATGCTTGATTTTTTTTAACTTCGGGCTGTTCTTAATGCTTTTTTGGCAAGTTGTAGAAAACTTCATAGATATGTTTTATATTTTTCAAAAAAGAATTAAATTGTGTCATATTATACCGTGTCATAAAAAATTATCTTGGCCAAAGGTGGTTATAGAAATAAAACATGATGTCTTGGCTTATGTTCTTCATTTGTAATGACTATATCAAAGTTCTAAGAATATCTCAATTCTAAGTGTCAAATAGTACTAAACTAAATAAAAAATTAGGGGTAAACCGTGATTAAAATCTGGTGTACATTGTACACCCAGAAGGATATACAAGGAAATCTGGAGCAAATTGAAGGAAATTCGAAAAAATCTTCATAAAAATTCTAGCGTATAAAATTTTTGATGCGCAGTTGACCCCTAAATATAAAACCTTTAACATTTTATTGATTGATGACGTATGGTGGCGTTGCTGCCATTTCCGGATATCAAATCTGTATATTTTTATGTAGCGCCGAACCGTCCACGAACGCCCGATTGAATATGGAACATCCTTGTTGCCGGTAGAGAAAGCTACATGCACGGTGTTGAAATACAAAATGGGAAGTGATGGTGTTTGTAAGATACTTCTTTTAAGTTTTGATCTATCATTATCTCCTTGTTTATCTTCTGAGTCTTCTGCTTCTTCTGTTTCTGAATCTAGCAGGGTATATAACCTTTATAATTCCGTATTGTATTCCTCCTTCAGAGTTTCTCGTTCTGTAGTACGTATTCAGACAGGTTTTTGTCTATATGCGCTTGATTGTCTTTTCCTGCGTGAGTGTTGAAGTCGATTAAAATTATAATAGTCATGTTTTGTTCTTATTTCTTCTAATTTCTTGGATCTGTCTGAGTATTCGTTCTGCCCGCTTGAGTCCAGATGTAGTTTCAAGTATCCTAGAACTTTGTCTTTTTTAGAGTCCTGTATTAGTGTGTCCTTTTCGTTTGCTTTCCAAGACCTATTTAGTTTGTTGTAAGAAGCTTTTATTAGTAACTGTACCACAGTAAGAGCAATTCACAGTGACCTGAGAGATACATTAGCCTGCTGTAAGAGATTTTTATTATGTTCTGTACCGAGGTAAATAATTTATCGGCGTAATTGCAAATGCGAAAGAGGCCTGAGAGACTCTTGCACACCTCGCATATTGATCTGCTAATATTTTTGTAGTAATAAATTTCGGTTGCAGTTTACATTCAATTCTATTTCATTACCTATTTTCTGTTTAACACAGTTTTGTTTTAAGATTTTTTAACGTTTTTATTAACAAAACAGCGAATATAAGGAAACTGTTGAAATTGTCCACCGCCATGTTCAATATACAAGTTTACGCCCCTTCTCATGATACGAAAAGCATTCTGCAGCATTAACATCATTAAGTTTGCACATTCTTTAACAATTCTTTGTTTCAGTTTTTGCAAATTAGGTACGGAAATTCTTCAAAATCCTATTTTTCAAGAAAGGAATAACAAAATAGTCCATAATGGTGACACAAGGTGAATTTGGGGAATGTTGAAAATATATGACATGTAGCTTGAATATGAAGAATGTTGGAATACCAGCATTTTGCTTAGTACAAATACTCCACAGGGTGTTTTATACTCTTAGTGAACTGGTATAAAATGACACAATTCAATTCTTTTTGAAAAACATAAAACAATTGATAATCACTACGAATTCATCACTAAAATCACAATAATGGGTCCAATGGCGAAAAAACGTTAACTTTATCAAAATTATACGTGGATCGAATTTTTTGTCGGCCAGTGTAATTTTCAGTTTTTCCTCGCTCTCGCAGTATCCCTTATATGGGTAGAGAAATTGATATGTCATAATTTCAACGGTACTTCTTCGGTTAGAATTAGATAATTTACATTTTAATTGTGTGTGGGTTGATTATTTAAATATTAATAAATTAGGAAGTAATGAAGCGTGTAGAATGTATAATTAGATAGTTTAAATACTTGGGCTGTCTTGCTGGGAGTTTGATTAAAATACGATATTATAACTTTCTTTCCTAAACGGGCTTTATTAAAACAATAAAGCTTATGATTATTACTATAATAGTTAAATTTCAAAACGAAATTATACGATTAGGATAGTTTGTTTATTACAACGTTACATTTATATATACCTTAATATAACTCTCACAGTAATAAGGAGATTTTTATTGTCCGTGGCAATTAAATAACTATCATTATAGTTGAATCTTACATGTATTTATTGAATGTTACTTTGTCCGATATTGAAAGGAAATGTAATTTCCCTTGCTTACTGAAAGGAAGTGCTCTAATCGTAAAAATTATACATCTTTTCAGTTTTTCATGTTTCATGAAAATTAACTCTACTAGGATGTCCGTGTGCCTGTCGTCTGTTTGTAAGCGTCATATATACAAAGCTATTTGACAGAGGCTAATACTATTTGGCAGGCAGTCGACACTATTGCTAATAATGAAACCTGATGCATTTTTAGAGAAAAATACAAAGAGTAAATACTCCAAAAATGCAGCGGAGGAAAATAATATGTGAAGGACTTGTAGATCGCAATTCAGCGTTCGGCGAGAGGCACATACGGAGGAATAATGCAGACTAATTTTGTACAAATATGAAAATTGTACTGGAAATAAATACTCTTGTAAATGTTGTCCATTATATATAGAAATATACTTTCTATGTCACCGTTGCCTCATCGGGATGAATTTCACTTTGACTGCAATAGACATCGTCCGCTAGATGGTGCCTGTTATGTGTCGTGGTCTCGTAGATGATTAACGTAACGGATTTGAGAGCCTATGTAGGCCATTGCTTACCTACCTTGTATTGACGAGAGTCAACAGCTCGAAGCTGCAGTCTGCAAGTAGTTTGGAATGGCTGGTATATGGGAGCTCCTGTCTTACGGCCGGTGTTTGTTGCAATTAAAACTAGCATTTTTCTATAAAATTTGAGTTAGCCACGGATTCTTATAGGAAAAATAATTCCGCTGAACAAGATTTTCTTATGAAAAATTTTCCGAAACCACGAGCTTCATGGTCAAATAATTGTTTTTATTTAATAAAATGAAAACGGTTCGACAGATCCGAAAAAATCTTGATTCAATCGAAAGATATTTTCAATACGCGTCGTTTGGCGTCAGGCATGACTCATTTTGTCAACACGTTCATTTTCTATAGCCAAAATAAATTTCTTAATTAACAAATTGATTACTCCGAAACTAATGAGGTCAGGATATTGTTTTTTCAAAAAACATGCCCTTTACACCAAAGAATGTACCATTTTCTTTTTGGCCCGACATCTTCAATACTTTTTGATTGTTTAAATAATTGGCATAATTTGTTAATTAGCAAATAACTTTTTTCGAAAGTTTGATCGACTTCAAACCAACTTTAAACGATAAATATTGACATATGGGCATAACCCCAATAGAAGTCTGCACGAATTCAACTTCTTGTTTTTGTTTATTTAAAGTTTAAATAAATTTTGATAATTAACAAATGGAATATCTCGGCTCTGGGTAAGTGATACTGCGTGAGAGGCTCTAATTTGTTTATTAACAATTTTTTGGACACGAGGTTTGGTACACATGAAAGCTTACAAGTTTTTTCATCAACCACAAAATGTTCTACAAAAAATATTCAATCCCTGAAGAGTTCTACGCGTTTTTGACCTTAAAAAAATCAGTCCCGCAATCTGAAAATAGTTAGATTTGACGCGCAATGAGGTGGCGGGTTCGATCCTCGGTGTGGCAAATTTTTGTTTCGTCAAATTTGCTTTGTTTCATGTAACCAAGTATTTTTTATGATAATAAATGTTTTTACTTTCTAAGAAATGTTTAAAAACGTCGTAAATCTTGCAACAAACATATGATTGTTCTTGTCCAACGAGGGTTTGTCGGTAGTTTTTGTCTTCTTTACTACTTTTTGTGAAAGAGAAGGCTTGTTTTACTTTGAGGGGGGTGTTTGTCGAAAAAAGACCAAACATAAAATAATAATGCCACTAAAATAGTTAAATCTTTTGATTATTTGTCATTTACAAATAACGAAGTGTGTGTTTTTTCCATGAGACGTGAACTTTCTATCATTATAAGAAAAAAGTGAAAAATAAATTTGTTTACTTTTTATTTTTGGTCTTTCTTCGACAGGCACCCCCCTCAAATAAAGTAAAACAAGCCTTCTCTTTCACAAAAGATAGTAAAAAAAACAAATACTACCGACAATCCCTCGTTGGACAAAAATTGCAAAAAAAAAATATTCTCAACGTTTTTAAAAATTTCTCACAAAGTAAAAACATTTATTATCATAAAAAATACTTGCTTACATGATAAAAAATCAAATTTGATGAAAAAGAAAAAAATTTGCCAAAGCCGAGGATCGAACCCGCCACCCCATTGCGCATCAAATCTTACTATTATTACGTTGCGATAGAGATTTTTTTTAAGGGTCAAAAACGCGTATAACTCTTAAGGGAATGAATATTTTTTGTAGAACTTTTTGCAGTGGAATGAAAACTTGTTAGCTTTCATTTGCACCGAACCTCCTGTCCAAAAAGTTGTTAATAAACAAATTAGAACCCTTCACGCAATATCACTTTTATTTACGGTTCCGGTTATCCGATCAAGTTTTTTCTGCTCTCAAAATTTTCCTTTTTCCAAGCACTTTCATATGCATAAAACCCCATTTCGATCCGCTTACCCAGAGCCTAGATATTCCATTTCTTAATTTGCAACATTTATTTAAACTTTAAATAAACAAAAGCAAACAGTTGCATTCGTGCAGACTTCTATGAGGGTTATGCCCGACATCAATATTTATCCTACCCTTCTAAAGTTGGTTTGAAGTCGATCAAACTTTCGAAAAAAAAATTATTTGCTAATTAACAATAGGGTATTTTCATTAATCTGAGATGAAAGTGGAAATGCTTATATTTGAAAAATGCATATTTTTTAAATATTTTTGGCACAGAAAAAAATATGTTATATAAAACTATAACATTATAATTTTAATTAGAAGTATCAATTTTTCATAATGACGTCACTAAGCGAAAACTAGGTAAATCACCAAAAAACTATTGGCAACACTGACACCACACTGTTAATCTGGTGACAGTGACTCATTAATTTCCAATATTTAGTTTGTTTAGCTATTTGTTTGAAAACATTCTATACAAGCATACAAATAGGGAAACTAATTACGTAGAAGGTAGATCAAACGTCGTTTTTAATGAAATTTTACACTCATTCACAGGTCGATATTAGGTGCTACACAAAACTGAACATCTGTTTATGAAACAAACAAAAAATAAGGTTATAGTTACATGAAATGTCAAATCACAAATCACCAACTTGAAACTCCCTAGAAATAAGTACATTTGGCGCTCTATTTGAATTATCCCTTAGTGACGTCATGAAAGTTTAACTAATTTTTTTCCGGCTTAAATAAAAAAGTAAAAAAGAAAGAAAAAACACGTATTCCTTATTTTTATTTCTAGTTTTCAATTTTCAAATAAAAAAAATATGGGAAAATATCCCATTTGTTTAAACAATCAAAAAGTATTGAAGATATCGGGCAAAAAATATGGTATATCCTTTGATATAAAAGACATTTCGAAAAAAACAATATCCTGACCTCATTTGTTAATTTAGAATTTTATTTTGGCTATAACAAATGAACAGGTTGACAAAATGAGCCTGGCGCCAAACGACGCGTATTGAAAGTATCTTTCTTTTCCTATAAGAATCCGTTGCTAACTCTAACGGTATACAAAATTTGTAAAATCACCTCTTCTTTACCCCAGGCAGACTCGCCTAGTGTGCTAAAATGTATAATTTTTTCTTTATATTGCAAACTTGAAGCTATTTTTGCTGAAACTATTCTATCGGTTTTTTATTGGCAGTATATGCATTTGTTGCTTTTCGGGTTATTGACACATTATATTTAATTCTTGATGAGTAACCCAGATATGTTATATGTATAAATGCTAGATGTAATATAATAACTTGGAGACAATTCATTGGCCACCCAGTGAGACTCTTGAGACAATTGACGCCGTCATTATCAAAAGAGCAGTAAGTGGAGCGTGGCAGCCGTAAATTGTCAAATTAATAGCTCTAAATTAGGAACGACATGTTACGATGTACCATAAATACTCACAAATTAACCAATTGTAAATTCACCCCAAAGGGAGGTGGACATTATAAAAAATTATCTACCGCTACCCTTCATGAAAAAGCGATGGTTCTTAATTAATGGCCCTCTTCTCTCTAATCGATATTTAATCACCCCCATTGTGCCTTGGCCAATAAAGAGAGTACTCCTATGGTTGTGGACATGTACGCATCTAATCATGCGAGGCGAGGGGAATTTTTGCGTACATGAGGGCGCCTAGCTTAAATAATTCACTAGACAAATAGAACGGATAATTTTGTTCGAAATCGAGAGGAGATCCTTACGAATTAGGCAATGAATAATGCAGTTTGGCGAGCTAAAGGAGCCGAATTTATTTACATTTTCGGATTGAAGTAAGATATTAAATTACGGACAATTTGCTGCTCCTTTGTATGTGGAATTACCAATATAAAATAAAATTAGTGATAATATGCTCCAGCTCGCTAAGAAATTTTCTAGATAAGTAATAATGAATTAAGAGTTAAATCGTTGGTATAACCGAAAGGGCACACCCCGCATATTGTTTTATCAATAAGTGTTGTACTTATAACTAATATACTATTCAAATGTATTGATCCCTCACTTTAACCTCGAATACCTCAGAAATGGAGGAGCAGAACAAATTTAAAAAAGTACGTATTCATTATGACTCTATTCTAAATCAATCACTGAATAATGTACGTTGAACAATTTTGAAGTTCTGCTAAGTTATATTGAAAAATGTGCTACTTTTTAAGGAAATTTTGGCCATACCAGTCTTAAATCCGCTATATCTTGGAAAATATGCATACAATGTAAATCATATTTTAGACACCGATAAAGCACGGTATTTTTTGTACGAGGAAATTTTTCATAATTTTTTGTTTTAAAATTTTGCAATTATTCTCAAAAACGTGCGTCGTGTTTATTCGGTTATTTATCAATGTATTTAAAAAGTTTTTATTAACAGTTAATTTTATAAAATATATAAAAATATAAAATTTTAGAAAAAATTATTGGTGTAAATCAAATATTAATTTAGTTATCAAGCGTAATAGATAATATTATTGCAAACTTGCAATGATATCCTTTACGCTTGCTAACTAAATTAATATTTGATACATATCAATTGTTTTTTCTGAAAATGCTTATATTTTATATAATTAAACATTTTATCAAAAAAATTTTAAATACATTGATAAATAATCGAATAAACATGACGTCACGTTTTTGACAATAACTGCAAAATTTGAAAATTAAAAATTATGAAAAAATTTCGTCGTACAAAAAATGCCGTGCTTTATCGGTGTCTAAAATATTATTTACATAGTATGCATATTTTCCAAGATATGATGGATTTAAAATTGGTATGGTCAAAATTTCCTTAAAAAATAGGACATTTTTCAACATAACTCAGCAGAACTTCAAAAATGTCCAATGTACAGTATTCAAATTTCAGTGATTGATTTGGAATAGACTCATAATAGACACATAATTTTTTAAATTTTTTCTGCTACTCCATTTCTAAGATATTCGCGGTTAAAGTGAGGGGTCAATATATTTGAATCGTATGTTAGTTCATTCGTAAAAAATTTTCAAATGCGATTTTGGCAAAAATTGTTTACCCTAGGAAAACAGTTAAAAATGAAAAAATATTTATTTCTTCTCAATGTACTTGTATCTAGGTATTTCGAGAGATAAAAAGGTATCCCCCACTTGTTACACTCGCCTCTGCAATTTCTCACGTTTTAGCGACATAGTCTTAGAAAAAAAAATTTTTTTCTATACCTATAATTATACCTTCATATTCATTGGTTACGCGCCCTTCCTGGAAATAAATACATGTTTTGGTTTTTTTTATAGTATAATACTAAGAAGTTTTTAGTACGAGTTTTTTAGCAGCGTGTGGGTCGAGCGCGACTCGTACAGTAAGAGAGTAAGCTTAGATAGATATATAGTCACTCACGCCGCTGAATAGTTATAGTTTTGTTTCAGTAACAAGTATAATATTTATAATAATTTCTATTCTTTAATTAATTTAATAATTTGCCATACATTAATTGTGTGTGTCGGGGATTTGCGTATTTTCCTTTTGGCCCTCCTCTGTCCCTCCTATTGCCTGGACCGACATCGAAGAAGGAGAACCCATCGAACCTACTGGGTAAGTTTCCGACACATTTTTTCTTTTCATCCTAAATACAGTTCACTTTTTATTAGTCGCACCCGCTGAAAGGGGTAGGCCCATACATTCATGTTAGCATATTTTGTTAATAAGTGTGTAGTGATAATATCATAAGACACAGTAAACAATATCTGATAATCAATTTAGAAGTGCAATAAAATTGGACAATTTTCATTAATGCAAGAAATTTTTTAAAAAGAGGTAGGTCTTGAGGACATGTAGATATCTACGTGGGGGTCGATCGAATGTGGAGCGGAGGTTTTTCCTTATAATAGTAAGCTAGTATGTTGGCTACATCAGGAACGAAGCATACAACATGTATACTCTTCTTGATGCAATTAAAGATGTGATCCTGATGAGTTATAAAATCGCATATTATAAGAGGCAATAGAAGCCGAAAATATGCATTATTTCGGAATAATTTCGGGAAGCGGTAGCTTTTAAGAATACATCTATGAGCATGTCAGGAACAATATACCAAAAGCTACGAACAATAGTCCTTGAGCGTCATTTATTATTAAACAAATTAGTTGCAAAATACCAGTTTTTGTCAAATATATCTTAAAATATATTTTTCTTAAAAAAACTAATTATGCGAGAGTACGGGGAATTTCTCATAAAAAATGTACATGAATTTTTTTTTGTGAGATCAAAAATGTAGGCTCCAGATTTTTTTGTTGATGATGGAACGCAGCGACACGTAAGTACGGCGCGCGAAGCGAGCGAGGCCTAAGGCACGCTACAGTAAATTTGTTGTAACTTTTAAACTAATTAATGAAATTGAACTCCACAAAACCTAAATGAAAGAAGCAATATGTAGCTACTGGATTACTATATTTTCAAATAAAAAATGAATGTGTGAGACTGTGAGACGGTGAGGCAATAGTACATAATATATGAAGCTGGAACATAAAGAGACTTCCGATGAAAAGCTCTACCATTTATACAATTTTAAAGACAAAAACTTGAAACTTTTACATATTACTCTTGAAGTAATGTATAAAAAGATTCGGTGAGTAAAAAAAATCTCAAAAATGTATTTATGAAGATGTACACTTCAAAAATTTAAAAATTTTGAGAAAGTGATAAAATTTTATATGTATAATTGAATAACTAACTTTAATCGCCTATTGCTCTGGTTTAAGAGTGGGTATGCCGTCTAAAAATCAGAAATAAATTAGTCTAAAACGCCGCACCGTCCGCGACAAATTATAATTAGACCATTGCAATTACGAAACTTGTACAAGCGAAAAATAGAAGAAAACATATTAATCTAGGTTTGTATCATTTTAATATTTTGAAAAAAAAATGGTATTAATTAATAAGATTTGTTTTAATTAGCAGTAAATTGCGAGATTTTATGATTTTTTTTTAAATATTTAGAATCACAATATGAGAAAAAGAACTCGATACAAACCTTCATTCATGTTTTCTGTGTATCGTACTATTTTTATTTTTCCAAAAAACATAATATTTTTTGCAAAAACATGTATAGCACGGAACCGTGTAAAGGCACATTTTGCAACAAATGTTACACTGATATGAGCTCCCTCTGGATTTATTATAATTTAAGCTCCGCCCTTCACCCAGAATTATTTTATGAATGAGAAAATATAACGAGGGAACGAAATAAGAAATTAAACCAAACCATTTCTAATAACACGGGACGCCCAATAAAATACCAAATTCCCTTAATTTATTATTATACTTAACAGGTACTTTACTCTTTGATTATACTACAAGTACCGAATTATAACAATATAGTAACTAGTTATATGTAGACACCCATGCACTAACAATAATGTGTAATTGTATTTCAATTCTTCTTTTTAAAATGGTGGTATGCTGGTATATTTGAAAACATTTATTGGACAATACAATTGACATTAAATTTTAAAGATGTGTTCTTGTCGTAAACACATGAATATAGAATTATAAGGGACAATGCGATTTGCAATGAAAGGAGTTAGAAACACAAAAGTAAAGCGCACATTTTCCCATTTTCTCATCAAGTCACGCGCATCAGTTTGTTGCATTAGACCAAGCAACAGGATTTTTTTCATAATAACTTTTATTTCTGGAAAAAATAGAAAGAAATGTTTGGGATAAAAACTGTGGGCAGTAAAGTTATCTGTCGATCTGTCAAAATAGTGAAATCTAGGCTCAAAATGTAAAAAGAAACAGAGAAACCAACTTACTCCTTTAAACCCGAAAATATTATCCAGAAAAAAGCAACTTTCGTGAAAATTTAACAAATCAGAGCTAAAAGTATTGTCCAGAAGGTGATGAACCGATGTTGAAAATATTTTCTTGTTGAGATCGCGCACCAATGTAGACGTTCTAAGACTCAAGTTGCAGGTTTTTATCTCTGCTTTCAAAATTTGTAGAGAACACATTTTTGAATACAAATTTTAGCCATTTTTATTTTGAAAATTTTGCAAATTTTTAGAATCGCTCTGACATTCGTATTTTTAAAAAATGCACTATTAAATTTCATTGATACAAATAATTGATGCTTTGGATTTTTAAAATCTAACCAGTAAAACCAGAGATATCCATATTTTTGAAAAATACCCTATTATGTCTAAAGTTATTAATGATATTTTGATGCGGAGTTTAGTTTAAAACATCCATCATTAAACTTTTGTCTACTATAAAAGCAAATTTGTAAGTTCACCCCATCCACATATTTTTTAAGAAAATATGAATAATAATTCGTAAAACTAAAAGTGTACACCAGGCAAGTTATTTTATATATGTGCTAATATATGATATGTGCTAAGTATATAACACTAGTTCATTGGTCAAATCGAGAACTACTACTCCTAGAAAGTAAAATTTCAAATAAAAGGTTGCCTCTATCCTTGATCTTTATTTATTCTCGATATACTTACTTAGTGACTTCGAACAATTTGCATTTGCTTGCGACATTTACTTCTGCAAATTTCAGGTTAGGGTTGAAAAGAAATTCTTATTTTATACTATATACTATCAAAACAGTACCTGAGAGGTCAACCACTTGTAGAAATTACACGAACTGCCGAGACTGCCTTGCCTGCGGCGCCTGCGTAACTCCAACCAGACGCACTTGCGGGGCTTTCAATTATATTACCGCCACTGCCATGGCTGCCGACAGCCTGCCTAAAATTCGGAGAACGAGTGCCGACGGTGGTTTACCTCTTGATAGACAACTACTGAATTTCATAATGATCCGTTGAATAGTTTAATGATTATAAATAATTACTTATCACTGACTTTCTGCGAACCATTTCTCTTATTCTCGGCGTCTATTGGATGTATAACAATAATAATTAAAATTATTTTTTTGTTTAACTTGCCATAATTCAAAAAACGAAAACATTAATGGATCTCAATTTTACTATGTAAAAAATGTCATCACTACATATTAATTAATGAACTGTGGTAATATGAAGGTCAAATTTTAATAATTGTAAAAAATATGTTTTTTTTCAAAACCCATGTCGATAAAATGTGAGTATTTGCAGGGATTAGTTAACGAACGGAAAACCCTTTAAGTCTATGCTGAGAAAAAATAAAGATGGAGACACCTTTTTTATTTGAAACTTTTTTTCTAAGTTTAACAGTTTCTAAGAATATCGCGTATAGACAAATTAGACCAATAAATAACTAATACTATACGCATAACACTTATTGGATAAAACAACTTGCGTGATGTATATTTTTGATTTTAACAACGGTTGCTAATTTTTATTTACTGGTAAACTACCATAATTTGAGGGAGACTACAAAATAAAAATTCAAGAAGTCCTGAGGAATCCCCTGAGGATCCAAGAGTTTAAATTTTGATTTGTTGAATGATGTGACAGCTAAAGCTTTACACATACAAACTTGTTCATTCTTTTTATTTAATATTATCATTTCCTTATTGACGATTATTATTAATTAATGCAGATTACTAAGTATTGAATATCTTTTCCATTATGCAAAAATATAGATGTACTCGTATACTCCATATTACAAATTAAAATTCTAGGGAAGCATAATACCTAGCCGTTTAAATTTTAAATACTGTATTTATTAAAGGAATAATATGTTACAAACGCATTTAGGTTAGAATGATAGGATAGATGTGTCGGCATAACCTTTGAGCTTTGGCAGGTAGAATTTATACACAATCATGAACTAATTACGAGCTTCTACGTAAGTTGAATCACGGTCATTCATTTTTATTTACTACTTAGTGTACATAGTACTATAAATACATAAAATAATATCTTATCGTTTTTAAAGGACCGCCCACTGGAGTTTCCCTTTCACCTCCCCTGTTGCAAATTTTAGCAGCTTGTCGAGGCATACCTACTCTTAAATCGCGTTATTAGATTCCTGTACTCTTACCATCTTGCTTTACTGATTTTCTACTAATTACCTCTACTTCAAGTTTCCGTACTCTTGCCAGCTTGCTTTACTTATTTTCCCCTATTTGCTCCTTTTTACCCCGAATCCTTCATCGGATATGTTCAAAAAATAATCCAGTTCCAGATCTCGTTATAATACATACATTTACAAAGTTTTATGACAATATCTTAAACCGTCCCAGAGAAAACGTGCGGACCAAAAAAAGTTACAGACAGATAGACCGACAGACAGATAGAAACATTTTTTTCGCTTTAAAATATCGACGTTTCATGACATTCTAAACCTATTTCAAGTAAAAGAAAATTTTGATTTTTTTTTACGATTGTATAGTAATCGTAAAAAAAAATTCAGTTACTTACAGTAATTATTAATTTACCGGAATACTGCAAATCATTTCGAACCATTAGATCTATTTTTGGCATTTTGTATAACATCAATTACTTCAAGAGTCCTTTACAAGTTATGGAAGCATGGCTGGGCTTGATAGCCGGCTGATTCATAGTATCAACTATCAGAAGATACTTGAATAAATCCCAGAGCTTAATCACTTTGTAACGGGATCATTCTCTATTCTAGTAACCACTACTGCTTTTTCTTTCAGTGATTCAGGGTTTTCTCTCCCCTTTATCATGCCGTAGTTCAGCACATCATAAAGTCTAATAGTAATTTTATACCCTGGTGATGAAATAAACCGGAATATTCTTTATTGTTATTGTTTTGTGTCGTGGAGTTTTGTACAGTTATGGCTTAAATACCATAAAAAGTAGTTTATGAGCGATGTAAATACGATGATTTAGAAACATGTCGCGAGATTATTAAGCACAATTGTATAACTTGCTTGTTATTTTATTAGGAAGGCACGTAGGGTGAAATGAAATTAGTTATAACAGGAGCGTGAAGCAGAGTTCGGTCGTCGATGAAGGCAGACGCGTTTTTAAGTGGATCCTATGAAATCCCGAAAAACTAGAGTAAACACGGTGTGAAACGCGCAAAAATGTGTTGAATTAAAGAGTGGAAAATCCTACATTAGTTGATAAATATTAACATAAATTTGGCTAATTCATATAGCTGATATTTGATATTTAACTATAACATCACTAAAGGCGTATATGGGCAGCTCGACAAAGGGTACAGACATCTGGCAACATAACTCGGATAAAAAGAAAATAAACACGTTGAATGGGACCAGGTCATAAACTCGTAAATTATCCACAAGTGCATGTACCTATGACGACCGACCACCCTCCCCAAAGTGGCTAGTACGAAGGATGAAAGATAAGTGTTATTTCTATTTATTTCTAAGATAAGATATATTTATTAAACCTTCACAGATGGGAAGAATGTTGTGATTCGGAAATCCATTGTTTCACATATACGCGAGTGAATGAATTCTTCATGTGGAACGGGTACTTTTGTTTAAGAAATAATTTATTTACTATAAACTTTTTGTTTCTCGCTGCAGAGTTATTAGTTTTATATCGGGAATTTGAATTAGGCACTACAAAAATCAAAACAATATACAGGGTGTGCGGAGGTTTCTCTCGGGCCGCTTTCTCATTTGCAACTCGCTGTAAAAAGTTATTTTACCGCGATACAGATAACATAATAAAAAGACTCTCTTACAGCAAGCTAATATTGGTTTTGAAAAACAAGGCAAATAAAATGGACACACTAATACAGGACGTTGAAACGAGAACACGTCAATTACTGGTACAAAAAAAAAAAAAAAATAGACGGCGACGGAAACTGCCTATATGGAGCATTAAACCACCAACTGGAGGGAGAAAATATAACATCACAGGCACATACCAATGCGACGAAAACCCTACGAAAACAAGTAGCTGACTATATCGAAAATCACTTAGACCATTTCATGCCATTCATGCAGGCATCCATCCATGAACTAGCACCCCGTTACAATAGATACAACTCTAATACGGGAAAAATAAATGCATTCATTCGAGATCTGAGAAGAGAAGGTTTTTTGGGGGGGGGGTAGGAAACAATTGCAGTAACAACAAATATGAAAAACAGGACAATAATAGTACATCAAGAAGAAGGAGAGCATATAATCTTCCATCCTACTCACCAACAGGGAAGAGAGAACACACCACTAGAGATAGTATATAGAAAGCACTGAAACGAAAGAAATCACTACGATAGCGCGATTATTGCACAAGAAAAACATGAAGCAGAACAACCAGAAGAAACATACGCTCGAACTGGGGCTATAACGCCCCGCCCAGAATTAGAGGAAGCAACGCACATAAACATGTACCAAATATCACAAAGAACAGAGGAAGCCAACAGTCAAGAATTACAACACGATGACATCATTCTGGCGACATGGAATGTCAGAGGATGCATAACGAGAGAGAAAAGAGAAAAAATCGATGAGGTTCTTATGATGGAACACATACACGTTGCATGCATACAAGAGACACACACGATAGACGGAACTGCAGTTACTCAAAACTACAAATGGCATCTAAGTGGAGGGGACAAAGAAAAATCCAGCAGAGGAATCGCATGGGCAATAAGACGGAACACCCCTATCCAGATAAAGACAAGAAAAGTAAACGAAAACATAACCATGGCAGACTTACAAATTGGAAAGGAAAACATATGCATACTAGGAGTACATGTGCCCACCGACAAACGGGCAGGACGAGTATTCAGGCAGATTACCCAAGAGACTAGAAGAAATAGGAATAGAAAAATGAACACAATAATACTAGGAGACTTCAACGCGCATATAGGAAAGGACGACCCAACACATGAAGACAAGAATATCATAGGAAAAACCTTACTTCACACATGGACAAACGATAATGGAAGCTTGCTAAAAAACTTGACACATCTGTTAGATCTAACAGTTAGAAACACATGGAGCAAGAACCTAACCTGCCTTAATACCTGGAATAAAGGAAACATCAACCCTCAAATAGACCATATCCTAGTGGATAGAAAAATAAGGGACAGGGTCAAAAATATGAAGGCAAAACAAGCAACAAACGTCAAAACAAATCACAAAATATTATATGGAACACTAGTAATAAAGAAACAAGAAGAAAAAAAAAAAAAAGATACAACAAAACAGCAAATGACACATGGAACATCTCACTGCTATAAAACAAAGGAATAAAAAGAAATACCAGGAGGAGATAGAAAAACAGTTAACAGGAAAGGAACTAAATTGGTCAAGAATGGGTTTAAAAATCAAAATAGCGGCGAGGAAAACGTTGAAAAGGAACAAATCCCCTATGAGCCCAAAAAGAAAAGACATGAAAAGAAATTACGAAAAACTAAAGAAAATAAAGGCCACAGGAAAACAATATACACCAAACATAGACAAAAAGATAATAGAAACGAGGAAAGAAAGAAGAGACACAGAGAGGAGGCACGAACAGAAAAAAAAAATGCAGGGAATTCTTCGAAAACATAGAATCCACTCCAGCAGGACAGAGATTAAACCAAACCTTTAGACACCCCAAAACATACAGGAGAAACAACAATACGCAGTCAAGAAAATACATACCACTGCAGCATTGGGTCAGGAAACTAGAAGAAGGAAACGCAGAGAGAAGTCAAATAGAACGAATACAAGAAATGGACCACTGGCCTCTGGGAAAGCCACCGTCAAAAGACGAACTACTAGAAATAATGGCCAGAGCTAAAAGAAACACGGCCCCGGGAATAGATAAAATAAATAACGAACTAGTATACTATGGACCGGACAACATAAAACAGCTAATCCTAGAAATCATCACCAACGCATGGACGGAAACCACACCCCTGCCTGAGGAATGGAATACAACCATACAGATACCGCTCCCTAAAATCAAATCACCACAAAACGAGGACGATTACAGAAGAATAACACTCAGCAGTGTAGGGTATAAATACTACGCACAATTCCTCCTCAGAGAAATGGAAAAATACATCGGCGAACTACCAGATTATCAAACGGCATTTATCAAGGGTAGATCGACAGACGACCACATGTACACCACCAGACGGATCCTGGAAGAAAAGTGGAAAGAAGGAACAAAACTATATATAGTCTCAATTGACCTCCAAAAGGCATTTGATACTATAAGGCATGAGGCTATAGTCAACACTTTGCTCAACAGGGGAGTACCGCAATACTTAATAAACAGAATAATAAAAGCATGCCTACACGAAAACACTGCAATACAATGGTTTGGACAGACGACGGAATCAAAAATGAAGAATATAGGAGTCAAACAAGGATGTCCCCTATCCCCCCGACTATTCACCACAGTCCTGGACCAAGTCAAAACAGCCTACAGAGTCACAAGAGCTCTACTACCCTTCATTGAGGACAACAAACCACCATGGTGCCTAACCAAAAAGGTATACACGACCATCATAATGCCTACTACGATGATATATGGAGTCAAAAACGCAGCAACGATAAAGGCCAACCGAAGAAGCCTGAGAAGAGCTGAAAGGGACATTATCCAACTGCTAGCAAAAACAGGAAAACCACAAAAACGACAGAAAACGTCAACATTACTAGAGGGAAGAACAATAATCAAAAGAATAGAATCATACGCAATGAAATACTGGAGACATGTCCAAAGACGGGACACGACACACCTACTGAAGAAAGCGCTGCGAATGAACAGCAACAAACTGAAAATAGGGAGGCCATGCTACACATGGATTACAACAATCGAGAGAATTATGAATAAGCTAGGAAAGGATTATACACACTGGGAAAAGTTTGCACAACAAAAAATGGAATACAATAAAGAAATATCAAGGATATACACACTGCCAGACTCAGAAACAGAAGAAACAGAAAACTCAGAAGTAGAATAGGAGAGAAGATGATCACAGACAGAAACTAAGAAGAAGCATATCACAAAAACCTGAAAGTAAAAAGAAGCACGAAAACCTAAAAGAAGCATCTCACAAGCGCCTACACTTTCCATCCGATGAAGACAGAAGGAAAACAAGAAGAAACATCTCACAAACACCTACACGCTCCATCCTATACTCCTACCCCATGCGTCATGCGGCTCTCGCTGCTGACAACAAGCATGTCCAATGTCCAATCCAGCGTATGCAGCTGGTCCGGCGGTATATAAGAGCACTGGGGGTTTGTTCTGGCACACGGTGGGATGATCGGTGGGCGATCGGGCTGCGTGGTGGAACAAATCTCCCTGCACCGGAATTGGCAGCAATGCCCACCTTACGCTGGCAAATCAATCAATCAATCAATCAACAGGAGCGTGAAGCTGAAGTTACACAATTGGCGTTTGCCAATAATTGGAGAAGATGTAATGTTCTGAATCAATAATCTGTTGCAAGTTTCCAGTACTGTCTCTCATGGTAGGGAACATCAATGATAATAATGTATATGCACAGGGTGCCGCTAATTCGAACACCTCTATTGGTACCTTATATTCAGACAAAGTGACATATTGTGAACTGAAATGTAAAAAATATTTCGAAGGCCTTTTTCGTTTTTATAAATATTCAAATATACAGCGTGTAATTAGTTTCATGTAATTAAAAATAGGTAATAGGGACCGACTAGACAAACAAAAAACCTATATGATTTTTTTCTCTAGGGGCACTCTGAAAAAAACTGACCTGGGTTTACATTTTTAATGTTAAGGTAGGAAACTTTTGAGAACCACTGTTTTTCAGGGTCAATGGATGTTATAGTTCCAAATATTAGAAATAATAAAAAACCCGACATGTGTTCCCGCCAGTAGAAGTGCGGCACTTTGATGGGATTACTTGTACCGAAACTTTTATACCACTAATTATGAAAATGTAAATAATTCCTTCTCTTTCAGCACAACGCAAGCAGAGCATGGCCGCAGGGGTTTAAATAGGACTTGTTTACATGTGTCTTTTAATTTGGAACAAAGTTATTGTAGCTTTTATTGTCGTTTATAAGAATATATAAAATTTAAAAGTGGTTTATTAACATTTGTAATTTTGTAATTATTTTATGATATTGGAAAACGAACAGTTAGACGTTCGAAATACGACAACAGAAAATAGTTGTGTATTTTAAGTTAGCAAAAAATCTGATTTTTTTTTAACGAATTGAGCGCATAATCTTTCCCAATCAGGTATCGTAAACTAAAAATCGAGTTTTTGGTCTCTATGAAAATCAATGTAAATAATAATAAACAGATGAAAACAAGACAGTGAATACTAATAATAATAATCATACCTTTAATGCCCAATAGATAACACCCAATAACTGAACAATTCTTTTTATTTTCCACAAAAATTGTACGAAATGACCTCCATCTCCACGTATACACATTTCGGCACGTCGAACTAAGGATATACGCACTCCGGTCAACACATTTGGTAAATTAGGACCATTTTTTATGGTTTTTATGCACATTAAAATACGTTGTTGCAATTGTTCTAAAGCTCTTCCGCACCAGCTGCATTTCCACCACTCTCTCCATAGACCAAGTGCATATCCTCGAGCTCTGGTTAAGTGTAATCTCCCATAATGTCCAAAATCTGTGTTTTAAAACACCACACTAAACTGTGAATTAACGTTATCAATAAAGAAAACAAAAAGAAAAACTTGGTCCAAAATCCAGAAAGTAGCACAAAAAGCACGAACGAGAAGTAATAGTCTTGTTATGGTTCTACTTAGGTACTCTTATAGTTTTTTTAAATATACGTACTAAGAAAAAAAAGTTATGGGCAAAAATAATAAATATTTCCCTATCGGATGTCTCTTTCTGGGGAATGGCCACTTTAAAATGGTATAGTATGATTCTGCTTGTAGATAAGTTTCCTATCCCCCGTTTGCTCTGGAAGTAAAGGCATATGTGGAAGCGTTCCTACGAACACAACTACAGATGCACGCTGTACTAGAATACTGACACTCGACGCAGGATTCACCAATCACACTGACATCATCAGGAGACAATGTCAATGTGATTGTCGTCTCTTGAATTTTTCGCTGCCGTAGGGTCTCCATTCATGAGTCACAAATTCACTAAGTTCTTCAATTACAACAAAACGTGTTATATATACGTATATTGTTTTTAAGTGTCTCCCTCAGATAAAGTCCGAAATTCGAATGAGCGAGCGAGGAGGATAAATAGTACACAGAAGTAGATATTATTTTTATATTTTTTTCAAAATTTGTTATGAACTTTTGATAAGAAAAAGTATTGGTAAGTTTTGTGTTCATAATGAACTAATTCAACCAAAATTCATGCAACGATGAGTTTCCATCGGATTTTCCTTACAACTGTATACGTATCTGAGCATAATTTTCTTGACGTCGAAATAAATTGAAAAAAAGATGCAGCTCATTAACAGATAACTTGACATTGTATTGGAAGCAGAATAAACGCCACAATTTATTGTTCACAGAAGTTGTATAGTTTGAGTCAGCAATGATTGCTTGCACGTCAAAAATATACGAGCATATTACACGTGTAAAACAAAAGCGCGCCGTAATAATATATTGCGGTGCAGGAATACCTTAATATGGTGGATCGTTTGTTCAACGAGAAGATTGATGTGTCATAAAAGCATTGAAAAATGGCAAATACTAGTAATCCCTGTGTTTGTTTTGTTATTTATATTACAGTCACTTTGTTCAGGTCCGATGAATGCAATACTGAAATAAGCGCGCATAAATCAGAGGGACACGTAAGATAAATACACTAACTTTACTTGTATATTGATACACCAACGTCATTTTTATGCTTCTATTGTTCCTGTTTTATTGTTACTTTTATTGTTGCCAACTGAGTCTGCTTATGTAATAAAAGAAGTCCGAAAATACAGGGTGGATCGGGAGGAAAGTTTCAAACTCCGGGAGTGTATGCTACCCGTAAGCATATGACTATAAAACCCAAAAGTTGTAGTTCTATTTTTGCTTGCTTTCTAATTACGGCATCTTCAATGTTTACTAGCAAAAATGATGGTATCGTTCTCTATAAATTTGATCAAGTAGGCTAGCACCTTTGAGTTTTCAAACATTAATTTGTCATTTTTCACCGATTGTTTACGATTTTACAGAAGTGATAAACAATGCCGCACGTCTACTCGCATCATGAAAATGCAAATATGGTGATAGATTATGGTTTTTGCAATGGGAATGCTCGTGTTACTATTGAAGAATATGGACAACGATTTCCGTACCACAGAGTTCCGAATAGAAGCCTATTGCCACGGTCTTTAACACGATGTGTAATAGCGGTAAACTTCCCTGTGCTCACATAATATCTGAACATACCCGTAGACAGAGAAATCTCTGGAACTAGCTCACGGAGGGTTGCTGCCCAACTTAAAATTCCTCAATCAAAAGTGATCAGCACACTACATGAGCATGACTTATACCCATATTACTTACAGTGTCTGCAACCGGTAGATCATGCTAGATGCACACAATTTTGCTAGTGGATAAATGCTAATCGTTACTTGGTTCCTTGTTTACTTTTTAACGATGGAGCTACATTCACTCATGATGGTACCGACAATACCCGTAACTCTCATCAATAGTCTCACTAAAACCCACCTGTAACAGTAGAAACAAATTTTCAGCATCGTTTTTGAGTTACTCTGTGGTGTGGTATCGACAATAGATATTTTATTGGTCCTTACATTTTAGACAATCTAGTCTATTAGAAGAAAATTTCCTGTTAATTTTGCAAAATGATTTACAAGCGATATTAGATGTTTCTTTAGTTTACATTAAACTTTTATAATTTCACTTTTCTGACTTATTTGTCTTTACGGCGCTGCAATTCGAAAACCAATAAAAATTGAACTAGAACTATTGCGTTTTTTAATATAGTAGTTCCATTCTCATTGGAGAAATTCAGTCTAAAGCGTTGACACCAGGATAAATCATTACAAAGCTTGCATGCGACGGAATAACACCAGGATCGTTCTTGAATATTACAAACTATACCCGTATACGGATACAGTCAACCAGATATGATATGCGCTTGCAGTAGTGGACTTCAAACGAAAGCAGTCGATTATTTATCTGGCTCACCATTACAAGCTGATCTTGCTTTATCCGTAAAAGTACCGGTAGCATAGCCGTAGGTTAAATGATATTTACATACTTTTACTGACTCATCTATGCAGTTGTGCATTAAACTAACATTCCTTGCTTATTATAAATAGGTAAGTTATATCACGCCTATCAATTGATGGACACTAGTAAAAAATATTTGTTATTTTTTCCTAAAAATTAAAAAATTATTTTAAAAATTGCTGGGACTATGAACAATTCCTTTATCGGTCTATTTTATGGTTTTATAATTAAATTTAGATAAAGTAGGTATGATAGGCTTATGTGTAGTATACACTCCAAACTATGCCACTTTCCTCCATACTCACCCTGTATATGAAAGATATTATGATGGTACGAGGTTGATAATTTTATAAAAAAGACATATCTGCCCCAAGTGCATGAACGTTTAATAGACTAGTTTTTATTGGTACTATCGGAATGCGGTTCTGGTACCAGTTCATTGTATAAATCGATCTCATTCATGTTTATGCGGTGTGATGGTTGTGCTGTTATGTCAGACCGTTTATACAGAAACTGTGTATATACATGAATTCCACAATATCTTAATATTTTACAAAAGAATCAGTCAACATTTTTTGGTTTAACATTAGGGGTATGCGTTTTTATATTTGTGAGAATTATCCATGATGAAAAACAAAACAGGCAGTGTAATTGTAAACTGTTCACTCATTCTGTTTTCTTTATGACCAATAATGCCGACTTCTTCCTCAAAGAAATTAAAAAAAATCCGTGATCTTTTACTGCCAATCTTATGGTATTTAATTACCTGTAATTTCATTTGGTAATCAGTTCCTTAATTTGACAATAATTATAAGTCCTAAATTTTAACCCGGCTCCAATAAGCATCCAATATATGAATTAAGTTTCATCATGAATGAAGAATAGAATAGCACGGGATTTTGCGGTTTTATAAAAATATTTTTTTAAATCGTTAGAAAACGCAAAAATGTTTAAAAATTCCTAATATTACCAACGGAAATATTAGTATATTATTTAAAGTTAATTTGGTTCAATACAAAAAGATACAGATAAATTTATTGTTTTCTTTTTTTTTTTAATATCACTTGGTACTACCTCTTGATCGATCTTCTCCAAATTTGATACGGAAACATTTTTTAAGCAAAGAAATAATAATTTATGTATCTCATCACACGTAGCCTGTAGAGGGAGTCTCATGAGCTACACCTGATGATGAATATTTTTTCAATTTTTAACGTTGTGACACTATTGACTGGACAATCTCATGCAGGAGTCAATTCTACGTAAAAAGGGTACACTTGATAGAACTTGATAACTCTAACCGTTTTCGAGAAAACTGCCACAAAAGATTTTAAGAATTCTTTAAAAATAAACTCAATTCGATAAGGACAAATTGTATTTATTGAAAAAATTACACGACATAATTAAAGAGTGACAATTACGCAAACTCCTCCTTCAATGCGTTTTCTGACACCCTTTTCTTTTTCCACAGCAACAATTTACTGAAGCATATTTGGTATATACTCATATTTTGGTCCAAAGAACGTATCCTTGAATTATTGAATTAATGATCCACCCTGTATAATATGTAGGTACATTTATCTTACTCATAAGACTGTGAGAAAATGTTGAAGTATTCGATTGTGGGTGGAAAAAATAGCACGCAAACAATTTCACATCCTGATCGTAATTTTGTAATCTAATATTCTATGTAATTATTTTGAACTTTTATTATTCTCTTATAATCTGATATAACCAAATATGAAGACTGAATTAAGGCAGATCAAAGTATACCGCATATAATAATATTTTTGTATAAGTTACTATAAAAACCAGTAAATACCATGCTCTCAACTCTGAATACTAATAACACTAGTCTTCAAATTTCGTACTTATATAAGATTTTTATAAGAATTTTATTTAATATCGTCTAAATGGTAGTTTGGGCGGTATTTTCTTAATTTTCATTTTTTTTAGATTTCCCGTCACATATGTCTTCACTTGTGATAATTTATACTAATAAGGAACTATTAAACAATTAAAAAGAGGTTCTTAACAACCATCAATACCTTGATATCTTTACTTATAGAACTTTCATAAATATGGAAAATAACAATTAGGTAGGTACGACAAAATACGGATTATCTGAAAGTTACGACGTATACGTTAATGTTAAAAGATGAACTTAATAAACACATTATTTAAAATAAAACTGTCAACTATATGAACAGTTCTGTGTCAGTAACGTAGGTATCTATGGACAGATTCGGTTTCCAAAATGTTAGAAAAATTATTTATTCTTATATTTTTTATCATTTTATTGATTAAAATGTCACCCTCTAACTGTTCCTATAGCGTAAAATTCACAGTGGTTTCCTACTGTATTATTGAGTAGTAGTCGTTGAAATAACACCAGCATTTTAAAAAATATATTTGCAGTTTTAATTCACGGAGAAAAAATTTACGTATCTTTTAAACAATGATGTGGGTCACGTCACAATAACTACTGCGTGCTCAGTGCTCTGCCAGTTGTAATTTTATATAAGATGTCACAAGATTAGGTTAGGATTGTGTTTACTAGTTAAAACAAAATATTTATTAAGTGTTTCGTACCAAGTCAAAAAAGAAAACAGAAGAAAATTTTTGTTTAAAATGGTAAAGTGCCTAATGTTAAAAGTACCTAAAGCTGGGAACATTTGTCACTTTATCACTTGTTAAATTATCATAAGCTCTACAGCCAAAACAGGTAACTTAAATTTACGCGTGCTTGTGAAATGCTTTCTATGAATAAATTTATTTCTTAAAATGAGAGCAAAAAATTTTATACATAACCTAATTAATAGCTCAAAAGGCTTTATAATGTTTAAACTTTCAAACAAACATTTTTGGATTAAGATTTCAGCACCCTTTAAAAATGCTTGTGTATTTTATCTTGCAGATTGCATAGAATTTATTTTTAGAAGCAAAGTCATAAGTGGCAGGAAACTCTAAAACGAAGAACAGTTTTGTTTTTCAATTTTCCAAAATTGTAATAATCAGCTTAACTAAAGTAAAGAAATACTACTAATCATATACGGAAACCTGCCCAGGTACAGTTTGAATATAATTGCTTAAGTAAATAATAAAGAGAATAATTTTTGTACATTTTATTTTTATTTTTTTTTCTAATTCAATTGGTCGAATTCTAAAAACATGACTCATCAATTTTCATTGTATAGTCATGGTTTTTTAGTTATACATTTTTTAATTTATTGTTATGCGCTCTCAGCAACACTAGAGACATACATAGTTTTTAGATGTATTTTTAGACATATTATTTTAATTTACAACGTTTAGAATATTTTTCTTCGAATTAAATTCAGGAAAATTACCCTACCATGTGTGTGTGATTTATACAAGTAAAGATGGGTAAAGTAAATGTAGCCATAGTGCACTTTGAAAAAAATTCGGATAATCCTCCGTATTCGCATATCATCCCAAACATAGTAGGAAGGGTTTAGGGTTTCTGGTCACCCCGGATTTGTAAACACCGCATTGGTAATAACTCGGGATTATCTTCGACATTTGGCGGCTGGTTATGACTCCTAGAAATGTTAATATTGACTGCCATCAGGATTATGGTTTCCCTTGAAACCCCCCTCGTGACGTCAAATGAACGGGGTTATAACACTTCTGCTAATTGCAGGCCTCCAGGGTATGCTAGGATCCGGATAAACGATATTAATATTGGAACGTTACACGGTAATTAAATTTTGTCCTTGTAGTCTACAGCATTGACACGGTGAGCGGTGGTGACTTTTTAAATGACAATTAACGAAATGTAATTTTGATGTAACAAAATGTTAATTTGGTTTGAAGACGCAGACTAGTCGTACTGTTCTAGAGCTTTGTCTACACATTTCAATCTGATGCTGCTAACATAATTAACATAAATATTGACAGTTGTTCGATTTTATGTATTTATGTTATAGTATACATATTATAAAATTCAATTGACATCCAGCAGTTTTCAAATTAATTGTATTACTTTGCTTTATTCTGGCTCACCCTGCCAAATCTCAGTTTCTCTGAAATAAGTCGTTTTGATTAGTTGATTCTATCACAATTCCATTTTAATTCTGGCTATTTAAAAAAAGAAGAAATTCATCATTCACCAATTTTAGATTAATAAAGAATTTTCATAAATTTTAAATTGTTTGATACAGCTATGTAAAAAACTCAACGACCTCTACCTCCCACTATTTCAGTACATATAAGGCTTAAAAAAATCTGTAAAATTCAAACACTTTTGTTTCGCACGGAAACGATAGGATTCGCAGTATAGTCTGACGTCACAATATACACTGTCAGCCAGCTGTTCACAGTAGGTAACAGTCCATGAAAAAATTGCATAAACATCAAAAGTACTGTAACAAGGACAAAATCTGGGTGCTGTTATTGAGGGTTCTGAATAGGACGGTGATATTTTTAGGCCTCCTACTTGTTGGGAACTACCCTCAAACGCAAAAAACCAGCCCCGCTTCGGGTTTATTCCAAACTAGGCATGCAAGCGCTTGTCGGAGTTTTTCAGGTAGCCCGTATAGACTGACCATCTAATACATCATCAACTCCCGGAGTTAAAACTGCCCCTACCCTGATAACAAAATCTCCCCAAAAATTTCAAAATTGATAAAAAATGGTTTGTATTCGTTTGCAAGGGTGCTAAACCCAGCTATGTTTAAATCGGTCTAAAACTGAGAAAGTAATATTTAGCCTAAGAAATGTAAATGACGTGGATATTTCTACCTTTAGTAGTGAAATCAAATTTCTAGGGGTCTACCTTGATACAAAGCTATCATGGGAACCACAAACAACGTATGTATGTAAAAAAGTCTCGAAAAGTGTATACCTACTAAGGAGTCTGTCTTACAAAGTTTCACAAAAAACCTGCTTACCATGGATTAATACATACCACCATTTCTTACCCAATTCTTGCCTGTGGTCATGCTCCATCTGCCAGTACTGTTTTTTCATTGCAAAGAAAATCAGTTAGGGTGGTTGCTGGTCTGAACTATAGGGATGATTGCAAGAATGCATTCATTCAACTTAAAATTCTTACACTGCCTTGTACGTTACATCCTCCATTGCCTAATGCACAGAAAAATAAATGAAAGCAAATATGCAACCCACAGCAAATTACATGGCTACCCTACAAGAAAGTTTAACTCAATCTGAGGTTAACTAAAAGTAGAAACAGCATAGATTACTACGGAATAAAATTCTTTAATGCATTACCCTACCATATCAAACAGTTAAACTCTGGAAAATTTAAAGAAACGGTGAAACTTTTTCTGCTTGGAAAGGCGTTTTATTCATTTGAGGAATTGCTATGTGCAGATTTTAGTCATTTTAATCTGTGTTAGTTCTCCCCTTAGGTACGCTTTTGTATTTTAATGTTTTATCTTATTTGTGATATAATTATTATTATTACCTTTAACAGCATTTTAAAGTGTGTAAATACTACGTGTATAATAACACCAATAAACTATTATTATTATTATTATCATTATTATCATTATTATCATTATTATCATTATTATCATTATTATCATTATTATAAACACGATATCAACATACATTTCTCCCCTACCCTTCGCTAACCACCCCCATTTTACAATTCTGGCTACTGGGCATGTGGGGAATCGTTAGATCGAGGATTTTGATAAGATTTCGGTATTGTAAAACAAGTCCAGTGCCAAAACATGTAGTCACCCCGGGGTTAAAAACTACCGCCTGGCCTAATACTAAAATCATCCCAAAAATTCAAACTTTGCGAAAACTGTTTATCCCCGTTAGATTACGTTGGATTACGAGAATGTGGTTTTCGGGATTTGAGGATGGTTCAGTGAAGGGTGGGGGAGGAAATTATGTTGCCATCGTGTTGAGCACTCTCGATAAAGGGGATAAACAGTTTTCACAAAGTTTGAATTTTTCGGAAGATTTTACTATTAGGACCTGAGGTAGTTTTTAATCCCGGGGTTGACTGCATGTCTTGGCACTCAACTTACTTTGCAATACCAAGATCTTTTCAGAAAGCTCGATCCAATAATTCCCCATATTCTCAGAAGCCAGAAATGTAAAAAATATGGTGATTTCGGGGATTTGGGGGTGGTTAGTGGAGGGTAGAGGAGAAATGTATGTTGCTATCGTGTTGAGCACCCTTGCAAACGAATAGAAACAAATTGTTATCAATTATTAACATTTTGGGGAGACATTAGTATCACGGGAGGGGGTAGTTTCAACCTAGGGGGTTCATAATATGTTGAATGGTCAAACTCCATACGGCCCACCCGAAAAACTAGATCATACAAGCACTCGCATGTCTGGAATGCATGAAACGCGAAAGTGGGTAGTTTTCTGCATTTAGGGGTAGTTCCCAAGAGGTAGGAGGCCTAAACATATCACCAACGTATTCAGCACCCTCGAGAACGGGGGTACCCAGGTCTGGTCCTTGTCTCAGCACTTTTCAAGTTTACCCCTTTTTTTGCAACTTTTTCATGGACGATAAAGCGAGCAATTCCATTTATCAGCTGAGTGTAGTGGGTCCGTACGTATTTCTTGAATATTAATAATGGATAGCGGATTTGACCAGAGAAAATCGGACAATCTACCGAAAATCGATTCCTTGTCTGTGTTTTCATTCCTTGGATGTAATCCGGATTTTGTTGCTGCAGAAATGCATTAAAGTCGCCAGCAGGGTTACTGCTATTTTAAAATTGAAATATTATTATGGTATACTTATATACATAAATTTTGCAGAAAAACAACCGCTATTTTGCATAAACGCACTTTTACCAGCGATACCACGAAAATAAATCAGACATCCAACGGGTTGTGCATTTTAACAAAAATTCTCTGTTCTGTTTTTGAGTTAAAGAAAAAATAATCGTTTCCTTATTTTATTTTAATTAGTTATCCAATAGACTGGAGCAAGAGCAATGGTCCGCATTTTATAGTCATAGTTAAGAAAAATTTATATTTTCTAACCTTATTAAGGTATTAACACATCTTGCTAATAAATATATAGTAACACGACTGCAAAAATAATTTAAGAAAAAAATTAATGATCCACGAGTTCTAGCTAGAGTAAAAACATCGAAGTACTATTTGCGCCCACTATTTAAAAGATTTTTAAAGTAAATTCGATTGGGGTTCCTATTTCAGAATTTTAAGTTATCCGCCAAAGTGCCAGCACTGGGAAAGACAGCGAAACGGCATGTCAAAATGTATATTCATAGTATAACTCACATACCCAATGTCATCTATCCATTATGAGCTTTTGAACATCCTGTATAACATATGTAACTATTTCACGGGAACTGCATCATTTAAAATAAGATGTTTGAAAGCCTGTTTTTACAAAAAATAATCAAACCATCGTAATAAAGTTCTCAAATCAAAGCCCTTTTGATCCCAGGTGCAACACCTTAACATTTCAGTATCCATCTGCTCTTGAGCCAAACAAACTATTACGGCGGCTTGCATGTTTCACATTAGAGCCGTAAAGTAAGTCCTTATTGCTCTGACGAGAAATAGATTGACTGAGTTACGTTATTACATAATGATTGACTTATTGGCATTTATTAGAATTGTATGGGGGAGCGTGTCGAGAATACTCGAAGGTATTTCGTTAAGATTTAAATAATGCTCCCTAGTGTTGAAGGGTGAGGTCGGCCGGGCTTTTGTCGCTTTTGAGGGCTGAAAAGAGAAGAGCGCCGTACATTTCCATATGTGACAAGGGTGAATACTTATGGAATACCATTACATTTCTATATGCGAATATATGACAGTATAAAGCGATATATGGGCGTAGACTTTCTTATACATCCTGAAAAAGTGCTCTGAAGTTTTTTCTTTTGAAACATAAAGAGATACGCTTTTTTTAAATTCAGGGAAACAAATAATTTATTCTTTTTGGGTGAATGTATCTCTGATAAAACAATAATGAGCATACAATTGCTATAGAAAAGGATATATATTATTTCAATAAATTGTTGTTACTTATAAATGCATTCGTAATACCTATGTGCATACAGATTTGTATCATAACAATAATTCTTAAAAAGTCAGAGTTAGAAGTAAATGTGTGTGGAGGAGGGGAATCGTATTTGCTTCCTAAAATTAATTCGATTGGTAACAAAATTACGATTTTTTATTTTTGGTCCAAGGTTAGTACGTTTCCAAAGCAGTCAATTGCTCCTATATTGTAATATGCTCTGTATCATACAACATAATCATACTTCTATGACCTTGAAATGTTTAAATTGTTATACTGGGTTGGACAATTGTGTGAAAATACCTGATTTTTAGTTAACCTATAAGTTTGATTAAGAAATAAATATAGCATTTCTATTCTATTTAGTGATGTACTTTGATTTCCAGTTACCGAATATTTTTACATTTTCAGACAGACATTTTTTCATCAACATAATGACATAAGGTTTAACGGAGTTCAACGTGTATCGAGTTCGGTGAAAGACGCATGTTTCGTAGCTCCTACGAGATATCGAGATCAATCCGGATAAAGCGGCAAAAAACGCCGAAATTGTACTGAATTGAAGCATGAACAATTCTGCATTGATTGATATAAATTGTCGCGAACGTGGCTATTTCATATAGTTGATATTTAATTAAATTATTTTGGTTGAATAAGCAACACAAATTAGTGTATATAAACAATCCGAGAAAAGCGTACTGCTTAAGTGCTTGACCGTAAAATCTATACCTGTATTCATCCCTTCTTGAAGTGGGTGATATAAAATAAGCAACAGTCAGCCAGATGTGTGAACGAAACAGATAAGTTTTTGTTCATGTAGCATTACCATTGGTTTAATCATGTCTTTATTAAATTTTAAACAAGAATTGTAGATCAAAATTGAAAAGATATTAAACATAATATATAGGTAATAAACAAAATACATAAGTGATGAAATTAAAAAACTGCCCGAAATTGAAACCGATTGTTTCAAGGAAACGACGTACAGGGTGAGCATTGAGCATACTATCCCCTCGGACCTCTTTTCTCATAATGCGTAAAAAAATATTGTTACCGCGTGATAGGGTTCTTCCCGGCAACTCCACCATAGATGGATATTTACTTGGTGAGCGGTTAATAAATAAAAATAAAACCAAAAAAAAAATACAAAATTAAAATGTAAAATAAAAAATAAAAGATGCCAGATTCAGAGATAGAAGAAACAGAAAACTTGGAAGAAGAAAAATGAGGAGAAGACGATATATGGAAACTTAAAAGAAGCATGGAAACTGAAAAGAAGCATCTCGCAAACAACTGCACCACACCCCAGCCGATGATGATAAATGGAAACTTAATAGAAGCATGGAAACTTAAAAGAAGCATCTCAAACACCTACACTGCCCATCCTATATTCCAACCCCATGCGTGATGCGGCTCCCGCTGCTGATAACAAGCATGTCCAATCTTCAACCTGGCGTATGCATCCGGTCCAGCGGTATATAAAACATCCGAGATTTGGTTCCGGTATGCGGTTTGGCCGTCCGTTGGGCATGTTCTACGGACGATCAAGCTGCGTGTTGGATGCCCGGAATAGGCAGCAATGCCCACATTACACTGGCAAATCAATTAATCAACATAATGACATAAGGTTTGGCAGGTGTACGACTTGTTGTCTTTTAAATATTAAATAAAATAATAAAATAAAGAGCAACAAATATTTATTAGTTAATGAAAATTAAATTTCTCCACTTTATGAGCTCTATTTTGCTCGTCACCATTTTTTTGTTAAAACAAAATGGCAAGAAAGCCATTACTATAATAAAATAACGATGTTTTTATTTTAAAAATGTTCGGGCATGCATTGGTTGGGTCATTCATTATCTTTTCTTTTCTGCTACAGAAACAGGAAAAAATCCTTTGTAATTAAATATATCTGATTTTAGTCCTTGACACATTTGACGTAAATTCCATACTTCTTGTGGTGGCATCGACTCTCTATTAGCTTTCTGCTTAATATAGTGTATCTTTGATGCATTTCCTTATCCTTAATTTACATAAAAGAGAAACGAAATTCAATTCATATATGCCACCAAAAAGAAAGGGGAACAGCGCTGATTTTTGATATTTTGACGTAGTATAACTTATGAAATAAGACTGAAGCAAGAATAGCGGCACAAATTAAACATTTAGAGTGGGACGGTAGCTCAGTTAGCGCATTAACCTGCAAACTGGGATACATAGCGAAGCGGATTCAAACTCTGCGTACTGCGAAATAATATTAATTATAAAATTATCCCTAAAAAGAGGTTTGGATTCCACTATAAACTGTAGGGCCCCATTTTCTTTAACCCCTGGATTTTAAGAAGTTACTTCGGTAACTAGAGAGGTGACTTTTTTTTACTTTATTTGTAAGAATTAATAAATTTAGCAATTTTAGTAGATCTGAAACCGTTTGAAAGATTCTTAGGCCATTAGTTACAAGAAGTTTGACAGAAAACACTTTAGGCCTTCTCGACTTAAATAGACATGTATAAGTCGATTACAAATTATTTTTAATTCACATATGCGTATTTAGAAGTATCTAGTAGAAGTATGCCTTATCCAAACTGGACAGAAAATTCAAATTTTAAACCACTCTGGAGTCAGTCATACAACTCACTCCAGTCAGTAGTTCGAAACACGGTTCTAAGGATATCTTAAAAAATAATGTCGATTTCGTTAAGGCCTAGTTTTTCCGAGGCCAAATGAACAATAAAACCCATTAAGATAAACAAGATCAGTAACTCTATATTGCCCATATTAAAATAATCTTGCTCCAATGGCGCCGACTAACATAAAAAACAATTATTTATTATTTACTATACGTATTTGTGGGCCATTTTATCAAAAGGTTCATTAAAAATATAACCTAATTTATAAATGAATTTAAAAATCCCTATAGTCATTCAATACCAATATCCGAAAGTATTTCTATAAAAAATGTTGAATTGGAAGTGCATTTTGTTTTAATTTTACGGGCATTAAACTTGGGAAATTATTAATTTCAATATGTATTCCAGTTAATCCCAGTCTATGTACGCACCGTTAAAATTTTCATAAAATCTATAGCAAGTCATCAAAAGAAATCGATATGTGATATCATCTCTTTGTGGCTATGAAAGGGGACAGCTCTCGGAAAATTAAGTGGTTTTCCGGCCGTTTATTACTTCGTTTAGGAATTAAAAAGTCAATCACTTCAACCCAATTAAGTTCACCGAAAATGAAATATGTGAAAGACAAAGGATATAATTTGTTATTACACAAAATTCAAAGGATAATGAACAAGAGCAGGAATAGAAGCTTAGCAGGAAGGATGCTCTATTTTTTCCGAGCCCGAATATGTAAATTCCCTTTTTGATAAATTTTGGTCTTCCCTTAATATGCAATATGCATATAATTCCACACGGCTTATGAAGTTATTACTCTTAGTTCGTGTCACTGAAACATTCAAGCGGCATATAAAGGGATGACACAGAAATGGTCTTTCACCCTTGTTTTAGTAATGTGGGACTTCTGGAATTAGTAATAAACTTTATCCAGTAAGGAATAAAGAAAACGTGAAACAACATTTGCTCTGTATTTACAAAGGTATATTATTTATTATAATAAAAACCATACCCAGCATAAGTATGGGGTTGTATTTAAAACTCAAGTGTTAGCACTAGATGTGTATTTAGTACAACTTCATGCAATTTGGGAACAAATCAAATTAGTTAATTAAAATGATGAAAGGCGAAAGTGGAATTTTCTCGAATGGCTGGGAAGCTACCTAAACATTTAGAAAAAAGGTTATACATATTCCTGCTTTCAACCTCTTCCAATATGTTACCTTTGAAACGTAGTTTTCTTTCACTTTTCTCTTTATCGACTCGTTGAGAGTCCGTAAGCAATTTTAAATCGGTACCCTTTTAGGCTTATGTCAGAAAACATAAGAGTCGAAATTTACTTTTACTATTCAATAAATTTTATTTGAAATCTGAAGGGATATACCCTTTATATAAAAACTCTTTATATATTTCTATATAAAAGCAACTGCCGAAATATATTATAACCTGCCTATTTATAGTTTATTAATTTTTGCCTTTTATTTAAATTCCACTAGCCAGCATTATATTAAGGTCCGGTTTTTCAATGTCCAGTTAAATAGCCTAATTGTCAGATAAAATTTATCTGGCAGATAAACTGTTTTTCAATTGCACATTGTTTACTTGCACAGTAAAATTTACCGGAGGGTTAAACTCACTATCTGAAAGTAAATTTAGCAGAGAGTTGAAAGTGCCAGTTAAGAATTTATTCTACTGTTAGTGGATTTGCACATGCGCATTTGGTTCAGTTTCTGACAATTCTAAAACATTCTAACCTAAAACCCAATGCGATTGATTTATACATAAACGCACAAAATTAAGAACAGAATATCAATCAACACACTAGACAACACAAAGAATTTTGAGGTTAAATTAGATAAACTGTCGCTAAAACACGCGCGCAATTTGAATTAAACCAATTGAAAGATACTTTAGGTAGAATCAGTAGTGCCAACATGATTCAACTCATGGATATGTAGCTGGCAGTTAAATTACTGTTGATGAACACTACCATGGATATAACTTCCAGCTAAGCGTAACTAGCAGCTACCTATCTAGCACTTTTAACTGGCCCTAAGAGTAGTAATAATCTGTTCAGTAAAAAATCCTATTTTGTTTAGTAAGAAATGATAAGTGAGCAGTATAACAATATTTCGTATAGTAAACAATTAGAAACAATCAGAAGAATAATACATGTTGAACTATTGAAAAGTTAAAATGACCAGAACAGTATGAAGTGCGTAATAAAAATATATCACACATACAGTAGTTCATTCCAATTTGCCCAATAAAAAAATAATAAACGTTCAGTAAAAACAACTACGGTTCCAGGTTCATAAGTCCGTGGTACAGCCTCTAATCGCTACTCACTTGGTGTAGTCATACAACGTTTCTTATTCGCTGTTTGAGTTCAGCATAATTGTACAATTAAACACAATGTTGTTTGGTTATGATATACATATTTAATTAGTTCAATTTATCTTTATTCATTTCGTTCTCCCAAAGTTCTATTATTGCATAGTAGCACTAGCTACATAGATGCTTAAATGTGTTGGTCCGCTACACATAAGAAAAATCAGCCAAATACGTAAATCCTGAATTTAAGGATGGAATGAAATCTATATATTGCAACTGATATGGATGATCGAATGTTATTATTGCAATAAGTGGCTTAAATAGATTGAAATATTCTGGTTTGAACTATTTTTTTTGTCCAAAACACTCCTGTAAGACCATATTTTGCAGAAATCTCAGTGTAGTAGAATCCGTTTCTGTTTAAATTAATGTGTGATATTATTCAAATTTAAAAGTATTGCATTAAAGTAATCGGTAAATATAATTTATATCAGGATCGGAACTCCACAGGGTTCTGTGCTTGAAGCACTATTTTACAGTACGTTGTAAAGTGGTTGCGGTTGTTTTATAATACTGTCACGAGTTTCTACCACCTGGAAGCCTCCCTTAATCTGTGGGTTCGAAATTATAACAGGAGATAGTCACTAAAACTTAATTTGAACAACTTGCTGTAAACTTAACCTCACAATATGTCTATTATAATTACTGAAAACACGTCTTTTAACTAATAGGACATTAAATAATGCTTATTAGTTGATATTTCCACTCTACTGTTCACTCTCTATCACTTTCGATTTATCTAAACTAACTTCATTTAAAAACTTTCCCACTGTGATTCGGTCGCCTTATATACACCACAAAATGAATCTAGAAAATTCCAGCAGGGTCCATAACTTTCTCGTCCAGGTATTTAGAACAATGTAGCAAAGCCTAGATCCATCTTTTCTAAAACAGTTGTACAACTAGAGTCTCAGAGATGGTGCACAGAGGTAACACATTACAGGTTTTCATGAAGTGAATACTGATTGTGTGTGGAGACATTCTAATAATAAATGTAGTTGCCCATCATCACCGCTACTTAATTCAAGCTACTCATGCTACCTGCACCTAGGGGGCGCCAAAGCGTAACAATATATAGTAATCCATCGTGGGATCAAGTTACGTGATACCGTAAACTATGTAGGTAATTGATCGCACTTGCACTACAAATTGACTGGCGAAAGAAATGAATGAAAAATAATCAAATTAGATACTTTGAAAATATTTGTTTCTTAATGGTTGTCCTCATTGCACCTCGGTAGATTTGTTTGAGTAAAGAATACTAGCTCTTATCATTTATAAGAATTATTTCACTCAACATGGATGTTAATCAGATGTAGTAAATTAGTAGTAAATCGGACGAGATCGGCTCTTAATAGCTATTACATGGTGTATTATCGCTGCAATACTTCTATATAGTCCAATAATTAGATTTCCATAACAGAGAATGTTATCTGAGATTTTCCTTCAATAACTGTTGGTGGAGAGATTATACATCACAAAACCACAAAAATCAGTTCTGGATGTACCGCGCAACCCTCCCAAAAAACCACCACTTCGGTGAAAAAAGCCTTGTTTTACTGATAACTCGTTAACCGTTAAAGATATAAACAAATTGCTCATCATAAAAAAGATAGCTTGACTAATTGCCTAAAAAAGTCCTGTTGTATTTTCTTGTGTATGCCATGGTTTTCGAGAAAATCGGTATTGAAAAAAATTACAAAATTTGTATATTTAATAAACCAAACATGCTAGGAAGAAAAATCAAAATGGGTTTTAAAGGGGATATAAAATACTCTTTTGTATTTCCATTTTTGATGGCTATTGATATCTATTAGTATATAAAAATAACAATATAATATACCTCTTGATTTTTTGCACTTTTTACTGTTCACAGGCCCAAAAAAAATAACGGACTTTAATATAAGTTATAAATGCATTATCTTTTAGTTCAAGGTAGTACTCCAATGCAGAAAAAGTTAGGAATAACAATACTCACATTTACAAATTTATGGATGTTGAAGTTAGCCAAATTTTGGCCAATTTTCTATTGTTTCCTAAAAATAAAAAAAGACCTCAAACATCCTGAAAATTCGGCTAAAAATTTTTTTTTTTTATTTATATATCATGTAACTATTGTTTCTAATCATTTAATAGTTAAAAAATTGTATTAAAAAAATATCACAAAAAAATTGAATTTTGGATTTTTTTGGCTATATTTAACGTGCTGCTAAATTTGTAAATGTGAATATTTTTATTCATAACTTTTTCTGCGTTGAAGTACTACCTTGAACTAAAAGATAATGCATTTATAACTTATATTATAGTCGGCTATTTTTTATGAGCCTGTGAATAGTTAGGTGCACAAAAAATCAACAGATAACTATATTTTATTGTTATTTTTATATACTAATAAATATTAATAGGCCTCAAAAATGGCAACACATGAGGTATTTTATATCCCCTTTAAAATCCATTTTGATTTTTCTTCCTAGCTTGTTTGGTTTTCGAGCAATTAAATTTTTTCTATAGGTCGCGCAGAAAAATTTCAAATAAACGAAAATTCGCGCTCATTAAAAATACAAATTTTGCAATTTTTGTCAATATCGGTTTGCTCGAAAACCATGGCATATAAAAGAAAATTACAAGAGGACTTTTTTTTGGGCGTTTAGTCAAGCTTTCTTTTCTTTAATGGGCAATTTTTTTATATCTTCAACGGTTAACGAGTTATCAGTAAAATAAGATTTTTCTCACCGAAGGGGTAGCTTTTTTGGGGGGTTGCACGGCACCCCCATAACTTATTTTAGTGGTTTTGTGATGTTTAATCCTCGCACTAACAGTTACGGAAGGAAAATCTCACATAACATTTTTTGCGAACTTCTGGTGTATTTTTTACTTTATCGACTGGACTAATAGACACAATTATTTTTGTAATTCGCATTGTAGGCGCTGATATATGTTATATTTTATTTCGTGAAATCTTTTTTTAAACATCACTTAATATCACAGCCCCACAAAAGAAAAAAAGTTCTGTACCAGAGACATGAATACATAGATTTTGTGTTTTTTTATGCTGAATCCGAATCCGCAGCCCAAAATCCGATGTATCAGGTAATTTTTTACTAAATCGCTAAAATATCCCCTAAAATAGGGTGAAATAGAGAGGATAAAACTTTATAAAGAAATGCAAAATTTGTAAATACTTTGAGAAAAGAGTTTAAAATAAAATTTTGAGCATTAGAAACAAATATATGCCAATTAAATCCATACCCACCTTTAGAAGGGAGTTCGTTCCATTCCTAAGATCAAATAACGAATATAATAAGACAATGTGAAAACCATAGCCTTGTAGTTTGTAATTCCAAAGACTTAAAGCTTTACCTTATCCTCACTATTTCACTCTATTTTAGGGGATGGTTTTGCCTTTTGATTGATTGATTGATTTGCCAGAGTAAGGTGGCATGGCTGCCGCTTCCGGGCATCCATGGAGATTCGTTCCAACACGCAACTTGGTCGTCGGAACCAAATCTCGGATGTTTGATATACCGCCGGACCTGCTGCATATGCATGAGGTGGGAATATAGGATGGGAAGTGTAGGTGTTTGTGAGATGCTTCTTTTAAGTTTCCATGCTTCTATTAAGTTTCCATCTGTCATCATCGGTTGGGATGTGCAGGTGTTTGAGAGACGCTTCTTTTCAGTTTCCATGCTCCTTTTAAGTTTCCATCTATCGTCATATCCTTATTCTTCTTCTTCTAAGTTTTCTGTTTCTGAATCTGGCAGCTCTCATTTTTAAAATTTTTATCGTTTTGTTTTTATTCATTAACCGTTCCACAGGTAAATATCCACTTACAGTGTAGTTGCTGGGAAGGGCCCTATCTCGCAGTAACAATATTTTTTGCGCGTTATGAGAAGAAAGAGGTCCAAAGGGATAGTTTGCTCACCCCGCATGTCGTTTCCTTGAGACAATCGGTTTCAATTTCCGCCTTCCAAATTAATATTATGTTTTGAATCAATAAATCGAGCTGGTAAAAATTAAGATAGAAAGATAGAATAGAATAATATCAATTAAATCAGATAAAATAAAATAAATTCATTTACTTATAGCTTATCTGTCTTTCTGCAGCGTCTTGTGATTGCTGTTTTATTTTTTTTTTTTTCTTGGGTTGAGATGATTTTGTCAAACTTTCCACTGCTATATTACTTTGTAAACATATATGCCTTCAGGAGACGTTTTTGCGTTTTAATACAAAATTACCTGGTAAATAGGATTTTGGGCTGCGAATTCGTATTCAGCACCAAATAATACAGAAGATCTATGTACTCATGTGTCCGGTACAGAACTTCTTCTCGTAGGGGTGGATGTGGATTCAATTTCTATACATTTCTTTCTAGTGCTCAAAATGTTATTTTAAAATATTTTTCAAAGTATTTACAAATTGTTGCAATTCATTATAAAGCTTTACCTTATTCTCATTATTTCACTCTATTTTAGGGGATGTCTTTGCACATTACTAAAAAATTCCCTGGCAAATCAGTTTTGGGCCACGTATTCGGATTCAGCATAAAAAAAATACGCATAATATATATATACCCACCCATGTCTCTGGTACAGAACTTTTTTATGTATTTAAAGATATGTTTTATGTATGTAATTCATTTATTAATTATATGTAAAACAGCTAAATATATAAGTTTTTTTTATTCTCAGGGCTCGTCTGTTAATGAACACTCCGAGGACACTGCAGCCTCCTGGGCTTATTGTGCTCAAATATATAGGTTATTTTTATATATTCGTCTATTTTTATAACTAACTATTGATTACTCCCATAATTTACTTAATTAGTCACTAGTTCTGAGTAGTTAAATAAAAAAGAGAGATCATCCATGTAATACTACACATCAGTGTCAAACAATCAATAATTGCTTTGTTAAAAAATCCAATAAATTAAAAGCAAATTGTATAATGAATAGGTCATAAAACGCAGATGAAATCAAACAATAACCGTTTAATTAACCTTTGCTTCAATGACGCAAGTCGTGAAATAGCAGAAACCGTTTTACAAGAAAAGGAATCGAATACGCGCTATGTCAACTTTAATTATTTTACATTTGGAAATTCGCATTGCTGAAAGAGCTCTTTGCCGAGAGGAAAAATGTAAATAAATTCTATTTAAGCTAGTTGTACACGCCCACATGACTTCGGTTTAATTGGACCTCCGCCGGTTGCATTTTTTCCCAGAGCATTGTAGGCATTACACGGAGCTAATTGATTTTTGAAGGCAATTGATATGGCTTGTGAGTTCTTTGTGTGCGAGGTGTCAATTTCCCAGTCGTCGAGTGATTTTGGACTAGCTCATGAAACTCGCTGTACTGTAACTAATTTAAATGATCTGGCTGTTTAGACTATAGGCCCTTAGGCTATTCGTTTGTTTGTTATTAAGGGACAAATAGTAGTAATAAGTCATCAGAATTAATATGTCGATTATGTACTAATTATTTTGACAAGCTATACAATGTATAATGGTTACTTGTTACTTTGTTGTTACTGTTTCTAGTCCTTTAGAATAGGCATCAAACAAAGTAAATGTTCACGTTCTTACTTAATTTTCAGTTTCTTATATGATACGATGTACCAAAAATAGAGAAGTTTGATTAAATAGGGAGAGCAATTACTCTTAAGCATTTAATTTTCTGTCTTTAGGTATTTTCTACCTACTTTCTTCTAAAAATAAAATCAAGAGAATCTCCAAGTACTCCAGGGAAATAACATATACGCTAGTGACTTAACATCTACGCCAATAAAAAGTTAGATGACCCTTTTCGACAAAATACCGTGTGGTTAATATACATAGTACATACAAGATTTTCAGTGTGCTTTGAAAAAGGAAACTGTGTTGGATTTTCGAAATTTTCAGCATCGAAATATGGCAGAGTATTTGCGCAAAAATAATAATAAATGTTCCTCCAAATATAATCTTCTTTTAAATGGTAATAAGTTAAGCTTAGAAAAAAATACAAATGTTCTAGGAATAATTCTGGACGAACATCGACGCAATATATTAATCACCTTTGTACTAAATTAAGTCAATCTTCTTTTGCAATTTCAATGTTGACAAATATTTTAGATCGAAGCTCTTTGTAATTTTGCTTTTATCTATAATATAATTTCCTGGGGCTAAGGTATAGATCTGCAGAGGGTATTTGTTCTGCCAGAAAGAGTATTGTAAGTAATTTTTAATTTGGGGTACCGACATTCTTGTCGTAGTACTTTTAAAAATAGTAAAATTCTCACAATGATATATCAAAATATTCGACATTACATGCTTTCCTGAAACGTCAAGGTGACAGCTATAAACCAAAAAAGTCAAAAGATTTGTCAAATATACAAATTGAAACGTTTTAACATTGGAAATGTTTATGTTCGTATATGGGGTAGAGTAACCAGTTCAAGGTCAAAAGACAGCGGTGTCGCGGTCGAGTGGGACTGTCGTATATACAACGGCTGATATATGCAAATGTAATATGGGTTGCATATATCATAGGGGTTAGCAGTTTTCATTTAAGGTGGAAATACAGCGGTGTAGTCGATCGTGCTTCGCCTCGTCCGGAAAAAGTTGAAAAGGTTGAAAAAGTTTATGTTTTATGTATGGTGTTATCATTTTCATGTCCCGATGGTTGCAAGGATTCCGAAATCTGTGAATTTTTACTCAAGCACCAAGCACCCGATCATATATACTTAATGAATAAGGTACGTTTAGAATGTAAGAATTTTAAAATTACCTACATATTAATGTAGTGTTTACTTTTTAGGTTGCCTTAACATTTGGTGTTGCGGGTGCATGTCGCCGTAATGAACTATATCCTTTAAAAATCCAAGATTATTTGTGATAAACGAAACTTATATGCCATTATATAGAAAATATGTTGCATGCCGTCCAGAGAATTTTGAAAGTTGCAACTTTTTCTTTAAATATTCAAATGGGAAAGGTTGCAGGCAAGTTGTTGGAGTACATCAGTTTGGCAAAATGCCTCAAATTGTCGAAAAATTTTTAAATCTGCCAAATGCAGATGAATATACAGGGCATTGTCAGTCGGTCCACTGTGACAATTTTGGTTAATGCTGGGGCAGATTTCATTGCTTTAAAGAGGCATGGGGGATGTAAATCCTCAACCGTTGCCGAAGGATATATAAAGGAATATTTTACAAATAAAGTAGACACAGCAGATAAAATATTTAGAGGGGGAAGTGACAAAGAGAAATCTGCTAATAATAGGAATATTATTGCCGAACAAGAAACAACAATTTACAGCAATAATGTCGTTGACTTTTCATAGTTGTACAAAGTGCAACATAACTATAAATATAAACAAATAGTTATAATAAACGTTCCATTTGTGTAATAATATATTCAATAAATGTTCTATTTACTAAAAAGTGCATTTCTTAATGTGAGTTGATTATCTGCGTGTATTTATTTACTGTCTAAAATGTATATAAAAAACCAGTACGGGAAACCTACTTTCCCGCCCTAGGACGTAAAAAACTTTCCCGGAATGTTTTCTGATGGTTGCTTAGCAACGGACTAAAATACTAGAATAGCGTATTTTGGAATCTAAAACTGCGCCGAAAAAGTTGGCATTCTTGTACGATTTCAGAAAATAGTAGGTATATTGTGTATCTAGTAGTAAAAACAATACATTCCCGTACGGCTTAACGCCTCGGCCAACTAGCATTGAAGTCTTTTTTCTGAATGCCTACTCTCTCGGCGCAATTTCAGATCCCAAAATACCCTATTCTAGTATTTTAGTCTGTTGCTAAGCAAAGATCAGAAAACAGTGTAGGAAATTTTTTTTTAGTCCGTTGCTAAGTAACCGTCAAAAAACAGTCCGGGAAAGTTTTTTCCGTCCTAGGCCGGGAAAGTAGGTAACTTTCCTGTACCGGTTTAATGTTATGCATTTATAAAAATTCCTTAATTTATAATAATACTGATTGCGGTTTCAGAAAAAATAGTGTGTGTACCTCGTAGTAAAAGCACATTTCCGGACTTCGATGCAATTTACATCGTCGTCCGGGAATTGCTTTTACTACTAGGTACACAATATACTATTCTGATCCCTGTTATTCTCTTTTCCGATTCATGAAAGTAAAAATGCTGCCAATTTTTGGTATAGGTGGCTTTGCTTTCTTGTTGCTGTGGGAACTAACTTGTGTTAGTTGTCGGGATAAGCGATAAATAGAAAAATACACTTATACTGTTTGTCGCTGTATTTGTTAGAAAATTTATTTGAAAAATAGTACAAAATTGATTTTGTATCACAGTGTCGGTCGAAAAAAAATAGTACGTCACGTGACCGAAAAACAGTGTTTTGCAGGTCTCCCTCTCTCCCCTTTGCTTGGGTTGACCTGAAGAATACCCCTTTCCTTACTATTTACAACTTTCCAAACGTAGGTAAATTCTGATTTTCTATTCCCGTGGTATATTTATACTATTATAATTATCTAAAGATATGACAACAATCAATATCAATCAAGTAGCTTCTGTGTTCATCAGCAGTGTTCCGTTATCATAGTTACTTGAATTAATAGGTTAAAAGCGTAAAACGTTTGCTCTAAGCGCACATATTTACATAAAACACTCATGAGATAATAAGGCTTTTACTTTCCCATGAAACCATTTTAAGGTACTATAATTTTCTAGTTCTATAGGTAGTAAAATGATTAAATTTCAACGAAGTTGTCCTTTGTGCTTATGCCAAACTTTTTAATATTATATGCCACATAATTTTAGAATAGTAAAGTGAAGTTTAGCGTTTAATAAGTGCTGTTCAGTGTTAACTGCTGTAAGATAACTTCAACATTCCGCATTCAATTTAAACTCGTAGGAATTTAGGTGCAGTCTCTCAAATCGTTAATATTTAAGATGCAATGCACTCAGGGATGCGGTACATAAGAAAACAATTAGATTTCATGTCGATTTTATGCAAAAGTTTTGGAATTCGTAAAAGCGTTACAATGCATGCAACAACTTGAGGGGTAAACAACAACAATAAAAATACATGTAAGAATACATTCTCCATAAAATATTATACTGATTTATAATAGGCGTAAGAGCTTTGGCATCTTGTTAGTGAAGTAATTTTAAGAAAAAAAAAGTTATGTAAATATACTTAGCTCCAATTTTTTTTTTTGTTACAGAACTACAACAAATTTAAATTTCCCATTCAAAGCTGAATATGTCGTTACCGTGAAAATGAAGAACATAATTTGTCAGAAAATTTACAGTTTACAAAACGAATGAGTACAGTGCAGTTGACATCGTTCATGTGTATGGGTACTGTGATGGTAACGGTCTTCAGACGTCTGAAGAGTACCACCTAAGGTTTCCACATATACGTCGACCTTCTCGCCGAGTTTTCAGCCGTACTTTTCACTTGTTGTACCACGTAATAATAGAGATAATAACGCTAGATAAGATATTGTTAACAACAAATAAAATATAATCGATGCAGTGTTGGAGAACCGTACATTGAGCACTAGACGCATTGCATTACGGTTTCATCTTTCTCAAAATTTTGTATGATGAACACTACATCGTAAACAGTTACACCCCTATCACATTCAACGCGTCTAGGAATTACAACCGGAAGGTTACGGTCGGCGTGTAGATTTCTGTACTTGGTGGTTAGAAAAAAAAGTAGAAGATCCAATATTTTTAGCTTGAATATTATGGACAGATGAGGCCCAATTTACTAGGAATGGTATTAATAGCACTCATAATTACCATTTATGGAATTCAAAATCCACATGCTGTCAGACAATCACAATATCAACACCGTTTTAGTGCGAATTTTTGGGGTGGCATATATAATGGAGAACTACTTGAATTCGAATTTTTAGGCTAAATGCAGAACACTATCGAACTTTTCTAGATGAAACGCTTTTTGAGAGGATTGAATATATTCCACTTCTTGATCGTCAACAAATATGGTGTCAACATAATGGCGCTTCAGCTCACTATGGAAGACACGTAACTCAATGATTGCAACCACATTTTCCTGATTGGATGGATTGGTCGCGGAGGTTTTATTGCTTGGCCCCCAAGGTCTCCCGACTTAAGCCCCTTGGACTTTTTTCTTTCGGGTCTAAAGAAATTGGTTTACAGTGTCGAACTAAACACACGTGAACAATTTCGTGACCAAATAACATCTTAAAATTAAATTCATCAAGATGGTGCAACAATAGCGCGTGTTTAGAACCCAATGGTTCGCAGGTGCAATGTTTACATTCGAGTTCAAGGAGGATATCTTGAGCAACTGTTATTGGCAATAGTTTTGCAATATATTCATTTGTTTTCTTTAGTTCATTTTTCTAGTTATTTCTTTAAATGTTTCTTAATTGCTACTACTTCAATAAAATTTAAATCTGTTGTAGTAGTTCTGTAACTCTAAAATATAGGACCTATACGTATATACCTTTTTTTTTTTAATATCTTCACGAACAAGATGCCAAAGGTTTTTACACCTATTATAAATCAGCCTGTATATAGACATTTTCATGTTGGCTATCGTTATCACTTGATTGTATTCAGGGATCTTTCGAACAGACTAAGAGACAATTATTATATCTTCTTACGTTTAGGTTTATTAAGCATCCTTAGATGAAATATTATTAGCATAAAAAAAATTGTAATAAATTTACTTCACAGTATGAAGAAAACCCAGCGATATATTATTCTGAAGCTAGTTTAAACGTATACAAGCTAATTCATTTTAAGTTGGTACTTGTTTTTCCGGCATCTTATTCTACAAGAGAAAAACGAGCAACTTTTTCCTTTTCCGACTACAGTATTGCAGAAAATATTACACAAATTAAATAAAAATTATAAGATTTTGAAATTTTCTTTACTCGAAACCATCAACTTTAGAGAAAAAGTACTAGACAAAATACGTTTGTAGGAATAAAAATGTATTCGGTCACAATTCCTCGACTTATATGCAAAAAGGGATCCCTTTCAAACTTCGGTTAACAGAAAATAACTATTTACATTATCACATCCATTAATAATGTAATGGGAAGGAACTATGTGTAAATTTCCACGTGTTGACAGAATAATAAAATAACAAATAAATACCTATTTGAAGAATCCAAAATAATATGACAAATCCATATCAAAAGTTTAGAAATTGCTGGTTCAACATTATACATTGTACTACTATTAAACATAAAAAAAATTGAATAAGAAATAAACGAAAATACGTTTCATTTAGGTATTTCATCTTAAAAAATTGTATAATATTTTTTTAAATGTTAGTATTATGGTATTATACATAATGCATGCAAATCCACACAAGAGAAACGTTGCACCAAATATATTATTAAAAAGAATATTGGCCAAACCGTTGGTTTCTTTAACAAAACCAAAGAGCCCTTATTACTTTGCAAATATTTTATATCATACCCTGGAAGCTGATATTTACATATGATTTTTTTTAAACACGTTCGATATTCCTGATTGAATTACATATGCATAAAATGTTAAAAACATTGATTGACAGATCATACTCGTTAAAATCGCGAAAAATATGTATAACCGATAACAAAATGACAATGAAAACAATTCTTACCTTCTCTAACTCGTGTAAGTTCCATGGATCGGCACTGTTCCGTTGGACATGGCGTACTTTGTGTATCCTTCCCAGTACATGTCTTCTTCCCTTGTCCGCTTCCTGGAATGCATTGCCTCTTTCTTATTTTGGTGCAGTCCTGGTTACACTCCGACCACTCAGACCACGCTGACCACCGTGCTGGGTCAACTAATACAGTGCGAAATAGTATTTTGATCATTGGACGCAGCACAAATCAAAAACGTTATTTCGCGATGTTTGCGATAAAATCGTAAGAAATCGAAGTATCGGCCCATTTCGCAAAACTACACTGCTTTAATATTGAATAAGTTTCTATTGAGCTGAAAATTTAGACGCATTTGTCTCTATAGTTAAAACTGTTAATACTGTTACAAAAACAAATTCTAGGGATCAATCACTTATATACGTTTAAGAATACATAATATTAGGAAGATTGAAGAAATAACTCTGGAGTTCAAGCAGTAAATTAGTGGAACAGTAATATGTTTTAAAAAGGAACCACAACAACAAAAAAATGTGTGGATGAAAACCAATTTTTTAATAATAATGTAAAGGCACATAATTAATATATTTAGTACAATTTATTTAAATAAACTCTAGAGATAATCAGTTCAATTAAAAAATGCTTCGTTTAAAATTAAACGTAACAACACGATTCTTCTAAAACTCAAGCCCGGAGTCACCCAGATATCCACGAAACACTGTCATGGCAGCTGGACGACTGGACAGGATGTGCCAGATCAATTAATAATAAAAATGAGAGAATCACCAGGCTCCTCTCGTATAAGGCGAACTACAAATGCGTTAGTGTATTACAAATATGTTAATATGATTGTTAAAATAAAAATAAACAGCTCACAGCTTATAGCAAAAATGATATAATTTTGTCCAAACTTATACTTTCCACGTATATTTAATTCATTACCAGCACTGCATAAATTATAACTTCTAGACCTTTCTAAAATATGTGCATTTATTTCTTAACATGATTATTGTTTTGAAACAACAATGTTACCATATTGACAGATGTTTAAATTTGTAAGAAAAAATCATTTTAAAGGAAAAATTATTTGATTTCAAATACAAGTCTTTATACAGAAGGCGCGGAAAATAACCCATGGATGATACTAGTGAATAACAGTGAGAAGATGTGCATCCTGTCTGAGATAGCGAGAAACTTTAAATGTTTTAAATGAGTCTTGTGTCAAAAAATCGCCTAACTTGTTGTAAAATGAGGCTCGAACATTGGCAACATCCATGAATAGATATTATTAAAAGTGTTAATAATTGTCACTCGTTCATCTATGGTAGACTTCTTGACTTATTTAATAGCAGCCTGTTTGTAATGCGTTCAAAAAATGCATCGTCAAGGAACTTCTCACCCCCTTACATCATAAAGCACTTTCCTGATAGAACTAAATGTTTTTCATTTTTCAAAGAGGAGAGGTACCAGAATATAACTGTCTTACAATTTGAATAAACAAATAAAACGTTTAAGTGGTAAATGCTTTATATTTCAAACTGCGATATTCAGAAAAGCAGGTTTGAGCCTGCACATTTCGAAAAAATTTTAGTTACAAATTATCCCTAAGAAGTAGTTCGGGCTCAATGCGATAACAGTACCGCTATGATTTTTTGTCGTAGAGACATATTATCATGGAATTAGGCCATCGTTTCTTTACATATAAATTTTATATTTAGATAGGAGCAGTAGCCTTGACCTCCTCACCCCCTATGAATATATTATGGTGCTCCTATTCTGATAACCTGAGAGCTCATTATCCAGTTTTGTTCGTTATGCCAGTCTTTACATTCTTCATAAAAGCCCCACGGTATAGTTATTAGTCGTTAGTTTCCTTGCAAAGTAGTTGGCATCTCAGTCTAGCTGGGTATTTACAATAATTTAGCACTTGTACTGAACTTTCTTCTTAATCTTGGCAGAATTGTGCAACCTCTGCCAGACCCATTTGTCCATTAAACCAGCTAACAATAGCCAAAATAGAAAAGCCATTAGGCTAACCTAATGGCCTTTCTATTTTAGCATAAAAGCTGTACATTTGGTCGATAGTTCGGTAATAAACTTTACCCATTTATCTATAGATGTTTGTAAGAGTAATCCATTGATAAATGGGTACCCGCACTAATACAGACTAAAACGTTATACACATGGCTTAGTCACACCACAAAAGGATTAGGGTTTGCAAGGGTCCTAGACGTGCCTTATATAGCCAGTTCATCAGGATTTTCAATTCATCAGCCTTGTGTCCCTTGTGTATCCACGTCACGGCCACTATCCATGGCCCATAAGGGCATTTAAGCAGTTCCAAATTCGTCTCGATTCGACCTGCGTGGACCTGACTGCCTTTAAAACTTCGTAATTACCAGAAAAAATGGCGATCGACTGGATGGCAGTTCCTTGTTCTATTATTTCCTTCGCACAGCACTCTGTCACGACTACTTCAGCCTGAAATACTGTGGCATATTTTCCTAGGCCCATTGGAAGTTTTATTTGTGACACTATCCCGTGAGTCCTATTTTCGATTCCCTGTTCTCTCTTGGAGCCGTCTGTATACCGGACCGTTTGTGCTAATATTGGAGGATAGTTTTTCTGGTCTTCCCCATCTGACATTTTAATTGGAGTGTTTTTATTCAAGTTATACTTTGGGACTATGGTATCCGTGGACATTCCTAGAATGGAATCCGCTTGCAGCTCTGAGTATAACTTCTGGTGCTTCGTTCCATGCTGCTGCTTTATTGGCGCCGAATCTTACATTATCCTATGAACCACTCCTTCGATAAAACTATGTAGTTATGGTAAACTTACAAAGACTTCGAATGCAGCGGTGGGAATGATTTTTATGGTTCCTGTGGCGGACAGAAAAGCAATCTACTTAACAACAGACTTATTGCTACCAGCTGCAATACTTTGGAGCACCATGTTACTAACATGTTTATTATTGATCTTAGTACCCTGACCTATAATAACCATAGTGCCATTTTGGGAGTTTATACCCAACCAGTTCCACACATCTGCATGCATTTTCACTCCATATCAGTTTTTGGCTGAAAATTACTTCTAGATATATTACTTCATGAAATGGAATTTCCACTCTATTGAGAGTTAGAGGTGTTAGGCCTCCAAAAACTCCCTTTCTTGTAAACACGACAGGTGGGGTTCTGTGAACCCTGTTTACTTCGAAATAATTTTAATTAGAAAATTATTCCTAGTAAGTGGTTCGGTTTCCATTATAAATCGTAGGGCCTCCTTTCTCTTTATCTAATACAAAATCCTTGATTTCCATAGAGTTACCTGGATGACTTGATAAGCGGTATATAAAACGTTGCATCTATGATTTGTTTTTCGTGCATCTGTATTTTCAGAAATATCCAACACATTTTTAATATTGAAAATTAAGATCGATTCTTGAAGGGTTTATAATAATTTGAGATAGTGAAATTTAAATAAAGAAAGCATAAACGAAGGATGGAGTTGTGTTGCGGGAAATCGATGGCGAACATTGATAACTAAGAGGCAGCGTGAAACAGTGACTTTAGCTTCTACTTTTGTTTACTGTGCAAGACGCCACTGAAGCCACCGTATTATTTCAATTTATAATATCAGTTGCGATGCAGATTGATTACTCGAAGAGTATAGTTTTGCGAAAGCGTATTTTTATATTTTAAATAAAGTTTAAAACCCGCACGTTAACAAAGCTATCGGTAAGATTTACTATTCCTCTGACTAATTCTAAGCTCTTAAATTATTCAAAGAAACCAACTAACCCCGGAGTGACATTAAAACTATCACTTATGTGTATTCACTTCGCGCTTCGTATTATTTATGGTAAAATACAATTTCCATTATATATAAATCATGGTAGTAAAATAGAAGCAAACGAAGATAAAGTACCATGTTAAATAACGTTTTTGATTTCTGCTGCGTTTGTATTCTCAGTACGAATGATATATGAAGCGCCATAGCCCCTTACCGTATGCGTTATCGTTAGTATCATAGTCGTAAGCAGTATCCAGCACCAGCTCTTCTACGGAAGCATGGCCGGGAGAGGTTAAAGCAAGGTTAGTTAGGAAATAATTTACATCTATTTATGTTAATAAGATAGCTTATGGTTTAATAAATCTACACAGAACACAACTACACAAATTTAAGTGTTTTTAGGTAGCAAGAAATCATGTAAAATTTGATTACAGCTTATTGGTCGAGATAGCATTCAGTTAAAACATTTTTTATAGACTATACAGGGTGATTCTAAATCATAAAAAGAAATTTAGTTTTGGATACTGTTTGTGACTTAACTGACCTCTTATGTTTACGAATATTTCCAAAAGATAGTAAATCATGACCTTACAGGATAAGATAAAGTGGCCTCAGCGTATCAAAGTAAAGATTAGAAATATCGATTTTTATTCTTTTTAAACCTAGATCTAGTTTAAACTAAAATTTCGACAATCGAATATAAAATAAATTTTCATAATGATCAATTTTTGGATACATCAAGTAATATCATTTTGTGATTACGAAAGTAAACTTGATTTGCTATTGTTAACATTTATACAATACATTTGATCTATTATAGAATATAGTGCGGACGTGAACTGTCCTCCTTTATCACTTTCGAACCAGATAGTACAGATATTGCACAAAAACTGGATAAAATAGTAAAGAGTTTACTATTCTTTGACGTATAATTCAAAAATTACTCTACTAGGAGACTACTGGAAGCAGTAAAACTCGGTGGTTTCATAGACATACTCAATAAATTGATATAGATTTCATCCTCGTATTTAAAAGTAAAACATCTAACACAAAAGTCAGCACCGCGTGTGGTGTGTGGTGATGCAAGGTATCTAAATATTTTTACTAGAGAAAAAACAACGTCGTTTTTTAATGTTATGTAGGGGAAAACGCTTACTTCCATTCGTCAGTTATCACTGGTATTGTAAGTGTCACAGTATTTTTCATTTATGTTGCTATTAGCTCAGTTTATATAAAAAATATTTTGTGTCTGTATATTAGAAAGAAGAATAGAAGGCATCTCAATTGACGTCGAGTTCAAACGTTATTTCCATGAGACAGAGATGAATTTTAATGAAATATATCTACCACATTCAAACGATGCTGACAGCAAATAATCAGGTGTTAAATAATAAACTGAGAGATCAAATAGCGTATCACACATTACTTCCTTTACTAACTGAAATTTCAAAATTGCTAGTCTCCCAGTACAATCATTGAAATATCACTTTTTAATTGTGTGTTAAAAAGTAGTACACCCTTCACTTTTTGTACAATGTTTCTATCTTGCATTTTTCAAAATTGGGATTGAAGAGGGATTATTTACGTCCGCATTGTGAGTAAACATGTCTTTTATAGGTGATGAAACTGTACAGAGGAAAACCCAAACAATTTGTATTTTACCCTGTATTATTTTCTATTGCCGTTAATTTTTAACACATAAGGAATTTCTGAAAAACCTAATTATTTCAAAGTCAAATTTTGCCACTTTCGCATACAAAATATGTGTAAACTGTTGATTTAAAAATCCGATCGGATGAATCGGAAATTGCTAAGAAACACTTAAATTTATGTAAACAATTATCATCGAAATACACTTATTTTTACACTTAGCCTACAAAACAACATAGATATTAAAGCTAGAGCAGAAAGCTAAAAATACGCTTCTCCAAGAAATCAAAATACCACGAATTTATTTTAATATAAAGTACGTACTCTAGGTAACTATCCCCTTCTAGGCAATGACAGAAGAAGAAAAATGAGTTCAGTTTTGTATGTAAACATGCCTCTTGAATCAGCTGCTAAAGTGCTAGTCTCTTAAAGAATGTGCGAGTAAAATTGGTAATATCCGATCAATCGAAATTAAATGATAATAATTCATTTATTATTACCTATAATGGTACACATTTTGTCACATTTATATGGGCATTTATAGATGGCACACGGGTAGACTTCCACTATATTAGTACTGGATAATAATTAGAAAATGTCCCCGTTCTAGGTACAGATTGTACTGTCGTGAGCAAAAACAGAATAGGACAAGTCTTATAACGTATTTTACTTCCCTCACATACCGAAGGGAAGTATTGTATTCGAGAAAAAATCACCCTCCGAGATTTTTTCGGATTCTGACGCTTCAGATCACGTAGATTACGAAAATATAGGTTTTTCAATTCCATCAGTCTGTCAGTCAGTTTGTCTGTCTGTCTGTTGGTGCATTTACTAAAAAAACTGCTTGACGAAGAGCAGTCAAATTTGGTAGGTAGTTTACACTACTGTCAGCGAAGAAATGGTAAAACTTTCACTGGAAAATATACAGGGTGGGCCGTCTAAAGGGAATAAATAATGAAAAATTTTTTTTTTGGTCAAATTTAAAATTTTTACGTTTCATGACACGCTAAACCTATTTCAGAAATAAAAATGTTGAACATTTTTTTCACCAACATTTTTGAAAAATTTTTTATCACTAAAATAGATGAAACATTTTATTCTTTTTTTCAAATTTAAAATTTCCACGTTTCATGGCATTCTAAACCTATTTCAAAAAAAAAAAAAATATTTGAAACTTTTTTTTTACCAACATTTTTTAAAAATTTTTTACCACTAAATAGATGCAAAATTTTTTTCTTTCTTCAAATTCAAAAATTCCACGTTTCATGGCAGTCTAAACCTATTTCAAAAAAAATATATTTTTTTAACATTTTTGAAAAAATTTTTAGCACTAAAATAGATGTAATTTTTTTTCCTTGTTCAAATTTAAAATTTCCACATTTCACAGTGTGCTAAACCTATTTAAAAGAAAAAATGAACATTTTCTTACCATTTTTGAAAAAAATTTACCACTAAAATAGATGAAATATTTGTTTTCTTTGTTCAAATTTAAAATTTCCACGTTTTTCATGGCATTGTAAACCTATTCAAACAAATTTTAAAAAAATTTTGAAACGTTTAAAAATTTTTTTTGAAAAAATTTTCTATTTATCACTAGATAGATAGATAGTTATTTTTTCTGATATTTGCAAAATCGTGAGACCACGGAATGCCCAAGAATTTCTGGAAGTAGTAAATAATGCATTGGAAAATATTATTATTAACGCTTATTGTATAAGTTTATTTAATTCTATGCCAAATAGGCTTCTAGAAGTTATAAATAGAAATGGTGCAATACCAAAATATTAATAGTTAGTTTCTTGTTAATTTGGATATCCTTTGTTGTCCTGATCCAGGATTTTCACTAATTGTACCGTTTATTCTCCACTTTTTTAAAATGTTAAACACAGAATTTTTCTTCATGTTATAACCCAGTGCAATATACCATTGACAATCCATCTTCTGCTTTAGCAATAGCTACATACCATTACAATAGAAAATATAATAAAAGTGCTAACTGTTTTATTTCGGCTACTCAGTACATATTCAAATAGAAACAGATTTACATTAGAAAAAAATTGTTGTCCTATTTATTTTTGCTTACGACAGTACATGTCTGTGGTATCAAAGTGTAAGGAGTAAATAAAAGTTATAAAAAAAAATCATATGTCACTCTAAAATGCCTCAAAGAAGACTTCTTAAATATTTTACAATTGAGTTGAGTACGATACCAAATAGCAACTAGAAATTATGAGGACATGACATAACTTTGCAGAGGAGACACACCGGTTGGGCGCCATCCTGAATTTCAAAAATTTTTGAATATCTTGAAAAATAAAAACTTGTAGAGATCAGTTGCGTTTTAACTTTAGAGTATTTTAAAATATAATAACATATCAGTTCCCATGTTTTAAAATTAAAATTAACTAACTTATTTATTAATAAAATCGTATAATTACTTTATTATTTTAGAAAGTAAAATATTTCCTCTGCTATAAAATAAATCCTATAAAATATTGTCTATACCTTAATGTTACCATCCAGTTACCAGTTATCTTAATTTAATAATTCTTTTTAATTCAAAATTCAAGTGAGGTAACATATTTTCAGAAATATGTTTTCACAAAAGACATATTACAACTTTTTATTATATTTTCCAAAACCGAAAGGTATAATTTCTTTTTACCCTGCAGCTTGTTCTCCATGGAAAAGCATGCACGAGTAAATAATCAAATGCTATTATTGATTGAAACACAAGTCATAGTCAGTTATACATTGCATATTTTTATTTTTTCGCTCTCTTGTAAAGTTTAATAGATACAGTCACGCCTAGAATATATACGACATATATATCACTAGACTAATAAATTTTCTAAGTTTAATTTTTGCAGCTTAAGAAGTCTCGCATCGTGCAAGGGGAGACCAATAGTAACTAGGTCAGTGAGAAGCCATATGAAGACAGAAAATCGAAAGAAGTGGCTTGAGATTGCTCATGAATAGGCAGTTTATTCCTAGTAGCAATATTAAACCTTTCTGACATTGGCTTTTTTATATTATTTTTATAAAGTGGCAACTAAATAAAAAAGTTAAAAAATAAACCAAACACCACAATAAATTCTTAGTGTTTTTGTCGTATAGAGAGTTCACTTCATAATTTATATTGACTCAACGAATGCATACTTTCGGACATGTAAAGCCCCTAAGTACAATAATTATTAAAGTAAATGTATGAGATGTTTCATGTTTTATATAATTACGATATTTCTGAGACAAATTTAAGAATTGAAATGAATAAATATATTACCAGAAAACACTAGTAATTATTCAAACTATTTAAGTTTAAACTTATCTGTGATAAGTATTTTGTAAAGGTTTGAATAATTACCAGTGTTTTCTGGCAACATATTTATTCATTTGTTTCCATTATTTTTCGTTTTAAATTTAAATTTACGTTATCCAGGTTGGTTCTTTTAACTGTCGTATTGTTATTGTCGTGAATTGTGATTATTGATATGATTAGATTTCATTCTATTCAATATTTTAAAACATTACTCATACTGAATAGATTTGTTCTTCAAGTTTCTGAAGAAATAATTTAAATTACGCAATCAAAATAGACAACTGCCTAATGTTGCAATCTAAAAATCATAAAACATAAAATCCACTACATGGATATGGAAGTAACACACGCCACGCCACCTAAAATGAAAAAGTTAGTATTTATGAATCTGGTTGGGTCAAAAAATATATTATTATATGCTATGATATCAAATAGCTTATATTTTATTTTAAAACATGGCATTTACATTATAGGTTGTTGATCACATATTAGCGATAGGTTAAAGTAATGACCTTCATTTTCTAAAGAGTAATACACTTAATAACAGTCCTGACTTTTATTAACAAAAATAGGAGTAACGAGTTGCTTTCTTGGAGCAGGTACTTAATTAACAAATACAGTAATTGTTACAGATACAGACAAAGCAGGATTTATAATTAAAATTTCGTGTTATAAAGTTAATTAAAGAATTGTTATTTTGTCTTATACGGTGAATTAAATGGAGCTTTTACCTTGCGGACAGGGAACGCAATCCTTTGTCCTCCTTATGCTGGTTCCTTGACAAGGTTGCCCTCCGTTACTCGGGGGAGGATTAGTGCATGTCCTTGTGCTGCTCTTTCCGGCTGATAAAGTTGCGCCAGGACATCGACAATCTGTCCATGATGACCAAGGCGACCACCCACCGTTCACTGTAATAGAAAAACTTTATTTGAAAATCGTATTAAGGTTAGCTGACAAACGTTGTGATTGAACAATTAAATTATTAATGAAATGTTATTATAACCGTTAAGCAACTGAAAATATTCCACATCTTTCATGATATATAAACTCAATACAATTTTTAAATTAAGTGTCCTGTAACGAAGTACCCTCGTTCCAGGAAGTGTTAGAACCATAAAAAATAAGTTGGCATTCTTATTAAAGGGATTGTTGCTTGGTTCATTTTTTGATCTTTATTTATTGACCATTATGGCGGAGTTTAGATACAAAAAGTAAGAAATAACGGAACCCAGTTTAATTAATGGATATTCATGATATTTTTTGCATTGAGTTTCTAATGTATAGAATCATATTGTAATAATAAAAGGTCATTTACAATTTCTAATGAAAAATTATATTTTCCAAATTATAACAATTTGAAAATTACGATTTTAGCTTTAAAATATTGCTACTTTGAGACTGCTTTTCGTAAATAACTTAAAAGTCTTACATTTATGGAAAAAGTGGTATGGTACAAAAAAATTAGATTATGAAATTACTACTGTTTTATTTTTTGGTTATTTCTGTACGATTCTAAAAATATGACAAATGGCGCTCGAACGTTTAGCAGTCGAGATATAATGTCAGATCTCAAATATGTCAGAAACAATCGGTATGATGTTAATAATACATACAGTGAGCACGTAAAGGTTGGAGTAAATTCATTAAAATAGTTACAAAACAAGTGACAAAAATTCGCTCAGACTTGTCGATTTTTAAATACATTCTGTTTATTTTAAAAAAGAAGTACTGCAAATATTTTTTTAAAAGTTATGACGTCATCGCCATTTTGACTTAATGGCAACCCCCATTTTTTAAAATGTCATTTGAAAGAGCACATTTTTCTGCATGCAGTACGTTAAATTCTAGGCAGACGAAATTATCGATAAAAAAATCATAACAACTTATAACAATGTAATAAAACAAAAATACAAGAATTTCAGAATGCAGCAAAAAATAATTAGATTAAATGTTCGCGCCATTTGCTTCTTGACAATGTCCAAGTCGAAACTGAAATTCTCGCAAAACGTTAATAATTGTTTCGGGTCCAATTCTTCCAATTTCGTAAGTAATTCTGTCTTTTAAGTCCTCAATATTGTTTGGTCTATTAAAATAAACTTTGGATTTAAGGTAACCCCATAAAAATAATCCAATGAGGTTAGGTCCGGAGATCTAGCTGGCCATTGTATTGATCCGCGTCTAAAAATCCATCTGCGTGGGAAAATTTCATTTAAATAATTACGCACTATTACCGAATAATGTGGCGGTGCGCCATCCTGTTGAAATCATATGGAGTTTTCCGGTACATTAGGGTTTTCACCATTTGGATACAGTGCGACCTTGAATAAAAAATGTACCCAATATTGTAGTCCCAACAATTCCAGCCCACACGTTAACTTTCTGTAGAAATGAGTATGGGCCTCCACCATCCAGTGTGGATTTTCACGTGATCAATATCGACAATTTTGCCTATTCACAGTACCATTTAAACAGAAAGTGGCCTCGTCAGAGAAAAGTACTCGACTTAAGAAATGTGGATTGATATTAAATCGTTCCATCATGGTTTCGCAAAAATCTACTCTGTGGTCGAAATCATCTCCGTTAAGCTCTTGAACTAAATTCACTTTATATGGGTGCAATTTATTCTTCTTCAAATATTTTAAAACAGTCGACTGACTAATTGACTGTTCTGCTGCGACTTCGCGACTTGGTTTGTGAGGATTCTCCTCCATTGTCAGTAAAACATCTAACTGTTTATTTTTTGAAATTGTAAGACGACCTTTCGTGAAATTATCTCTTAGATGACCACAATTTCGGAACTTCTTTTCTATTTTGCTAACAGTTGATTGTGTAATACGTCGATTAGAGTATTTACCATTAAATAATTCAAAAACCATAGTTTGTGTTCGGGACTTGTCTCCATAGCCAATCATTATCAAAATTTCAATTCGTTCTGTCTCACTTAAACGTTGCATTATCAGCACTTTCAATACGATATCACAAGTAAATACTAATGCATGGGCCTACCACTTTCAGCGTGGTGAGGCTAATATAATTTAGTGAACTGTATTTAGGTATAATAAAATAAAAAGAATGTGTCGGAAACTTACACGGTAGATTTGATGGATTCTCCGTCGTCGATGCCCAGGCAATAGGAGGGACAAAGCAGGCCAAAAGGAAAAGGAACAAATCTCCGACACACACAATTAACTTAACAATTATTAAATTAATTTAAGAAAGTATAATTATAATTCACTTCTCACTGATAAATAACTATATCGTTCTGCGGAGTAAGTGACTATTGTCTTACTATCATACTAGTGTCTCTATGCGGGTCGCGCTCGACCCACACGGCGTTAAAAAAACTAGCTAAAAAAAACTTCCAAGTATTACCATAAATAATTCAAAACATATATTTTTCTAGGTATAATACTACAAGACGCGTAACCAACTAATATATTAGTGCCAGGTCCGCGGTGCTAAGTAAATGAAAAAAAGCGTAAACACAAAAAAAGCGTAAGTTGTAAAAAGGTTCGACGATAAGTAATGAATGTGTTCAATTATTGTTACTTAAATGTTTTTTTCTCGATAATTTCGTCATGCAATACTCCCTAGAATTTAACGTACTGTATGCAGAAAAATGTGCTCTTTCAAATGACATTTTAAAAAATGGGGGTTACCATTTAAAAAAATGGCGATGACGTCATAACTTTTAAAAAAATATTTGCAGCACTTTTTTTTTAAATAAACAGATTGAGAAATGTATTTAGAAATCGACGGGTCTGAGCGAATTTTTGTCACTTGTTTTGTAACTATTTTAATGAATTTATTCCAACCTTTCCGTGCTCACTGTATAATATAAATTAAAGAGCTTGCAGCAATCTTTGATATGATTTTTTTTCTATCCGTACAGCTTGAAAAATAACGATGTTATGTGCAAAACAACGAGTGTTTTGTAATTTTTAAAAATAAAAAAATAGGATTTTCCTGCTGTCATTGGCCATAGAATAGAAATTCCAAAAATCTGCACCAGTTTTAATTATATGTATAGCATTACCAACATGCTCTGATTTTAAGATCTTCACTTTATCAAAAGTTTTGAAGAAATATGAGATTTAAATGTATTTCTTTGCCACTAGAAGGTCAAGCCATACATTTGCACTGTCGTATTTCCGAAACTATTGATTGATTGATTGATTTGCCAGCATAAGGTGAGCATTGCTGCCTATTCCAGGCATCCATTCAGGAGGTTTGGTTCCTCTTCTAAGTTTTCTGTTTCCTCTGTTTCTGGATCTAGCCTCCATAGGTATATGGATTCTTGCTTCCCAGAAATCTGCGTTTTGGCTCGCTGCCATGAGCTTTCATTCATATTAACCGTTCCACAGGTAAATATAGATTTACGGTAAAAGTGTAGGAAAGGGCTCTGTCTCGTGGCAGAAAGAACTTCTTTCAGCGGGTTATGAGAAGGAGGCCCAAGAGAATATTTTGTACACCCTGTATATTGGTTTGTTTTTGAAGTAATCAGTTTTAGTTTTAGGTTCCGTGTTCGAATTCCGGGTATTTTTCTCTTTCATTACCTATGTTTATTACCTTTTAAATTTTAATTTTTTTTTCAATTTAAATAAAAGAATTAACTACATTATTAAAACTTATCTCTTTCCTCGACAGCTGGCCGTGATTAACACATGTTGTTTATTATATCATCCACTTGAAGAAGGGAAACCCAGGTAGGTATAGATTTCACAACCAAGCGCTGCTCTTTCTCGGGTTATTTATATACGCCTATGTGATGTTATGCTCAACTAATACAATTTAATCAAATATAAACTATATGAAATAGCCAAACTCGCGTCAATTTATATCAACCAATGTAGAATGATTCACGCTTCAATTCAACACAACTTCGAACGATTTGTTTCCACTTCAACCGCTTTATTTCGAGATTTTGTGGGAGCCATCAAACACGTTTCTGTCACCGAACTCGACTCGACTCGACACTTTGAAAATACTTAATGCTTAATCAAAAACATATTGCTCTACAATTATAATAAAACACACTTCATATAGAACGTGGTACTTTACACGCCTCTGGAGATCGCCCTGTATGATGAATATTGCCCCTTTTTCAATAGGGAGTATTCTACGTCACTGCTAACTAGTTTGTACTATATTTGGTACGATTAATAAAGATTCATGATTACACCCTATTCTATAATATGGTATGGTATTACTAGACTGAAAAAAGATTTAACTGAAAACTAACCATTATTTAAGGTTGTGCCCACTGAGACATTTGATCAGGGCGTCAATATTTACAGCACCATGCAATTTTAGCCAATTCCACCGAAGCCACTATGCAGGGCCCTTTACCTAAAGTCTAGACAAATCAAACACACTGACAACACTGTAGATTGCTAAGCGGCGGAATAGCCTGCAACTAAGCATTGCAAGGATGAAAAACACACAAAATATCTCCTTGAACTGCCGACGACGACAGCAGCAGAATTTTTTTATGGAAGCAGCAGCAGGCATTTTATATACGTCCGACATCCTGTATAATTAATTACCTCTTCCATTATTATTAAACGAAAATTTACATTTTTCAATGAAAATTTTTTCCTATCTTAATCAAATATTATTTCTTATACTAAATTCTCAATAAAAACTAACTTTTGATTGATCGATTTTTTTTTTATAAATAATGCTTTTGTAATTGTTTCAACAATATAAATACTTGATTCCGACAGGTGAAATGTTTCTGCTTTCAAAAAATTTAATAAAGGAAACACTTTTAAAAAATCGTCAAATTATGCATGAATGTAAAAATACATAAAGAAACGAACCAGGATAAGTTTTCGTGACAATATCAACACAATGCAACGTAAAATAAAGCTGCTATTGGTAATTTACTCCTGTGAGGGTCATTTTAAAGCTAGTACTTTAAAGCTTCATTATTAGCGTCATTATATTTGAGAGCATGTTTGAGCGTGCTTGGGGAGTTTAAACCTATTAATGTTTTGGAATGTGGATTTGAAGACGTTTGCTATAAATTCTCTGGACAGCCCATCGCACAACTACCACGCTTCTTCTATGCTATCATTCTTTCGAAACATTACCTGGAAAGAGGACAATATGGAATGGTAACAGTTAGGGGAAAACCAGAGGCGAAGAGAACGCCTACCAAAACATTGGGCTTATGTAATATAAGAACTGGTGGAAAGTACTCTGGCGAAGTCGAGTTGTTAACAGACGATTGCGACAGATGCCGTGGTGCTGTTAGATGTATCCTACAGTAAAACGATTACAATAATACATCGAACATAAAACGTATGTCAAGATGTTGTAAATAAGAAAACATGAGTATTATCTACTGTAGTTCTTCTAAGTATACATCCACTGAAGCAGTTGCATAAACGATTTTTTGAATTAATGTGAACATATACTTTCTCTATATTGAACTATTAACTCTATGTTTAAAAAAAGGAGTTGAACTAAGATGGTTGCTAATAATACTCGGTATTAATGTTTCCTCCTTCCTATGATACGGCTTAAATAAAGTAAAATATTTATGTACCAGTTGAAACCTATAAAATTTTATGATGATCCTATACTCTAATGATATCTTTCTTTCTTTATGCCTCCTACGTATATAATTCACAGTGTGAATAGACATTTATTTTCTTTCGGAATATATTAAGGTCATGTTATGCTTACAAGAATTTACACTGGTTGTTATATATCGTCTCAGTTAGAGTTAAAATTCCCTACACATTGTAAGACAATGGGCCAACTATAATCTCCCGCTGCTTTTTGGAGGGATAAAAAAAACCTCCAGAATGTTATGACAGGCATATTTAACGGCGGTTTTTTTAAAAAAGGAAGTATACTTGTCGGTGTATTTATATTTAATGACCCGGTCGTATTTATTTATTATCCTTTTGTATCTACATCGCGTAGGTGTGTGGCCGAGATCTCAGATTTGCTATTAATCCGGGGTCTTACGTCTGAAAAAGTTCGCGGCAAAATTTCACAATAAAATTAGAGGTAGAAAATATTTAGACTGTATATCAATTGTCAAGTATTAAGTAATTCAGTTTAGGCGTCATCCAACAAATACGTTCGCTTGCAGGGAGGGGGAGGGGGTTATCGAAATTGTGACAAAGTAAAATAAGGGAGATGGTTCACAAACAGGGAACGTCCTCTAAGTAGGGGTGGTCTCAGCAACCCATTGTTACCAATAAGCCAGTTGAGATAGATACGTAAGGGTTTTTTTCGAGTAGAAAGCTGATTACTTTGTATATAACTAGTAAAAATCACAAACAACAACATACATTTTCCCGGCACTTCAAATCGTGGTAGGTCATTGTTTAAATCCGGGTAAACATGTGATTCTAAAGCCATTCTTGCGTTTTTCGCTTATATCTTTTTTCTCTTTGACCCCACAGAAAAATGATTCAAAAATTTTTTGTTTGTTTTCAATAGATCTACAGAAAACGTTTGAAAATATTAATTAGATGAAGAGGAATTTGCAAATTACTTTTTCGTTATTCATGTTTCGTTAATTTTCAAATAAACCATATACAAGTAAGTTATTGTTAATATAACATCTTCATATTACATTGAATTATTCTTTGCTACAGGCAAACTATGCACGCCAAAGCTGGAATGTATAGGTGAAACAGTTCACGACTTATAGCCATAAACAAATTAGCCTAGTATTATTTTTCAATCGCTCTGTACGAACCGGACCCTTACCCAAACTGAAACTATTTTTTTTGTAGATATATTTCATACCATGGAACCACAATCCACCAATTTTTAACCAAAAAACTAAATTTTACCAGCAAGGGAATTTTTCGAAAATTTGTATTTATATACAAATTAAAATGTACCATATTGCAAACATTTTTTAATAACTTATCTATAAATAACACATTGAAAGTTCATAAAGAGAACTAGAACTTGACGAAAAAAAATTGAGATTCGTTGAAATACAACGGAGAAACAGGTTGCCAAAGTTGACCGCTTGTTTGTTGTTCAACAATTTAAGCGAGTAGCGAAAAAAATATTGTTTATGAATAAAAATTTTTGAAATATTCCCTTACTTGCAAAATATAGTTGTTTGCCTTGTTTTGTAGATCTATTCAAAGCAAGCAAAGAAGTATTGAATCATTTTTCTGTGGAATCAAAGGGAAAAAAGATATAAGCGAAAAACGCAAAAATAGCTTTAAAATCACATGTTTATCTGGTTTTAAATAATGACCTACCACGATTTGAGGTGTCGGGAAGATACATATTGCTGTTTGTGATTTTTACTAGTTGTACACAAAAAATCAGTTTTCCACTCGAAAGAACTGCAAATCGATGATTTTCGGGCTATCCCAACTGGCCCACAAAGCATTTGTTGAGTGGCTTCTTATGTAACTCAGATTTGTAGGGTTTTAGAGTGATAGCAGTTTTAAATGGCTATGTAATTACATTTTTGCTTTGACCCACCCGAAAATACACTCTTTCTGGAGAAATTTTCGGGCAGAAATTAACGTTTCTCGGGCTAGATCGGAAATGGGCATCAGAGATCAGCAAAGGGTTTTCCGATCCATGAAGGTAAAAAATGCTGACAATTTTTTGTATAGACGGCTTTGCTTTCTTATTGCTATGGAAACGAATTTGTGTTAATTTATGGAATAAGTGTCAAATAGATAAATACTTTTATAAGTTTTCAAAAGTCAATTCATAAGTTATGGAAAACATGTATTAAGATTTTGAAGCGTCACAAGCAGAAAATAGTCGAAAAAAATTTGTACGTTACCTGACCGAAAGACAGTGATTTGCAGGTCTCCTCAAGCGTCTCCCCCTTGCTTGGGTTGATCTGAAAACCCCCTTTTCTGGTCTTGTAACGTAAATTACTATTAACATATTTTCAAATAAAGAAAGTATTTATGTCTTCCTTAGAAGTTCCATAGCACTAATGCCTGAACATAAACGTTAATATGTCACACGTATTAAACAACCTTCAAATTCAAAACCAAGGCTGTAAGGAAGAGGGTAACACATATGAAGAAACGCATACACACAAACACATACAACCATTACTCACTGGCATTGACACTGTAGGAACAAACCCATCTGTTGGGAACTCTCACCATAAACTGTAAAATTGTAGATTTATTCCTACTTAGACTGACCTCAATAGCGGTATCAAGTAATAAGTGAAATTTTATTTAAAAATTTTAAGTGACCGATTTTTAAGGTTTTCAATTTTTTCCAAAAGAAATAGCCACTTATGTGGCTTCTAAAAAGTAAAAGACACTATCTGTCATTTTAAATTTTTAAACAATAGCATCAAATTCCGTTATCAGAGAATTCTCCAAATTTCGTGTAAATCTCCGATAGTTTTTCATTTATAACAACTATTGAATTTACTATTTTATATTTTATATTTTTAATTTTTTACATTAAATTCGGTACTAGCTACTCCGATAATACCAAACTGCAAATCTTAACACAATTTGAATTGAAATTGAATTTTCAATTCAAAAAATTTTCTATCGCGTAAATTTCGAGCAAATCCCGGTTTTTATTGTCAAAAACCGTATCTACTTGAAAACTACGAGGTTAAAAATTTTTAAATTGAAAATTCGGTTTTAGCACACAAGAGTACTTAAGGCATAATAGGTTTAGTCCTTGAAGCCGAACATTTTTTTGTAGACCTTATGTAAGTGATTGAAAATAAATAAATTTAAAAAAACATTAATAACCAACTGATACTGATTAAAAATGTACTAAAGAGAAGAAAATAATATTACATGTACTCCTATTTCTTCTATAACGATTGTGTTATAAACATGAAGGGATTCTGATCATATTTATGTTTTAACTATAGAATCGAATATTAAATGGCAATAAACTGTCCGACATCTTGGATTTTTGTATAAAAAATGTCAGAATGTATTGCCATACGAGTAATATATACATGCAAAATATCAAATCAATACACATCAGGAAGTGGGTTATTTTTTTTACATATAAAATTATAATTATAAAGTTACTGGATAAGCTGACAAAAGCGTGTTAAAACATACAGGGTGTCCCAGAATTGAGTTCCCAGGCGGGAACCTGTACTTCCTGAGTTCATATTGGACCCATATAACCCGACTTACTTTAGTCAAAAAATGCATCCCCGAGGAAGTACATTGTCTTAAAGTGAGAAAGAAATTTTTTTCCAATAATTTACGTTATATTGAAGATAAAATTTTCAAGTTTTTGTGGAACCTGTACCTGTACAAGCTCTCTATGTAAGTTTGATAGCAACTAAATATCTTTTGTTGCTCAAACGCCACAGGTTTCCCGTTTCACAAGCACCTATGACCTACAGAGGAAAAATGATAATTCTTGAATTCTCGTTGATATTACACAAAATTTTAAAAGGGCTAACTTGTGTACTGGAACAGGTGGACGTCATGTGGAGCATTTGTAATTAATGTAGTTTTTAGAATAAACTGTAATATTCTGTTATTACAACATTTTATTCTAGAATTGTAAATGAATGTTAAATACAAATGGAGGAAAAAACGATAATTCCCTGTATTTTAACACTACAAAAAAAATTTAAAAGTACATTTTTGCAGTCCTCTCAATGCCCTGTAAAAATATTCAAGTATTCCGTAATTTGACAGAGTGATTAAAAAAATATAGCCAATCAAATATTAATTATTATGAAACAAAATTGAGAAATAAACGATATTTTGCTGTTGCCAAGTTTACATAGGGTACTTATAGAGATACAGCTTCCACCAATATTTGAAAATGTTATCTTCAATATAACGGAAATTACTGAAAAAAATATTTTTTCCGCCTTACTTTAAGAGGACGTACTTTCTCAGGGACGCATTTTTGGACTAAGGTAAGTGGAGTTATATGGGGCCAATATGAACTCAGGAATCACAGGTTCTCGTCCGGGAATTCAATTCTGAGACACCCTGTATATAGGGCTCCGATTGAGAACCTCCTTTTTAAAAATTTCTGACCTCGAGTAAAGACAAGCTGTGGCTATCTTTGTCATAATATGTTACATATGACAATTTAGCATCTCATTCATATAATTTTAGAGTTTATATGACAAATAAAATTTTAAGTTGAAAACAAACTAAATTTTTGAATTCCATTTGACAATTCTGCAGATGGATATTTTGTAAATACTATTTCACCAAACTAAGTTTAATTTATTTTCCTTAATATTCATCTTATTAAACATTACTACATACAATGATTTACTAACAAACAATATTGACATTATATTCATATACAACAAAAGACAAGTTGAAGGTGGGACTCTTGCCTATTGTCGGCATTTTCATTCTTCTGCACTCAAAAGACTAGGATTTTATAATAACGTTATTTTATAACCATAAAAGGCGTTTAGGGCTAATAAAAGCATTGTACGTTCAGTTTTCAGCTTAAGAGAAGTAAAAATTAATATATAATATATGTGTTAGATTTACCATCTATCTAGAAGTACTATTTATATTTGCTAATAGCTAATTTCCAGTATAAACAGAAACAAAGCCAGAAGAGGTTATTTTAAAGGTGAATTAAATTATGTTAACAATTCCATCAATGAAATTTTAAAAATTTAGTTATAAGTAGAATAAATATTAAAAACAATTGGTATTACTATTCCACAATTTTTATTCAGATTTTTCTGACATATGTTTTGGCCTTTCGACCATTATCAAAGAGTTATAACTCTTTGATAATGGACGAAAAGCTGAAACATATGTCAGAGAAACCTGAATAAAAATTGTGGAACAGTAATACCAAGTGTTTTTAATACTTATTCTATTTAGTATGTTTCACCAAGAACCTACCGCAGACTCAATTCAATTAAATTAGTTATGACTTTAAGATTGAATTAAAATGTTGATATACGCCGACGTAAAGAAGATTCAGAGATATTTTTTTATATTTTATAATATTTAAACCGTAAATATGTTGTTAAGTATATTTTGTTTTTCCAGATAAACATGAAAAAAGGACCCTTATCGGAAAGTGAAAAATCTTGTAAACTATGAAGTTCTGGAAAAATGCAAGATAATCTTTAAAATTTTGGTATCTCTTAATTTTTTGTAACGTGCATATTTTTCGAGTTTTTAACAATTTTTCACGATCAAAAGCACGTTTTTGATAGTGAAAAACGAAAAATATTAACGTTACAAGAAAATTAAGAGACCTAAATTTTAAATAGTATTATAACCTATACATCTGAATTTTTGCAGATTTTCATAGTTCACCAGATTTTCAATTTTGGGATAAGGGTCTCTTTCTCGTTTTCTTCCGGAAAAACTTGGACAGAGTGCAACTTAGGAAAAAGTCATAAAGGAAAAAAGTTCTGTATTTTAGTAATAGATTCGCCAGAATGTTTGTGAATTAATCCTCATCACGTTTTATTCCCCATCCCCCCTTTTGGAAAAATTCGAATTGCCATATCCCGGAAAATACGCACTGTTTCGAAAACTTTACATGTGTAAAAAGTTGTTATTTTTCGCCAAATTATCTAAAAATATATTTTGTTTTTTAAATTTACCTCATTTTTGGTAGTTAACAAAATTAGCAATAAAAATTGCAGTGTAATAGCGCCAATTTTTTTTTGCGGAGTTTGATCCCGACATCAATAGAGCTTTTAATGTAAATTCCCTGGTGAAATAGAAGATCAGGTGGTATGTCACCTAAACTTCGCCTATGTAAGCAAACTCTGTTTGTTTAACAACGTAATTTATTATTATATTGTTATGGTCTGGTTAAGAAAAACTGTGAAGAGTATCCTATGGAATTTCAAGTGCAATAAAGGCAAAGGTTATAAGTTTATTCTGGTTTCTAAGTAAATTAGTCATTATTTGTAAGTAAATGTACCAATAATCCGTACATTTACCTTATTTCAACTTGAGGCCGGACATTCCAATTAGTTGTCACTTTGATCATGACCACCTAGAAAATAACTTTACGTAACACATTTTAACTCCTTTGTTAGAAATAAAACAAACACTGACACTAATAAATATTTAATTTCGTTCTTCCTTTTACATTTTGAACAGTGAAATAAATCTTGTGATGTTGTAAGTGCATAGTTGACGTAGGTAAATAATGTCACGAAAAACAGAAACTTTCTGAACGGCTATAAACTAGATACTAGAACAAAAATTTACATAAAAGCGAAGAGTAGCATTCACATGTAAACAGATTAGGAGTGTAATCTCAAGATCAAAACCAACATTCCCCATTAAAGCTTGTATATGTAGATACCAGGGAGTTTTTAAGATTCTTAAGTAAACTTTACGATACTTATCAAAATGTTCCAAGTGGTCCTCTTCTTGAGGCGAACTGAAGATTCCTTAATAAAGCCGCAATGAAGCCAAAGTTATTTAAAATTAATTAAGTGTTTTGGGCTTTCATTATAGGAACATTCCTCAATTAACCACACCAAATCCTTCGAATAATCAAAGTAAATGTGCATGTTTTTAATAAGAATTAATTAATAAATCCTCTAATTTACTTAATATTGCAGAATGAAAGCGAAGGACTTTTAAAATGCACAGAAACCGAGTAATTTTATCTGCTTAATCTTATTCACTTTGTAGATACGCCTTTGTATTTCGACAAACGGAGAGATTAATAAAGCTTCCACAATTCGCTGCAAATTCATATTATTGTTTCAGTTTAAATATAGAATTTTAAATGCACAAGGATTTGCATACTTCATTGTATTTACATTCAAAAATTTTGCACCGCGCTAAATCAACTATTCTATTTTTCATTTCATAGATGTGGATTTAGAGTCTCCATCGAAAATTGTTAAAGATATTCGATATCATATAGTCTAAAAGTTGGTGATGTTGATTGTTTAGTTAAGGCTTATTTTTTGAGAGAATATATTGAAAGAGGCATGCATAAATGTTGTCTATAAGAATTAACCCTGATAGCGGTACCGGAGGGAGGCAGAATATCCCCAATTTACAAAAAATAGTGAACACAATTATTATATAGTTAAGGCTGTAACTTTATACAGGGTGTAATTAGTTTCATGTCATTAAAAAAGCTGGTGGTAGGGAACGACAAGACAAACAAAAAAACCTTATATAACATGGGGTCTAAAGCTCATAGTTTTGGAGAAAAAAAATAAACAAAAATTTCCAATAAAAATTTTTGAGAACTCCTGGAATATTGAGGTAGGTTTAGATCTAGATCTGATCTGAAGAAAACTATACTCTAACTCTCCCTTATGCAATATCTTAGTTACTGTCGGTGTTTCGTTATGTGCACACGTCCAACCCGCCGTTCCATGTTTTTGCTATTTTTGAATTTCGCGTAATTGTGTATTTATAGTTAAGATTTATTTTATTGACTTACCGTTCAAGTCATATTCTTGATTACGTACAGACACAACTTACTTGTTCGTTCTTTTTGTATTCCTTTTTGGCTTTTGTACCAAGTTTTTATTTTATTTTTCTTTATTGACAACGTTAGTTGATAGTTTAGTGTTTAGTGTTGAACGAAGTGCGTATGTACTTAATTCCACGTACCGAACTGTGTATTGATACAGATGCAGAGATTTTGAATCATTTAGGTAGGTAGTAAACTTTTAACCCAGGACACTCATTTATGTTACAAATGTTAATAAACCACATTTAAATTTTCTAAATTGTAAACAATCCAATATTTTGTTCCAAATTAAAAAAAAACACATGTAAAGAAATGCTCTGTTTAAACCTCTATGGCCATTATTTGCTTGCAATTGTGCACGAAGAGAGAACGAATTATTTACCTCTTTATACTTGCCTCAGTTCAGTTGAGGCGGTACATCAAAGGCGGTCGATGATCCTTTGACACCGCGTGTGCCGGCCAGCACTTTTTTATGACAATTTAAAGATTGTATAATTGGGAAGTACAAGTCCATCGACCAAGAAAAGCAGTGGTTCTCAATAGTTCTCTACCATAATATTAAATGTGTTAACCTAGATCAGTGTTTTTCGAAGTGCCCCTAGAGGGAAAAGTCATAAAGGTTTTTTGTTTGTCTAGTCGGTCCCCATTACCAGTTTTTTTAAATGACATGAAACTGGTTACACCCTGTATATTCTTTGCATGTTACTATATAAATTTTATTATAACATTGGCAGATCGATTGGCCGCTATTAAAAGGGTGATATATCTCCTCAAACGTATCATGTGCACGGCGAAATTTTTATTTTTTTAGTTAAGCTTCAGTTTTTAATATGTTATTATGTCAACTGTTTTAAATGTACATTTCAATTTGCAAAACATCGGTTTTAACCCTGGAAATCTTCAATCACGTATGAGTACAAGGCAAGTTGATAGAAAATTGGAAAAACGTAACAGTGATCCCTATATTGAAACCTAACAAAGACCCTAACCTCAGATTCATATCGGCCCATACCTCTATTATTTATTTATTTATTTTTATTTATTTATTTATTGCATACACTGTTCAACAGGTAAGATACCCAATTACAGAACAGGAATAAAGGCACACAAAGCATTAATTACATAATATACAACAACATAGAAAGAAAGTAAAATGAAGAAAAAAATTACTTAAATGTACGAACTATGAATAACTAATGATACGAAGAAAGAGAAAAAAATAACATGGGAAATGTTTAAATATAAAAACTATATATACATATATACACATATGTGATTCAAAGCAAATTAAGAAAAACAAAGACACTCACTGGTTATTAATTTAGAACATTTTGTTTTATGTCACTAAGGCTGCAATTAAAAATATCGAAGTCGTTGCATAATTTGTTAGAAGTACTGCAAATCGTATATAAAGGTGAATTATTTAGTACGTTGGTACGCGGCGTAGGTAAATAGAACACTTGGTGATTACGAGAGGTTAATCTGGGAACGTGAAAATTAAGCTTACTTATCTTGCATACTGACAACATTTTAAAGAATCCTCAAGTATAGGCTAGAATGGTGGATTTATAACAATTCACTCCTACCCAATAACCAGTTTGGTTTTAAAAAAGGATATGGCACAGTAGATGCAATATTAAGCATAGTAACAGAATATATCAACAATGCATTAAATGGTTAAATAAAAATGGTTATCAATTGTCCCTAGCGAAATCAGTTGTTACGTTTTTCTCAAAACATAACACTCCCAATATAACTAATATTAATCCTAGTAATACAAATTTTCCTGTTAAGAAAGAAGTTAAATATCTGGGCATAATCCTAGATAAAAGAACTATCATGGAAGCCTCATATAGAACAAGTTCTAACAAAATGCACTAAATATGCATACATTTTTTGAAAATGATTAGTGGTACGTGGTGGGGAGCAGATCCACATACAACAATTATATTTTACAGATCGTACATCAGATCAATAATTGATTGTGGGTCAATCTTACATGGTTTTGCTGGTAAATCACTCTTACATAAATTAGATATTTTACAAAATAGTGAGCTTAGGTTATGCTTAGGCGCAATGAAATCAACTCTGTTGAACTGTTGAAGCATTGAGAGTGGAAGCCTTAGAACCACCATTACACTTGAAGCGTCAACTTTTGGCAGAAAAAATGATACTGAAGTTCAAGAATAAAGAATCTCCTTTAATGGAAAAAATTACAAACTAAATATATTTGACCTTACCAACAAATACTGGATTAAGAAAAACGCTCCACCTCTATGTGCAGGTTATCGCGAAGTATATAAGTTGTTCTAGAAAATGAATCACAATAATTGAATTTGTAAAAGCTATGATTTTTTTGTTCTTTTATCTAAAATACCAATTGTCATACCTCAATACTCAGAAATAAATCAAATAAATAAAAATGTGTTGTTAAATGGCTGTGCATATATTGTACCTACTTTGGGCATACAAATATTATTCAAATTAGACACAAATATTCACTTTCTGTTCTCCAAACTAACGAGAACAGTCAAGTCTTCACTTACAATATTAATCCTTGTATTGCTAAAATTAGAATTTTAGTAAATAACTTAAAAGAGCGAGGGAGGTAAGTAAAATTTGTTTGGGTTAAGGCACATACAGGTTTAAAACACAGTGAAGAGTGAAGAGATAGACATTATAGAAAAAAGTATTAATGAAGGAGAAATTTTGAACAGCGGACTACACGTCCAAGAGCGTATAAGCATTATCGAACTTAAAAGCAAAAAAGCAAGGTCAGCATTATGGATCGAATACATAACAAATCCTACTCGCTATGTAACAATTCAACCAGACATTCCAACTAGATATTGGTAAAGATTTTATGTATTCTAGAAAAGACATAACAACACTCAGTAGATTAAAGTTCGACCACAGGTGCTACCCGGCGCATTTCAAGAAAATAGGAGTAGTAGATTCAGACCTATGTGATATATGTAAAGTCACTGCGGATTTAGATCATATATTTTTTCAATGTGTAAAATACAATGCAGAAAGCGATCTCTTTTACAAAAAATTAACTGATCAAAATACTTACCTTAATTATGATATTTGTCACTTGTTAGCGCTGAATAAAAACCCATCTATGACGTGATTCTCGAATTTCTTAAAGCTATTAAACTTAATATTTAGAAGAGGTTAGTTTAGGTGAGATTTCTCACCCCTTGTTCTTATCCCCTTGTATATATTCCTTCCTTTCCGTGGTCTTACTCTTTGTGTGTGTCATTATAAAATGCCCTGACAGGCCCCTGAGCGACAAGACAGTTTCCTTGTATTATCCCAGAGTCTCTATGCGTGATTGGTGGTGTAGGTTAGGTTAGAATTAGGGTACAATTAGTTACTTAATAAGTACATATTAATTTCGTACCTGGCTGTATCGACGTAAGTCGAAATGCCAAAAAAAAACCCTCTTGCAGAACGATTTGAACATACCGTGTGCACGCGCCTTGATTTCGTGTCGTTTCCCGTATTATTATGATTAAGTATCTTAAATTCTTCAAACCTGCACAACGATGTCGTTAATTTTTGCAACCTATTTAAAGACAAAAAGCCGCATTATTCTACTCTGGAATTGATATTTTAACATATATTGCAATATTAAAAACGAACATCCATAAATCATTGAAACGTTATGAGTTTTGTTTCTCAAATATAAAGCATAAATAAGTGCATGAATTGAAATAATGTTACTAATACATTTTATTTTTTATTTTATTAAAATTAAAGCTGATTATAAGGGTATATATTTCTGTATTTATACTTACTGTTAAGTCGACATACCTAATTCACTGTTACTCTCGTGATCTTTATTGTTTCCATTGGAATCTCCAACGAGAACATCACCAATCAATTCAGGCAATTGATCTCCTTCAAACCAGATGAACGCGTACTTGCCATCATTGATACACCAGCCATGATTTTCTGGTGATTTTTGTGTTGGCTCATGCAAATTTGCATTTAGCCAGATATCGGCAATATATGAGCTTCGCAGTAGCTGCTGCGGAAAATTTAGTATAGCATGGTGGAAGGTTTGATGCATCACAATTGCGGATGCGTTTTGAAAATGAATCTTCAGTATGTGCTGTGTGCTGTGCTGTCGAAGAGCTCCGAGTGAGCTTCATTAACAGTATCTGCATTTTTAACATCATGCATCCGGTAAATATATTCTTCCAAAACTGGAAATACTGCTGAAGCATTAACATCTTTTTTGCAAAGGTCTTCAAATATTTTTTTGGTATTGGTCTAAAGCCTTCAAATACTTCAATAACCTTGTTTTTTCCTTTACGGAGAAATGAAGGGTTGTAATCACATCCCGTAAGAGCGTAAAAGCCAGGCTCTTGGTAATTGTGTTCCCAACTTTTTATACAATTTCGCCACGTTTATGTGACGTTGTAAATTGCGAACACCCACCTCCATCCATGTTTGATGTGTTGATTAAGGTGGATCATATTGCCTAATGATATTACCAAATCGTCTGTATCTGAGCATCGAATTAGAATGTTGCAAAGCAGACGACATGAAATCAAGGCGCGCACATGGTATGTTCAAATCGTTCTGCAAGTGGGTTAAAACCCATACTTTGTCCTGCAGATGGAAATATATAGTAAAACAGTTGATATAATAACATATTAAAAATTGGAGAGAAAATTTCGTCGTGCACACGATACGTATGAAGGGATTTGCCACCCTTTTAATACCGGCCAATCAATCTGCTAATGTTATAGCAAGATTTATAAGGTGACATGCAAACAACAGCAGCGTCTATCGAGGTAGATATACTGATTTCGAAGGAAAATTACTTGAACTAATGAATACATTCTGCAATAAAAAAGGAAAGAGCACAAAAAATTATAAGGAAAACGTGGATCACTAACAGAATAAAAACATCATGCAAAAAAGAGATTTTTATATGAACAATCTTTAAAAGATGGGGTTAGGCAACAATTTTATAAAAAATACTGAAGTATCTTAAAAAAGTCATCAAATTGGAAAAGAATCACTCAAACAGGAATTATATTGCTACATCAGATAACAAAACGTAAGCCACCTGGTCATTAATTAAAAATATCACACAACAAAAAGATCACAAAAAAATAACATTTTAGAAAATTTTACAAACACAAAGTTAACCTCAGAAGAGATCCTAAATCGTGCTAACAGCTACTTCATAAATGCCTGTCCTAACTTAAATTCAAAAAGTCAAAAAATCGATATGTCACTAATAAACCAGTGCAGTGATTGCATTTTCTTATCAAGCACCAATCAAATAGAAGTGCATGAATGTATTAAAAGTTTGAGAAACAAGAAATCAGTAGGTAATGACAAAATACTAAAATACTGTTTACTAAAGGAAGTGGCACATTTAATTTTTTGCCACTCTCATATACAATGAATCCAACTCTCTGCACAGGTGTTCTCCCAGAACAGCTAAAAAGATGTACCTCAAGGCTCTATCCTAGGTCCTCTATTCTATATATTATATATAAATGAGGTAGATAATTTATCTGAAGACAACATAGTAATGTATGCCGATGACACCTCGATAATGTTCGGTGAAGAAAGTACTGAGTTCTGCAACGTGAAGCTTATGGAAGCAATACCCAAATTAAACGGGTGGTTTTCAATAAATAACTTATTATTAAACGTAGAGAAGACTCAAATAATTAGTTTCAGCAATCGTGACAATTTGGAATTTAAGCCGAATTAACACAACAAACAGCTAACATCAACCTGGAATATCTCTTTCCTAGGTACAGAAATAGGCTCCAGGTTCAAACGGAAAGAGCAAGTGAATAATGTAGCGAAGGGGATATCACGGTATAGCTATGCATTAAAGACACTGCTGACAGTGTCGATGAAAATACAGCATTAATTGCCTATCATGCATATATCCAATCAAAAATTAGATATATGCAAAAACGGAAACATCTTTAATCTTAAACAGACACCTGTAAAAATTTATTTACTGAGTATGAAATATTTACTGTGATATCTTTATATAACAGAAATAACGATAAATTCCACACAAATGTAACAAAATATTCGTATATTCAAAGAAACGTCCATCATAGTGTTATAAAGATAAAAATTACCTTTAACCTTAAGAAAACTTCCCAAGACACAATTCAATCAAAAATGAAAAGACTACCTGCTCGATAAAGTATATTACAGCATGGAAACTTTTTTGCCGACACTACTTAATATAAATTCAATTTAAATTTAAAAAAAAGAAAAGAAAACTTAGTGCTGGAACAATGTTTCATATATATTCTTGTTTGCTAATTTTATAGTTTTTACTGAAATGTTTTTTGTGTTTTTTACTTTTCTCATTTGTTTATGTATTTCGTGCTTTTATCTATATGTATACACTCTATTGAATGAACAAAATCTTAATACTATATTCATACTATATTTTAACATATTCTACACCTATGGTATAATGGAACTAACTAAATGATAATTCTGTTCACTATTTTTTTGCAAATTGGGGGTATTTCTCCTCTCTCCGATACCGCTATCAGGGCTAATCTTTATAGATGACACTTATATATGCCCTCCTCAACATTGTCTCAAAAATAGGCCTTAACTAAATAATCACTGAAAAGTATCACCAGCTCTGCCACTAATAGTATTTGATCTCAAATATTAGAATAAAACAATTTTAATTGTGTTAAACGTTTGAAGAAATGTACAAAAATAAACAATTTAGACACTGACATCTAGAAAAAGGTTTGTGCGTGATATTTACACGTGAACAGTCTACAATCAACATCACCAAACCAACAACACCAAGATTATATTGGTAGCCAAACTAGGAAAATCGATCCCGGACATAGTTTATATACGCCGAACCACGAAAATCGTTAGGTATAAAATAGCTAGCATTTTTCGATCACGTTTAGTTTCAACCATCTCCAGTTGATGACAATTTGCTTAACAATGAACGCGTTCAATGTTTGTTAATACTATTTTTATGTGTGAAAAATGTTCCGTTTATTATACTCGACAACAGTGGCTCAGTTGCTAAACAAGACTTTGAATAAATCGTTTTACTGGAACTTTAATGTAGCTTTTTAATATTTCAAATATACAGTACACTTGAACAATAAAACTCTCGTTTCAGTTTTCTTTTATTTGTTTATGTTTCCCGGCCCACCCGTTCTTGTAATATTGTGACATACATTTGTGGTTACACACGGAACATGAATAGATTATATAGTGTTATTTTAGAAAACAAAGCGAAATTTATGAAGTTTTGTTTCGGTTTCTACAGTTTAACTGCTCTATAAATTCCCATTTCAATTTAAGAAATTGCGGTTTAAAAAGCTGGAATCAAAGCATAGTTAAGCCTTTGAATTAAACTTCTAAACTTGTTCTTTTTTCTACCATCATTCTTTGTTTGTGTATTTGTCAGTTGTTTCTACTTTAATCCCCAAAGTTTTAGATGTATTTTAGCTCACTTAAAAAGTCTTATATATATAAAACTTTTACTATTGTGCGACTGATTGTTTTATTTACTGAACAGTTTGCTGGAATTCAATACAGATTTCGAATATTCTCTTACGCAGAACAGTAGAAAGTTAATCAAACCGTTCCTAAGTTGTTTTCCTTTTATACTCACAATGAAACAAGTGCATTTGTACCCAAACTTATTAAAGATTCTATCTAATCCCCTGTGGTTTGTAAATGTAACACTACATTGAACTTAAGCGAAATGGAAATACTACCCACCAGTTTACGTGTAAATAATTTAGTAACATAGTCAAAATAATTATGTGGACAGCTACTTGCTCTAAAGGGGTAATAAATTTCACTAATTAGGCATTTTGGTGCGACTAACATGGCGTAAAAAGAGATAACAGATAAGTCAAATAGTATTACAGTGGCTCTAAATACTTGATATTAATAACTGGATTTTTCATTAATTATGTTTCACAGCAGTCGTGTTGGTGTACCTACACATAATTGTTTCCGTTGGAATTTGAGAGGGCAACAAACTTATATTACTTTAAATGGACAACGAGAAGAAAACAACATTTGAGTAATTTATTTCCACGTTGCTTGAATGTTGTGAAATTCCTTCAATTTTTTTGGTTTTATTTTCTGGGATTTTCATATTGTATTCTTTTATCGAGAAATTTTTGAAAGAATCACACGAATAAGAATAAAAATATAAAAATAAATCCCCTATGCTGTCTCAATTCTTAAAGCATGATTTGGAAAGTCTTTTGTTCTGTGTATGCTAAACACAACTGCAAAATTGTATTATTTCGTGGATTCCTCGGATGCCATATTAGAAGTGAAGACATTTGTAGCAGGAAGTCCAAAAAGGAAAAGTAGAAAGATGTTTATGTTACACTGAATATTCATAGATACTTCGTACTTATACAGAACTGTTGATCAAGTTGATGGATCTTAGAGATAAATACTGGAAGGGGACATGTGAAGAAGTAAATCAATGTGCGTAGGACCTAGGATACAAACAAAGTATGCAAACACATTTCAGGGAAAAATTAATGATAATAAACAGGTAATGGTAACCAAGTCGCTATTTCTAGACCACAAAGGGGAGGTTCAAGAGTAAATAGAGCTAATCCACGAAGATACCCCGTATTTGCAGAAGAAGCGATCATAAATACAGTAAACCACATTAAAAATTAAAAATTCAAAGGACCGGACCTACTGCCCACAGAAGCCAACAAACTAGTGATACAAAAAAATCTCTTAATGCTGAGCTATAACTTGAAAGAATGGAAGACAAGATAGCCAAATTAGAGCTGGTAGAGGAGCAAAAAAAAGACCAAAAGACAAAGTATAGATTCATAGGCCTGATGCACAAAATTGGGAAATATTTGAGCAACAGATTGTGGCAAGACTTTTTACGGAAGTAGAAGGGAAGTCCACCAACATCCAATACGACTTTGGAAAAAGAATCCGACCATAGATTCTATGAGATAAGTCCCGCAATTGCAGAAAACAGGCATAGAGAACGTGGAGTTCCAATAATGATTGACACAAATTTCTTCAACACAGCACCATGGAGAGGCATTACGGGCACACCTACAGAAACGGGAGTAAGTCGGTACCTCGTAAAAATAGTAGGTAGCCACTTAGAAGACCGTTGAATTTTGGCAGGGAAACATCTCATGAAGGCAGTAAATGGTGTCACATAGGGGTCAGTCCTTGGCCCTACATTATGGAATATAACTATGATGATGTAGGTATTAATGAAAAATCAGTCGGAAGGGGTAAATGTCTCTTCGTTTTGCGGACGGTACGACTATAAAAGTTGAGGCGCGAGCTGAGAAAATGTGAAGAACGATTGCAAGTATAGTCCTACAGCAGATAAAGCAAAAGAACCAAACAGCTACAACTCACATAGGGAAAAAACAGTGATGTTCATACTGTACGGTGGGAGAAACTTTGGAATTAAGCGAGAACAGAGTAAGATCCAAAAATTATTGAAGTAACTCAGAATTCATATTGGTAAAAAGACTTACATACATCCATCAATAAAATTAGCAGAAAAGCATAAAAACCGATGTTGACCTTATACTTAAGGAGTAAGGAGTATTCTACTGATTAATAACAAATATTAGAGGGCCGACTCCAAGTAACGGTAGGATACTGGGTACGCTGACCACTGAATTATGTTGTACGCAGCATCAATCTAGAGAAAAGCCAAACGAACTAAAACATGGAAATATGCTATCTGCAGAGGAGATTAGCTACCTGTGGCGCTAGTACATACCGCACTATCTTGAGGGAAACAATCCAAGTCATAACGGGAGCTTGATTTCCTGGTGAAGAAAACAAGGTACGTGATAGGAGGTACAGTCAGCTCTTAGGTATGCTCTTTAGACCTTCCAGTTTAATCAAAGCCCACATACATAGTATGAAGTCTACGCTAATATTCTGGCAAGCCAATTTGGATGCTCTTTAAGTATATTATTATTTTTTCAGTACAGCTTCCAATTTTGTATCTTACAGTCGGTATTTTCACACCTTGTATCATTTTGATTTCCAGGTAATTCTTAGAAAATTCCTCAAATATCACCTGTCGAAAGCACCAATAGTCTGTCTATCTGCTTCCCTAACGGTGCATGCCTCAGAGGCTGAAAGAAAGATGCAGAAGTAGAGCGGTAGTAAGTCTAATTTTTGTTCGTTTGGTGATATCTTACCAAATCTAATTTTTACAGACTGATAAGTCTTTCCATCCTGTATCTTTGTAGAATAGTATAATCAAATTTTCTTCCAATTAATCCATAAGGTCTGTTAATATATAACCGAATTGTTTTCATTCGTTCCAATTTCCATTTTTCGAGCGTCTGCAATCAATTTGCATTCCCTATTTCGTTACGATTTTTGTTCCTTGCATTGACGATATCATCGCCTAAGCAAGATCTATGTTGCATTGAGATGCTCCTAAAAAATTCTTGAGTTTATACATAAAGCCGTTGCTGGCGAAGCTGAAACATTCTCTGCGAATATAAATTATTATACAAGTTCTAGTACGTTTCTTTGAGGAATTCTAACCGCTGACACATGACTTACATTGAATGAGAAATAGATACTAATCCCATACTTGCGACAAAAATTAGCTGCAGATTTTGTTGATTTCACTAGATGTGTAAAACATACATTTCCTCTTCACACTTTTAACATATGTTCCTAGACCATAGATGTATTGTAACAAAATAATTTTCCCATGCAAAAATACAAGTAATATCAGTGAAACCCCTGCGTTGTCGTTTAATAAAACCACACAGGCAGATGGTTTGCTCGCTTTAAAACGTTCCTATATAAGAGTTAACGTTCAATGTAATTTTCGATAAAAAAAAATCCTGAATTCATTAGGTGTCCAAAACATTTCCGACTGTGTATATCATACAGTGAAAATGTTGATTTCATATATTATTTCTAATATTTTTCTCCGAATAGCAACGTAGATTTCTGTGCCACAAATGAAATTGTTTCCCATGGATTAACTGCATTTTTTAATTAAAGCCAAAGGTATTGTGTGAACTTTAAATCAATTTCTTGTTCCCTAATTAACCTGTGTCAACGTTTTGTGAACTTTTGTAAACACAACAACATATACATTCACCGAGTATTATCTCGTACGGTCACGAGAACAGCATTACAAAATAAATTATACTTAAATTGATTCTCATGGTTGGGGAATTAATTTTGTTTTACACTAGTCATGTTGACTGGTTAAACATACCCGGTATTAATCAGATTCCGCGTCCGACACATCTTTATCTATGAATAATTTATGAAAATACGAAGGCACACACGCTGCTGTCTAGTCATTTGGGCACTTTCTGACATACAGTTTAAATATACAACACGTTGGACTCGAAAAAATAACGGAACGTCAACAGTTAATATGTCAGGTACTTGAAAATAGACATGCGCCTATTTTTTAGTTGGACACCAAAAGAGGCCGCGTTAAAAATATATCATTTGGAACGCTTTTATTAGATTAATTTTAAAGGTAGCTTTATTTGGCTGGGGAAAATTAGGTACTCGATTTATTAAATGACACTAGGAATGTGCTATGGTATTCGCCGCACAGTGGGTCAAAGTGAGAATTTAGACTGTCGAAATTCTGAAAATTTGCATATGCCTTCACTTTTCGAGATTATAATAAACATCCAAGAAATTTTAGAATTGTTTACGGATATAAGGGGTGAAGAGTATATTTAAAATATAGATATCTTAATCTTAGAATAGAGAAGAGAAAATAGCAAAAATATGTAAAAGAAACTAATAATTTCGTTGGTTTTATATTGAGCAAGATAACGAAATGTAAGAGATTTTACAAAAACTTGGTCTTAGGGAATCTTCAAGAGTATTTCAGAAAATAACATCACCCTCTTATTCACAACATCTTGGCAGGCTTTTGTAATAATAATAAAAAAATTGGTAAAGGTATTTACACAGAACTGCCCTCTTTATTTGTGCATGGCGGTCAGTCTAAAAAATTAATAATTACGAAATGACATTGAAAATAATAATCGGAATATAGTTATCACTATTATTACAAAGAAAACCTGATAAGTTTTGGTCAAAAAAATTTACAGAGTGCTCATCCAACAGAAAAAGTTCAATATCAAATAACAGGTGCGAAATATGGAAGGCTTGCGCAAATACCTTTACAAATGTCCACCATGGCTCAATTATTTCTTGGGATGACCACCCTGTACATTTTTCAATAAAAGTATTATAGGTGCAGATGCCAAATATTATTGCCAACTATCACATTTTCAATTAAACATTCACAGTAGTGGAGTGGAAGTGATTACAAAATTTCATTTTTTTTGAAATGTTATAAAAATGGTAAAAAAAATTTTGATTTTTTTTTCTGAAATAGGTTTAGAATGCCATGAAACGTGAAAATGTAAAATTTGAGCAAAAAAAATTTTTTCTTCCTTCTATTTCAGTGGTAAAATTTGTTTCCAAAATGGTAAAAAAATGTTGCAATTTTTTTTTCCAAAATAGGTTTGGAATGTCATGAAACGTGGAAATTTAGAATTTGAGTAAAAACAAATTTTTCGTCTATTCTATATGAAGTACTTAGTGATAAATGGATTCATTTTTTTTTATTTTTAAATTTGTTTGAATAGGTTTAGAATGCCATGAAAACGTGCAAATTTTAAATTTGAAGAAAGAAAAAAAATTCCATCTATTTTAGTGGTAAATTTTTTCAATTTTAAAATTGAGCAAAGAAAGAGAAAAATTTCATTTATTTTAGTGGTAAAAATTTTTTCAAAAATGTTGGTGAAAAAAATTTTCAATGTTTTTTTTCTGAAATAGGTTCAGCGTGTCATGAAACGTGGAAATTTTAAATTTGAGCAAAGAAAGAAAAAAATTTCATCTACTTTAGTGGTAAAAAAATTTTAATTTATATAAAAATGTTATCTTCGTCTTATCAGCATGGTGTTTACAGGGATGGTAGTACGCAGACATATCTTTTCCTATACACATCATTCATACATGAAGCATTTAATAATGTCTCCCAATTTGATGCAATGTATACTGATATAAAAAAGGCCTTTGATCGTGTTGATCAAAATATTCTTCTTCAAAAACTCTCATTATATGATATTAATGGTATCTTACTGCAATGGATAAAATTATACTTAATGGACAGAACTCAAATTGTAAAAATAGGATATAATAAATCAATAAATATCAATGTGACTTCCGGAGTTCTGCAAGGTCGTCATCTTTCTCCGATTTTATTTTCACTTTTTATTAATGACATGCAACACATTTTCGATTTGTGAAAATTCTACTTTTCGCCGATGATTTGAAGTTGTTTGCAGTTGTTAATACCATAAGTGATACTGAAAGGCTGCAGTGTAATATTGACAGCTTTGGTGACTGGAATTTAAAAAAATGTCTTAAAATCAATATAAATAAATGAAAGATAATAACTTTATCTTTTTGATTATTCTGTAAATACAAAAAAACTTGTCAGAGTAGGTTTTTTTTATAATCTGGACATTACTTTGGATGCCAGGTTAAGATATCACTTGCATATTGCGAACGTTTTACAGCGAGCAAACCATCTGTGTGGTTTTATTAAACGACAATGCAGGGATTTCACTGATATTACTTGTATTTTAAATATATTTAATCCACTTGTTAGATCAATATTAGAATATTGCTGTTACCTGGGAAACCTACTATCAATCTGAAATTGACAGACTCGAAAGTGTGCAAAAGAAAACGTTTTATTTAAGTTGCATATTGATAAATTATTCATATGAAGAAAGACTTCAGTTGATGGGTATTACATCTCTTAAGGATAGGCATTGTAAAATGATACAAAAATTAGGTTTTAATATTATCAATAATAAAATAGATACCTCAGAAATTTTGCAATTATTTCATTTTAGAGTTACTAGATTTAATCGAGAATTAAAGATTCATTCTTTGCTGATAATTTTTATTTAAATTACAATAGTTATTGTCCTGTTGCAAAAGTCATAGCGGCTATTAATAATTTACCAGCAAATATTGATGTTTGCTCAGAAAAATATTCATGTAATTAATTGTCTAAATGAGAGATACCATCTGCATATACAGATTCAGAAAGTATTCGTTTTGGTATGGCAATAATTGGCAATAAGTGGAAGCGAGAGCGAAGCAACTAGGCTATTCTTTTCTATCGTATGTATAACACATCGTACAAAGCGCCACCTGCTATCTCCACCACATGTGTGTGGACAGAGTTTAAATTTGTTTCCGTCTTACACACGTCAGTTCTCGTTTTGCCCTATACGATAGAAAAGAATAACCTAGTTGCTTCGCTCTCGCTTGCTCTTATTGCCAAATATTACCATGCCAAAACGAACACTTTCTGAATCTGTATATCGAAGTATAGATGAGTCATTTCCACCTCTAATTGAACAGAAATAGAACAGGCTTCAATACTGAACCTTGTAGACACACATTTGAAGCAGTCTAATTTAAGATACAGTATTACAAAGATTAAATTAACAAAAGTATTGGATTCACACAATCCTCTAATTAGCCTCATTTTGTTGTATAGCCTGTCTAACAGTCTCACGCCATAAGGTATCGAAAATATGGATAAGTTGGGCGTGTTCTGGCTTGGATTAGCTGCTTTTTAAATTGAAATATTATGTGGGTATATGCAGAAGCTATTTAATATTAGGCGATAATTGTGAAGTGAGTATTACATCATCCAAAAAAGAGGATTTAAAGCAGTCGATCCCTTGGTTATTAAATGTAGTAAAATTAACCGTTGTCGCTTCCTGGTGTCAGTTATTGTACTTAGTTGCACCAAAATCAAATAAATGGAAAACAATTCCAATGAGATATAATGTAATAAAGTGCCTTTATAAAAACGTGATGCATATGGCATAAGCAAGGTTTAATTTCTCGTTTTGTGATATTAAATATTAGAATAGACATCAATGAATATAAAAGTTATTAATTATTTAATTAAAAAAAAAAATATTGTAATTAAACAAGAAATGGCTAAGACCGATTTTATTTACAAAAAAACTGCGAATAGTATTATATAGAATGTGCAACTATCATATAAAAACTTCAATAAATCACCAAAAAATAAATATAATGTTTACTTTAGTTTTATTTTAATATGTACTTATGAGAAACCTCCTAACTATTTCATTATAAAACCTATTTTAAGGGGTCTCTCGGCTCTACGGCCCTATTTCATCTAGACCTAAGGGATCTATTATGAATTACTCTACAATTAGTTGTTGCTCAGAATTCCCAAACATTTATTAATAGGTATTTATGTTATATTTGATACTTTGATTTTGAGTTTTTAAAAAATATTTATTTAGTTACAGAGAGTCATCGATGACTCTGAATGAAAAAATATAATTGTTGATTTAAAAGTTTTAATGTAAAGGTGAGTATAATACTACATTTTGTAATGAGTTGAGTATAAGAACTGAATGTAAAAGCGTCTGCTGGTCATATTTATAACATAACAAAAGCATTGTCAGCTAGACGTTAAACAAAGGAAAAGCAAAGTTGCAATTTGGCATTAACTATGAGAATAGAAATATAAATAATTTATGTAACTTGATACGTGAGCTAAGCATAAGCAAAGGAAGTCGTTATCAGTTTATGTAATCTGATATCGTTAAGAAATGTACTTTGTAACTCTGTTACGTAGTGTTAATTTTTAATATAACAACTTCCCCCTTAATAAAAAAGTTGATTGTTATACAACAACTTTTGAATAGAATGATTATTGAATACAATATAAAAGTAATAATAAAACAAAATGAATATAATGCAAAGATAATAATAAAATATTGAGTGAATAAAATAATAAGCATAAAATAGAAACAATAAAAGTCAATAAACAGAAATTAGTGGTTCACTGGAAAGTCTATGATAACTCGATATCTTCTTCTTGAGGTTTGATACCGGGTCGCTTTCTTGGAGGGATTAAACTGGGGAATTCCATGAACTTCTTGCTTCGTCCTGGAGGAGATGAAGGAGAATCGTCTGTAGAGGGTTCAGTAGACGTCTCTTCCTTCTACATTTACAAAACACGTAAAGTAGAATTATAGAAATGATAAATGTGATTGTGAAATAGGTGAACCATGACATATGTTTGGTCACGAAAGGTTCATTGATAAGATCGTCCAGATCTTTGGAATATTGGTCCAACTTGTTTTTGGAAATGTCCAAATCTTTGATGTTTAGGTTTTTAGTTTTAATGGTTTTAATTTGGGTAGTTGAATTTTGTCGGGCATCTGGTTACAACATTCAAACGGAATTTGCACAGGATGGGAACTGTCCTTAATTTCGGAGAGGTCCTTGGCACTGGCTTGTATTCTGGTTATACCTGCGAAGGCGTAACATCCAGGTTGTAGTTTAACAATTGAATTTTAATTGATTAGCTCCGTTGTTGTTTCTCTCTTCGGGCAACTAATTGTGATGTGTAGAGGTTCGGAATTTATTATGAGCCACGTGTTCTCTTCGAGTTCTTGAACATTGTACCCTTGACTAATAATGAAGGAGGTTTGGCAATTTTTCGGGAAATTTCATTGGTTGTTTCAGAATCCTAGCTTCACATATGGCATTCTGATCAATAGGATATGCAAACAGGTTCGAGCATAGTTTGGTTCCAAAATATAGGGGTTTGCATTCTTTTAGATTTGTTATTTGTACGTACATTAAAGAATCATCATCTCTCGCGATAAATCTTTGAGAAATAGATAAAATATGGTGAAGACCAGTTCTGTTATCAAATATGGGGATAGGGTATAAACAGTAGGTATTATAGTTTTGAAGTTCAACAAGTTATATTTTTTTTTTTTTAACAAATATTAAGTTGCAATCTACTTGAAATGCTTTTAGTTCAATAATATCTAAAAATTGAGCAACTGCCGATAATTTAATAGAAAGAGGCAAATTGTTTCTTCGCAAACTCTGTGAAATTTCTTGTAGACCTGTTATTAAATAATTAGGGTTATGATTGACAAATATATGATCCTCAATCTAGCAAATGTTATTGAATTTTGATTGTCGTTCAAATTATCCTCAATATACAAATAACTTGCCATTAATTGTTCACAAATGTGTAAGAATTTTAGCTTTATTTCTACAGCTTCGATGTTTCGCGTCATGGTATCGATTGTACGTTCGATCCCTTTTATGTCTTTGTTAAACGTTTCCTCGTCAATTTGCAATTTTTGAATAGTTGAGTTGAAATTTTTGATTACTGATGTTGTAACTGAAATTTGATTTTTTATTAAATTTTCTAATTGATGTTCGTCGTTATTTAATTTATTAATACAGTTAGCGTAATATTCGCCATCTTCGGCGTCTAGATTTCCGGTTATTGATTTAAAAATTGTGCCGATACCATTTAATATTCCGCGCTTATATCTTTTTGTGTCTAGAAATACTTCATCAAATTAGGATTGTATAGTTTTGGAAATTTGTGTCAAAAGGTTAAGGTCTGTTTTGACTTCGCTTCTAAACGTGATCATTTTTTGATGAGCACCATCGAGAGTATTTAATATCATGTCTAGAATTTGTTGGTTCTTGTCGAAAGCTAGTTTAAGGGATGATATATTTTTATGTACCAATAATGTCCATTTTTCGTTTGTCACAACGATGTCCGTGTCTTTGTGGTAAAATACACCAATAGTGTTGTTTATTGGTATTATTTTATATTGTGCGAGTGCTGATCCGAACAGCAGGATAAACCTGAAAATAAATTTAATTTTCAGTATATGGTTTCATTCTATCGAAATTTACTTTAGTTTCTTGATTTGTTTCAAGATTTAATAAGGTAGCAGAATTTTGGAAAATTTCTATGATTTTAAAAGGACCGTTAAATTTATTTTGAAGTTTGTTTTTAATTTGGGAATCTTTCACATATACTTTATCACCCACTTTGTATTCAGGTCGATTTTTTGGAACATTTCTGTCGAAGCGAACTTTCGCTTTCTCCTTTTGAGATTGCGTTCGACTGCGGGCGATTTTATAATAATGAGATATTCTGTTATTTAAATCTCTTACGTATTTCGTTATTAGCTCCTTTTGGTTGTATAAAGTTTCAGGTGGTCTAATAGACGTATGTCCGAAAATGAGTTCGTACGGAGTGAAACCGTGTGTTTTGTTAACCGAATTGTTATAGCAAATAATTGCGTATGGTAATATTGTGAATGGATGTTCATTCGGATTTTCAGTTTTGTGGACTCTTATCATTTCGGCTAATGTAGCGTGAAATCGCTCGAGAGATCCGTTGGATTGGGGATGTCCTACGCTTGAGTATGTCAGTTTTATGTCATAGAGCGTACAAAGGTCTTTTAATAATTTATTGTCAAATTCACCGCCGTAATCACAATGAATTCTCAACGGGGTACCGTAGTGTTGAAAGTAAAGCAATAAGGTGTTTACAACTGATTTCGCGGATTTATCCGGAACAGCATAGGCTTGAGTAAATTTTGTTAATTCGTCGCGGATTGTAACAGCGTAATTTCGCGTGGGAAATTCGAATAGGTCGACATTAATTCTTTCGAATGGCGTTTTTGGAGTCTCGGTAATTACCAGAGGGTTGCTAAGGTTTTTACGACAGACTTTAGTTTTTTCGCATGTTTCGCAATTTTTTATAAAGTTTTCAACGTCTTTAGTTAAGCCTCGCCAATTGTATTTTACTCTAATCCTTCTAATAGTTTCATTAATACCACGATGTAAGTTATTTTTGCCTGAATGGTTTTGATCTAAAATAATTGGAATTTCGTCTTCATCGGGGGTTTTAACAATATTTTGACAGATAACTATTTTCAAGTCTTTTTCAGCAAAAATAAAAGATAGCATTTCGAGTATTGGAAGATCTAAATTATTTTCTACATAATATGTTTTAGAAAGATCCAAAATGTCTTGTCTTTTGTACAATACCATGAATAAATGTTCGTTTATTGAATCTACATCAAAAGGTAAAGGAACAATAAAATATTTTCTATGCCTGACTGATTTGCTTGAGACAACGTTAATAGTGTTGTTATAAAACTCGGGGTGTTCTTCGAACATGTCCTCAATAATTTTATGATGCAAATCTTCTAACTTATTTTGTTGAAAGAATGTTATAATATTTTTGTGTTCCTTGTCTAAAAGTTGTCTGTTTGAAGTTTGAATTTTAGAATAATCTATTAAGGATTTCGTCTTATACAAATTACAAAAGATATCAAATTCTCGAGAAATTTGTTCTTTAGTGATTTTGCCGTTATTATTTGGGTTTTTGCCATTGTTTGGTTCGTCATCTTCTGATTCGTCGTCCTCGTTCGCGGCTAGAATTTTCGAATAAAATTTGGAACATTCCGAAAAGTGATTGATTTTAACTCGCGATAGCGCGTCCGCGTTTTTATTGGTTTTGCCTGGTTTGTAAATGATTTCATAGTCGTATTCTTCTAATTTAAGTCGCCAACGTGCAAGTCTGCTTCCTGGGTCTTTTATCGAAAATAGCCAGGTAAGTGGTCGATGATCGGTTACTAACTTGAACTTTCTGCCGAATAGATATGGCCTAAAGTGTTTTACTGACCATACTATAGCTAATAGCTCGCGCTCTATCGTTGAATACTTAGTCTCCGCCGCGCATAAAGTTCGAGATGCATAAGCTATTGGTAGATCTTTGCCTATATTTCCTTGCGAAAGCACGGAACCAATGGCAAATGCGCTAGCATCAGTAGTTAGGATGAAAACGTCGTCAAAATTTGGATAAATAAGAATCGGAGTTGTTGTTAACGCTCGTTTCAAATTTTCGAAGGAGTTTAAGCAATCATTGTCAAAGTCAAAAAGTATGTCTTTTTGTAATAATTTTGTTAAAGGTTTAGATATCTTTGAAAAGTTAGGGATAAAACGTCGGTAATATCCAGCTAAGCCTAGGAATGATTTTATTTCCTTAGGGTTTCTTGGTTGAGGAAAATTTAGAATCGCGTCGACTTTAGCGGGATTTGGTTTTACACCGTCCTTAGTAATAAGATGGCCTAAATATGCAACTTCCTTGCGTAAAAATTCGCATTTGTCCGGTTGAATTTTGAGATTGGCTTTTTGTAAACGTTTAAATACTTCCGTTAATCGCGAAATGTGGTCATGAATGGTAGGCGAATAAATAATAATGTCATCCATGTAGACGAGACACCGTTCGTTTTGGATACCTAACAAAATGTTGTCCATCACTCTTTGAAATGTTGATGGAGCATTTTTCAGTCCAAATGGCATTCGTACAAATTCAAAATGACCGTTTTCTACTGTGAAAGCAGTTTTTTGAATATCTTTCGTGTCGATTTCTATTTGATGGAATCCGGAGGCAAGATCTAACGTGGTAAAATATTGGCACTTGCCTAATTGATCGAGAAGGTCCGAAATATTTGGAAGCGGATATTTGTCGTCAATAGTCAGTTCGTTAAGTTTTCTGTAGTCTACTACAACTCGCCATTTTTGTTTACCGGAGGCGTCAAGTTTTTTAGGTACAACCCAAACCGGGGATGACCAGGGTGAAATTGATGGTCTGATTATACCTTGGTCTAGCATTTTAGAGACCTGAGTTTTAACTTCCTCTTTGTGAATATGAGGATAGCGATATGATTTTGTAAAAACCGGTTTAGAACCGTTCGTATCAATGGAATGTTTAATCTCGTTAGTAAAACTTAAATTGTCGCCTTCTAAATAAAATATATCAGAAAAATTTAGACAAAGCTCTGTTATTAACTCGGCTTCTTCTTCGTTCAAATGTTCTAATCGTAGTTGATTTCTAATTTCGAAATTTCTGTCTGTATGTTGAGGACTGTCCGGACTCTGAGAATTTAAATTGAAAATTGATCTAAATTTTTGAACTGGTTCTAGTTTAAGATTCGAGAAATCGATTATTTTGGGAATTGCGTTAGCGTTTATAATTGATGTTAAAAATTCTCCGTTGTCGTCGATTTTGACAATAGCGTTTGGTAAGCGTACTTTTTCATTTTCCTGGGCTAACAGTATAGCCTCAGTATTCCGTAAATTACATTTTAATTTAAATATTTTTTCCATACGCGGTTCAATTGAAATTAAATTTTGATTTTTCACGTTGCATGGAATTTGATTCCGAATTTGATTTGAGTTTGTAGTTGGTTGCAAAGGTAAATTTTGTGTTTTTTCGTCACCCGTAGCTTTAAATATCGGTACGGTTTTGAAATTCGTAATTAGTCGCTTATTTTTAATATCTACCATACATTCGTAGTGTTCTAAAAAGTCTGCGCCTAATAATCCGTCAAATTCTATATCCAAATTATGAATGTAAACCTTGTGTGGATTATTGTCAGTAAATGGTATAAGAACAGATTCGTTAATGTTAATTTTTTGTTCAGTTATGCCTTGTATAATAATATTTTCAGAAAATCTCCTTTTGTAATTTTCTGCCGTTTTCGGTTTAAAAATCGAAATTCCTGCACCAGAATCAATAAGAATTTTAAATTTATTTGTGATGTCTTTGATATAATAAAGATTATTCGAATTTACAGTCAATAAAGCATGTGAAAGTGTTTCTACATGAACTTCTGTTCTGGGAAGTTCAGAAACGGGTCGAAATTGTCGTTGAGGTTCATATTTTGAATTTGGTGAGAAATTTGGTCCAATTCGCAATTCGTTGTTGGAGTATCCGTGAGATACTCCGGACTTTTGCAAAAATCCTGAGGATTAGCAGTATAATCCTCCTGTGGTAAGTGAGAATTAGCAGTATAATTCTCTTGTGGTATCTGAGAATTAGCAGTATAATTCTCGTACTGTTCTTGAAAATTAGTTGCATAATTTTCCGAAAAATTTTGATTATCTTCAAAATTAAAATTGTCGTACATTGTATCAACGTTTTGATATTCAGGAGAATAATCTTCGTACTGATTAAAATTATATTGGTTATCATAAGGTTCATAATTTAAATGATGAGTTTTTTGTTGATTGAAACGGTTAAAATTCGGATTTGGTTGTATCGCTGATGGTCTTTGTTGGACAAAATTAGGATTTGGTCTAATTGCTGAAGGCCTATTTTGTTGTGCTTGGCTAACTTGATTATTTTGTGGAAATGTTCTGGTATTAAATTGACTAGTTTGTTGTGCAAAATTTTGAAAACCTGTATTACCTTGAAGGTTTGGTCTTTGGAAATTTTGTGAAGTTGATGGCATAAATAATTGTTGTTGCCTTGTGCGACATTCGTTTATTATATGCCCGCTGCGTTTACAAAATGAACAAAATTTTTGTTGGAAATTTACGTTTGGTCGTTTTTGTTGAGGAGGCACTGGATTTTTAACATTATTGTTATTTTTTGAAAATTTCTGTGATTCAAAGTAAGAGAGTTGCAATTCTCTTCTAATCCTATTAATCGCTTGTAACATACTTGTTGGATTTCCAGCACGTATTATTTGCCCTAATTTAGACTCTAAACCTGTCAACAAAGTGTTCAGGGTCATAGTTTCGATTAAATCTGACTGCGATAGTTTCTGTTCGCCGGATAGGCGTTGTTTCTGGACAGCCGCATGCATTTTTGCATTGTGCGTTTGTAGACGTGCAACAAAAGTTAATGCAGATTCACCTGGCATTTGGTGAATACGCTGTAAATCTTGGATCAAAGAGGTCAAGTCGCGAGAGTCTCCGAAATGAGTTTCGAGCAAGACTCTTATTTCTGCCCATGTATCGGGGTTGCGAGAATTTATTAATTCGGCAGCTCTGCCACGCAATTTATTTTTTATATGAAGCGTTAGTAAAATTTTTTGATCGTTGATCGCCATGCCTTGTGCATAAATGCAAGAATTTAAAAAGGTTTGTAAATTAATGGCATTGCCATCGAATTCCGGTATGACAGAAAAAATTTCAGAGAGCTTGTAAGGCTCAATTTGCTCTATCCTTGCACTTTGTACTGTTTGTGTAGTTTGCGAAGTTTCTGGCATTGTTGCTTTTATTTAGAGATTACAAAAAATTAATTAAATGTTAACTTGGAATTATTTTAGAAAAATGACCTTTTTAGAAAAGGAAATTAGTTTTAATAAAAAAAAAAAATTATTTAGGCAGTTTGTGTATTAACTGTATAATACACGGTGACGTATTAGCAGTATAATACGTTTCTTATGCTAATTAAAATTAAATTAAACTTGTTGCGTTTACTTTGAGAGGGAATAATTATTCGATAATAGAACTGTGTTTTGTTCGCTGAGTGTATATAGCACTTTTATAAAATAATTGTGAAAAATAATAAAATAAAGCGAGATGATTCTTAAAATGACTTACGTTATTGTCTTCATCCGTAGATTCTTTTTTCTTCTAAAGGATTGGGATCCACCACCTCTGTCCTGAAGTACTCCTTGTTCTCTCGGGCTTTCCCACTAGTTAGGCACCTTCTTCAGATGAACTCCTTGTTCTTTTGGGTAGTTTTCCTCGAGTTAGGCTCCGTCAACAGGGTGTTATGAAGATCCTACCACGACTGCGCCACTGTTATATTTGATACTTTGATTTTGAGTTTTTAAAAAATATTTATTTAGTTACAGAGAGTCATCGATGACTCTGAATGAAAAAATATAATTGTTGATTTAAAAGTTTTAATGTAAAGGTGAGTATAATACTACATTTTGTAATGAGTTGAGTATAAGAACTGAATGTAAAAGCGTCTGCTGGTCATATTTATAACATAACAAAAGCATTGTCAGCTAGACGTTAAACAAAGGAAAAGCAAAGTTGCAATTTGGCATTAACTATGAGAATAGAAATATAAATAATTTATGTAACTTGATACGTGAGCTAAGCATAAGCAAAGGAAGTCGTTATCAGTTTATGTAATCTGATATCGTTAAGAAATGTACTTTGTAACTCTGTTACGTAGTGTTAATTTTTAATATAACATTTATTCCCTGGATATTCCAGTATCTACCTAAAATATTACTATCGCTGAAGCATTATCTGCCATCATTTCTTGTTTTTTCTACCAAATTAGCTATGTTCGTTTTCCTTTCTTTTAGTTGATAAATGGAGGTTATCAAGATATTGAGCGAATATTGGCTTTCAAGAAATAAATGCTAGACTCTTCCTAGAATGCATCAGGTCCCCACAGCTATGCAATTTGAATAAAACCAATCAAATGTACATCCTAACTTAATACATCATTACTTTTGCTACTGGCGAAACTTTTCAAATAAACATACCGCAGCAATTATTGGGATTGGAGAACTAATATTCAGCGAAGGTATTTCAACATACACAAAAGATATCAAATTTTACTGAGTGAGAACATCCCATTGTTCACTAATTCGTGAGGACCACCTACATGAAGTATCTTTTCTAAACCAAATTAATATCTACTAAAAAAACTAATTAAATTATAATACAATTAACCCCACCTAAACTTAAAACAATGAAAACGACTGTTGTAATAAAGTATGTGTAGAAACTTTATAATTACCCATTAGCATAACCATACAGCAATTAATTAGTCCATTACGGACAATTATTTCAGAGGATTTTTTTAACGGCCTTGTATCAATTAAGCTCTCATGTGCTCATCTAACAAAACGTTTAATTTACAAGTGCTTGTGGGTTATCATAGTAAGCGGGCTTGCGACTTGGGAGTATACTGACCTGGTTATTAATGGAGAACAATAATAAGTGAGTATTAATTAATGCTGCTAATTCAGTTTTATTAATTAATTATTTTGTTAAAAAGTTCAAATATGTTTTGGCATTGTGCGTATGTGTGTGTGTTTATTACCAGTTTTAATTATGAAACTTTATGGAACATGACGAGGTTATTCAGAAAATTAATTCTTTACGTCAATTAAATTCTCGAGGGTTCACAGAAATCGGTGTGGTCAGTGAAACGACGGACAGTAGGCGTCCGCGTTTAATTCAGGGAAAATAAATGCACCGTGATCAACATGGGCGCTAGTCTAATTTTTGCTATGTAACTAGTTAGTGTAGTAGTTAGTTTCTAGTAATGGAAATTTTGCTGACTTGTTCTTAATAAAATAAGGGGCAAAAAGGTTAATATAACTTTTTTGATATCAGTTATCATTTCTTAGATATTCACAGATTGTTTAAACACTGAAAATTTCATAACGTGTGATTACTTGGTAACAATGAATATAATACTCTAACACTTGGTCATGTACTCTTAACTTATATGGAGTTAGGGAGGATTTTGTGGGAGATAGTATTTCACTTTGCACATCCTTCTTTGTGAACATTCACCAGCGCAATTCCCCAATGTCTGATATTCTCTTCCTTGGCAAGCAAACTTGACAAATGAATTGCTCGAATAATTTTCCATCGTCTGGTTTATTCTTCAATAGATCCAAGGAAAGCTAAAGTATCTTGTTTCTCTGCTGTTTGGAAAGCTTTCCAAAAAGATAGTTTGCCTTTATTTTTGAAAAATCAAGTAATATCACAGCCCAAAAGAGCACGAAGAGCTAACAATGCCTTAACTTTTGTCGGTCCTGTACTGGAATAAAGAAGATTGATATCAAGAAAGCATCTATTAGCACCAACTTCTGTGAGAAACATGGTGTCTTTTGGGAAAAGTTGCAACCACCATAGTGAAAGAATAGAAACATCACTATCTGGTAAATATATGTGCAGGGTTGTAGAATGACGTGAAATGTACAATGAGTAATGAAACATATTCTTTATAGGATTTTGCAAACTTTGGAAACTAGTATTAGAATAAGAACACACATTAGTAGTGTTCAATATATTTGTACAAGAAGGTTTATTAATCCCTTCTCTGATCTTCAAAAGTGTAGCTGGTAGCCAATTTTGGTCATCTGTTACGTACATATTTATGGGATACTAAACAGTTTTATGTAATAAAATTTTAGGTCTCAAGGATTTCTAAATAAAAATCTAAGTGTATTATTTTTCCACAAAAACATTCATAACATTTAAAAAACTGAGACTTTGAGGTTATAGTGAATTTCAATGTTCGTGCACTAAGACCATTTTCGATTGACGTCACGCTGGTGGCGTGGGGGGCACATAACTCATTGTTTTGTTGGGTAAAAGCTGTTATTTTTTAATAACAAGCTTAAACTGTTTCTGCTAGCAACTCATCTCCAATTGTTTACATTTATACTCCTTCGTGATTGGATGAGGTTTGCGTGCCCTCCAAACTGTGTCAAAATCAGGCGACCGAAAATGGTAAACTCGAAAACTAAACGTGTCAAATACAATTTACGTCATACCTTCCAGAGCCAACGCTTACCATTCACTATTAAAAGACAATTGACACAACATGATAGGTTAATAAATTTGATAGTTTAGCAATTAATGTCACTACCATTAGTGTCAAATTCAATAATTTATTCAATGACTTTTTTGCTTCAGTAAAATGTTCAGTTGGTTAAGCAAAGTACCGGAAGTACGACATGAATGCTACGAGAATGTCATCGAGGGCCTTAAAAGCATATACAAAAACAAGATGCTTCCATTAGAGCAGCATTACCTATTTAATGAGTTTCATTCTCCACCTTTAAACGACGCTGATTTCGATTCCAAACCTATGATCCTGCTGGTCGGCCAGTATTCCACTGGCAAAACGACATTTATAAAATACCTGCTTGAAAGGGACTTTCCTGGCATGAGAATAGGCCCCGAACCGACGACGGATAGATTTATAGCTGTGATGTATGGAGAAAATGAAGGTTTAATACCGGGGAACGCCCTAGTCGTGGACCCCAAGAAACAATTCCGGCCTCTGTCAACTTTCGGGAATGCTTTCCTAAACAGATTTCAGTGCTCTATCGTGAAATCCTCTGTACTCAAAGGCATGTCCATTATTGATACACCCGGCATACTAGCAGGTAAGATTACAATGAAATATTGAGACTGTCACGACGAACACTGATTTATATAGGCATGTAGTTGATATATAGGGCAAGATTTATTTAAAATATAGGTCGCTTAAAGTTATATTGCTGAAAAATACGAACACATTATTTCACATTACTTAAGGATGATTTGTGGTGTTAATGAGAAACTTTAGTTCTCTTAAGAAGATGACATTCTCCATTTATTTAAATCTAACTTCATACTTGCGGATACATTCAGTTGTGCATTTAATTTTTTGTTCGATTTTTGGATAGTAAATAGTACTTATAGTAAAACTTTGTTGTTCTCAGAAGACAATTGTACTGGGGGTTAATGCTTTATAGTACAGGAGCTAGCGTGTAATTACCTAGCACATTTGAATAAGCTAAAGACATGATTAATACTGTTCCTTAGAGCATGATGGACAACAAAAGTGATATGAGAATATTTCTTATTAGTGGAAACTTCATTATATAATTTTTTTTGCAGTTGGTGCTAGTATTTGCATCAATCTAATATTTTTTTCTCGATTACTTACCATTTAGTGAATATAAAAATATGATATGTATATATCTTGGTTAGTGTAGAGCTAGAAACAGATATTTTTAACCTGCCAGCTATGTCATATGACATGACAAACATGTATTAAGTTGACTATTTCTTTGTGGCACTGTGGAACTAGTCCAATCAGCCAGAAACTAATATAAATCGTAAGGTCAATACTGGAATAAAAATTTGAAATTAATAGGTTCCTAACTTATATTTGCTGAATCCATAAACCCATAGACCACACACATCAATTAGGTGTAATTAATAGGAAGAACACATTTAAATTCATTATCATATTTACGGAATACATAACAATTAAGGGAAGTAGACAGGGATACACGCCGCTCCCTTAGGGGCCTATCAAATCATTTGAAAAAAATGTGCAAATTAGGTAAGGCCTCGGTAAATAGGGAAACCAACATGAGGTTAGACAATAGGATTTGTATATTATAAGCAACTATATTTTTTAATAAGTCGATTTTATTCAAACATAACACATGTAATAGATTCAAGCTGATTTTCTTCAACATTTTAAACCTGCAAAGTATCTATTTTTAATCCATGACTAATAAGCATCAAGCAGTTTTTTTAAATAATTAAATTAATATATTAACTAAGTTCCAACTGATAATAAAAATTCTCATATCACTTTTGTCTGCCATGCTCTAAGGCAAGAGAGTCATCGTAGCTATAACTGATACAGATATGTCAGGTATTTATTGCTATTATATACACCAGGGTTGAGACTACTATTACAATCCTCGAGCATTATAACCCTCGACGTTTCGAGGTACACCTCAAGGTACAACTTCGGCACCCGTGCTGCGCTCGATTCCATCGAGGCTCAAATTGTTGACTTGGTCACTCTCATTTAAAATAATGGTTGTATTTAATTTTACTGTGCAATATGCGATGTGCGAGGGGCGCCGATATGGCCACTTTCATTTAAAATAATGATTCTATTTAATTTAACTGTGCGAGGTGCGGTGCGATGTGCGCTGTGCGCCGACGTGGCCACTCACTAATGCATTGTAGTCCTTGATTTAGTATTTGTGCATAAGTAAAAACAAATTTTTAACAAAATCCTTAAACGAGTCTCTATCTATTTCTGCTTTAATATTTAAGAAGTCATTACTCATGTTGGATTGTTAATGGACTTATATATATATTAACGCCCTAGCGAAGTTTAGCTATTTCTATTCCACCACTCAACCAGGACACATACACTTAGACATCAACACAACAACCATTCCCTGTGATATTTCCATCTACCGCAGCTGAGACTCGTACTCAGGAGAGTTAACAGCGACTGAACATGTGTCACCCAGCAGTCGTCTATCGTCTCGGTAATTCAATAAAAACGCCACTAAATATCCGTACCCTGGTCAGGATTCGAACCCGGAGTCTCATGGTCGCAAGCCAAACACTGCGCCACTAATCCGACCAAAATGATACTGCAATGATATCTGCCCATTGTGACGCCACGTAGCACAGGTTGAAATGGGCGTGAATATTACTCTGAATCGGTCATAATAATAGTTTTCTCAATCTTGGTGTATAATATACTATTATTTTAGTTGAATTTCAAAAATCTTTATTAATGTGACAATTTGTTACTGACGACAACAATAATTTATCTCAAAGTCATCTCTTATTTCTCTGTAAGATACAGAAAAATTCATTTGTTTCAACGCCATCTAGATATTGTAAAATACAACAAAGCAATATAATTTTAATACACTTTATTTTTGATTTTAGTTACTTGGTTCCATTTGCAAATTTTCTTTGAATTAGTTGGTCCATGACACTGTTTCACACTACACTACAGGGTATATCATTTCAAGTTAAAGTAACTTTTTGGCGAAATTTTTGAAAAATCGAAAAGCTCAGTAGTATTGTCGCTAGAGGTTTCAATTTAGGAAGATTGTCATATAAATTAAATTGCGTTTTTACAGGGCTAGAAGAAATTACTATTGGAAGTGAAAGAGAATTAAATATGCAAGAAAAATTTCTATGCAAGTATAATTTTCTAGTCTCTAGGGTTTAGTAACTTGAAAACTGTGACGTTAACTTTAGTAAATAGATATCCCAAAATGGTGTAGTAGAGAAATTAGAAAAATATCACATTTAGCAAAAAGAACGACACAAACTAACAACAAAGCCTGTAACTAATTAAGAATATCATTTTCTATGTAGAATGAATTACTTCGAAGCTGTAGACTAGCGATAGATAGGCGGAGCTTATCTGTACGTGACAGCTAGCGCTCGTAGTGGCCAAGTAGAAAGTTAATTCCGGTGTCGTTTACACGTACGTGAATAGGAGAAACCTTATTTTTAATAAATATTTTATTACAAGCTTTTTAAAAACGTGCAAATCTCTGGGTTTACTTTAATGCAACCAAAGTGGGAAGTGTTGAGAACGCCGCGGCTACAACTGACATTGTCAAAATGATCAGTTTAGCGTTTGTTATTGTGTAACATAACCTCCGACTGATATCATGGAAAAATCGTGCGGAGATGGTTGTTGCGTGGTTACCTGTGGAAATAGATCGAATAATATTAAAAATATAAAGTTTTATTCATTTCCCACATAGGGGAGTCAAATTAGACAAAAAGGACCCGAACTTCGGAGAAATTCCCCGATCGATGATTTTTGTTGGAATGTGTTCAGAAAGATGTGGAGAACAAAAAAGCAAAATGCCACCGCGAGAAATTGTGTGGAAAATTCTTTATTGAAAAATTACAAAAATACGATATTTCATGAATAACTTTTTAAATTACATTTGCATGAAAGAACTGACAAAACTATTAGAAGGAACAGAAAATTTTACTAAAGAAATATATATGATATGTGTTTTTCAAATTAAAGTTGGACGGGCAGTAATTTGTTAATTAACGCTCCAAGTCGTGCTACGTCGGCCGTCCGTTCAGGCGGGAAATGCTGGAATAGTCTTGGCAGAGCGCGCGCGCTGTCTATAAGTGGATATAACTTTTGATTGGCAAAAGCAAATAATGATATGATATAAAACCAATTAGATATTAAAAAGTAACATTTTCTGGAAGTATCACGTGTGTTGTAATAATTATTTGAGTAATTCAATTATTGCATGTATCACTTTAAAGTGGAGCATTTCATGAATTTTCGATTTTTTCATAAAATTCGTCAAAATATGAATAATTTATTGAAAAAGGAAAAATAAATACTTGGATAGCATTTAAATGGATTATCTAAAATACATATTTAGTAAGAAAAAATTAAGAAAATTTATTTAACAAAATCTAGGCCTTCAAAGTTTGTCAATTTTCGAAAAAAGCAGTTTTCGCTTCGAGCATTTAACTTGGATCGTTAATATTAAAGTTTTGAAAAGTGAAATCGACACTTTATCTAAACACTAAATCTGAATATGTGTTATAAGTACCAATGGTTTATGCTGCGATAATTATAAGTTTTCGTGCTCGTTTTCTTCTAAGACGATTTTTTAATGTTGAAACGAATAAACCGGAAAATTCAAGTATGAACAAAGTTAAAAAATTTAAAAAAACATATATTTTTTGACAATCCCACCGTTTGGAGGTGAAAGTTTAGGCATTAGTCTTCAAAACTGCACCTCGGTTTTATTTTATTGTTTTTAATGAAATATACATTAAAACGTTGAATAATAAGTGACTCTCAGTATTGTGACGACAGTAACAAAACATTTCAATCTAAATTGACTAGTATTATTGAAACACACGAAATACTTCGAGAAACTGTTACTTTTTGATGTACAACTGGTTTTGTATCATTTTCTTTTGCCAATCAAAAGTTATAGCCACTTATACACTGCGCGTGCTCCCGCAAGCCTATTTCAGAGTGAGCGGACGGCCGACGCGCGACTTGGAGCGTTAGTTAACAAATTACTGCTGGCTCAAGTTTAATTTAATAAATATATGTCTTATATGTTTCTTTCGTAAAAAAATGATGTTCTTTCCGATGGTGCTGTCAGCTTTTTCCTACAATTTGAATTTAAAAAGTTATTCATGAAATCGTATTTTTGCACCTAAGTAGTTTAATAAAAAAAATTCCACGTAATTTCCCACGGTGGAATTTTGATATTTCGTTCTCCACACCTTTCTGTACACGTTTCAACAAAAATCATCGATCGGGCAATTTTTCCGAAATGAAAATCTCCTTTAACAAGTCTGTATAAACCAGAGCAGAGGGAAAAGTGGATCAAAGCATGAAATACAAGATATGTGTGTAGTTAACAATTCAAAATATTCGGAGAAAATACTAATTTTGTTAATTAATTTTATAGCTCAGGGGGATCCTTATGGCAACCGAATAAGTGCTCAAAGATTTGCACATTTTATAGATAATACAAAACCTGACCATCCATTAAGCCCTAGTTTCGCGCCATCAATTTTTCCATCTTGTTACTCAAAGAAAGGCCCGACAGAAAAGTCAATGTTAAACTCTAAACGATGGTAAATTTTCATTGAGTGTTAATAATTAATTGTTTAGTCACATATACAATATATTACAAAAAATGGAATGTCGTCTCACCTACGCAAAAAAAAATGTTTTAACATAACAAAAAAATAGTATTCACTCGAACATTACATTTACTCACTACGGAATTATTTGTACTTACTGTATATGACAGAAGCGGCAACAAACAATTATTTATTTTTTTTTAAATCAGGAAAAAAAAATCGACGCATACACATAAATATAAAAGCCACAGGAATTAATTCGGAAATGCTCCACTGAAGCGCTAGTAGTCATTCTGCCGCTACTTTATAGAAGCTTAAAGATCGTTTATTATAGTTTAAATATTAAATAATGCTTACATCAAAACCATATTACTAATAAAGCTTCAAAATTAATTCTTTCTGCTTATATGTATAACATAAATGACAAAGCATGTAACCGAAGTAATGAAACTTATCACTTTTTTTCAATAAAAGCATTGCCATTTTGGTACTAAAATTAGCTAGTGACTAAAAAAAAATCAACAACTGTTTTTCGTTAACATTCAACACTACTTAATGCTCAAATTTTTTGCTTTAGGAAAAAGAGTGAGGGCAAAATTACCCTGTTCTTGGGTATGACGTACGCAAGAACAGGCTAATTTTGCACCGAAAATAGATAATTGAACGCTAAAAGTATTAACTTTAAGCTAATCAAAAATGTAGATGACGGTATTTTTTCATTTTTCAATATTGAGGTTCCTACCCCTCTAAATGGGGGTTGAATTAAGTATACATTTTTTTCACAATTTTTTTTTCATGTAGTGCAGTAAAAAAAGCATTTTAATTTGCACAGTCTGGATACAGAAAGATTATGATTTTATCCTGTTTGGGGTATCACCGGGAGTATATTCCTAAGTTTTAGACCTCGAAAACCTTGTGCCACTTTTTTTTATAAACAATAAAAAAAAAATTACTGCGTTTTTCGAGCTTATAATGTGAATAACTCCGGTTTGGGGTAAACTAAAAACTAGTCTCTTCGTAATAAAATTAGCAATAATTCGTCGTTGGTTTCAAGTCTCTGAAGTACGTACATAACCTACAAAACTGAAAAAATGAGAAAAATCAGTTTTTTTTTCATTTTAGTACCCAAGACCGTCATCCAGACCAATTTGCATCAAACTTTCAGAAAATATACTTTTTGATGTAATAAAAAGACCCTGAAGTTGGTGTCAAAATATTGAACCCATTAGCCAAAATTGCATTTGTTATCTAAAATTTGAAATGCCCGCCATTTCAAGCCAGTCCAAAATGAAAAAAAATCTTTTCAAAATATAGATCTCGATATTGTCTGTAATTATTTATTTGTGGCATATTCAGATTTTCTTACTTTTTGTTGGGTATTTTGCCACTGAAAAATATTTAAAAATTTTTATGAAAAAACCTCTGCGCCAAACGGATCAGACAGAGGTTGGTTCTTGAGTACTTGACTGTTTCAAAAAGTCTTACACCTAAAAATATATAAACTAGAACAATGTTATAAACTAAAAACTGAAAATCAAAGCTATAGGTAGTTAACGTTTCGGAAGAGAATCTACTTTCGTTCTCAAAACTTTTTTGGCCGTCAACCATGACAGCTCTTTGTTTATGTATTTCCATAGTCACGTGAGACATTAAATTATATTTATCTTATTTTTACTTACTTCGTCTCTAAGGATGGGCAACCAACTAGTACAAAAATCTATTGAATAATTAGAAACGCATCTATCCTCGTTTAATAAAATAATCGCGGATTCTTTAAGTTTTCTTTTAGTTCCGTTGCTCTCTTTTTCCAAAATCTTCGCCGAGTCCCATTTAATTCTATGATTATTATCCCACGCGTGTTCACAAATTTTGGATTTTTCAAATTCTCCCCTTCTAGCGTAATTTCTCGACACCAGCTTTGGAATGCAATTAAAAATAATTTTCTTTAATGTAATTTTGATTACTTTTTTACATTTGTTTGTAACTCAAATAACAATTGTATTTTTTCGGCTATTTTGGAAAAAAAAAGTTTTTTATCAGATCTGGTAGAGAATTTTGGATCCTTTAATTAAAAAAGGAGCGTTCATTTTTGTTAACGTGAACTCGAGATATTTAACTTTTTGCATTTTGGCCAATTGTTAATTAACAAATGCATATTTTGAGCTAAAATTTGGACTGTATCATTTTGAAAGCTATTCATTTCATGTGATAAATTCAAAAAAAATTAAGTTTCATAGAAAGTTATTTACAAGCATTATAATGTAAGTATTGTTAATTGAGCTACAAAATGATTTTTTAAATTTTTTCATAAAGCTCAGTTGCAAAATGTAATAACTTCCTTGTTTCTTAAAATTCGGAGGACTTTTTTCTAATACGTTAGTTCCCTAGCAATACGATAAGAAAGTTCGTTTAGCTTTTTGTTAATAATGAAAATTTTTTATTTCCAAATTCATATGTACACATGTACCAACGATTGCTACCCTACAAATCTGTATATATATATATTTTTTATATCTTTCTATATAAATATGAATACTTAGATTAAATTTATATTGTCTTCTAAATAATAATATAATGTTTTAAGTTTTATTTAAAAAAGGAAAGAGTAAATATTGTAATACAAATACTTGTTAGAAAAAGTTTTAAAGGCGAGGATTAATAAATATGATATAAACATTTTATTATTTAAAAATAAACATTTTTATTCTTATAAACTTTCAAAATTGTAATTAATGTGTTTACAGCTTCTGAAATATAAAACATACAATACTGTACGCGCAACCGATGTAAGGAATGGAACTGGTAGGGAATAAGAAAGAGAAAGTAAATGTAAAAATTTTTTCTCATTTATAAGCAACTATTCGCTCCGCAGGTAAAATAGGTTTATACATTAGCAAACGTTGGTTGTATATAAATTTAAAAATATAAAATATTTATTATCATTATTAATAAAAAACTAAGTTGATGATCGGATCGCGAGGGAGAAAATAACGTATTTAAAAAAAAGTCCTCCTAATTTTAAGAAACAAGGAAGTTATTGCAATTTGGAACTGAGCTTTATGAAAAAATCAAATAAATCACTTTTTAGCTTAATTAACAATACTTACATTATAATGCTTGTAAATAACTTTCTACAAAACTTTTTTTTTTAATTTATCACATGAAATGAATAGGTTTCAAAATGATACAGTCCAAATTTTAGCTCAAAATATGCATTTGTCAATAACAATAGGCCAAAATCCAAAAAGTTAAATATCTCGAGTTCACGTTAACAAAAATGAAGTTTCTTTTTTTTTTAAATTAAAGGACTTAAAATTCTCTACTAGATCTGTTAAAAAACTTTATTATTTTTTTCAAAATGGCCGAAAAAATGCAATTGTTATTTGAGTTATAAACAAATGTAAAAAAGTAACCAAAATTATATTAAAAAAAATTATTTTTAATATCATTCGAAAGCTTGAGTCGATATCTGCATTTAAAAATAAAAAAATTATTTTGGACTTAATGGCACAAAATAGCGGGTATTTCAAATTTTAGATAACAGATGCAATTTTGACCAATGGGTTTAACATTTTAACACCAACTATTCAGCGTCTTTTTAATACATCAAAAAGTATATTTTCTGAAAGTTTGATTCAAATTTGATTAGTTGACGGCCTTGGGCACTAAAATGAAAAAAATACGTTTTATTTTTCGTATTTTCAGTTTTGTAGGTTACTTACGTACTTCAGAGACTTGAAACTAACAACGATTTATTGGCAATTTTATTACGAAGAGACTGGTTTTTAGTCTGCCCCGATCCGACTCATAGAACCGGAGATATTCACATTTTAAGCTGGAAAATCGCAGTAAATACATTTTAATTGTTTATAAAAAAGTAGCACAAGGTTTTCGAGGTCCAAAACTTAGGAATATACTCCCGGTGATACCCCAAATAGGATAAAATGATAATCTTGCTGTATACAGACGATACCTATCTCTTAATTTTTTTGGTCTTTTTTACTGCACTCATAGTAGTTTTTGATACAATTTCAGAGTAATTAAATCATAAAACTCCACATCTGAAAATCACCCCTGAACAAGATTGACAAATTCGAATGTATTTTAAAACATTTTACACAATATGTCTCACTTGTCATGGCTCCCAAATCACAGCTCTCTTATTAACGATGTTATTTTTTTAAAATTTGGATGGAAGGTACTTATTTTTCTTCCTTTCTTCTATTCTTTGGGACTTCCTGCCACATATATATTTTCTTTTTTAAGCGGTGCTCGGGGAATCTACAAAATATCACAATTAACCAATATGTTACTGGTAAATAACCTCTACGTCTGTGACTTTTACGTCAAAGGATCAGTTAGAGGTTTCTTTTTTTAAATAAACAACGCAAATAAGTATAAAAACTTGAAATTAAATATTTCGCCGACGTTTCGGAAATCCAATATGTTTTCTTTCTCAAGGCTCTTTTTGGCAAATCTTTGTTGCTGTGTATGATAAATACACAGCTCTAATAATTTATTGCATTTATCACACACAGCAAAAAAGATTTTTCAAAAAAAGCCCTGAAAAGGGAAACATTAGATTTCCGAAACGTCAGCGAAATATTTAATTTCAAGTTTTTATACTTATTTGCGTTGTTTATTTAAAAAAAGAAACCTCTAACTGATCCTTTGATGTAAAAGTCACAGGCGTAGAGGTTATTTACCAGTAACATACTGGTTAATTGTGATATTTTGTAGATTCCCCAAGCACCGCTTAGAAAAGAATACATGTGGCAGAGAGTCCCACAGAATAGATGAAATGAAAAAAAATTAAGATAATGCCAGAAACAACATTTGGACAATATGAAGGTACTTACTGACAAGGTAAAATATTTTAAAGTCCACCTCCATCGTTATGAAGAAAAATGTACCTAATTTTCCAAACAAATATATCAGGGATAGTTTTAACTGCAAAACAATCTCATAATTCTTATTCGTTGTTATCAAAAACTCACTGAAACCGAATTGTAATAAGAAAGTGTACTTGGTATTCACGTAATCGGAAAAGAAAATTTCCCTTTTTAAAGTATCAATTATTACAGTAATAACTGTATTTTCGGACGTAATATAGAGTTAATTCAGCTGGAGGAAGACAAGCTTTAGATTTAGAATTAATCACGTGACGTCAGTCAGTTTACTTAACAAACAGTCAAAATCAAACAATAATTGACTTGGAAAAAAAAGTTCAATATTAGACAAATTTGATTCACGAACAATTAAAAAAATAATAAAATTTACATAAATAAGTAAATCAGAGTTCTCTCAACATCACATGATTAATTCTGAATAGAACGACTGTCTTCCTTCAGTTTAACTAACTCCAAAATAGAGTTATGAATAATAATTTGATCTTTTAAAAAAGGAAAATTTGTGAAACTTATGTTTTAATAGGATTCTGTGAATTAAATCTTTGCATAGTCCCGATTCCATAGCAGCTTGTCTTAATGACATCCTTGGAAAGGCATGAAAATATCCCAGAATGACTATTTCAATGTTTTCGTCATCAATAATAGGCTTTCTTCTTTGCATTTTTGCCTTGACAGAGCCATAATTTTTAAAATTTTCCGGTATGCGTCTTGCAGTGTTTGGTGACGGTTTCCGTTTTTGTGGATTTCGAGTAGCAAATGTGATGCAAGTTCTTGATATTACGTTATCACATTCTCCACAAATAATAAACTTTAAAAAGTCTTCGTGGGTGTAATTTAAACGTGTTGGTATTTTTTGACATAAGATAATGACTGATTGTTTCTAATTATGGCTATTTTGATGAAATGATTACAACAATTCATGAATTTCTAATACAATCGCAAATATTTCAAAAAGTTGAAAACTTTAACCCCTCAATGCTAATATCAGAAAAAGGGAATTCAATTTTACACAACTTGACGTAAAAAAATACAGGGTGTTCCATTTGACCTAAACAAGTTTTCGCGGTTTGAATTTGACAAAATGTAACGCGAAAAACGGAACACTTGGAGTGTTCCATTTAAAATAAGCAATAAGTTGGTATCGACTTCCGGTATAACCAGAAGTACTCCATGCTTCTAATGGGCTTGTTTGGCATTTTTTTTTTATTTCATAAATCGAAAGTGCAAGTATAAATTAATGGATCTGCAAAAAATCAGAATCTTATTCGCACGTTTAGTATCTTAAAAACTATTACAAATTTCCATCTCGCGAAAATGGGGCGTGGCCAGGCGCTACGTCACTATACGCATAGACTCGGCGATCTCAATAGACTTGATGCTCCTTATTGGTTATAATTATAAGTGTTTTCGAAGTATTGTTTGTTTTGCTTACTACTTGACAGTAGGGGAGTACAATTTGGTGAAATGTCAAAAAATTACAATTTTCTCTCGCTCCTGCCGGAACGAATTTTCGATTTCGATCCTGCAATTTATGATTAGAATTCATCGCCGACCTTCTCCTTTCCGTAGAGACATAGAACGAACTTCCACTCGACGTATTTATTTAGTTACCAGCGTTTAAAAATTCCATGTTTTTCGACTTTTCAGGTTAAATTTGAAAGGTCCCAGAAAGCCATTTTTTTACGTCACTTGCGTATAGTGACGTCACAAATGAGCGCTCGGTTTTTGCAACTATTACTAATTTCAACTCCTTATATCTCGAGAACGGAAAAAGTTAATAATACGAAATTTTAAGTGTATAATTAGAATATCGAGTACTATATGAAAAAGTATAAAAACCATATAAAAAGAATATCATGGAACAAGCCCATTATTTTAGTTGGATTGGCCACACCGACATTAGTAACTACGTAAATTTTCAAAAATTTCTGATGTGTGCTTTTCTCTATATCGATCGATTCAGTTCCCGGTGAGACACCCTGTATATTACATTAAAAAGTCAAAATTACCGAAACTTCTAAAATATGCACAAGTAACACATTTCTTTATTTGTATTAGGAATTAACATACCGGCTGTTAGAAAAGTATGGGCACGGTGAAAAATCTCGAACAGTTTGCATCAAATCGAAAAATAAAAAAATAGGTGTCAAAAAGTTTTCAAAAAACTATCTATTCATACCAAAAATGACCTCCCACCCACCAACCAGGGGGTGGGGCGAGGGGCAACTTTAAAATTTCAAATGGAAACCCCTATTTTTTATTGCGGAATCGGATTCTACGGCAAAAAATACGTAAGTTTTATTCAGGACATTTTTTTCGATTCTTGCACGGTGTCGCTGTAATCGCAAAAAATGAAAAGAATGCATGACTGTTTCAATAGTAGTGTCTTGTGACCATAAAAAAAGTCCAATTCAAAAACTGAAAAACACGTATTTGTTATTTTTACGAAATCTATCCAATGACATTGGATTCGACTCTCCCACCCCCAACCCAGTGAGTGGGGCGGGGGACAACTTTGAAATTTGTAATGAAAATCCCTATTTTTTATAGCGGATTCGGATTCTACGACCAAAAATACGTGAATTTTATAAGGGGAATTTTTTTTCGATTCTCGCAAGGTGTCGCTGCAATCGCAAAAAATGTTACAACTCGTAGAAATTTCACAAAACAAATACTCTTATTAACAGCACTTAAAAAAAACACTCATAAAAATCAAGATATCACAGATATTGTTTTTTAAACTGAATGTTTTTTTGTCAACACGAGTAGCTGTATTTACAAATTTATGGAGACTTCAGGTTTATTTCAATTTTTTGCGATTGCAGCGACACCTTGCAAGAATCGAAAAAAATGTCCGATATAAAATTCGCGTATTTTTGGCTGTAGAATCCGAATCCGCTATAAAAAATAGGGATTTTCATTACAAATTTCAAAGTTGTCCCCCGCCCCACCCACTGGGTTGGGGGTGGGAGAGTCGAATCCAATGTCATTGGATAGATTTCGTAAAAATGACAAATATTTGTTTTTCAGTTTTTGAATTGGACTTTTTTTATGGGCACAAGACGCTACTCTTGAAACAGTCATGCATTCTTTTCATTTTTTGCGATTACAGTGACACCGTGCAAGAATGGAAAAAAATGTCCTGAACAAAACTTACGTATTTTTGCCGTAGAATCCGATTCCGTAATAAAAAAATAGGGGTTTCCATTTGAAATTTTAAAGTTGCCTCTCGCCCCACCCACTGGGGGTGGGTGGGGGGATCATTTTTGGTATCAGTGGATAGTTTTTTGAAAACTTTTTGACGCGTATTTTTTTATTTTTCGATTTGATGCAAACTGTTCGAGATTCTTCACCGTTCCCATAATTTTCTAACACCCGGTATAATAAAGACTGCTTTGCTTTCAATTAAGCGATTCAATTTAGACAGGAATATATTAAACTTTTCCACTAGACGTTCTGTTTATAGGTGAGAAGCAGCGCATCGACCGAGGATACGACTTCACAGGGGTGCTGGAATGGTTTGGAGAACGCGTCGACCGTATAATATTACTGTTCGACGCACACAAGCTCGATATCTCAGACGAATTTCGCAGATCCATCGAGGCGTTGAGAGGACACGACGATAAAATTAGAATAGTTTTAAACAAAGCCGATATGATCGACCATCAACAACTCATGAGGGTATACGGCGCCTTGATGTGGTCCTTGGGAAAGGTCCTTCAAACACCCGAAGTTGTAAGAGTGTATATCGGATCCTTTTGGGACGAGCCGTTACGATACGACGTTAACCGGACACTCTTTGAAGACGAGACCCAAGATTTGTTCAGAGATCTGCAGAGTTTACCAAAGAATTCGGCACTTAGAAAATTAAACGATTTAATCAAGAGAGCTAGGCTAGCGAAAGTCCATGCGTTCATTATAGCAGAAATTAAAAAGGACATACCGATGTTTGGAAAAGACCACAAAAAGAAGGAAGTGATAAAGAATCTGGAGGAAATCTATGGAAAAATAATGAAAGACCACCTAATATCGATTGGAGACTTCCCGGAATTAAACAAGATGAAAGAAAATTTGTCCAAGATAGACTTCACCAGGTTTCACTCCTTGAAGCCCAAATTAATAGAAGCTGTGGACGATATGCTTTGTAATGATATCTCACAACTTATGTCGATGGTTCCTAGTGATTGCAGCCCAGCAACTTTAAACGAAATCAAGGGGGGTGCCTTCGAAAACGTAAAGGATGGGCTGACCCCGTTCGGGTATAAAAGCGGACAAGGTTGCAACGCAGGATACGGTGAACAAGAATGGATTGTGAACAAGGAACGGGCTACGGCCGATGCTTTATTTGACTCACTGAATCCAGTAGGTGGTAAATTGTCCGGAGCGACAGTGAAAGAAGAGTTAATAAAATCGAAACTTCCAAACGCAATTCTCGGCAAAATTTGGAAATTATCCGATGTGGATAAAGATGGCTACTTGGACAAGGACGAATTTGCCTTGGCCATGCACTTGATCAATGTAAAACTGAAGGGCAACGAGATACCCTACGAATTACCCGAGCACTTACTTCCACCCAAAAGCAAAGATAAAGTGTACACCTGTTAAGTTTAATAAAACTCTTGACATTTTAATAATTTTTTAAATCTAAACGACCCTAACAGTATTTATTATATTTATGGATTTGGTAGTATTAAACGGTCTGATAGTTAATGTAGTTATTAGAAGTATATATCTTTGGCGGAAATCATTGTATTGAGAGTATGCCTGCAGAATATTTTCGGCGTTAAGTACTGTATTATGCTGACATAAAGGTGCCTCATTTCTCAATGGAAGATGCAATGGGATAATATAGCTGTGACCTATTCTAAGACTTGTCAGCATGATTTGGTCTCTTCGGCTTAATTTTGCTGGACATTTTCAAGGTTTGACACTTTGTTTAATGTCATATCTTCGAGATACTGCGTATCCACTGCTATTTCCAGTAGTCTATAACTTTACTTTCTATATGAATAGATGATAGCGTGAGCAATACAGTAAACATTAATCAGAGTTAAATGGGTTGTTTAAGCTTTTGATAGATTCAAGAGAATCCGCACAGATATTAACATTTTGGTGTTCAAATTTTAAGGCTTGCAATAGTGCATATAGTTCAGCAGTATATACTGATACATAGTGGGTAATTTTCACGAATGAAGTTCATTCAATATTACGATTGCATTACCTACGCTGTTCGGAGTTCTTCAACCGTCTATATAAATACTGGCAGCACCTGGTTAGTGTGCAATAATAAAAAAAAATTCTCACGATTAACAATGGGGGGGGGGGGAGTTCCTTTTTTCAGAGATTAAATTAAGTCTATAGTCTGTTTTTAAACCAGGAGGAGTAAACATGGAAATCCCATTCACATCAAAGAACTAACCATAAAATACACTATAACTTCGTTGGCGTTTTGGGCAACCAACAATACTCGCCTACACTGCATTTGGGTGCATTTTATTACATTACATAATGCATTGGCCTGTATTTGATACAGCATCCATACCATTTACGCAATATAAAGGCACCAATTAGTCAATTTTACCTTCAGATTTATAGAAGAGGGATTAAACACTGATATATGATGTGTAATAAAAATTAAAACAAAATAATTTATAACACGAAATTAAAATTTGTACAATATGTCAAAATATACGACTATTGCCTAATACAGTGTTTACGAAGTCAATTGAAACTGGTCAGTGTTAAAGTACAGGACCGTGCGCACTTAACTTGATATTTTGTCCAATGTATTTGACATTGGTATCGAGAATCGAATAGTAGTTGAAACTGTGGAGGCGAGTCCGAGACTGGCAATTTAATCAGCCTGAATGAACCACCTACGACTGTACTGGCTTAAAGATAATAAAACGGGCAGGTCCACTAGCATAAAAAAACTTGTAAATCGTTTCTCAGCAGTCAACGTGGACTTGTGAGATGTGCTGTCATTGGCATGGGTTTGAGGACGGGTGGCGACGATTGGCTGGCACCCGGGTATTCCTCAGTCCGACTGGTCGGTCAGTGTTTGAGTTATCAGTCATTAATCAACGTGGACTCGATATTTCTCCAGTGGAATGCAAAAACGGTTTTCAGAAGAGCTTTGTACCAAATATTCCGCCTAATTCGGCAATTGTATTAGATAATGCTTCTTATCACTCGCGAATATTAAATACAGTACACCAATATAAGGAACACATTTTAAAATTCATGAGGGAAAGAAATATAGAAATTCCTGTAGAAGTTCCAATAAAGCCCGAATTACTGAAATGAATAAAAGAACAGAATTTCAAAAGGGAATATGTTATTGATAACTTATCCAATATACACGGTCATACACTTTTGAGGTTACCTCCGTACTATGCATATTTAATCCTATCTAGATGGTTTGAGTAACTTTAAACGATCGTTTGTGAAAATCTAATGACTCTCCAACGTTAAGCGCGGTAGTAGTTGATCATATAAGAGAAGTAATAAATGACCTCGACAATACTGATTTATGGAAAAATTGCGTTAAGCATGTAATTAAAGAAGAAAATCAATATCCAACACTACCCCTCATTGCGTCGATTATAATTCAACCGGATCATGATTCCTCTTCAGAAAGTGAAGATTCGGACGAGTCAACTTTTAGCATTTAACTTTTTTAAAATACATTTTCAGAACAAAATATTTAGCTGTTATATTAGGTATGAAATTTACTTTTTTATTGTTACATTTCTTGGAACATATTTTATTTAGTTGACAAGAAATTTTAATTTAAGGTACTTTATTCTAAAGACATATTTTAATTTTGTATTTATTTATGTTTTATCTATACAAGTATTTATTTTTGTTGTACTAATTCTTTGCTTTGGTTAAGAAACTTACATTTTTATTTTTATTTTAGAGGCAATTTAAATTTTATTTTTACTATTTAACATCCTTGCCCCTCGCCAATCTAACCTGCCCCATTCCCTCATCTGGGCAAGGTTATGTTCATATCTTCTCGTTGTTCCTTGCTGAGCAATAACATATTTCAATATAGTATGGGATAACTTTAGAACTAAACCCAATAAATTTTTAGACTTTATATCTAAAAATGATATAATACTTGTCTTCAAAAACATGTTATTGGACAATTGAACAAAAATAGCCTATCTAACAAACAAAAGATAATAAAAATTAATACAATTTTCAAAAAATTATAACATTATCTTATGACAAGCATTTCTATTTACCTCCGCCCATGTACAATAAAGAGTTGCCGACTGTTTTTGCCGACTGTTTTGCCGGCTTTCAGTTTTTCTATGATTTCAATTGTGCTCGTATACACTATAACAATATTTAATATTGTTCGGAGCGGTACGTCACCGAAGGAGGTAGGTAAGATTGTTGGGCATTCTTATTGCCAACTCTTACTAATTTCCACGATACGCACTCGTGGAGGTTAGTTCTCCTCGCCGTTTTCGAGGGTGCTGAAATCGATTTCGGGATCCAAAAGAGTTTTTGACGCCGGTTGAAATCGCCCCAAAAGCTCCCTTAAAGTCTCTTTCCAGGCGCAGACATCAATACAACTCTGTATTTTGGTGTATTGGCCCTCTCTATAACTTAAGGTCGTAATTCTAGAGGGGGATGACCCCAATCACTCCTACCCCATCGATTCAATCCTTATAGGGTATGGAATTATCTTTTTTGTTGGAAGAAATATTTACAATTTCTAAAAAGGGGGTTTGTTGGAGGGAAGATGATGGTGACCAGGGATATAACCTCCAGGGGCTGGATTTTTTTGTAAAAAACATTCAATATCTTCAGAGAGGGGGACTTGATGGAGGGAAGATGAAAGGCTACCACGTTAGCGGAACGGAAAATTAGGCCAATGCCCTCCCTTGGATTCAAGTAAGTTCTGTTCTCGGTATTAAGGAATATGGTATCTTCCGTATCTAACCAGTCTTCTAGAATTGTACCCCGGGCATCCCTGTTGCGGGGTATTGTGGGCATTGAAATCGCCAAGTAATACGAGATGAGTAGAGAGTTCGTTAATTATATCATTCATGTCTTGTAGTTGCGAGTCGAATTCATGAAGGTAAATGTGAGCTAAATGAGAATTAATAGAAATATCGTAAGCACTTGTGGTTAGAAGTATTAATGTTATTATTCATTTTATCTTATAGAAACACTTTCTTAATTGCGAAAGCAACTCCTCTTCATGCACGTACGACAGGTTGAACATTATGTCCAATGAGGTCATATGTTCGAAGTGAAAAGTTTTTCTCTGACTTGAGATGTGTCTCCTGGAAAAACAAGCAGATAAGGTGTTATTTTGAAATTAACATTTTTTATCTCTGGAAGGTAGGTAATTAAACTATTGTAAAAAATCGAAATCACACATGGATAAAACATATTAGCAGACATAAGAAAACAACAAGGAAAAAGTAAACATATGGATTGGAGTTGCGATATCACAGATAAAGTATGGATACAATACATGTACTAAAAACACGTATAGAATTAAAAATAGAAAATGTAAAGGGTAAAATCGAGGTAAAAATTTAAATTAAGTAGAGGTTTTCTGCTTGGGTCGCCCTCCCTGCGACGCGAGGCAGGTTTTTTCTTTCTTGAACGACTTGATGAAGAAGCAACAGAAATAATCTGCTTCAGAGCAGTTTTCTTCATCGCAGGAAGAATTTTAATCCTGTTTAATGCAGTTATAATATATTCTCACGGCTATAATATAGTGCGAAGGTGTTGTAATACGGTTTTACAGCATGTAAGTTAATAGATCGTAATCCGTGGGTAACGTGTATTTTTGATTGCCAAATCAGGTTTTATTAACATTTTACAGAACACCGCTTTAATAACATTACACGGGATGATGACACTTTATTTTATATTTCGGGTTGAAAGAGGGATTAGTCGCGATCAATTTTGTTAAACGTCGAACAGCGTGGAGAATTTTAAGCTTTAATTATAATTTAAAGACGTTCATTGTTGGGCTTGTGCACGTGGCGTGTGGTCAATTCATTTAAAGTACGAAAAGGAAACCTCGAATATATCATTGATTCGCTCAGGTTTAATCAGCGTAGAAGGGTAAAAACATTAATTGAAACGAATCACTTTGAGAACACAAGTAAAAGCGACGGCTCAGAATTCCAGGATCGGAAAATGGGCTCTTTAGACAGCTGGAGGCCATACTAAACCAATTAAAACAAAGAACAACCAAGGCTTTTGTTCTAATTGTAACTGTATTAGCTCGTATTTAATGCTGCCTTTTGCCGCGATTAATTCTCAATTTTTGTGGTTTCCTTAAGAAACAAGCCCAAGTTTTTTGTTTCGTAGAATATTCAAATATATTTGCTTACTATTTAATTAAACTTGCTACTATAATTAAGTCATATAGAACGCCATAGTAATATCAAGAACTGGGACAGGGAAAATACTGAATTTAAAAAGGCCATTTCTAAAATTCTTATAAAATAAACATATTATGTTGTCTGTAATTGTTTATTTGTGGCATATTCAGATTTTTTTACTTTTTATTGGGTATTTTGCCACTGAAAAATATTTAAAAATTTTAATGAAAAAACCTCTGCGCCAAACGGATCAGACAGAGGTTGGTTCTTGAATACTTGACTGTTTCAAAAAGTCTCACACCTAAAAATATATAAACTAGAACAATGTTATAAACTAAAAACTGAAAATGAAAGCTATAGGTAGTTAACGTTTCGGAAGAGAATCTACTTCCGTTCTCAAAACTTTTTTGGCCGTCAACCATGACAGTTCTTTGTTTATGTATTTCCATAATTACGTGACACATTAAATTATATTTATCTTATTTTTACTTACTTCGTCTCTAAGGATGGGCAACCAACTAGTACAAAAATCTATTGAATAATTCGAAACGCATCTATCCTCGTTTAATAAAATAATAGATTCTTTAAGTTTTCTTTTAGTTCCGTTGCTCTCTTTTTCCAAAATCTTCGCTGAGCTCCATTTAATTCTGTGATTATTATCCCACGCGTGTTCCGTGTGAGTGCGGAAAACATTACGTAGGTGAATCATCTAGACCTTTCAACGTACGGCTTGGTGAACATAGAAATTACGCTAAAAGGGGATAATTTGAAAAATATAAAATTTGTGAACACGCGTGGGATAATAATCACAGAATTAAATGGGACTCGGCGAAGATTTTGGAAAAAGAGAGCAACGGAACTAAAAGAAAACTTAAAGAATCCACTATTATTTTATTAAACGAGGATAGATGCGTTTCGAATTATTCAATAGATTTTTGTACTAGTTGGTTGCCCATCCTTAGAGACGAAGTAAGTAAAAATAAGATAAATATAACTTAATGTCTCACGTGACTATGGAAATACATAAACAAAGAACTGTCATGGTTGGCGGCCAAAAAAGTTTTGAGAACGAAAGTAGATTCTCTTCCGAAACGTTAACTACCTATAGCTTTCATTTTCAGTTTTTAGTTTATAACATTGTTCTAGTTTATTTTTTAGGTATGAGACTTTTTGAAACAGTCAAGTATTCAAGAACCAACCTCTGTCTGATCCGTTTGGCGCAGAGGTTTTTTCATTAAAATTTTTAAATATTTTTCAGTGGCAAAATACCCAATAAAAAGTAAGAAAAACATATTATGTAAATTCAAAAAATTGGCGTATTAGAGATCACTTCCTGGAATGATACAGTA